>CM053027.1:443674455-444396955 GCA_028564925.1 Lithobates sylvaticus | reverse complement strand
GGTCACCAATAGGGGGAATATATAATCTATTGTTTACCAATAAGAAGATACAATGCAATACTTCTAAATATATTAATATAATATATATAATATAATATAATACATTTCTCTTGGAGCTCAATAGAACACAACCTTCAGGTTTGCCTTCAATCCGTAGACTGACTGGCTAACTCAGGTGCAGCTGAACTGTAATGTCATTGGCCATGTGACCTGCACTGTGAGGTCATCAGTTATGTTGCTAGGCAACTGCAACTGCCGCAACATTTCTCCTGCATCAGTTTGAAATTTCTAGGAAGATCTGTGATTGGTTGATCGGTTGCTATGGCTCCAGCGCTCGGCTCTGCCAAATCTATACAATGCATACAATTCCTAACAGATCAGAGATAAAATGTTTCCATTTCTGCTACCAGCCTGCTGCTTTTACATAAACAATCGAATACAGATATCATTCTTTTCTAGGTAAGTAACTGCTTCTTGCGGTGATATTGTCAGCAAAATAATTATTATTTAACCACTTCAGCCCCGGACCAATTGTCAGCTTAAGGACCAGAGGTCTTTTTTCAATTTCGCACTGCACTGTTTTAACTGGTAATTGCGCGGTCATGCAATGTTGTAACCAAACGAAATTTGCGTCCTTTTCTTCCCACAAATAGAGCTTTCTTTTGATGGTATTTGATTGCCTCTGTGATTTTTATTTGTTGCGCTATAAACCCAAAAAGACCGCAAATTTTGAAAAAAAAAGATATTTTCTACTTTTTGTTATAAGAAAAATCGAATAAACTCAATTTTAGTCAAACATTTGGGCCAAAATGTATTCAGCCACATGTCTTTAGTAAAAAAAATGCCAATAAGCGTATATTTATTGGTTTGCGCAAAAGTTATAGCGTCTACAAACTAGAGTACATTTTCTGGAATTTACACCGCTTTTAATTTGACTGCCTATCTCATTTCTTGAGGTGCTAAAATGGCAGGGAAGTACAAAACCCCCCCAAATGACCCCATTTTGGAAAGTAGACACCCCAAGCTATTTGCTGAGAGGCATGTTGAGCCCATTGAATATTTTTTTTTTTTTTAGTCCCAAGTGATTGAATAAAGACAAAAAAAAAAAAAAAACTAAATGATATATTGCTCACACATGCCATGGTTATATGTGGAGATGCACCCCAAAATAAATTTTGCTGCTTCTCCTGAGTATGGGGATACCACATGTGTGGAACTTTTTGGGAGCCTAGCCGCGTACGGGGCCCCGAAACCCAAGCACCACCTTCAGGATTTCTAAGGGTGCAAATTTTTAAATTCACTCCTCAATACCTATCACAGTTTCGAAGGCCATAAAATGCCAAAATAGCACAAAACCTCCCCAAATGGCCCCATTTTGGAAAGTAGACACCCCAAGCTATTTGCTGAGAGGCATGTTGAGTCCATGGAATATTTTATATTTTGCCACAAGTTGCGGGAATATTACAAACATTTTTTTTTTTGCCCAAAGTTGTCACTAAATTATATATTGCCCACACATGCCATGGGCATATGTGGAATTACACCCCAAAATACATTCTGCTGCTTCTCCTGAGTACGGGGATACCACATGTGTGGGACTTTTTGGGAGCCTATCCGCATACGGGACCCCGAAAACCAAGCAAAACCAATGGGCTCAACATAGCTCAGCGAAGCTGGCCCCCTACAATGAGCACAAATAAAAACTCAAGTGTGTTTCTTTAGTGCTACGTTTGTGCTGTTTTGTGCTGTAAAAATTTACATTTGTGCTGCTTTTATTTTTAAGATATTAGAAATTGTTTTTTCCAGACTATGACATCACCTAGCCCCCCTACAACAGCCAAAAGGCACGAAACTGGTCTCATTGGTTAGTGCTACGTTTGTGCTGTTTTGTGCTGCTAAAATTTCCGTTCTATCTTCTGTCATTTTTGCGTTATTAAAGGTCACCAAAGGTCACTCAGCCCCCCTACAACACCCAAATCACACGAAACTGGTCTCGTTGGTTAGTGCTACGTTTGTGCTGGTTTGTGCTGCTAACATTTTTATTTGTGCTGTTATGGTTTTTAAGTTATAACAGCTTGTTTATATTTGATAACACCCCACCCATTTTGCACCCCATGTTATTAAATCTTAAAAACAAACATACAATTTGTTAGTGCTACGTTTGTGCTTTTTTGTGTCATAAAAAAAAAAATTATGCTGCTTTTATTTTTAAAGTAATAGCAATTATTTTTTTTCCAGACGATGACATCACCCCGCCCTCCTGTCACGTACCTAGTTAGCGAGCTCCTGGTTAGACAGCAGCCATGGGAGCACAGCGAGGTATAAGTGCCTGTGATCAGTCCAGTAGACTGCGTGGTGGCAGCAGTCAGCAGGTGGATGTGGCAGCAGAACCGGCTGGTGGCAGATGAGCTGGCACTAGCTGTGTGAAGTTGGCACCCCCATATTCATGTGTGCCGCATTTGTGCTGATTTGTGCCGCAAAAATGAGCGTTTGTGCCAGTTCAGTTTCTGAGATATTGTGCGTTATAGTTGCTGAAACCCCGCTACTTTACACCCCATGTTGCTGAATTTTAAAAACAAACACGCCATTCGTTTGTGCCGCATTTGTGCTGGTTTGTGCTGCAAAAAAAAAACGTTTGTGCCGCTTTGGTTTCGGAGATATTGTGCGTTTATAGTTGCTTAAACCCGCGCACTTTGCAACCCATGTTGTTGAATTTTAAAAACAAACGCACCATTCGTTTGTGCCGCAAAAATAAACTTTTGTGCCGCTTTGGTTTCGGAGATATTGTGCGTTATATGTTGCCAAACCACACTGACTTTACACCTCGTTATTAAATCTTACATACAGATCCTATACTCAGCTTGGGTTTCCTTAATGTAATGCTCCTCCCACTGTAACGGGCACTGCACTTCATACTGTACCCTGGTAAAGGCATGACCATTGTAGAGCCAATAATTGCCAGACCAACCCCATACTCCCTCCCGCCCATACCATTAAATCCCATTAATGGAGACCACACCATAAATGGAGTGAAAAATTGGCTGTAGGAGCATCTTTATTAACAAATAAACTTAAATGAACATAAACCGTAAAAAGCATTTATTAACAACATTACCACCGCCGCATGTACATATACGTCGGCAGAATGGCACGGACAGGCATATGGGCGTACAGGTACGTCCCTTTGAATTTGCCGTGCCATTCGCGTGCGTGTCTGTCGCAAGCTCCGCGAGGCGGGTCGCGGGTCCCGCGGACTCGATCGTCACAGGGATACCTATACATTTTTGGGAAATATTTATTATAGCAAAAAGTAAAAAATAATGTGTTTTTTGTTTATAGCGCAAAAAATAAAAACCACAGAGGTGATCAAATACCACCAAAAGAAAGCTCTATTTGTGGGGAAAAAAGGACGCCAATTTTGTTTGGGAACCACGTCGCACGACCGCACAATTGTCAGTTAAAGCGACGCAGTGCCGAATCGCAAAAAGGGGCCTGGTCCTTTGGCTGCAAATTGGTCTGGGGCTTAAGTGGTTAATAAATAATTAATAACACAAAAATGATAAAAGATAGAACGGAAATTTTAGCAGCACGAAACAGCACAAACGTAGCACTAACCAATGAGACCAGTTTTGTGCCATTTGGCTGTTATAGGGGGGCTAGGTGATGTCATAGTCTAGAAAAAAAAAAAGCTAATATCTTAAAAATAAAAGCAGCACAAATGTAAATTTTTATGGCACAAAACAGCACAAACATAGCACTAAAACACACTTGAGTTTTTATTTGTGCTGATTGTAGGGCGGAAAAGTGAGTGGGGTTTGAAAAAAATTAATAAACTGTTATAACTTAAAAACAATAACAGCAGAAATAAAAATTTTAGCAGCACAAACCAGCACAAACGTAGCACTAACCAACAAGACCAGTTTTGTGTCATTTGGGTGTTGTAGGGGGGCTACGTGACCTTTGGTGACCTTTTAATAAATCATTAATAACGCAAAAACAACAAAAGATAGAACGGAAATTTTAGCAGCACAAAACAGCACAAACGTAGCACTAACCAATGAGACCAGTTTCGTGCCTTTTGGCTGTTGTAGGGGGGCTAGGTGATGTCATAGTCTGGAAAAAACAATTGCTAATATCTTAAAAATAAAAGCAGCACAGATGTAAATTTTTACAGCACAAAACAGCACAAACGTAGCACTAAAGAAACACACTTGAGTTTTTATTTGTGCTGATTGTAGGGGGCCAGCTTCGCTGAGCTATGTTGAGCCCATTGGTTTTGCTTGGTTTTAGTCTGGCAAAAACAATTGCTAATATCTTAAAAATAAAAGCAGCACAGATGTAAATTTTTACAGCACAAAACAGCACAAACGTAGCACTAAAGAAACACACTTTAGTTTTTATTTGTGCTGATTGTAGGGGGGCCAGCTTCGCTGAGCTGAATAAATCACTATTTAATCCGTTTATTCATACCAATGAGCATGTTGATGTTTTTAGTCAGATGTTTTTACAGGATTTAGAGAAATTAAAGATTAAAAAAATCAGAGACCACTAGGCAGTGGGGGCGGTAGCGGTAAAGCGCTGCTAGTTTTAGCAGCGCTTTACCGCTGTGTAAGCGGTGCTCTTTTACCCCTCTTTTACCCCTCTTTTAAGGGGTTAAAAAGGGGTTCAAAGTGCCTCTGCCAAAGCGCTTTGCCAGAGCTTCGGCATCGGAGCCCATTGATTTCAGTGGGCAGGGGCAGTTTAGGAGCGGTGTATACACTGCTCCCACACCGCCCCGCCACGCCCAAAAGATGCTGCTTGCAGGCCTTTTTTTCTAATGCTGCAAGCGCACCACTCCAGTGTAAAATCACTCAGGCTTTCACACTGGGGCTACAGAAGAGGCAGTTTTCAGGCTATTTACAGGTGCTATTTTTAGCCTTAAAGCGCCTGAAAAACGCCTTGGTGTGAAAGTGGCCTAAAGGAATGCAAAACAGTAAAAGTAAATAATCACAAAACACCAAACATCCACTTTCCCTCAGTGCTCATGAATCTGTTAAAATAAATAGGTCACAGACCCTTCAGCTGCTGCTATTAAGTGAATCAGGAAGTAAAAAATATGTCTACACACCCTAAGGAGATATAGGCATTAGCAGCGCTAAACTGGCAGAGGCATGATGGGACTTGTAGTTTTGCAACAGCTGGAGGTCCGCTAATTGCAAATCCCTGCTGTAGAGTAATTAGATGTAACAAAATAACCAACAGTGCGTGCGGGAGTGTTGAAAAAATTGTAATTATAATTAATTCCTCACAATCTTCATCCCTTCACCACACCACGTGGAACACCGCTCCCTTAAGATTTTACACCTAAAAAGATTTTACACTTTTGCCTTAAACTCCACAAATAAGCGGACTTCCTCCTCTGGTTATCGGATCATGGTACTATCTTTAGCTGCTAATGTAATTTCACCAGTATTAGGTTTGTATGGGTTCCCACTGTGTTCTATCCTGGAATGCCAGACTCCAATAGAGTGCTACTGGATCTCAAGCTCATCAGTGAACATGCCCAAAGGATAAAGAAGCTCTCATAGCATAATTCCATTTTAAACAGTTTTTAATTAAACCCCAAATCCCCCCTTACATATTGCACTTACAAATATAGCATTAAAAACGAGCATGTAAACTGAAGCTTGCCTGCCTGGTGTCACTCCACCGCTCCTAGTATTGAAAGGATCGTGGCGATGCCCGGGTTGAGCTCCACAAGGGTAGACAAGCTGAGTGGCTGTATAGTCTTACCCGAACACGTATCATCGTAGACTTCATCAGAGGGCGTGGCTACATGGCACGGCTCACCCTATTTATTGTCTGTCTTAAGGTAATTTAACCCTTCGACTGCCTCCAATTTCAATCAGCGCAGAGATCGCTCTCATCACCTTTCATAGTTATCTATTTGCTCTATACTCATAATGTGTGTAGTTTGGCCATATATAAAAAATGTTATCCAGTAACTATCCCCCCTCCCCCCAACCCAGTTTAATGTCCACACTAGGAGATATTTTTGTCAGGTCCTGTCCAATATCTGTCCCTGCCTTCCCCTTCCGTTCCCTCTCTCCCCCCACCCTTTCCCCACCTCAATTTTAGTCACATTCAATAATATAATATCATATTTATATTTATATGTCAAATTTATGATAATTTATTAATAATTAATTCATTATTAAAGTATTAGATATTAAGGCCAATATATTCCCTCCCATTGTTTCCAACAAATGCCAGTATAGATGCATGTCCATAGTATAAATGCATGTCTTTAGCATATAACAAATGATCCCCACTATATATATCTTTAAATAGCCCCATATATATTTTTTCTAGAGTTTTCTGCATAATATTGTGTATATATACCTCATTATAGTCCTATATAGTTTATTACATTTTTATAGAATTTTTATGGATTTTCTTGTAGATCCTTATAGGCTTTTATAGGTTGTCTTCCCATTCCTATGTTATTATTCTAAATTATCATTATTATTATTCTTTATAGATGTATTATGACTCCATTGGGCGGCTGCTGTAAGTATGGAAATTTAGTCCATAGTTAGGCCCCTTTCACACTGGGGCGGGGAGCCGCGGTGACGGTAAAGCAGCGCTATATTTAGCGCTGCTTTACCGTCGTTTTAACCGCGGTATTCGGCCGCTCACGGTGCGGTTTTAACCCCCGCGAGCGGCGCTTTGCGGCGGTATTGCCACGGTTTTACCGCGGTTTCCCATTCAAATCAATGGGAAGGAGCAGTATAGGAACGGTGAACACACCGCTCCTATACCGCTCCAAAGATGCTGCTAGCAGGACTTTTTTTGCCGTCCTGCTACCGCACCGCTCCAGTGTGAAAGCCTGCCGGCTTTCACACTGGAGTTAAAGGGGCCGGATTTTTTCAGGCGGTGAACAGGTGCTATTTTTAGCGCTGTACCGCCTGAAAAACACCCCAGTGTGAAAGGGGCAATATTAAGTAGTGGTAGATACCCTTAACGCAGCCACGCTATCATGTTGTGTTCTCTTGTACAATATTGTATGTCTTTTCAATGGACGGTACTACTCTTGTATATTGCCATTTTTTGAAAAACGATAGTATTGCCACAAGATAGTATTACTGACTTTGTAAAGATAGAATTGTTATTGTACTGTGTTTTGTCAGTTACCATGGCTACTGGGCGTACTAGTCATCCAGCGCCCCTCCCCTGTAAGGTATATCTAGCCTTCTCCAAAATGGCCACCAGCAATGCCTGAAGAAGGAGCATGCATGCTCCAAACGCGAAGCACCGCTCGCTGACTCCGTTCCTGGAATTGACGTCATTAAAGAGCATCTGTATATAGCCAGACAACTGATCGCCTCCACCAGCCAGTGATGTCTAGCACTATTCCGGAAGAGTGCGGATGAAAATTGTCGTACATACAGTACATCCATGCCTGCAAATGTTGCTCGTTTGTGAGTGTTTTTAATCTTACCTTTTACCATTAAAAAGTTATAACGTGCTGCATTTAGAGAGCGCTGTTCCTTGTCTTTTACTATGTTCCAGAGTCTCTTCTTCCTAAAGACAGCAAACTACACTCCTCACATGGACACATTGTCATATATGGACTTATTTTATTGCTCAGCTTGATCACCCAGCCACCCTCATTGTTGCCAGTATCCTGAGTGCGCCATATTATCCAATTGTTTCCACCAATAGAAGCACCTGCACCTTTTCAAAGTCACACTGCACCATGTTGCATTAATGTGAACAGGCACCATAGAGCGTAATGTGATTTCCATTGCCATGCATTGCAGAGCGACGGCAAATGCAATGAGGTACCCAATTTGTTTAAAGTGTTACTCACCTATAGGGATGAGCCGAACACCCCCGGGTTCGGTTCGAACCAGAACCTTCGAACGGACCGAAAGTTCGCGCGAATTTTCGAACCCTATACGTTATAATGGACGCGAACGTTCGAAATCAAAAGTGCTAATTACAACGGCCAATATGCATGTTAATGTCATAAAACAGGTTTGGGGACCCGGGTCCTGCCCCAGGGGACATATATCAATGCAAAAAGAACTTTTAAAAACTAACGTTTTTTCGGGAGCAGTCATTTTAATGATGCATAAAGTGAAAAAAAAAAGTGAAATTTTCCTTTAAATATGGTACCTGGGGGGTGTCTAAAGTATGCCTGTGAAGTGGCATGTGTTTCCCGTGTTTAGAACTGTCCTTGCACAAAATGACATTTGTAAAGGAAAAAAAGAAGCCATTTAAAACCACTTGCGGCTTTAGGTTTGTTCTTAAGTAGAATCTGAACAGGTACATTATGAAGTGTAGCTCCATCCCAAAAAAATCTATTTTTAAGCTTTTTGGAGAACATAGGGAGGGGTTATCACCCTGTAACATTTGCTGTCTTTGCACATCTGTTCAGAACATGTCACCTCACTTTCCGTCCCAATGACAAATGTTTTTGGAAAAGTGGGGTTTTAATTGAAACAAGGATTGGTGATAAAGTATCAGTAGAGAGGAGATACCTTTTTCCCAAATTAAATCTAACAGGATAGAATTTCCCTTCCTAGGGGTAGATTTCCTCTCACTTCCTGTTTTCTCTTTCCATTTGCAAGTAGGAGTCGTTTGTAAGTTGGATGTTTGAAAGTAGGGGCCTGGCGTATATACTCTGCAGAAATTTGCCCTATTAGATGTTGGTGTAGCCACAAGACTGGTGGGCACAGGAATGGGCCCTGCTATGAGTTAATAGATCAAGATTTGTAATTGCATGCACCTGTTGAACAGGGCAGAAAAATTGGGGGTGGTGGTGGTGGTGGACGGTGTTGCCACAAGACTGTAAGCTCTCACAGTTACTCTTGGTGGGCGCAGGAATGGGCCCTGCTGTGAGTTATTAGATCAAGATTTGTAATTGCAAGCACCTGATGAACAGGGCAGAAAAATTGGGCCTTTGGCGGTGGTGGTGGACGGTGTTGCCACAAGACTGTAGGCCCTCACAGTTACTCTTGGTGGGCGCAGGAATGGGCCCTGTTGTGAGTTATTAGATCAAGATTTGTAATTGCAAGCACCTGATGAACAGGGCAGAAAAATTGGGCCTTTGGCGGTGGTGGTGGACGGTGTTGCCACAAGACTGCAGGCCCTCATAGTTACTCTTGGTGGGCGCAGGAATGGGCCCTGCTGTGAACTATTAGATCAAGATTTGTAATTACCCGCCCCTGTTAAACAGGGGCTGAAAAATTGTGCCTTAGGCACTGGTGCTGGTGCCACAACACTGCAACCCGGCCCTCACAGATACTGTACTTGGAGCACAGCAGTCACACGTGTTGCGAAGCATGTTTTTAAAAAATTGTAAGTACCCGCCCCTGTTAAACAGGGGCTGAAAAATTGTGCCTTAGGCACTGGTGCTGGTGCCACAACACTGCAACCCGGCCCTCACAGATACTGTACTTGGAGCACAGCAGTCACACGTGTTGCGAAGCATTTTTTTAAAAAATTGTAAGTACCCGCCCCTGTTAAACAGGGCAGAAAAATTGTGCCTTAGGCACTGGTGCTGGTGCCACAACACTGCAACCCGGCCCTCACAGATACTGTACTTGGAGCACAGCAGTCACACGTGTTGCGAAGCATTTTTTTTAAAAATTGTAAGTACCCGCCCCTGTTAAACAGGGGCTGAAAAATTGTGCCTTAGGCACTGGTGCTGGTGCCACAACACTGCAACCCCTCACAGAGACTGTACTTGGAGCACAGCAGTCACACGTGTTGCGAAGCATTTTTTTTAAAAAATTGGAAGTACACGCCCCTGTTAAACAGGGGCTGAAAAAATTGTGCCTTAGGCACTGGTGTGGTGGCATGGATCATTGAGGAGGAGGAAGAGGATAGTCAGTGAACATAAGAGGACAGTCACTCAGCATCAGCATAGGCAGTCTTGAAGGGATGTGACATTAAAAATTATTCGGTTATATCCGCCTCAGGTGCCTGGTAGCTGGTGGTGATCCAAGACTGATTCATTTTGATGAATGTCAGTCGATCAACCGAGGCGGTGGACAGGCGCACCCTATGATCAGTCACAAATCCTCCAGCAGCACTGAATGTGCGTTCGGAAAGAACGCTGGAGGCAGGACAGGCCAGTAGCTCAATTGCATACTGTGCAAGCTCTGGCCAGTGATCCATCCTCAGGACCCAGTAAGCCAGAGGATTTTCGGTGGGAAAGGTGTCCAAGTCTGACCTTGCCCCAAGGTATTCCTGCACCATGTATATCAGACGCTGGCGATGGTTGCTGGAACCGATCATACCTTGGGGCTGCGGACTAAAAAAATTGTCTGAACGCATCGGTCAGACGTCCACCTTCCCCACCGCTCCTTCTGCCACTGACCGAAGCCTCAGCAACTCGTCGCCCAGGACCAGGAGTTTGTAGCCTCCCAGTTTCTGGGAACGCGTTGCACAGACCTTTCTGCAAGGCCTCCCTGAGATGTCTCATCCTCTGCTCCCTCTGCGACGGCAAGATAAGGTCCGCAACCTTACCCTTGTACCGCGGATCAAGGAGAGTGGCCAGCCAGTAATGGTCCCTCTCCTTGATCCGAAGAACACGAGGATCCTTCCGCAGGCTTTGCAGGATCAGGGAGGCCATGCAGCGTAGGTTAGCTGAGGCATTCGGTCCGGAGTCTTCTGGGTCACTGAGGATGACATGATCGCCAGCCACCTCCTCCCAGCCACGTACAAGTCCACTGGCTTGTTGGGACTGTACATCATCCCTAAAAGACTGCTGCTGCTGATGCTGAGTGCCAGGCTCCACCTCCATGCTCACACAATCCTCCTCCTCCTCCTCCTCCTCCTCCTCATCCTCTTCCTGTGTGATGGGTGGGACAGAAGGAACACTGTCCGGATAAAGTGGGCCTTGAGAGGCAAGGAAGTCCTCCTCTTCCTGCCTCTGTTCTGCCTCAAGTGCCCTGTCCATTATCCCACGCAGCGTATGCTCCAACAGGTGGACAAGAGGGACAGTGTCACTGATGCATGCACTGTCACTGCTCACCATCCTCGTGGCCTCTTCAAATGGTGAGAGGACAGTGCATGCATCCCTGATCATGCTCCACTGACGTGGGGAAAAAAAACCAAGCTCCCCTGACCCTGTCCTGGTGCCGTAGTCGCAAAGGTACTCATTGATGGCCCTCTGCTGCGTGTGCAGTCGCTGCAGCATGGCCAACGTTGAGTTCCACCTGGTGGGCATGTCAGATATTAGGCGGTTCTTGGGCAGGTTCAGCTCCTTTTGCAGCTCAGTCAGCCGAGCACTGGCATTATAAGATCGGCGGAAATGCACACAGACTTTCCTGGCCTGCCTCAGGACATCCTGTAAGCCTGGGAACCTGCCCAAGAACCGCTGCACCACCAGGTTGAGGACGTGAGCCATGCAGGGCACATGGGTGAGCTGCCCCTGTCGCAGGGCGGAGAGGAGGTTGGTGCCATTGTCAGAAACGACCATTCCTGGCTTAAGCTGACGTGGCGTCAACCACCTCTCGGCCTGCCCCTGCAGAGCTGCCAGAACCTCTGGCCCAGTGTGGCTCCTGTCCCCCAAACACACCAGCGCAAGCACGGCATGGCATCTTTTTGCCTGCGTACTTGCGTAGCCCCTTGTACGCCTACGGAGCACCGCTGGTTCCAAGGACAGAGCACTGGAGGAAGAAGAAGAGGAGGGGGTGGAGGAGAGAGGTGTGTCACAACCAGTAGCAGTAGTCGCGTTTTGGAGGCGTGGTGGCGGAACAACCTCCAACACTACTGCACCTTGTCCTGCATCCCTCCCAGCTGCCAATAGAGTGACCCAATGGGCCGTGAAAGAAAGGTACCGTCCCTGTCCATGCCTGCTGGACCATGAGTCAGCGGTAATATGCACCTTACCGCTGACCGCCCTGTCCAGCGAGGCATGGACATTGCCCTCCACATGCCGGTAGAGAGACGGAATCGCCTTCCGCGAGAAAAAGTGGCGTTTGGGAACCTGCCACTGAGGAACCGCACATTGAACAAACTCACGGAAGGGGGCCGAGTCTACCAACTGAAAAGGCAGCAGTTGAAGTGCTAGCAATTTAGCAAGGCTAGCATTCAACCGCTGGGCATGTGGATGGCTGGGAGTGTACTTCTTTCTACGGTCCAGCAGCTGGGGCAGGGAAATTTGCCTGCTGCAATCGGACGTCGGTGTACTGCAAGTACTTGGTTGTGACACACCGAATTCTACACCTTCAGTCCTCTCAGAGCAGCTTTCAGAGAGGACTGAAGGTGTAGTGGGGATGGAGATCCCAGCTGAGGAGGAGCAAGGAGAGGTCCGCTTAGTTCTTTGGTGTGGGTCTTTTATGTGTGCCTGCCAACGAGCTGCATGGCAGGTCGCCATATGTCTGGTCATGCTTGTCGTGCCCAAGCGGCTGATGTTTTGGCCACGCGAGATACGCTTGAGACAAATATTGCAAATAGCAGTGGTGCGATCTGCTGCACTCGTCTCAAAAAAGGCCCACACCAAAGAACTTTTCTGATAACGTGCAGAGGCAGCGCCCTGCACAGGCGGAGCTCTGCGGTGTTGTACAGTTGCTGTGCTGGCCTCTACCTGGCCTCCAGGGGGCATCCTGCCTCGTTGGACATGTGACGCCGCATCCTCCTCCTCCTCGTCCTCCTCCTCATCCTCTCTCCCTTGAGGCACCCACGTGGAGTCAGTGACCTCATCATCCCCTCCCTCTTCACCACTAGAGCAAACCTGGCAGTAAGCTGCAGCTGGTGGAACAGTACTGCCAGATTCCTCAAGCTGGGTATCGTCATCCGAGCCTTCGAATCGTTGGGCATCCTCCTGGAGCATGTACCCAACACTGTGCTCAAAGAGTTCGGGGGACTCCTCAGGAGGACATGGTGGGTCTAGGGAAGGGGTGGCTGATGATGCTCTGTCAGTACCCTGAGCCTGGGTGAGAGAGGATGAGGAGGATGAGGAGGGCTTGGTCATCCATTCTACCAAGCCTTCAGCATGATGCGGCTCCACATGTCCAGCTGCCGAAAACAAAGACGCGCGTGTCCCATGGCCACGTGCTGATGACGATGCACGACCACGTCCACGTCCACGGCCACGTCCACTAGAAACAGAGCCTGCCTGCCCTGTGTTCTTGGCTCTGCACGCTCTGCCTCCCCTTGGCGGTCTTCCAGCCATTGTAGTCGGTAGTCCTGTGGGTGCTGCTGAGAAGAAAATATAGGAGCTCTGTGTGATGCCACTAACACACTAGAAGTCCTATGGGTGCTTCTGCAAAGAAAATGGAGGAGCTCTGTGTGATGCCACTAACACACTAGAAGTCCTGTGGGTGCTTATGCAAAGAAAATAGAGGAGCTCTGTGTGATGCCACTAACACACTAGAAGTCCTGTGGGTGCTTCTGCAAAGAAAATAGAGGAGCTCTGTGTGATGCCACTAACACACTAGAAGTCCTGTGGGTGCTGCTGAGAAGAATATATAGGAGCTCTGTGTGATGCCACTAACACACTAGAAGTCCTATGGGTGCTTCTGCAAAGAAAATAGAGGAGCTCTGTGTGATGCCACTAACACACTAGAAGTCCTGTGGGTGCTTCTGCAAAGAAAATAGAGGAGCTCTGTGTGATGCCACTAACACACTAGAAGTCCTGTGGGTGCTGCTGAGAAGAATATATAGGAGCTCTGTGTGATGCCACTAACACACTAGAAGTCCTATGGGTGCTTCTGCAAAGAAAATAGAGGAGCTCTGTGTGATGCCACTAACACACTAGAAGTCCTGTGGGTGCTTCTGCAAAGAAAATAGAGGAGCTCTGTGTGATGCCACTAACACACTAGAAGTCCTGTGGGTGCTTCTGCAAAGAAAATAGAGGAGCTCTGTGTGATGCCACTAACACACTAGAAGTCCTGTGGGTGCTTCTGCAAAGAAAATAGAGGAGCTCTGTGTGATGCCACTAACACACTAGAAGTCCTGTGGGTGCTTCTGCAAAGAAAATAGAGGAGCTCTGTGTGATGCCACTAACACACTAGAAGTCCTGTGGGTGCTGCTGAGAAGAATATATAGGAGCTCTGTGTGATGCCACTAACACACTAGAAGTCCTATGGGTGCTTCTGCAAAGAAAATAGAGGAGCTCTGTGTGATGCCACTAACACACTAGAAGTCCTGTGGGTGCTTCTGCAAAGAAAATAGAGGAGCTCTGTGTGATGCCACTAACACACTAGAAGTCCTGTGGGTGCTGCTGAGAAGAATATATAGGAGCTCTGTGTGATGCCACTAACACACTAGAAGTCCTATGGGTGCTTCTGCAAAGAAAAATAGAGGAGCTCTGTGTGATGCCACTAACACACTAGAAGTCCTGTGGGTGCTTCTGCAAAGAAAATAGAGGAGCTCTGTGTGATGCCACTAACACACTAGAAGTCCTGTGGGTGCTTCTGCAAAGAAAATAGAGGAGCTCTGCGTGATGCCACTAACACACTAGAAGTCCTGTGGGTGCTTCTGCAAAGAAAATAGAGGAGCTCTGTGTGATGCCACTAACACACTAGAAGTCCTGTGGGTGCTTCTGCAAAGAAAATAGAGGAGCTCTGTGTGATGCCACTAACACACTAGAAGTCCTGTGGGTGCTGCTGAGAAGAATATATAGGAGCTCTGTGTGATGCCACTAACACACTAGAAGTCCTGTGGGTGCTTCTGCAAAGAAAATAGAGGAGCTCTGTGTGATGCCACTAACACACTAGAAGTCCTGTGGGTGCTTCTGCAAAGAAAATAGAGGAGCTCTGTGTGATGCCACTAACACACTAGAAGTCCTATAGGTGCTTCTGGGAAGAAAATATAGCTGTGTGTGTGTGATGGGACTAACACACTTCAAGTCCTATAGGTGCTTCTGGGAAGAAAATATAGCTCTGTGTGTGTAATGGGACTAACACACTTCAAGTCCTATAGGTGCTTCTGGGAACAAAATATAGCTCTGTGTGTGTGATGGGACTAACACACTTCAAGTCCTATAGGTGCTTCTGGGAAGAAAATATAGCTCTGTGTGTGTGATGGGACTAACACACTTCAAGTCCTATAGGTGCTTCTGGGAACAAAATATAGCTCTGTGTGTGTGATGGGACTAACACACTTCAAGTCCTATAGGTTCTTCTGGGAACAAAATATAGCTCTGTGTGTGTGATGGGACTAACACACTTCAAGTCCTATAGGTGCTTCTGGGAACAAAATATAGCTCTGTGTGTGTGATGGGACTAACACACTTCAAGTCCTATAGGTGCTTCTGGGAACAAAATATAGCTCTGTGTGTGTGATGGGACTAACACACTTCAAGTCCTATAGGTGCTTCTGGGAAGAAAAATATAGCTCTGTGTGTGTAATGGGACTAACACACTTCAAGTCCTATAGGTGCTTCTGGGAACAAAATATAGCTCTGTGTGTGTGATGGGACTAACACACTTCAAGTCCTATAGGTGCTTCTGGGAAGAAAATATAGCTCTGTGTGTGTGATGGGACTAACACACTTCAAGTCCTATAGGTGCTTCTGGGAACAAAATATAGCTCTGTGTGTGTGATGGGACTAACACACTTCAAGTCCTATAGGTGCTTCTGGGAAGAAATATAGCTCTGTGTGTGTAATGGGACTAACACACTTCAAGTCCTATAGGTGCTTCTGGGAACAAAATATAGCTCGGTGTGTGTGATGGGACTAACACACTTCAAGTCCTATAGGTGCTTCTGGGAACAAAATATAGCTCTGTGTGTGTGATGGGACTAAACACACTTCAAGTCCTATAGGTGCTTCTGGGAACAAAATATAGCTCTGTGTGTGTGATGGGACTAACACACTTCAAGTCCTATAGGTGCTTCTGGGAACAAAATATAGCTCTGTGTGTGTAATGGGACTAACACACTTCAAGTCCTATAGGTGCTTCTGGGAACAAAATATAGCTCTGTGTGTGTGATGGGACTAACACACTTCAAGTCCTATAGGTGCTTCTGGGAAGAAAATATAGCTCTGTGTGTGTAATGGGACTAACACACTTCAAGTCCTATAGGTGCTTCTGGGAAGAAAATATAGCTCTGTGTGTGTGATGGGACTAACACACTTCAAGTCCTATAGGTGCTTCTGGGAAGAAAATATAGCTCTGTGTGTGTGATGGGACTAACACACTTCAAGTCCTATAGGTGCTTCTGGGAACAAAATATAGCTCTGTGTGTGTGATGGGACTAACACACTTCAAGTCCTATAGGTGCTTCTGGGAAGAAAATATAGCTCTGTGTGTGTGATGGGACTAACACACTTCAAGTCCTATAGGTGCTTCTGGGAAGAAAATATAGCTCTGTGTGTGTAATGGGACTAACACACTTCAAGTCCTATAGGTGCCTCTGGGAACAAAATATAGCTCTGTGTGTGTGATGGGACTAACACACTTCAAGTCCTATAGGTGCTTCTGGGAAGAAAATATAGCTCTGTGTGTGTAATGGGACTAACACACTTCAAGTCCTATAGGTGCCTCTGGGAACAAAATATAGCTCTGTGTGTGTGATGGGACTAACACACTTCAAGTCCTATAGGTGCTTCTGGGAAGAAAATATAGCTCTGTGTGTGTGATGGGACTAACACACTTCAAGTCCTATAGGTGCCTCTGGGAACAAAATATAGCTCTGTGTGTGTGATGGGACTAACACACTTCAAGTCCTATAGGTGCTTCTGGGAAGAAAATATAGCTCTGTGTGTGTAATGGGACTAACACACTTCAAGTCCTATAGGTGCCTCTGGGAACAAAATATAGCTCTGTGTGTGTGATGGGACTAACACACTTCAAGTCCTATAGGTGCTTCTGGGAAGAAAATATAGCTCTGTGTGTGTAATGGGACTAACACACTTCAAGTCCTATAGGTGCCTCTGGGAACAAAATATAGCTCTGTGTGTGTGATGGGACTAACACACTTCAAGTCCTATAGGTGCTTCTGGGAAGAAAATATAGCTCTGTGTGTGTGATGGGACTAACACACTTCAAGTCCTATAGGTGCCTCTGGGAACAAAATATAGCTCTGTGTGTGTGATGGGACTAACACACTTCAAGTCCTATAGGTGCTTCTGGGAAGAAAATATAGCTCTGTGTGTGTGATGGGACTAACACACTTCAAGTCCTATAGGTGCTTCTGGGAAGAAAATATAGCTCTGTGTGTGTGATGGGACTAACACACTTCAAGTCCTATAGGTGCTTCTGGGAAGAAAATATAGCTCTGTGTGTGTGATGGGACTAACACACTTCAAGTCCTATAGGTGCTTCTGGGAAGAAAATATAGCTCTGTGTGTGTGATGGGACTAACACACTTCAAGTCCTATAGGTTCTTCTGGGAACAAAATATAGGAGCTCTGCCTGCCTGCCACGAACACACTACAAGTCCTATAGGTGCTTCTGGGAACAAAATATAGGAGCTCTGCCTGCCTGCCACGAACACACTACAAGTCCTATAGGTGCTTCTGGTAACAAAATATAGGAGCTCTGCCTGCCTGCCACGAACACACTACAAGCCCCTCTTTCTCAATCAATCTTTGTAACTGAATCTATCTAACTCAATTTCTGTAAGTGAATCTCTCTACCTAACTAAATCGAGCAGAGTGTCACAGAATCAGCCTGCTCAATCTGCGCCGGAACAGCATGTGACCGGCGCAGACGGCGTGGCGGCCTTTTATAGGGGGGGGCGTGTACTACAGCCCCTGAGCTGTAATTGGCTACAGGCGTCCTGCCTGTAGCCAATTATGGCTCTTCGAGTTTCCGGGGCTGTGATTGGCCAAGCATGCGGGGTCACAGTGCATGCTTGGCCAATCATCAGCCAGCAATGCACTGCGTCGGCCGCGCCGGCCGCAATGCATTGCGGGGCCGCTCGCATCACACGAACGTGATGCGAGCGGCCAAAATAGTTCTGGGCTCGCCGAGCGAGCGAACGCCCGGTGCTCGATGCGAACGTGGGTTCGCATCGAGCACCGGGCCCATCCCTACTCACCTATAGGCATAGACCTCAAAATAGATTTTTAACATGAGGCTCCAAGAACTGCATTGCTTGTTGTAGGCAACATCACCAATAAGGACCTAAAAAATGTATGGACACCCTACCTCTAGTTATAGTTAAAAATTCTCTTTCAGGTAATTTTTGCTGTTGCCATTGGAGAAATTTCAGCTTACTTCTGGTTCTAATACATCAAATAGACAGGAAATGAGGAGAAAACTTAAAAAAAATGTTACATAGTAGGTAAGGTTGAATAAAGACAACACTCCATCCAGTTCAACCTGTGTAGGTGTATGTGAGTCAGCGGCGATAGTCATTTCCCATATCCCTGTATATTGTGTCCTTTAAGATGCACGTTCAAAAGTCTTTTAAAAATATCAATACTCCCCGCTGACACCACCACTTGTGGAAGAGAGTTCCACATTCTCACCGCCCTGACAGTGAAAAACCCCCTGTGCTGCTTAAAGGGGTTGTAAAGGTTCCTTTTTTTTAATATAACAAACATGTCATACTTACCTCCACTGTGCAGCTCGTTTTGCACAGAGTGGCCCCAATCCTCCTCTTCTGGGATCCCTCGACGGCTGTCTCGGCTCCTCCCCGCATCAGCTAACCCCCATTCTGGGAAGCGCTCTCCCAAGGGGGTTAGCTTGTGGGTGCACTCCCATGATAGTGATCACTCGGCCCCGCCCCCCGACACGTCGCGTCATTGGTTTGATTGACAGCAGCGGGAGCCAATGGCTGTGCTGCTATCACTCAAATAGCCGAGAAGCCTGGTCGAAATCTTCACGGCTCAGGTAAGTAAATGGGGGGGGGGGGGCGCTAATCATCAGATATTTTTTCACCTTAATGCATAGAATGCATTAAGGTGAAAAAACATGTAACTTTACAACCCCTTTAAGGTTAAACTGCTTCTCATCCAGTCTCATGTGGCCCCATGTCCTTTTACACACCCTGAGATTGAATAGCTTTTTTCCTATGCTGGGGTCACCATTGAGGTATTTGTATATTGCTATCATGTCCCCTCTCAAGCGTTATTCTCCAGCGAAAATAAATTTAGTGCTTTTGAGGTCCTCCAGTCACCTTATTCATTTAGTCGCCCTTCTTTGGACTCTCTCCAGCTCCAGTACATCCCTTCTGAGGACTGGTGACCAGAACTGGACGGAATATTCCAGATGTGGCCAAACCAGAGTTTTATAAATTGGCAGGATTATAGTTTTATCTCTGGAGTATATCCGCTTTTTAATGCATGGTAATATTCTGCCAGCTTTGGTAGCTGCAGCTTGACATTGCATGCTATTGCACAGTCTATCTTCAACTAGGACCCCCAGTTCTTTCGCCATCCTTGACTCCCCCAGCGGATCTCCCCCCAGTGAGTAGTTTGCATTTATATTCTTAGTCCCAAGTGCATTATTTTACATTTCTCCACATTAAACCTCATTTTCCATGTAGTTGCCCATTCCATTGTTTTATTCAGGTCTTTCTGTAAAATGTCTATATTCTGCTGTGAAGTTATTGCCCTGCTTACTTTTGTATCGTCTGCAAAAACTGAGATTGAGCTATGTATGATAGCTATGTATCCCATTCTCTATATCATTTATGAATTAATTAATTGGAATTGGTCCCAAGACAGAACCTTTTGGTACCCCACTTACCGCTCTATTTAACACTGCCATTTTTGACGCACCCCTGTAACCAGTTTTCTATTCAAGAACAAACCTTATGGCCCATGCCTGCAGACCTCAGCTTGTAGATTAAGAGTTAATGAACTGTATTGAATGCTTTGGCAAAATCCAGATACACCACATCCACAGGCCTCCCCCTATCTAGATGGCAGCTCACTTCCTCATAGAATGTTAACAGATTGGTCTGGCAAGAACAACACTTTGTAAACCCATTCTAATTACTAGTCTTGGATATAGTCCTTTATCCCCTCCAATAATTGACCTACTATTGATGTTAGGTTGATCGGCCTGTGGTTCCCCCAAAATAGGTCTCTGCCCTTTTGGCTTTTCTAAAATCAGCTGGTACAATTCCTGTCAGTATGCTGTCCGTAAAGATTAGGAACAATGGTCTAGCTATAACCCAACTGAGTTATTTGAGGACTCTCGGGTGTAAGCCCTAATCTGGTAATCTGGGTGTAATCTGGTCATTGTGATTTATTTGTGATAATCCTATCTAGTCTTTTCTTGACTCCAGCCTCTTTAGCCACAAGGGTATATCATATGATGATACTGTCATGGTCAATACACCCCTCGTTTTCCTGTGTGAAAACTGAGGAGAAGAAAGCAATTAGTACAGTTGCCTTCTCTGTATCATCTCTAACCATCTTCCCATCAAACTGTTCCCACAAAGTTGGGAGCATGAAATTGTCCAAAATGTCTTGGTATGAAGCCTTTAGAGTTCCCTTCACTGAAACTAAGGGGCCAAGCCCAACCCCAAAAAAACGACCCCACACCATAATCCCCCCTCCACCAAATAATTTGGACCAGTGCACAAAGCAAGGTCCATAAAGACATGGATGAGTGAGTTTGGGATGGAGGAACTTGACTGGACTTCACAGAGTCCTGATCTCAACACAATAGAGCACCTTTGGGATGAATTAGAGTGGAGACTGTGAGCCAGGCCTTCTCATCCACCTCGGTGCCTGACCTCACAAATTCACTTCTGAAGGAATTTCTTTAGGAGAGACACACTCCTAAACCTTGTGGACAGCCTTCCCAAAAGAGTTAACTCTGTTATGGCTGCAAAGGGTGGGCCCAGTCAATATTGAACCCTACGGACTAAGACTGGGATGACATTATAGTTCATGTGTGTGTAAAGGCAGGGTATATACAAAACTGAAAGTTGAGGCACTCTTAGGTTTTAAAGCAAGAGAATGTGTTAATATAGTAACTATTATTTGAATGGGGCTTAGTCTATCCTTCTCAAAGCAACTTTTGACAATATAGTGTACCTATCTGTACTGTACATATAGGGAAGAGCTAATTGGAAAGAAATGTCTGTAACTGGACAAACTATAATTAATACGATACACAAAACCCCATATAACATTTTTATTAAGTTCTGTCCATGTAGCCAAAGATCTCCCAGAATGAAGGTTTTATTTTATGGTATTGTTTTCACTTTATTTCATGTGATTAGTCTGGTCTCGGTGAGCCTGTGGCTTAGCCCTAAGCATCATGAGCCTCTAGTGCTCATTAGACTCAGAAAGCCCAAGGCTATATCATGGACTTGCAGCCAAAGTAACACTTTCACAGAGAATACTCCACGCTACACATAGAAAAGCTTGAGAAAAGAGACTGACTGAAAACCACTGAAAATAAGTCCAAGACTGGTCTGCACTACAGAATTGCCTTGTTTTGTTCCTGAGACAATATTCTTAGCCGCAAAAGGGTTTTTAATATCTTTCAGTGTTTTGATGTTTATATTGTGTTTGAATGCTCCAAATAAAATCAACTTTCAGAATTTCAGAAAGTCAAGACACCCTGGAGACACTTCTCTTCAACTTGGCAGAAGTGATGTTTAAACCATAACTTTCAGAAAGCCTAGAATTGAAACAGATGATTCTCTATGCCGTGTACGATGGACAGATCTATGATATAGAGCATGAAAAATGTGTGTATATTGTGAGAATTCTGGGAACAAAGGTGCCAGCAACCTTAATACAAGACAAGTTTAACTTTTTCACGTTATTTCATTTTTTAATTGTATTCTGTAGATTTATATTTCTTTTGTAGTAATATTATTGGTACCAGCTTGGACCAATGTAACTATGCATTTACCATATCTGGTTAATGTTGCTGGAAGCTGGAAATGACTGAGGTAGACACCACTGCTCCAGGGATCTCCACTTGCTTCCAGGTCCTGTGCTGAGTAGCTTGGCTTGCTGCATTCTAAACGCGTGAGATCAGCAGCTCAGCACACCTACCAGTTAGTGAATGCTTTGCACTACCTGAATAAATGCAAAGCGTTCTCCGATTGAATGAGGTGGAGATTGTGATGTCACCTCCCTACCTCTCTACATTATCCAATCAGAGAACACTTTGCAGTCATTCATAAAATGCAAAGCATCTTCTGAATAGCACCTGTGCCTAGAGGTCCACCTCCTGTGTTCACAACTCATTAAGCTGGCTGCTCTGCACAGGACCCAGAAACAAGTGGTGATCATTGGAGTAGCAGTCTTCTTCAGTAATTTTCAGCTTCCAAGGGCATCAGACAGGCTGGACCACTCTGACTATGTAAAAATTAACCATGCCTGGGATTTTTCTTTAAAACCGAAGTTTAGTTTCTCTCTACAGCTGTAGTTTCATTAATTACCTGTAATGAATTATGTCCCACAATGTTCAGTCTGCTGGATTCTGTAGAAATCTCCACTGCAGGGATGCACGGTCCGTTTACTGCTGCTAGACTTGCAGACCAATCCAGCTACAGCCCTATTAAACCTGAAACCTGATGAGATCACAAGGAATCAATTTCTGGATTTACTGGATTCTATGCAGTAAGGTATAAAACCTTCTGCATGTAGCTCTCAACTCAGCCCCTTCCCCCCTAAATACTTACCCAAGGCCGATCTTGATCCAGCGATGTGCACAACTGAAGTCCCACGGCCACACCCACATGCTCTCCATTGTGTATATATAGCTGTCCTCCTCTAGAGGGCAGCAGGCCAATAGAAGGAACAGTCAGCTCCGAGCACGTAGCCTTTCATCACTGCAGACATGATTGACAAGATTCCAGCCCTGCCTATGTCCAATCAGACACTGGTGACATCACTTCCTGTTTCACGGTCCATGCTGGTCTGTGTGGAGCTGCTTGGTTCCTTTGCTCCTGGAGAAACACTGTGATCTATTCCAGCCAGCTGCTTAATCCTTTCCAGCTATCCAGAACAGCGGTGGGACCCACAGAGCCATGTGGAATGCCAGGACTGCACTTTACTTTGATGAGCATGCATCTTCTATCATCCTGTAAGTGTTTTTAATCTTATCCTACTAAAGTCATAATTTTAATACTACACTCGGCGCCCCCCCCTCCCTGTTTTTTCCTTACATGTCTTGCAGAGTTCTGGTCACACTCTGAAGGATGGCTGCCTTCCTTTTTAACCCTTAAAGCAGTTCTGCACCCATCTCCTAAACTTACTTTAATCTATTCTCCATCATGTTAGATTACAGAATTGATGGGTCAATTCTGCATCTTGGAAGCCTACCTTGAATGCTGGCTACATCTTTTGTGTTGTCCCTGCGGGGGTGGGCGGAGTCTGTGCGGGGATCCTCGTCATGCCGCACTGTCTCGTGGGATCTGGTGTCATCCATCCCAGGAGTCAGTGCGGCCATCGACCCGAAATCTCGCAAGATTTGCGGCCATTGACCCAAAATCTTGCGAGATTTGCGGCCATCGACCCGAAATCTCGCGAGATTTCGGGCGATGTCTGCAAATCTCACGAGATTTCGGGCGATGTCTGCAAATCTCGTGAGATTTCGGGCGATGTCTGCAAATCTCGCGAGATTTCGGGTCGATGGCCGCAAATCTCGCGAGATTTCGGGTCGATGGCCGCAAATCTCGCGAGATTTCGGGTCGATGGCCGCAAATCTCGCGAGATTTCGGGTGGGATTTGCGGACGTGCTCCTTGTAACAAGGAAGTAACTGCTTGTGGGCTTCAAATGCCCACAAGCAAGATGACATTGGCCGACAAAGATTTTATAAACTATGGATTCTATATCAAAACGGACAGAGATAACGGGCAGCGTCACTACAAGTAAGGATATTATTATCAAGACATAATTTTTAAACATTAGCAAAAAAAAATGATTAAATAACATCAGTGCAGAACCGCTTTAATACCCCTTTCTATGGATACATCACCATCCAGCTATTACAGCCACAGACTATACCACTAAGGATTACTCCATCTGGAGCACCAGATAAACACTGACTATACTGCTATCTGTTGCAGAGGTGGGACACTCGAGTTGTTCACAGTGGGTTTGTGAGACTGTTAGAAGGGCAATTTGTGAAAAAAGGGAATCAGCAGCAGCATGGTCAAAATTATGGTTGGACGAATATAATTTAGCAAGATTTGAGCAGAATGTGTGTAGAATTTTGACAGGGTTACTTGTGTATGAGTCACGGTTTAGTTTGAGTCACACAGATGTTCTAGGTTTTTTCAGCGAGCGTAAAGTTTGGTTTTGCTTTGAGGTAATAAAGGTGTTGTGGTTTACATACTCATTTATCTGTCAGTGAGAAACGGGTCGAATTCTAAGCGGGCTCTATCAAGCTTAGCTTTAGTAGAAGGGGAGGGAGAATTTTGGAATGCATCATGACACAGATTGAAGTAATTTTTTAAATTTAGGTGAAGGAGCTTACGCTCACTTTTTAGAGTGTTTAATATCTAGACAATGGGACAGGTGAGTTAGAATGGAATCATTAAAGAGGAAGTTAACCCTCTTTTACAACTTTAGCTTACAGGTAAGCCTATATTAAGGCTTACCTGTAGCTAACAGGGATATCTCCTAAACCTGCACGGTTTAGGAGATATACCTGTATTTGCATGTGCCGACGTCATGCGGCACATGCGCACTAGCGACAACTGAAGCATCAGCGCTATATGCCGATGCTTCAGTTGTTATATGCCGCTCTCGTGCGCATGCGCGTGACGTCATCGCGGCTCCGGCAAATCACAGCGCCGGAGCCGCGATACCCGGAAGTCACTCCGGGAGAAGATGTCGGCGGTCGGAGGGGGAGAAGAGGACCGATGCCGAGGCTTCGATTTCAGGTAAGTGATGCATAATTAGCTAGTATGCTATGCATACTAGCTAATTATGCCTTTGTCTTGCAGGTTTTTTATTTTTTTTTCGATTTTTTCAAGAGGGTTTACTTCCTCTTTAATGCATCAAGATGAATCCTGGGATCTTGGGATAGGGGAGGAGATGGTTGTACAAACTGCACTATGATCGGACCAAGTAAAGGGCGTAATAACTGATGATAGGATTTCTGGGGCCATGCCAACCCTTAGGAAGATATGATCAATCCTAGAAAACGATTTGTGAAAGCTTAGGGGAACAGGGGGAGGGAGAAGGGGGAGATGTATCCAAGAAGGGAAAATTAACTTGGTTTGAGTCTCCACATAATATCACTGTACCTAACTTGTGTGAATTAATTACATGAAAAAGATGGGAAAGAAATGATAATGGATGTTTATTAGGAGAATAATATGATACAGTGGTTACAGCAACATCAGAAATGTGTTCAAAAAGAATGAGGTAGCGGCCTTCAGGATCTTTAATTTCAGATGAAAGTACAAATGGGGTTGTACGGTGAATATCTATAAGAACACCTTGTTTAGTAGCTGCCAAGGCTGTATATACCTGTGGATAAGAGGATCTGAAAAACTTAGGAGTAGATTGTTCAGTAAAATGGATCTCCTGTAGGCAAAGCATGATGATTTTAGCTGTGGCAAATGAACGGAATGCTTTGGTGCGTTTTTTGTGGTATATTAAGACCTTGGACATTTAGGGTCAAAATGTTTAATTAATTTAATATTGGTAATATAAGGAGTTGCATAATAAAAACGTTAAGTTCTGACAGTGGGATCGCATGCAATTCAGTATAAGGGGTAGGAAAAAGGAAAGGCTGGAAGAAAAGGAAAGGAATTGGCTCTCGTCAAGCAGATATTACTAAGATTTGTAAAATAATAAAGAGAGCTAATAGCTCAAAAGAACGGCATACTGGGGAGAGAAAGGCGTTCCACCAAAGGCCAAAGAGCTACGGTCAGAAGCCCACATAGTAATGGGGATCCCAGGGTAGCAAACTGGAGGCGCAAAAACACCACCAAAGGGAACACTGCCAACAATGAAAAGTAATACGTAAATAGAAATTATACCATTGTCCCAGTGTTCCAAAGGGTTCCATACCTATCAATGTGTCATGAGAAAGCATATGAAGAGGGATGGCAGGGATGGAAGGGATGAGGTAAGGTGTATACAAGTAACAAAAAACATCACAGAAAACATAAAAAAAAGGAATAATAGCTCAAGGCTATGTAAAGAAATATAGCAAACATCCCACTGCTGTCAGTAAAACATCTAGTTAGTTGGAAGTTAAAGATATAAAAATACCTGACATCGAGTAAAACAAAAAGAAAAAAGTCAGTCCATAGAGTCCTCAGGAGTTGGCGTCGGGGAACAAAAACTACCACATTTTAATTGCCCCTGGCGACTTATTTTCTTCAGCACCAGCTGATTATTGCAGGGAACGAGTAACCATTGAATTTCGTGCTTTGCTTTGGTTCGAAAAGCTGACTGTTTTGTAAAGAAGATTGGAGTTCTTCAGCAGAACGGCAGACATATTTAGATCCTTGGTAAGTAAAGCAAATTGAAAATGGAAAGCCCCAATGATAGGCGATTTGATGTCGCTCTAAAACTTGAAGAAGACGATTCAAAGCCTGATGCTTAGAGATAGTGAGCTGAGATAGATCAGCAAAAAGTTGATAGCTATGTCCCTGGAAAATCAGTGAATCGTTTGCTCTAGCTGCAGCTAGAAGTTGTTCCTTGGTACAGAAATAGTTCAATTTGGAGATAATATTGCGCGCATTTGACTGGTATGGAAAGCTGTAGTTCTTGAAATAGGGATAGCATATTAGCTAGCAAATCAGTAACAGATTCAGGTATTCCACGTATACGGATATTGGAACACCGTCCCCTATTTTCATAATCTTCTAAACGAGATTGAAGGACTATGTTTTCCTCCTTTGAGATTTTCAAATTCAACTGCATAAGCCTGGGTGTTATTTTCAAGTTCATCAACCTGCAGTTCAAGATTTGCAGTGCGTTGGCCCAGTTTTCCGATTTCCCTAGTCAGACTGGTATATGAACTGAGGTCTGTTTAAGGGCTTTGTGAAGCATTTATTCAAATTGCCTCTGAAACAGAAGAATGAGCAGGGTCTGTAAAAGATGTAATTTGTGAAGTTTGTATATCTGAATCTGAGTTATTTTTCCCTCTGTGTTTCCACAGATGCTTTAAAGCGCTGAGAGGATTTCACTGAGTGTCAGGTAACAGAGGGAGGGGATGCAAGTTGTTTTTTGGCTTCATTTTCAGGCGAGAACTCCCAAGAACCATTACACTAAGTGGCGGGTGTTATTAGCAGACCGAGTAACAATATTTATCCAGTGAAGCTGAGTTGAGACACAGTATAGTATGGCAGAAACATCCCTTCAGGAGCAGAGCTCTAAGCTGGCATGTCTGCTCAGTCAGGCTCTGCCCATGCGCCTCTATAGCAGAATATATTAACAAGAGTGTTTTTTTTATAGAATGTAAAAGGAGGGAACAGGTATTTGGGCCCGCTTTCATGGGCTTGCAGCAGCCCCGCCTCCTCCCTGCTCCAATTTCAGGTCAGGTAATACAGTATAGGAATTTAGGTTACTGTCACTTTAAGAATTCTGAGGTAAAATTTATAACCAATTAGAAGCCGTGGAAGCTTATGGAAATCCTTAGGACCCCTATACATTTTTTTGTCTGAAAGGAATTTTTAACATTTGGTCAAGCCTTTTAAAAAAGAGCTACCCTCCCTTCCCTCCCTTGTCGCTGGCACTATATGTGGTATGGTCACCCTGGATTTCTAGGGGGGACATTTGATGTTATTCCAATTAATTTGACTCGAGTTCTAATAACTGAGCTTATTGATAGATTAATTTTACTTGAATATTTATGGTTGAATAAAAAGATTTTGAAATATTTATAATTTTATGCAAACCAATAAAGTGCCGCGGCCATTATTTATGCCAATATATTTTTCCGTGTGTTTTTTTCTTATTATAGTTTATTTTAAAAAATTCTAAGGGTTATAGATACGTTTTCTATTTGAGGTGTGGGCTGCATGCAATCCCATGTATTTTCCAGCATCTGAATATATGCCAGCTAAGTCATAGCTAGACTAAAATAAAACTGTGACATTTCCCTATGAGGTTTGAGTTTGTTCAAGGACTTTTAGCATGTTTAGATGTGCATACCACAGAGGAATACGATTGTATCAAGAGAGGACTGTAATAAACCTTCATTTTCAATACCTAGTGCAAAGCACATTTCACCATATTTTATTCCTTGAAAGACCCTCCATGTACCAGTCCTGTTGTGGGTCTACAACACACAGCATTTTTGTGAATGGAGTAGCATGAGCATTGCACAATAGCATAAATAGATCAACAGATGAAAGTTAAGGCACTTAAAGGTCTTGAAACAGGAGAACATGTTATAAAAAGTGAAAGAAAGTGAAAGTAGATGTGGCGCTGCTCATGCGATTCATACAGTATAATTATAAAATAAATTATGTATTCTCTATAAAGTGAAATCTCATCCAACCCAAGAGCTATAGTGTGTGCTATCAATGATTATCATAAAATGCTCCCATACACCTCAAACCTTGATTTCTAATGCCGCGTACACATGATCGGAATTCTCGTCGGAAAAACTCTGACGGTTTTTCCGACGGAATTCCGCTCAAGCTGTGTTTCCTACACACGATCACGCCAAATTCCAACGGTCAATAACACAGCGGCATAAAACACGTTCGACGGCACTATAAAAGGGAAGTTTAATGCTTCCGAGCATGCGTCGAATTGTTTCCGAGCATGCGTCGGAATTTTGTGTGTCAGAATTGCATACACACGATCGGAAAATCCGATAGAAAGGTTTTCCTTCAAAAAATTGAGAACAGGTTCTCAATTCAAAGTCCATCGGAAATTCCGACAGAAAAAGACCGTTGGGCATTCACACGGTCGGAAAATCCGATGAAAAGCTCCCATCGGACTGTTTCCATCGGAAATTCCGACCGTGTGTACACCGCATTAGTGTGTGAAATTCAATTATGTGCTAAAAGCATTTTGGTGGACATCAATCCTGAACATGAATAAAAATGTAAACTGAAAATCAGGTGATAGAAAAAAAAAATATATATATAATAAAATCCATGTATTTATGGATCTTGCTTTGTGTGCTGGTCCAAATCATTTGGTGGAGGGGGGATTATGGTGTGGGGTTGTTTTTCTGGGGTTATGCATGGCCCCTTAGTTTAAAGTGAAGGGAACTCTTAAGGCTTCAGCATACCAAGATATTTTTGACAATTTCATGCTCCCAACTTTGTGGGAACAGTTTGGAAATGGTCCCTTCCTGTTCGAAAATGACTGCGCACCAGGACTTGACATGTTATTCTGTGAAACAGAATTATATAGGTATTTTCCTGCAGAGCTGATTCAGTACCAATACTGTACAGTAGAGGGCAGCAACAGATTGTTTAATTTCTTACTATTTCCTTTACAGTATGTAAGAATAAGACAATTTCCAGATACAGGATTTGCATCTGTAAAAACAGTTGGTTATAATTAAAATGGCTTGCTCTCAAAGTTTGATGGGATTGTTTTATTAGGTGGAACAACAGTTCATATATATTATAATAAAATAAAAATAAATCTGCTTCTCTTTTAGAAAAGCTTAGCTCTTCTGCTTTACTCTTCAGAAAGACAAAAACTACAATGGCTTGTTAAGATAAGTTTCAGGTTTTAATGCTAGTGATTTTTACAGCCAGGCTGTGTACAGGGATCATGGGGAGAAAACTGTAAAGTAGTTAAATAACTGAGCAAAGTCACCGCTAAAGGTTCACCCCCAAGATTCAAATGAGAATAACTATGCCTCTTATATTCAGAAAATGTTTGCCTAGCCTGGAGTTCAGTTTTAAAAGCTAAATTCAAGTCAGATATAAAAAAGAAATAAGTGATTGCAGTTCTGCATTATTATTATAAATAATTACATACAATTTTAAGTTTTAGACCCCTTTCACACTGGACCCGCGTCCTCGTTAGCGCTTGAGCGCAGCTCATTTTAACAGCGCTTTAGCGCTGTTTAGGTGGCGCCTTTAACCCCAAAGAAGGGGTTAAAAGCGCCGGTGTTGCGGCACTTCTAAAGCACTTTTCATGCTCTGGGATTTTGGGAGCACTAAATGCAGCCCTCCCAAACTGCCCCAAAGATGCTGCTTGCAGGACTTTTTGGGAACGTCCTGCAAGAGCTCCGCCCCAGTGTGAAAAGTCACACTAGAATGAATGGAAGGCAGTTTTTTAGGCGCTTGGCAGAGGCTATTTCCAGCGCTAAAGCACCAGAAAAGCGCCCCAGTTCCTGTACTTTTTACTCAACAGGAACTCAGTTTCCGTTAGCAGCCGTGTCCTGCAAGACTTTGAAGTATGCAGGCTGTGTGGCAGGTGCTACTCCAGCAGCTGCCGACACAGCTCGCAATAGTAAGTGCCGCACACCAGGGGTTGACTGACCATTCAGGTATTGCCAATAGGGGGCCCCATGACAGCTTCCACTTCGATCTACCTGTCAAACACAGCTAGCTGACAGGTAGATCAGGTCCCTGCTGCTAAGAGATTGTATTTAGTCAGACCTCTCGTGATGCGCTCCTCCCCGCCGACCCCTCCCGATTTTCTGTTTCCTCATCTCCCCTCCCCAGTCTCCTGCATACGATCGTTGTTGTGGTGTGTCAGTCTGACACCCTGCAACACCGATCTAGGTAAAGAGTCTCTGACGGAGACTCTTTACCACGTGATCAGCCGTGTCCAATCACGGCTGATCACGATCTAAATAGGAAGAGCCGGTGATCGGCTTTTCCTCACTCGAGTAGAGGAGAGCCGTTCGTCGGCTCTCCTGACAGGGGGGGGGTCTGTGATGATTATTTATCAGCGCAGCACCCCCTCAGATCCCGCCCAGGACCACCAGGATGGCCATCCACACTGGACCACCAGGTATGCCCACCTAGACCCCCAGGGAGCTGCCAATCAATGCCCAGGCATCTGCCAATTAGTGTCCACTGACAATGCCTACCACTGCCAGTGCCACCAGGGATGCCCATCAGTGCCATGTATCAGTGCCCATCAGTGCCATGTATCAATGCCCATCAGTGCCCAGCAGTGCCACCTATCAGTGCCCAGCAGTGCCCAGTAGTGACGCCTATCAGTGCCACCCATAAGTACCCATCTTTTCAGCCTGTCAGTGCCCATTAGTGTCGCCCATCAGTGCCCACCTGTGCCACCCATGAGTGCCTACCAGTGCCGCCTATCAATGCCCATCAGTGCTGCATATCAGTGCCACCCATCAGTGCCGCATATCAGTGCCCATCGTCGGTGCCCGTCAGTGCCCGCTCATTGGTGCCACCTCCTCGGTGCCGCCTTATCAGTGCCCGTCAGTGCTGCCTTATCAGTTCCCATCAGTGAAAGAGAAAACGTACTTATTTACAAAATTTTATAACAGAAACAAAAGCAAAACTTTTATTTTTTTCAAAATTTTCGGTCTTTTTTTATTTGTTTAGCAAAAAATAAAAACCGCAGGGGTGATCAAATACCACCAAAAGAAAGCTCTATTTGTGGGAACAAAATAATAAAAATTTAGTTTAGGTATAGTGTTGTATGACCGCGCAATTGTCATTCAAAATGCAACAGCGCAGAAAGCTGAAAATTGTCTTGGGCAGGAAGGTGTATAAGTGCCCAGTATTGAAGTGGTTAAAGAAGTATTAAACCCAAAACTGAAAATGTAATATATTGCAACTTATCAATCATTAGATGTGGTGGTTAGATGTAGTTTTCTTTTTTAGGCACTTTTCCCTCTGTTTTCACCTGGTGATCTGGCCAGTAACACACCTCCTGTATTAGAGTGCCTTCACTCTGGATAAACGTGCATATGGGCACAGCCGACAGCCGCATTGTCAGCCTGGGGGGGAGTGGATTGTTAGATGTACTAGCATATATAGCTACAGTAACTAATTGAAGCCAAACTCCAGCTCACACTGCAGTTACACAAGCAGTTACAACAATAGTTTTTTGCATGAATAAATAAAAGCTGATCATTGTAAGCACCCCTGTCAGTGGTAAATGGGTTGTCTCAAGATTCTAACGGCTACATTTGCAGGAGAGCCTGTTCTGTTGAAAAACAACAGTCTTACTGGCTGGATTACCAGAACATATGAAATGAAGAAAATAAGCCTATAAAAGAAAATGAATGCAGCCATCACATCTAAGAATTAGTAAGGTGTAATATAATAAATGTTTGCTTTTGGGTTAAATGCAACTTTTTTCATTGATCTGTGTTCATGTTTAAATTATACAATATATCAATGTGTGAAATGTTAACTGTAATGGTACTTTAGCTTAATAGGTATGTTGAATGAGAAACAACCAATTAAAAGTCATAAATAAACAAATGCTAATTGAATCTTTATGTCCAGGAAAAATGGCATTAGATATCTGTTATACATACAGTGCAATCTATGTCACATTTTAAAGCTGAAGTCCATTGAACTTTGACATGTAGTTCTGACACCCTTTAATATGTAAACAATGTTCAATCATTTTGACATAATACATTCCTGTTTTTTTACAGTCTTTTCCATTACTGTGAAGCTCATTAGGGTTATACATTATTGCTTGTCCTTATCTTTATGATGAATAAGAGTATGTTCATGAATATATATATATATATATATATATATATATATATATATATATATATAATATACTGTGTATATATATATATATATATATATATATATATATATATATATATATATATATACATACAAGGATTATATTGTACTATACAACGTTGAAAACCAGTAAAAACATTAGGTCAAAATTTTCTAACCTAAATCCTGTTTTTCTATTCAGGTTCTTGTTTTGTTGGTAATAATACATTATTGTTACATGAAAGAGCAGTATCCATCCCTAAAGATCATACAAGCAAAATAAATATGCTTATGCAGGACTGCAGCCTGCTGGGTCAGGACATATATGTCATTATTGTTTGAAATACTGTATGTATGTGTGTATACACTAAAGAATTTATAGTGATACTAAAGGTTCAGCTTTAAAAAAAAAAAATTAAATAAATAACAAGCATGTCACACTTACCTGTGCTGTGCAAACCATTGCCCAGATCCTCCTCTTCTTGGGTTCCCTCCCCCTGCTGAGTGCCTCCAGCGCAAGCTGTTTGCGCTGGGACACTCATGCATGCTCGCTCCCGAGCCGCCTCTGTGTGTCCATAAGTCACACAGAACGTGGCTTGGCCCTGCGCCGCCCCCATGCCCTCCTCCTGGCTGTGATTGACAGCAGCAGGAGCCAATGATTCCCATTGATGTGTCTTAGCTATGGACGAGAGAATGATTCGGCTCGAGCACGAGTTGGCTGTTCGCATGTTCGACGAAGAACCGAATTATCGGGCCGTTTGTTCGAAGCAATTTAAAGCTTTGCCCAATCAGGGCAGAGAGCACTGTCAGAGCCATGATTGTATGCTGTCATGATGACTCTATCCAATCATGGCTCATTGTTCTTAGTCCCGTCCCCACTCTATAAAAGTATTCTTTCAATAGTGGCCATTTTCAGTGTGATATCGGCGAGGAGAGATAGAACAGGGCTCTGTTCAGTTCTATTAGACAGTTAGTGTGCTATTCTGATTCTATTGTCAGTGTAGAATATCAGTTTAGTGTGAATGTAGGGATAGTTCAGAGTGAGTGTAGTGCGACCATTCATCTTTACATTAATGTGAATGTAGGGATAGTTCAGTCAGTGTGAGTGTAGGGCGACCACCATTCATCTTTACATTAGTGTGAATATAGGGATAGTTCAGTCAGTGTGAGTATAGTGACCATTTAACACAGTATATTTAATTGCGTTACTGCAAGTTTAACGCCGTATATGTCAGTGCATTTCGTGCAGTTTAACGCAGTACATTTCTGTGTTTTACGTGCCATTTATCGCATTTCACTTCTGTGCATTACTGCATGCTTAACGCAGTATAGTTAAGTGCGTTACTGCAAGCTTAACGCTGTATATTGCAGTGCCTTACCTTTCCCGTATAACGCAGTAGAGTTCAGTGCGTTACTGCAAGTTTAACACTGTATATTTTAGTGTGTTATCTTCCGTTTAACGCAGTATAGTTCAGTGCATTACTGCAAGTTCAATGCCGTATATTTCAGTGCGTTATCTTCCATTTAACGCAGTATAGTTCAGTGCGTTACTGCAAGTTTACCGGCATATATTGCAGTGCGCTACCTTCCGTTTAACGCAGTACAGTTCAGTGTGTTACTGTAAGTTTAACGTTATATATTTCAGTGCGTCAATGCAGCTTTACTGCAGTATATTATAGTGTACCAGTGCAGTGTGTCTGTGTAGTGAGTACTCAAGGTAAAGTGCACCAAATACCACTTTTCATTGATTAAAGAACATCCACGTACCCATTTCCACATCTATATTACATTTTGTTAATAAGCACCGCCCCTCCATAATGTCTGGGAGGACAACAAGGAGAGGAACTGTGATGGGGCCAGCAGCGTATGTGTCCACAGGCAAAGGTGGACGTGGTCAGTCCTCAGGCAGGGCATAATTTTGTCTGTTTAATGATGTTGCTCATGCTATCCAGCCACAGCATGCAGAGGAGGTGGGGGGCTGGCTTACTATACCATTCTCATTCTCTGTCACCCAAACAGAGACTGGTGCACAGTCCACTGCAGCTTCCAGAGTGGTTAAACCTGCCTCCTTGTCCACAGCTATTCCAGCATCAGGCATGGAGGAGTCAGCTGAGTTATTTGGACACTTGCTCCTTGACGATGCACAGCCATTACTTGATTCAGATGTTGGTTCTGTGGTTAAGGTTGAGGAAGGCAGGAACATGAGTCTACAGAGAGGGAAGAACACTGGTACACAAATTGGCAGTCATGTTCCTCCAGCCACAGCGTATTGCCAAGTTGTCTCCAGTGGTAATGAGGATGGAGGAGATGATGAGGTCACTGACGTGACTTGGGTGCCAGATAGAGCAGAGGAGGAAAGTGAGGGTGAGGCACAACCCCAACGAGGCAGCCATCATGGAAGAGTAGAGAGAAGACACCCTAGTCACATTGTGGAGCTTTTATCGCCCGACCCACTTCCCACAGCTCTGCTTTCTGGGCCTTTTTTAGCACATGTGCAGCTGATCGCACTGATCGTTTCAATTTACCATCTTTGTCTCAAGCACATCAAGCGTGGCAAAAATACCAGACATTTGGGTACCACTTGCTTGACAAGGCATTTAACCTCCCACCACTCAGCCCCTTGGCAAGAGCACCTGAAAGCCACACAAACGGGTGCAAATCTGTTCCTCCTCCTTACTCACCTCAGTCTGTCCCGCTATGCCTCATGACCTCTCAGCAGCCTCCACTGACAGGGATGATGGTATAGCGCAGGGTGTCCCAGGTCCGCGCAGCACATCTGCCAGCAGCACACCACCAGCTATAGACTATAGCTGGCAAATTTCTCTGCCCCATATGCTGCAGTGGGAAAAAAAATACCGTCAATGCCACCCACACGCCCGGCATCTAAATGCAAGCCTGTCAAAGCTGCTGGCTCTACAACTTCTGCCTTTCCGTCTGGTGGATTCTCCCCTTCCGTGAATTTGCAGAATGTGCTCTACCACAATGGCAGGTTCCCAGTCGCTACTACTTTTCACGTAAGGCCGTTCCATCTCTTTACTATCACATGGAAGGGAATGTTGTGGCATTGTTGGGCAAGGCAGTCAGCCATAAAGTCCATGTTACTGCTGACACGTGGTCCAGCAAGCATGGTCAGGGACGATATATTTAGTTCACAGCACACTGGGTAACTCTGCTTGCAACTCGGAAGGATGCAGGGCAGGGCTCAGTTGTTGTGCCCCATACAGCTAGTAGTGATTATGCAAGATTTGTCAGCTCTACCCCCTCCTCCTCCACCTCCATGCCCTCCTCTGCTGAATTGTCCTATGAACCACAAGTACCCCCTAAGCGTTCAAAGGGCTATTTAATGAGTCAGTCTAAAAGGTGCCATGCATTGCTTCAGCTGGTGTGTCTAGGGGACAGGAACCACACTGGAGCAGAGATTCCTAAAGCTCTGCAGGGGCAGGCCCAGAGGTGGTTCATGCCCTGCTAGCTGGAGCCAGGAATGGTGGTGTGTGATAATGGCACAAACCGCCTCTCCCCCCTTAGACAGGGAAAGTTGCCATGTGTACCATGCCTGGCACATGTCCTCAATTTGGTGGTGCAGCGTTTCCTAAATAGGTACTCAGGGTTGGAAGATCTGCTAAAGCAGGCCAGAAGAGTCTGTAGCCATTTTAGGCGGTCATACAAAGCCAGTGCTTGGTTGGCTGAAATTCAGCGGGAATTCCACCTGCCCATAAATCGCCTGATTTGTGACATGCCCACCAGGTGGAACTTGACTTTGGCAATGCTGCAGCAGCTGCACATGCAGCAGAGGGCCATCAATGAGCACCTGTGTGAGTATGGCACAATGACAGGCTCAGGCTGGCTCAGCTTTTTTTCCCCATGCCAGTGGCTGCTCATAAAGGATGCATGCACTGTACTGTCACCATTTGAGGAGGCCACAAGGATGGTGAGCCATGACAATGTACACATCATTGACACAACCCCTGTTGGGTTCCTGCTGGAGCAGACTCTGCATGGCATTATGGACAGGACACTTGAGGCAGAGCAGTGGGAGGAAGAGGAGGACTTCCTTTCCCCTCAATGCCCACTTTATTCAGACACTATTGTTCCTATGCCACAGAACATACAAGAAGAGAGGGAGGAGGAGGAGGAGGAGGATTCTGGCAGTTTTGGAGGCATTAAAGCAGAGAAAGACATACGTTGAACACTAAGAGATGGTTTTCCAACCCCAGAACCCTTGGGAGTAGTACATGGCTGGGAGGAGGAAGTTCCAGATACTATAATCCTCAGTGACCCCAAGGAGTCTGCTTCTCATACCCCACAAATTTGCGGTGCATGGGCTCCCTCATGCTTAAAAGTCTGAGAAAATGACCCAAGAATACATGGCGTAAAGGAGAAGGATGGCAACCCTCCTTGACCACTGTTAAAGTCTCAGAACTCATCCCGTCCTCACAGAGAGTACAGAAGATGAAATCTCTTGAGGACACATTAAAGAGGAGTTTATCTAATGCTTTTCCCGACTTTGTTAGGTTACATTTATTGTGGAAAACATAGTTTTGAGGCTTCTGTTGGTCAAGAGAGGAGAGGTGGAGAAGGCTAAGTGATGCATATCAGTGTAGCCTATCGGAAGCCCATCAGTGGTGCATATCAGTGCTGCCTACTAGTGCCCATCAATTCTATATATCAGTGCCTCCCCATCAGTGCCACTATATTAGTGCCACAACATCAGTGCCCATCAGTGACACCTCATCAGTGCTCATTAGTGCAGCCTCATCAGTGCCCGTCCATGAAGGAGAAAACAAAATTTTATAACAGTAACAAAGAAAAACTTTTTTATTTTTCAAATTTTTTAGTTTGTAAAAAACACAGAGGTGATCAAATACCACCAAAAGAAAGCTCTATTTGTGGGACAAAAATTATAAAAATTTAGTTTTGGTACAGGGTTGTATGACCACACAATTGTCATTCAAAGTGCGACAGCACTGAAAGCTCAAAATTGTCCTGGGCAGGAAGGAAGGAAAGTGCCTGTTACTGAAGTGGTTAAACTCCAGGCTTACCTCCAGTCTTGCACAGTTGTACAGGCTCCCCTTCTGTACTGAAATTGTTTACCCTTATTTTACTGCACATTCAGATCTTCCCACAGTGTACATTAGAAGCTGCAGATGCCTCTTTTTCTGTCTCTTTTTCTGGCTGGAGGACATTCAGCGTCAACTACCCATACTTTCAAACAATACCATCCCTGTTCTGCTGCTTTCATTCATTAAACTTCAGTTCTTTAAATCATTGAGGTTCAGCATCACATGTGTGAATTACATAATGTGGTCTACATATAAATCCACCATACTAATGTAACGCTACCCCCTAAAGGGCTGCTGGATATTGGGTTCCCCTTCTTCTGCACAGCCAGGCAAAACTAATTTTTGTCAGGCACAACTAGTCAATAATCCAGTCAAGTCAATTCAAAGCACAAACTGTGAGGATAAACTGGATAATGATTGCAGACTCCTGGCACAAAATCCTACTTTAAGCGAAACGCCTAGACTGACCGTAGGGATTCTAACCTTTTCCACTAGAAGGAATCTAATGCAGGCATCCCAATACTTGAAATGTCCCCATCAGGTATGAAGGTAGGCTAAGCACTGTCCGTCCTGAAAACAAGCCAAGTCTTGCTGCTTCCTCCCTTGTAGGCTTGAGGGCATACCTCCCTGCTTTTTCATGACACCTATTAACATAAGTATGTATGCATAAGACACACCCCTACCACGCCCCCTTAAAGTTGAATTGTACAAAAAAAGATTAGTTAAACCCACAAGTGCTTTTTTTTTTTTTACCACTACTATTCCTTTATATTGGATTTTGACATTTACAGATGCAGCAATTTAGAAATTGGATTAAAGGCTTAGCATTGGGAAACACTTTCTGAAAGATACATAGTGCATTTTATATACAACTTTATAGATCAGACAAAAATGAAGGACAAATGAGAAGGAAAGAGGGGGATTTGTTCCAAATCATGGACAGTTGGGAGGTATGTGGAGGGGTGATCAAAATAGAGATCGCTTGCTTAGTCCCTGACGCAAAGAAAGGCGACTTCTGTTCAGGCCTCCTGCCTATACAGGTCCCTCTTGCTAGCAGGGTGTCACAGCCAAAGGCTAATTGAGACTGCAGGGGGTGAGGGAAAAAAAATGTAATTTTCTAGCAAAAAAACATGTTTTTAACTTGTAAACACCAAATCTCAGAAAGAGGCTCAGTCCATAAATGGTTACATAGTTACATAGTTATATAGAAAAAAGACACAAGTCCATCCAGTTCAACCACAAATAAAAATATTATGTACATTTAGGAAAGTATCCAGGCCTTTCTTAAAGCAATCTACTGAGCTGGCCAGAACCAACTCTGCAGGGAGTCTATTCCACATTTTTACAGCTCTTACTGTGAAGAAACCTTTCCATATTTGGAGATGAAATCTCTTTTCCTCTAGACGTAAAGAGTGCCCCCTTGTTCTCTTTGTTGACTGTAAAGTGAATAACTCAACACCACGTTCACTATATGGACCCCTTATATATTTGTACATGTTGATCATAACCCCCCTTAATCTCCTCTTATCAAGAGTGAATAAATTCAGTTCCTCTAATCTTTCCTCATAGCTGAGCTCCTCCATGCCTCCTATTAGTTTGGTTGCCCTTCTCTGCACTTTCTCCAGTTCCCTGATATCCTTTTTGAGAACTGGTGCCCAAAACTGAACTGCATATTCCAGATGAGGTCTTACTAATGATTTGTACAGGGGCAAAATTATATCTCTCTCTCTGGTGTCCATACCTCTCTTAATACAAGAAAGGACTTTGCTCGCTTTGGAAACTGCAGCTTGGCATTGAATGCTATTATTGAGCTTATGATCTACCAAATAAATAAAGATGGTTAATAAAGATCGTTCATTCTAAAATTGAATGGTGAAAGTAAAGAAACATTTTGTAGTACTTTTGCATGACATTTGTCAAGTCATGGAATGTACTGAGAATTTTCATTCAAATTGTAGTACAAATGTTCATTCGAAATTCTATCAGTATATGGCCAGATTTAACCAGACTGCCATATTTTAAAGTCCATGCAGTGTAAAAATAAAAATATGCATGCTTGGAATGTGAAACTTTAACCTGCAAAATTTGTCTCAAGCCCTCCAACGATAAATTCCATTTCCTCAAACACATACCTACCCTTAACATCAGGGAGCTGTTTTGTTAAACTGCAACCTTTGGTGAGTAGGGATCAAAATAATCCAACATTATGTACGTTTATTGTGGAATTTTATCCTGTCTGGATTTTTTCTATAAATTTGACACTCCTTTACTGCAGTAATTATCACTCACAATGGCACATGATTATAGCATTTGCTGAAAATTTGTCTTTTGATATTTTTTGTTTTCCTGGAACACAGCTCAGAGAAAAGTCTGGGTACGTTTTGTTTGTTGGCATTAATTTCACAGGAAAAGTGCTGCACGCAATATTATTACTTCATTAATGGTTAGTTAGCCCCTGCATCTCAGAATAACATCTGCAATGGGCGGAACATGGGCCGTGATGAAGAAGATCATAAACCCTGAAAACCTTTGAAGAGTCTCAGTCATCCCGAATGAAGCATGACTTACTACTATACAAGGAACTGCTCCGGAAAAATGAGAAACATTCAGACTTTCTATAATTCTCAGATTTAACTGTCAGCAATCAGGAGAATACAAAATGTTAGCTGGAGCAAAAAAATCATTAGGGAGTCCAGGCAATTATAACTGAAATGGAGCATGTTGTGTAAAATATGCATGCAGGATTTGCAAAGGGAAATGCTTTCATTTCGAGGCTAAAACTTGGCAACGGAAGTGTGCATTCAGACATGCAGCAGAGGAATACTAAGGAGCTCGAAACATCTGCCTACAGGACTTGCCTTAGGTCCGCATGTGCTTAATTGGAACTGCATGTTCCCTGAGTAAAGAGATTTAAAATTTTTAGGGGGACATGTATCAACATTTATCCAACCTGATCACAAAGGGGATATTTACAAAATACTTCTATTTGAGCTCTGTCAGTAAAAAGTGCAGTATATTGTCACAAGTCTAATGTATTTAAAGGCAAATTATTTTGAGTTTTGAAAATGGTTGTGAAGGGTTAGACTCTCTAAAGTTTTTATTACTGTCTTTGTCCTGCTACAGGGATTCACCAAACAGAAAGTAGAGGGAAAGCCTATATTTTGTCAAAGGTGAGAATTTCCCTCTGTAGCCTATCGTAGGTATGTTACTTAAGAGGAATCACTCTCACACTGTGTGGAATGCACCAATATCCTTTATATAACTATTCAGCAAATTTGTTGAAGAAGCAAATATATATATATATATATATATATATATATATATATATATATAGTATATACAATATCTCACGAAAGTGAGTACACCCCCTCACATTTTTGTAAATATTTTATTATATCTTTTTATGACAAAACTGAAGAAATTACACTTTGCTACAATGTAAAGTAGTGTGTGTACAGCTTGTATAACAGTGTAAATTTGCTGTTCCCTCAAAATAACTCAACACACAGCCATTAATGTCTAAACCGCTGGCAACAAAAGTGAGTGCACCCCTAAGTGAAAATGTCCAAATTGGGCCCAAAGTGTCAATATTTTGTGTGGCCACCATTATTTTCCAGCACTGCCTTAACCCTCTTGGGCATGGAGTTCACCAGAGCTTCACAGGTTCCCATTGGAGTCCTCTTCCACTCCTCCATTACGACATCACGGAGCTTGTGGATGTTAGAGACCTTGCGCTCCTCCACCTTCCATTTGAGGATGCCCCACAGATGCTCAATAGGGTTTAGGTCTGGAGACATGCTTGGTCAGTTCATTACCTTTACCCTCAGCTTCTTTCGCAAGGCAGGGGTCATCTTGGGAGGTGTGTTTGGGGTTGTTATCGAATTGGAATATTGCCCTGCAGCCCAGTCTCCAAAGGGAGGGGATCATGCTCTGCTTCAGTATGTCACAGTACATGTTGGCATTCATGGTTCCCTCAATGAACTGTAGCTCCCCAGTGCTGGCAGCACTCATGCAGCCCCAGACCATGACACTCCCACCACCATGCTTGACTGTAAGAAAGACACACTTGTCTTTGTACTCCTCGCCTGGCAGCACTCATGCAGCCCCAGACCATGACACTCCCACCACCATGCTTGACTGTAAGAAAGACACACTTGTCTTTGTACTCCTCGCCTGGTTGCCTGCCACACACGCTTGACACCATCTGAACCAAATAAGTTTATCTTGGTCTCATCAGACCACAGGACGTGGTTCCAGTAATCCATGTCCTTAGTCTGCTTGTCTTCAGCAAACTGTTTGTGGGCTTTCTTGTGCATCATCTTTAGAAGAGGCTTCCTTCTGGGATGACAGCCATGCAGATCAATTTGATGCAGTGTGCAGCGTATGGTCTGAGCACTGACAGGCTGACCCCAACCCCTTCAACCGCTGCAGCAAAGCTGGCAGCATTCATATGTCTATTTCCCAAAGGCAACCTCTGGATATGACGCTAAGTACCTGCACTAAACTTCTTTAGTCGACCATGGTGAGGCCTGTTCTGAGTGAAACCTGTCCTGTTAAACCACTGGCCACCGTGCTGCAGCTCAGTTTCAGGGTCTTGGCAATCTTCTTTTAGCCTAGGCCATCTTTATGTAGAGCGACAATTCTTTTTTTCAGATCCTCAGAGAGTTCTTTGCCATGAGGTACCATGTTGAACTTCCAGTGACCAGTGTGAGAGAGTAAGAGCGATAACACCACATTTAACACACCTGCTCCCCATTCCGATCTGGGACTTTGTAACATTAACGAGTCACATGACACCAGGGAGGGAAAATGGCTAATTGGGCCCAAATTGTACTGATTTTTGTTGCCAGCGGTTTAGACATGAATGGCTGTGTGTTGAGTTATTTTGAGGGGACAGATAATTTACACTGTTATACAAGCTGTACCCTCACTACTTTACATTGTAACAAAGTGTAATTTCTTCAGTGTTGTCACATGAAAAGATATAATAAAATATTTACAAAAATGTGAGGGGTGTACTCACTTTTGTGAGATACTGTATAACAATGCAGAGTAATACAGTCTCAGCATTTAACCAAATGTGTTACTGGAGAACAGATTCAGTTAGAAGGGGTAGTGTACCTTCTTGGAATGTGTATAGGATAATTCTGCAGCATGCACTTCCTCCACACCTCTGTACCGATCACTATAGAGTAAAAATGAAAAAGAAGATTGCCCTGAGCTATCCCTTTTCATTGGAACCTCTCCCTATGCTAAGTATGGCCCTTCACAAGTGGGTTCCTGTCCCTGACTGTTCAATCATCAGAAGTGCACCAAAAAAATTACATGGGGTCCCTTATTTAAAAGGTTTCCTCTCCCAAGATGGCCGCTAAAGTCTTTTGAGAGTTCGGTGTCCATTCAGACTACTTTCTTTCCTCAAGGCACTGTACAAAATATCTAAGAGACCAGTTCCCTTAGAAGGTCCTCCTTCCCATGCAACAATGGCGCTAGGCCACCTACAAGCGGGAAGGCTAACTGAGAGATTTCCTCTCAGCTTCTGCTGCATCTCCAAAAAAGGAAGTGAAGGAAAATATCCTTTAGCAGGACACATACAGTAAAAATATTCCACTAGGGTTTAACAGTTCCCTATTCTTTTCAAAGTTAAGTAAAAAAAAAAAAGTTTGAGTGTACTTTTAAACCTTTTATGACTTGGCTTCCCACCTTTGAACTTGTCACTGAAAAGATCAGTGAAACTCCAGGAAAACAACTAAATACAATGTTTATATATGGAATGTGTGTTAGACAGAGCCTGCTCTACCTTAACTATATACTAAATTGATGTAAGTGATTATACCTTGTTAATCTCACGCAGAGCTGCTCATAGGTATAATATCTAAATGTTATGACAAGGATATAATTGGGCAATATCAGAAGTGGATAAACATTTGTCAAATGTGAATTATGACAAGGATATTATGTGGCAATTTCAAAAGTGAATAAACATCTATCAATACAGTGACTATGATTAAATAAAGTGCATTAGTGATATTAGTACAGAGTCTTTTCTTGGTGGGAAAAAAAGTGCTGTTGTGCTCCATGTCCCATAGGTGTCAATACGTCCACCTTCTGGGAATAGTGAACGATCCGCACTCACCAAATATGTTGGACTCCTTCACCATACAGCAAGAGGAGCAGAGGCATAGCTTGAAGCTTGTGGGCCCCCAATGCAAATGTTTACCTGCCCCCCACCACTACTTCCAACGTGCGTGCAGATACATCCACTATATGCCAAGATTCTCAAAGTGGCTTAAGAGTTTTGAGTTCCCAGAGTTCCTCTTTACATCAGAGGACAGGGATCACCGCTGGAGAATCAGAGGACAGGGATCACCACTGGAGAATCAGAGGACAGGGATCACCGCTGGAGAATCAGAGGACAGGGACCCCTGGCAGGTCACTTGGCAGAGCTCCTTTCCCATCCTGCACCCTGTGCAGATCATGGGTAACTGGCTGTGTTGTAAAGGAATGTGATTTCAGCCCTGCGGAGGAGGAACAGTATAGAGTGCTTTAATTGGAAAGGAGCTCAGCAGCCGGGGATAGCATGCAGGGTGGAGGGGGTGGTCGGGGGGCTTTGGAGGGGGGGCAACTTAGATCTGGGAGGGCAAAGCCATGTGACACAAAATCTGGAGTCTGCAGCTCTTCAGGGTCTCCCAGAGGAGGTGTTAGGGGATTTGTTTTAGCAATTTCTGCAGGTTTCACTGTCAGTGTTGGCAGATGTTGGGGGAAGGTCACCTCCCAGAGGTGTGTGTCTTTTCCCAAGTTGTCAGGGTAGTTGGGTAAGTAGACATCCCCGAAAGGGGGGGTACAGAGAATCCCAGCTGGTCACTAGGAGACACTGAGCCTTGTCATACCTCACCAGTGACATCGGTCCCATTGTGGCTACTGGACTCTCCTCCTCTTGCCTTGCTGAGCTCAGTTACCATTCCATATTGCCAGCACACAGCACAGACACTTCCCCATCCTGGGCTGTTCTCACCTCGTGCTCCACTCCATTCAGGTAATGTCTCACAGCTTCTCCCCAGCCAATGGGAACAGATGGGTGTGGACTGTGGAAGGCAAAGTAGAAGCCCACTACTGGAGCGTGACTGTGGGGCCCTAGGGCAGATCAGAGTTGAATTTTGTGGAGGATATCATAGTATGACAGGGAGTCTGCAGGGGCCCCCTAGACCTAAGCTTGGGGTTGCAATTATGACCCCTGCAACCCCTTTTGCTACGCCCATGAAGAGGAGTCTACCGTGCTTGTGGGTCGTTAATGGGGACCACTTCCCAATGCAATGTCCTCTAGTAGTTCCCTCTGTATTAGATAACCTCCGGAGGTGACTCCAAGGCTCCAGGCACAAAAGAATGTGCTGCGGACGGTATATAAAAAATAAGAAGCTCCTCATAAAGTAAAATCCTTAGCTGATTTATTTATAAAACAGCAGCATACATAAAACTTTAAAAAGCTGTCAATATGACAGGACTGTACGTCACAAGGCAAACCATCAGCCCTACTCTTGTGCGAGATGTGGATGCTGTTTTATTGCATAGCGTGCGTTTTGGGCACAAATATATCCTTGTCATAACATTTAGATGTTATACCTATGAGCATCTCTGCATGATATTACCAAGGTATAATCACTTACATCAATTTAGTATATAGTTAAGGTAGAGCAGGCACTATCTAACACAGGGGTCATCAACCCTGTCCTCAGGGCCCACTAACAGGCCAGGTTTTATGTATTATCTTGGGGAGATGCAGACTAGAATACTGCAATCATTGAGCAGCAAACAATATCACCTATGATGTATTTCAGTTATCTTGCAAACCTGGCCTATTAGTGGGCCCTGAGGACAGGGTTGATGACCACTGATCTAACACACAATCCATATAATTTGCCCTAGAGATAACATCGGACAGAAGTGGCTCATATATTGCCATTTTTCCGCGAGTGCTTTACGTTTTTCAAAGTTTATATACAGTATAAAGAAGTTTATTGATGTAATTGCCAAAGCATTTGTTTTGTATATCATCTTCGTGGTTCAGCAATGCAGCTTTGTAATTCACCTCTCAACCGCCAAACCCTGGCTACCAGGACCCTGGTCCCAAAAGGGTTACATTTCAGACAAGGGAGGCTGGAAAAGCAGTAGAGGGAAATCAGCACCTGTGTCAAGGAAGTAGAGTGGAGAGAGAGACTCAAGCTGTGCGTTAGCATGAGCTCTCAGAAAAGCTGAGTGACTTGCTGGATCCCAGCGGCCTGCCTGGCACCCCAAGCTACAGAGGAACCCTACTCCAGTGTGGAGGGACCAAGAGCTTGGCAGTGAACCAGTTATATGGTACCTTGTTTTGCTGGAACTGTTTATTTAATTTTATGCTGAAGGAAGCTATTTATCTGAAACAAAAAGAGGGGTTTGGGACTTTAAATGAGGTGTGTGAGATCATGCATCTCCATCCCTATATCTATATGCTAAAAAAGGAGAGGGTTTATGAGGTAGGTCTAGCATGGCTAAAAGATGAGTCAGTTTAAGAAGACATGTTTTATTTCATACATTAAAAAACATGACATAACAAAATGAGTACATGCATGGTAAAACAAGCATATCAATAACGTATTATTAACCAAATATTCATGAAAACAATCCTAGCAACTTTGAAATGACATATTGAGGAATAAGACAGTTATATATCATATAGGCAGTGGTGTAGCTAGCACATCTGGCACCCGGGGCTGGACATTTTTTTGCACCCCCCCCCTCCAAGAAAAATGATATGTGGCAATATAGCAGCACCACGTCAAAACTGTGGGTGTGGTCAGATTGCATCAACAGTGGGAGGGGCTTGTAGCATGTAGCAGACAGCACAAACCTCAGTATACTAATTTTAATAAAATAGAACTGTTCTATTGCATATCCTTTACTACACACAGGTACCCTTAAAGAGGAAGTAAACCCTGATGGGTTTACTTCCTCTATGTTTCCCTGCAAAGGTAAAGCATTGTGTACAGTGTACAACAACTTTAAAGTGATATTGAAGTCTTGGTTTTTTTTCTAAACAATAAACATATTACCTGCTCTGTGTAGTGGTTTTGCACAGAGCAGCTTGGATCCTTGCTGAGAGGCTGAGCTGGGTGCCAATCCAGGCATGTGAGCAGATCCGAACCACATGGGTGCGATCTTTCCCTAGCCTGGACTGACTCTGTGACATCAGCCGAGAGCAGGCTTAAGCCCGCTGTCAGCTGAAAATGAGTCACAGGAGAGCAAAACAATCTGCACTGATGTGATCAACAGGAGAAGTACAACCAAACAGGTCCAGGCAGGCTCTTCTTCAGTCCAGGCTTTAAATCCAGGCTCTTTCTCCCTAATGCTGGAAGGTGATTCAGGCACCCTCTTTCCTAGTCCAGAGGGCCTCCACAATCCCCCTCTCATAGTCCAAGGCCTCCAGACACCTGCTGCCCTAGTCTAGGGCCTCCAGACTCCCCCTCTCCTAATTTGGGACCTCCAGGCACCATTTCACCTAGTCCAGTATCTCCCTTGTACCTACTTATCCAGGGACCTTGCCACACCAACCACCATTTCCTAGTCAATGGCTTCCTCTGCACTCCTCTCCCAGTCCAAAGCCTCCTTTACAGCCCAACCCAACTTAAGAGCCTCTGCTCTCTGAATCCAGGTTCTTTATCAACCCCACTTTTCCAGTCCAGGGCACCTCTACAACTCCCAGTCCAGGGCCTCCGGTGTACTCCCCTCCTAGACCAGGGCCTCCTCTGCATCCCCCAGTCCAGGACCTCCTCTGCATCCCCCCATCCCGGGACTCCCTCTGCACCCCCCAGTCCAGGGCCTGCTATGCACCCCTTTTAGCCCGGGACCTCCTCTGCATCCCCCAAGTCCAGGGTCTCCTCTGCATCCTCCCAGGTTAGGGCCTCCTCTGCACCCCCCCCCCCAGCCTTGGACCTCCTCTGCATCCCCCAAGTCCAGGGTCTTCTCTGCGCCCCCCCAGGTCAGGGCCTCCTCTGCACCCCCCAGCCCAGGGCCTCCTCCACAACCCAAAGCCTCCTCCGCATCCCCCATCGGCCCAGGACCTCCACTGCATCCTCCAGTCCACGGCCTCCTCTAACCCCCTCCTCCCAGTCCGGGGCCTCCTCTGCACCCTCCCTTAGCCCAGGGCCTTCACTACACCCCCCAGTCCAGGGCCTCCTCTGCACCCCCCAGGCCAGGGCCTCCTCTGCACCCCCCAGGCCAGGGCCTCCTCCACACCCCCCAGCCCAGGGCCTTCTCTGCACCCCTCTCCCAGTCCAGGGCCTCCTCTGCCCCCCCAGTCCAGGGCCTTCTTTGAACCCTACCCTTCTCTGGGATGCCTCACGCAGAAAAGACATAAAGTGTTTGGGCCATAGGCAGGTCTAGAAGGGAGACCTTTAGAGACACCCTTAGAGCAGCCATTCCCATCACCCCTGGCAGCACCCCCCTAGATGCGTCACCTGGGGAAAGCGCCTTCCTGCCCCCCCTAGTTTCAGCCCTGCATATAGGATCGCTTGAAATGCAACATGGTGGGCTAACTTGGGAGTGGATGAAATAAAAACCATCTAAAAAGAAAATGGTGAGTCAAAACTAGCTTGACGCACATTTTGTGGTTTCCTACCACATCATCAGGGGCGGGTGCACCAATGTCTGTAAAAAAAGCATAAATAAAACAATATGTTCCAATGTTACACCCAAACACGAGGGAGACTATATATGTAAAGGAGGGGAGAACATGTCAACTAAGTCTAAACCATGCGAACATGAAAACTGGTGGCTGCTTAAAATGTTCAATATGTAATCTCAAAGTTGCTATGATTGTTTTCATGAAAATCTGGTTAATAATATTTATGTTACCTGTGTGGAGGAATTAATAAAGGACTGCTTTCTTTTACAAATGGCTGCTGAGAATCTCGGGCACCCATATGACAGCATCATTACCTATTCCCAATGAGAATGGAGTTGACCTAGGAACCAGTAGGACTAAACTAGGAATTTACATAGAGATCCTATCCTACTGGCTAGCAGATGTAGTTCATACAAATTGCAAATCCTTTGGTGGGTAGGATGTGTATTTTGGTTGTGCATTTAGCTGTCTCCCGGTGTTCTAATTTAAGTGACTGCTCATTTGAGACCTTTTTGTTTGCTACATGTATAACTGGTATAATGGGAGGGTTACACTTAAAGCCTAAGTACAGCCAAAATCAAAACCACAAAGAACAGCAAAAGGGACATAACTTACAATCAGTAGAATGTGTCCCTTTGTGCTGATTCCTCTGCTGTTAATAGTAATCCTCCTCCATCCTGCTCCTCCCCCACCCCCACAATCTTTCGGTGCAGTGGGGGTTAATACAGCTAAGGCCCCTTTCACACAGTGTGGATCCTCTCAGCAGAGTCTGCCAGCTCAGCGGGAGATTGCTCCATTGATCTCCGCTGAGCCACTGGATGACAGGTCTGTCTCTGCTCACTGAGCTGGGAGGGACCGAGCTCGGAGGCACCAGTTTTGCCTGAAGAAGGAGGCAGCGCCTTGGTAGCGCGCTGCGGCTCGCCCCCGTCCTGATTTGGTCTCTTGCTAGCTCTGTGAGAGCAGGTGTGAGGGCTGGAGACGCTGCTGGTTATACACCTCCATATGGCAGGTCTGAGCTTATCCCCACAGTGGTCTTCTCATCCCTTGTGACGGCTGACTGCTTGATTGGTGATCCACATCCACCCTGTGTGCAGCTTGCAAGATACTTTTATGTAAGTGTATCTGAATAAAGTGTTACTTGCTTTTACTATTACACTGGCCCAGGTGCCCTTTTTCTGCTGTTTTTGTTATTCATAGCCCCACTGATCTATATGGGGAGTTTGGACAAAAACGGACAGCAAGTCTGTTTTCATCAGATGCCATCCGATCCACCAAGACAGATGGCAGATGTATTGCCATTCGTCTGTCTTGAGCGGATCGGATGGCAGGCTGGTGTCAGTGGACACATCTCCGCTGACATCAGCCTGCCCATAGGAGTCAATGGGTGGCCCGCTCGAATCCGCCTGAAAAACAGACAGGTGAATCCGAGCGGGCTTGTCGTGTGAAAGATGCCTAAAGGGCTATAAAGAAAAAAAGGAATTCAAAGAAAACCTGTGGTCGGACTTTAAAGGCACAACAAACACTGGGAGTACAAAAAATAGTTTAACATTTATTGAAAAAATACATAAAGTATAAAGACCGGAGACATAAAAGAAATAATAAAAATCATATATACAGATAAGAATCGATACATGATTTGAGCCCTAATGCTGTCACAGGCACTCATCAGGAGAGTCTAACGTTGTCCTCCTTTTCTGCCCAGCGTTGCCATTCATAGAAGCTGTACTACAGCTTCTATAAATGGAACAGGACCTATGAAAGGAGTAAGGGAAGCCATCAATCATCCACTCATTCTGCATTCTTAGATACTGCTCTATTCATAAAAGAATAGAGAAACTGAGAAGTGAAAATATAGACAATAACTTTTTTTGGCAAACTGAATATATTTTTTAGTGTAAGCTTTCAGGAACACAGTTTTCTTTGTCAAGCATGGCTTCATACAAATAAATAAAAAAATACACACTTATATACATACAAGCACATTCAATATCAAACAGAACAAATTAAAATAAGACTAGGAACTTTAAGTACCATCTAGATTTCGTAAATACTTTGATCCTGTAAGTAGATCCATTGGATATGAACTTCCTTTGATAGACTGGCAGCACTATTCTTGATGCAGTGAAATCACAACAGTGTTGTCACCATTTCCTTCTGCTGTGGCTACCAAGGCATTGACAGCATTGATAGCCTTATTGATGAAAAGCCTAGTGTAGGTCCATCCATGACGGACCTGCACCTGGCCATCCACATGATGTAAAAGAAATTGTAACTCATCAGACCAGGCCACCTTCTTCCGTTGCTCTGTGGTCTATTTCTTATGTTTGCGTGCCCATTGTAGGTGCTTTTGGCTGTGGACACAGGTCAGCATGGTCACCCTGACTGGTCTGCGGCTACGCAGCCCCATACACAACAAACTGCGATGCCCATTTTTACTGCTTATAAAACATCAACTTCAAGGACAGCATGTTTACTTTCTGCCTAATATATCTGTAGCACTAACCCCCGGAGGAGCTGCTGATTTGATTTAGGCCTGCACTCTGCTGATAAACCCCACTAACTTAGCTCAATCCCCTTGACACAGCTGTGGTGCAGTACAATACAGTACAATATAATATAATACAATATACCTGTATTGTAACCTCAGGATCCACTGGCTCTACCTGCTGGGAGAAAACAACACTCCACACAACTGGGTACTTAACCAAAAGATGTTTTACTGTAAATATATTTTCAAACAGGTGATTACAGTAATTGTGCTGTCATCCCAACATAGAATGACAGCACAATGGATATTAGTATAACAATTTCAAACAATATAAATACACGGGAGCTCCCCTTACTTTTATAGGTATGCGCGAGATCTCACTTGAAGTACTTAGTCTTTAGTCTTCTGATCTTCGCTAGCTAGAATAATTCCTTATGATTTGTAATCCAAGGGGTTAAAGTAAATGAAATTGAGTTAAAGATGCTCCTGGTATACCTTCAGTAACTATATTACAAGGCTTGAGATGCAAAGCAGATAGGCCTCATGCCTGCCTAGTGTCAGTTGTTATACTCCTCCTCCGTAGGACTATAGATCCCAGCGAGGCCTGTATATAAGTCTGACTATGTGCAAAAGTTAGTAAACTGTGGGCCACAACCCGCTCACCAACTAGATCGGAGCTCTGTATGGTAGCCTTGGTCCGGTGATTGCAACTTGCTTCTCCGTCAGCTGGCTCCGTCACTCCGTTCTGCTCTGCTGGGTGAGCCCTGTCCTCCGATACTCAAACAAGTGTCTCTGGATCTCTCCAATCCGGTCACTGTATTTTTGGCACCGTCAGGTCACTCGCACAAACGAGTAGGGTTGCGTTCCACAATGGCCGTAGGCCTCTTCCTCTGGGAGGCCTCCTCACAGCTCCTCACAGGCAGGCCATGCGATCCCAAGAGACCTAAAATGGCCGCTCGGGTTCCTTTTATGTCCTACCCAGCATGCACTGCCAGAGAGGGTGTCCTTGGGTAGGTCATCAAGCATCCTGGGTAAAAAGGTCAACCTTCTCAATACTAAGCCATAGAAATTTCCATAGACTTTTGTTATAATATGCTAACATACATTAATAGACAGGAAAGTCAGCGCTACATATTACAACAACTTTTAGATGCCATTGTAATGAGATAATTGGTGTTATTCACTAAAGCCCCGTACACACGGGACAAATGTTGGTAGGTTCAATAAAAACCATCAGACATTCGGCCGTGTGTATGCCAGCCGGTCCGACAGGCTGTTTTCTATCGGACGTGCATGCTGGAAAACCAGCAGCCAATGCTCAGAGCGCTGAGCTGAGTTTTCTGGCTGGGAACACAACAGCTCAGTCAGAACACAACAGCTCAGCGGGGGAGATTACTGTACTAACATCAGATCGTCAGTCCAACTGCTCTGGCCGGAACTGAGTTTTTTTTTTTTCGTTTAACCCAACGGGTTGTACCAGGCTTTAAACTGTCAAGGGTCATAATGTTATGGCTGATTAGTGTATATTGTCATTATATTTGTTATAGTGATTTTGGTCACTAGGTGGCACTAATATAAAACTCAAAGTATTAGCAATGTTCTTTTATGGCGATTTTCAAGGAAAATAGTACAGCTATTTCTTCTGCCATAAATGTGCGGAAAGGTAATTGCCAAAATAATTTCAAACCCTTGCTGTGCATAGAAAGCATCATAATTACTTTCCAGCTTGTGGAGTGTAATTGTTAGCAGTGGAGGTGTTAATGATTCCGCCTTAGTTTTTGTTCACATGCATTGTTGATTAAAGATGCAAGAGACATTTTGGTGACAATGCATCTCAGATGGATTCAACTGAAAATACCTGTGGGGCAACATTTATTAAATTTTCCATAACACTAACTGAAAATGAAATTTTAAATTGAGCTCCAAAATGTTTGGCACAAGTTTAAAAAAAGAAGTCTGAAAAAAATAGGAAACGAGCCTGGAGTCAGTGATGTGAAAATATCAAAAAATTCATCTAAAATACATGCCAATAAGGTCAGTATTGGATTAATGATATATACAAACCACTTTTGGTTCTATACTGCTGAATGTATTGTCTTTGAAGTTTTAATGCACTGCATGCTCTAACAAGCACCATGGTAAATATTCAAAGTACATTGTGAGATGACCTTTAACTATTTTTCATTTCAGTCACAGCATGGGGGCATTTATAATGTGCAAAAAAGAACACCAGTCAAATATACAGTATAATAAAACATTATTTATGGTTTCCTTTAAAATGTCATGTTTAAATAAGCTAGCTAAAATGTGTTTTATTACTAAAGCTAACTTACTGGCAAAAAGCTAAAGTGGGTCTTTCACCAACCAATACTGTTTGCTGTATTGGTGGCTCCTTTTTAAAAGGGATCACCTCACTTTTTCATTGTCGTTTGTGTTAGGACTTTTTTTTGAATATATACTTACCCTTGTTGATTACGGATACAGTGACTTAAAGTTTGAGCACTTCACAGTTCAGTTTTAGGCCGGGTTCACACTGGTACGACAAACGCTCCGACATTGGGAGCTCATGTCTCATGACATGTGAAAATCAATGTTTCCTTATGGGAGCCGTCTTAACTTGTCCGACACAAGTCAGTCCGACTTTGAAAATGCTCCCTGTACTACTTTGGTCCGACTTTGATCCTACTTCAGCCCATTGACTATCATTTTAGTAGGATCAAAGTCGGATCCTTGTCCTAACCATCCAACTTTGGCATCCGACGTTGTGTTATTTCCTGTCCCATGCTGTAGCCCCTCTCATTGTGTGTTAGTTTTGATTGGTCAAAGGACAAGTCCTACTATCTGAAAAGTCGGATCAAAGTAGTATCCTGTTCATGAAAGTCGGATGGATGTAGGACCAATGTAGGACTGATGTCGCAGAGCAAAGTAGGATCAAAGTTGTACTACTGTCGTGTAGTATAGTGTAAACCAAGCCTGAAAGGCCCAACTGCCAGCAGAATTTGTGGTAGATTTATACCCTGGTCAGTGGTTAGGTAGGGAATATAGTGCATAGTTAGGCCCCAGTACCGAGATGTACTTCTTTTATTCTAGATCAGGGACATAGGGTTTTATTGACTGCTGTTTATTTTTGCTTAGTGTCATTCTTCACTCTCCCAGGTGTGTTCAGGCAAGGCCTCTCACATATGATAAAGAGAATGAACACCGGACCTCTTCACTTCTTTGTATTATTAAATGTACCACTGTTATTGAACTGCTGCACTTACTATTGTCGAATCTCTTTACTCAACATTTGTCCTCAGAGCTTACTGCTTTAACATTGGAGTGTCACTGTATTGTCGGGTCCAAATTAAAGGTAGCTCACCACTGTGAATGGTAGGAGAACCCATCATGTGCCAGCAGCTCCTCCTTTCTAGTTACAGCCACCACTGTTGGGATTTGGGTGGATTGATCTACTGCCCTTAACTTCACTTAACTTAACTTAGTTCTACTAGGAAGAGCAGTGAAGTCCATGCAAAGTGGAACAAGACAGGACAGATCAGTGCTGACTGTTTTTTTCCCTAGGTAAGAACCCACTGAACACCAAGTATGCAGGGCTCTGAGCTAGTACATTATTTGCCAATTCTCACCAAGACTAATAAAAGAGCATTATTTTTCTACTGGTGCCAATATGAGAAACATTATTTTTCCACTTACACTAATGTAAGGGTTTGTTTTATTTTCCTTAATTAAACCACTGTATGGTCATTAAGTTCCCACGTACACTGATGTAAGGGGCATAATTTTTCCATTTACACACATGTAAGGGACTTTGTTTTTCCACTTACTCTAATATAAAGTGTTACTAAACCCAGGACCCTATATACTATATCAGGTTCCCCACAGTTTACAGAACATGGAAATGCAATTATTTTAGTAAATATAAACTTCTAAATACCTTTTCTCATCACCAGTATATAGCAGTCTTGTGACTTCTATCACTGTCTGGCCGAGAACTGGTTAAAGCTTGATTCATTCTCTTCTGACTGTCCTGTGTGGTTGCATGCCCCCTGACCCTCTGTCTGGACAGTGCTGATTGGCCCTGTACTGATCACATGCACCCTCCCAAAAAATAAATAAAATCTCTAGCAATACACACCAAACTTAGCATGTGCAGAGTGCCCCATGGCTATGTACTACCAGGAGAAGGATTACCAGGAGAATGAGTATAACAAGCATGCTTTACTGCATGTACAGACAGACTTTACTGTTATGTGTAACACTTTAACCGCTTCCCGACTGGCGCACAATGATGTACGTCAGCAGAATGGCACGGACAGGCATAAGGGCGTACAGGTACGTCCCTTTGAATTTGCCGCCGTGCCATCGTGTGCGTGTGTCGGTCGGGAGCTCCGTGAGTCCGATCGCGGGCATCCACACGGCGTTCGAGTCCGCGGGACCCACGATCGGACTCACGGAGGTCCCGACCGGCGCGCGCTCATGGGGAGGAAGAACGGGGAGATGCTATAGTAAACAAGCATCTCCCCGTTCTGCCTAGCAACATTGATATTGATCTCTGCTCCCTGTGATTGGAGCAGAGATCAGTGATTTGCCACGCCCCCACCATTAGCAACACGCCCCTAGGACACACTTGACCCCTACACTGCCACCTCCTGGTTAACCCCTTCACTGTCAGTGTCATTTACACAGGAATCAGTGCATTTGTATAGCACTGATTGCTGTATAAATGACAATGGTCCCAAAAATGTGTCAAAAATGTCTGATGTGTCCGCCATAATGTCGCAGTCACAATAAAAATCGCTGATCACCGCCATTACAAGTAAAAAAAAATTATTAATAAAAATGCCATAAAACTATCCCTATTTTGTAAACACTATAACTTTTGCGCAAACCAATTAATAATCGCTTATAGCTATTTTTTTTTACCAAAAATATGTAGAAGAATACATATCGGCCTAAACTGAGGAAAAAAAAATGTTTTTTTATATATTTTTGGGGGATATTTATTATAGCAAAAAGTAAAAAATAATGCGTTTTTTTTCAAAATTGTTGCTTTTTTTGTTTCTAGCGCAAAAAATAAAAACCACAGGGGTGACCAAATACCACCAAAAGAAAGCTCTAATTGTGGGAAAAAAAGGATGTCAATTTTGTTTGGGAGCCACATCGCACGACCGCAAAATAGTCAGTTAAAGCAGTGCCGAATCACAAAAAGTGCTCTGGTCTTAAGCCAGCAAAATGGTCCGGTCTGAAAGTGGTTAAGGTACAATATTTCCCCCACTGAAACCAGTGTAAAGGGCATTATTTTTTAACAATTTTATTTTTGCAGATATAACCATATAGAAATTATACAAAATACAGATTATTACAACAAAATGTAGCACATCCAAAGTATAGCTAATACCAGTAATATATGCTTTTGCAGGATGAGATATCAAACTATCACAAATGTTGTCTTAGTTTCTATCTCCATGCTGTGGAAAGGAAAAAAATCATAAAATAGGGGAGTGGAATTAAAAAGCAAATGTCAAGAAGAGAATTAATCAGTTGGTTTAAACATTTAATCAGTTAAATAACAAAGAATTAACAGAGAAGGGAATTTAAGCTGGAGGTCATATATATTTTACTTATACCAATGTAAGGCACATTTATTCCAGTTACACCAGTGTAAGGGTCATTGTTTACCCACTGACAGTAGAATAAGGAGCACACGTTTCCACTGACAACAATGTAAGAGGGGATTATTGCACTAATGGTATCAATGTAAAGGGTAGTATTTGTTCCCTTGGCATTAATGTATGGGGTTTAGTACTACCACTGACCCCAACATGAGGGGAATACTACACTCACTAACACACATGTAAAAGCATACTACTCCCATTGACAACAATGCAATGACCTAGTCCTGATATTTATAATTTGTATGGTACATTATCATGATCATAATTTGTACCTTATGTTGTAGATAATATAGTGCAGACTGATTCACAAAAAAAAACATCTAAGCTCAAAAACAAAAATGAAATATATTCTAGCTTACCATTCCTTATATGTGGTGTCTGTATTAATTTCCTTTTTAAGGCTTTTTTTCCTTTATTTTCACCTAATGATCCTGCCAGTAACACACTTCCTGTCCTACTCACTGTACTGTATATATGGAGCAGCAGCAGTGTTGCCAACCTACCAGATTGAAATTTACTGATATGACACACAAAATTTACTGGCACTGTCAAGTTTTTACTGGCATATCTAAAAGTTACAAAATAACAGTTTTAAGTCCAAATTTCAATATTTAGGCTACAAACAAGTACATCATGCAATTAGCAAAGTGATTTAAGGTAGATATTAAGGCAAAAACATATTTCTTATTTTATTTTCGATATATAGTAAATAAGTAGCTCAGGGACATGAATCGAGAGGGTAAGAAATTAGAATGGGTGGCACACACCCATGAAATTGACTCAGTGACACTGACACCAGTGTGCAGCAGCACAGATGATGATGGCACCTCACACACATGACACATCCCCTCCTGGCATGGAGAGTCACCGTGACCCTCTCTCTCCATACTGGGTGGTCCCTTCAGTCCACTACTGGCTTGCCTTCTTCCTGTTCTGCAGACCTGCACATGAGGCTGCGGCTGCTCTGTTCCCTTGTATCATGACTTCACATGACACACTGCCAGCACAGTCCGAACACACTATAGCAAGCACTCGGATGGTTTCGGCCAAGCGTCACAGCCATATTTTTTACTGGCAACCTTTTTCTTTCACTTGCATTTACTGGCAGGAGAAAAGTGGCCATTTTTTACTGGCTGCCAGTAAAAATACTGGTGGTTGACAACACTGAGCAGCAGCATTGTCACCCTTCATAGAAGGGTCCAATGAAGATCTCCTCCAATCGTGATGGTCATAGGTAGATATTGGCATATTATATTCAGCGAGTTCTGTGTCTGCTTATCAGGTGCCAATATCTACCTATGACCATCACGATTGGGGGAGATCTTCATTGGACCCTTCTATGAATTGCCATTCATGGCGAACGTCCAAGCCTGAATAACCCCTGGACTGAAAAGCTAGGGGTCCATTCCTTTTGGTGAGTGGGGACACAGGAGGGTTGTGTGATGCACCTTGAAGTTTGAAGCACAACTGCACTTTATTGATTGGAGCACATTTGTACAATACTGTATATACTGTATGGACATTTTTTTGCACAGATTTTTTGATTTGTTGTGATGTTTACATCATTGTGAGCACTGTAATCATACATAATTTTTTCATTTTGTCAAGTGTATAGCACTTTGTGTACAGCAGCTGCAATCACTTGTTCAATAATTTCACTTCTAGCGCATAAGTCAATACATATGTATATATATATATTTTTTTACCATGGCTCCAGGTGTACTCTACATGCGATTGCAAGAGATTGAGAAATAGCGTCATCCTCAGGTGTGGTCTCTTCTTTGGTCCTCTGAAGTTTCCTCTGACATAGATCTTCCTTGTTGTTATCTTATTATGGAGTCCCTCTTCAGCTTAGGTTGCTGGCCTTTTTATTAACAAAGTTTAGGTAGGCAATCCCACATGGGCGTATCTTTTCTTACTATTTCTCTGGGTGAAACATTTCCCAATTCAACCTCTAGATGGCATTGTTATATCATACATGCCATAAGTCATATATGTCAATAGGTCAAGCTATTGTTGACCTTTGGTTACCTGAATTGTTGATTTTGTTACAAAATGAATGTCGGACAATAGAAGCATTTAACTACCAACTGACATTAGCCCAACATACAACTATAGTATCTATGCTCTCATTTAGAGAAAAGCATGTGCAAATGTTTTCAACAGCATTTGTTTGAAAAGTGTCAGCTCAAATACTCAAAGTAACCTGATGTCTGCTTATAATGCAAGCAAACAAATGATTCTATGTAAGTCTGAGAAAAAAATCTATCTATCTATCGATCTATATTCATACGCATACATATTAAACGCAACACTGTGAAATGAGACATCCCCAGCACTCCTTTGCAAATGTACACAATCTACTTTTAGTGTAATGTCACATAAGTCATGTAGGCCAACATTTCAGGGGCCATGCAGTTCCTCAAGGCCTTGAGGAAGGGACAACAGTTGGTTGTTAGTGGTTCCTATTAGATTAATTCGTTCCAGTTTTTATTTAGGAGCTGTTTTGTGAATCTTGCTGAAAATTCAGAAGATGCTAAGTTTTTTGGGGAACTACATTAAAGTCTATGGCGGTTTCATCTTGTTATTCAATCTGGACCATTTGTAGGAATAATAAGCAAGCTATTTCCAAGCAAAATGCATGGGGAACCAGACACTGTCATAGAAGAAATTTAATTATAATACAATATCTATTACTACACAGTATAGTTGGCCCTCTCCAATAGCAACAACACACACTGCAATATGGCTGCTGTTATCCATTTCTTCATATAATTTGCTCCTATGACATATCTGACCAGGAACCAAGGCTTAGCAGTTTATTTTAGGCTGTTCCCAATTTCTGGCATGAAACTCAAACTTATTGGCCAATCATTTGCAATTAAAAACTGAAGGCAAACCCCTAATACCCAATCCCAACTATCCTCTCTTTTTCTCTTTTAGGGTAGATTACGCAAAGCTTTAACTCTATGTTCATATCACGTGTGTTGGAGAGTTCCATTTTTTTCTTTTTTTTATGTTTGTCTGTGATTAGAAAGACTTTGGCAAATGAGTGCCATGTATACAAGGAATAGACTTATATTTCATGTGACTGTTATTCACTGGGCCAAGCCCACTGTTCAGTGCAATTGGGCAAGGCAAACTATTTCAATTGGTTTACGAGGCATGCTGCAGATTTTCCCTTTTCAATATGCCTGACCTGACGGTTCTTTGGTCTCTGTTATTATTGCAATATATATTTATATACACTATATATTTACTATATGATCATTTTCTAAGCATTTTGTTTTGTTGCAAGCTTATTTTATTATAACATCAAATAAAAAAAAAAAATTATAACATCATCTCTTTAGTCTGGAGCAATACATCAAGAAAATATATCACACACATTTACTTTAAAGATATTGCCTTCAGTTACTTATGTTATCTTGACCAAAGTGTGACTTTTTCACAGCTAACATGGGATCACAGGTCAGCATCTATTAACACAAATGACACGGATGCTTTATGATGTTAAAAACTTTATTCTGACAGCTAAGAGAGATGTTTTATTGCAGTTTAATTCTCCCATATTAGTGATGTTATGGATAGACACTGGAGGCTGAAATAATTCAGTGACTTCATACTAAAAGCATTGCATTTCCAATAATGCACAATAATAGACAAAAAAAAAAAAATGCATGGATCACCCCTTTGGCACCTGGGCAATGCTTAAAGCCATTGTACACTTTCAATTGTTTTTGTTGTTTTAACAATGTCTTAAGCTGTCCATAGATGGTTCGAATTATGTATGGGCAAGCTGAATGCACCCAAGTTGATCGATTGATCAACTTGGGTACCATCAGGCTGCTGGATTTTTCATGCTATTATTGCTAGCGATTACAATAGCCGCTAGCAATAATCACTGTGTACTCCTTGCGGGGACAGCTTCCCCTGCCCGGGAGAACAAAATGGCTCTGCGGGAGGGATTTCCCCATCAACAATAACTGTGGCTACAGGAAAAGAAAATTGCTCCGTCCATGGCCAAGTTTAGTGTAGTTATATTCCCTTTGTCATTGTTTGTCTTACTTTAGAATGATGGGTTCAGATGTTGTGGCTGCAGATTGTAGTGTCATGGTTCATCAATTTCCCTATGTCTATGTATCTGTTCACATAGCTTGTCCCCATTTACTAAAGATGAAGGCATCCTCTTTTTTCAGGTCACATACTGTAGCATCTAATCCATGCCTCACCATTTCTTCTGTGATGCATCACAAATGTGGGAGTGCTAATGTAATGAAAGCACACCTCCTTGTGCCTGTTTCAGATTCAGCTCTGATGAAGTTCTCACCTGCATTAGCACCAGATTTTGAGAACCAAGGATTGTGGGATATGTGGTTTCTTAACAGAAAGTGTGAGCCTCTAGACTACAGACAGAGGTCATGCATTAAAGCGGTTTTAAACCCCAAACCAAAAATGTAATATATTGCAGCTTACCAATCCATTAGATGTGGTCGCTGCATTCATTTTTCTTTTTTCTTTGGGCTTTTTCCCTCTGTTTTTAACTGGTGTTTTGGCCAGTAACACACCCTTTGTATTAAAGTGCTTACACTCTGGATAAAGGAGCACAAAGTCACCTTTTGACAGCAGAATTGACCCCTGGGCTTTGTGCGTGTTTCCCACACCGCATTCAAATTGCACTGCCCTTGTGATCTGCAGTGGGCTATTGCCCGCTGTCAGCCGGCATGGCAGGGCCACTCCAGGCTCTGGAAGGATCCTGACCATATTGTTGTGATCCATTTAGCTGCCTTATTGACAACTGACTCCAGCTCTCAGGGTGGGGGTGAGAGCTGAAGCCAACTGCTCCTGCCCCTCTTCAGCCCATTGCTCCAGTAAACACTGGAGGAGTAGAGCAGAGACAGGTCAATGCTTTGTGCTCTGAGCTGACTGAAAACTACATGATCAGTGGTCATGTGATCGCTCAGTTCTAGGCCTTAAAGCCAATGTGGGACAGCTGATGAATAGGGGCCAGTATAGTTGTTTATTTTTTTTGTTATATACCCCAAACTTCTCCTTTAGGTCTGCAAGCCTACTAGATATACATTATGCTGCATTATCTGCACTCTGTTCTTTATTTTTCTCAGCGAAAAAAAAACCTGTGTGTGCATAAGCCCTTAAAGGGTCTAGGGTGTGGTGGTAGATTGCAGACTCAAGGATCCTGAGGAGTTGACCGGGGGTCTCTGGTAAGGGTCAGAGTGTCCATCGAAATTAAAAAGAGAGGGAAGCAGGAGAGCCTATACAGTGTAATAGATTAATTCAGAAGCAAGGATAAAATGCTTCCACAATAGAAGGAAAAAAGGTCTAAATGAAGATGATACATGTGATCCACCTAGATGACATCATTGCCACAAGCTACATCAATTTTATCACATTAAAGTGGCTATTTAAAGCAATGAAATGCACTTTATTTGGTGAAATAAAATAATTGTATGTTTTACCAAAGCAGATGACTCAAGCCTATCCTTTGAATACCCACTTCAGGCGCCTCTGCCAGTCAAACTACAGACAGACTTTTTTGTGCTGACTCCTCCTACCAAGTCCTTAAAGGGTAACCAGTTCTCCCCAGTTTGCTTTTTTCACATTTTCACTTTGACATCTTAAAGTGCATTCTATGCATGAAGGTAAAAAAACCTTCTGTGTGCAGCAGTCCCCCCAGGCCCCCCTAGTACTTACCTGAGCCCCATCTCTATCCAGCGATGTACACATGAGCCTCGGCTCTCTAGGGACTCTCCCTCATCATTGCCTGAGACAGCAGCATTGGCTCCCACCGCTGTCAATAACAGCCAGTGAGCCATTGAGGAGAGAGAGGGGGTGGGGCCTAGCCACGGCTCTGTGTGTGAATGGACATGCACAACCATGGGTCAGGAATGAGCCTGATTGGGTGCCCCCATTGCAAGCTGTTTGCAAAGGGGGCACTCAGCAGGATGGAGGGACCAGGAATGCCTGCAGGGGACCCGAGAAGAGGAAAATCGGGACCCAGGAAGAGGAGGATCGGGCTGCTCTGTACAAAACCTTTACACAGAAAAGGTGAGTATGACATGTTTGTTATTTAAAAAAAAAATGAAAGCCTTTAATGTTACTTTTAATTTTCTTAAAGATGAACTCCGGTATAACCCAATACTGTCTAAATAGAAGAGTCATGTGTATTTATAGTTGGATCTTGGAGGACTAGTGCGAATGTACAATATATATATATTTAAATCAGTGCGTAAATTGACAGTGCTATTTAACTACCTGTAATAAATAAAGAAAAAATAAATACTTTGTGTATTTCTTACAGATCTGTGCATTTATCCAGTGTAAAACTCCCAAATCTCTGTTCTCTGCACAGACAATGTGATGATGTCACTTAGTGGCGTTGCTATGGAGGTGTGGGGGGCTGTGGGGGTGGCGTCATGGTGAGGGTCCGGGGCCCCGGAGGCAGGACGTTTTTCAGCCAGAACATGCTGGCATCGTGCTGGCCCTGAGTGAGAATCCTCTCTCTCACTCTCACTGGTGCTACCACCTTTCACTTCAAATACAGAAGCCCGCTGCCCAGAGTGACAGTCTGAGCAAGCAACTCTCTGGGGAGTGTGGCTGCACACTGAATCCTCCCCTGCCCGCCCCCCAGGTGCAAAAGTGGGGACGGGGAGGGGGGCCAATGACATGATCGCTCATTGAGCACTGGTGTCTGTCGGGGCCCCGGAAGGGGACTATACTGATGAAGGGGGTCTGTACTAAGGGGGTCTTTACAAAAAGAGAAGTCTGTACTGAGGGGGGTGTGTACTGAGGGGGATCTGTAATGAGGGAGGGGGTCTATACTGTTGGAGGGGGATCTGTACTAAGAGAGGGGGGTCTATGCTGAAGGGGGGTCTGTACTGAGGGAAGTCGGTCTATACTGAGGGGATTTGTACTGAGGGTGGTCTATACTGAGGAAGGGGGTCTAACTGAGGGAGGGGGACTTTACTGAAGGAGGGGTCTATACTTAGTGGGGGTCTATACTGAGGGAAGGGGGTCTTTACTGAGGGAGGACTATACTTGGTGGAGGGGGGTCTGTACTGATCGGGGTCTATATTTAGTGTAGCTGGGGGTCTGTACTAAGAGGGGGGTATGTACTGATGGAGGGGGGTCAATACGTAGTGGAGAGTGGGGTCTGTACTGAGGGAGGGGGCCTGTACTGAGGGGGGGACTATAGTTGGTTGAGGGGGGTGACTCCATGTTTTACCGCACCAGGTGACACCAACCCTAGTGATGCCACTGATGTCACTGTTATTTTTACAAGGTGATATCTAGGTGTACAAAGACATGCACACAAAGTGGATTTATACATTTTGTGGTTATTGAGGAATATATTTAAATTAACGTTTTTGTGCCCAGAGTTTAGTTTTAACTTTTAGAACTTGGAGAATTGGTACAATGTATGGCAAATCAGAAAGCATTTGCTTTTCTATTAATTTTTATTTTTATTTTGTTAAAGCCCTGGGGTTTGTTTTGCATATTTTGAGCAAGAAATTAAGACAAATATTTTATAAACCAATATCGCTCACTGTAGTTTCTCTTTCCAAAAAAAAAATCCCACAAACAAATACAAACTCCCTGAGCCCCTGTCCTTCATTATTAGTTTTCTTTTTTCGGTTACCAAACTGTGGAAAAGAACACCATTTTTCTCTTTAGACATATTTGGAGTAGGTGTTCAAAGTGCTTGTTATGGAGGAAACATTCATAAGGTAAAAATGTGTTGGGGTGCTGGAGTATTATCTTAGAAGTACATGTTCAAGAGAAGATGTCATTCTAGTTATTTATTTGCTGACAGCATCTCTTCAATGCCAGCTGATATGTTGTACCCAACACGAGAGTTCAGACAGTTTTAGCCTACATTACAGCAGTTTGTGGAGATGGAAGTTATCTTCGCTTGTCATTTGAATGATCGACAAAATGCACTGATACTTCTAGCAATCATACATAAATCAACACGCCACATTTTACAGACTAAAAAAATCTTGTCAGGTTCTTTCAAGTCAAATGGCTTTTGAGATACCACAGCTTTCCTACTAAAAAAAATAAAGTTTGCTTATTATTGAGATCAAGACAATCGAGTCTACCTTTGGCTTTCTTTAAAATGTTTATGTGTTAAAAATGAGAAAATTCCACCCTGTCTGGAACTGCTTGGAAAAGAACACCAAAACATTGGATGGTAACTAGATTTGTAAAAAAACCCCGGCTCTGCAGATCCTCTCTTACCTCTGACACCTTGGGTTCCATTCTGCAATATGATGTTAGTAATGAGAAACTCACACGATATCACTGAACCACTCAGAAATGTTTACTAAAGTAAATAATGGAACGCAATGAGAAGCATGAACAAACACAAATTGCAATTGACAATTGGTATCGCTTAACGTAAATGTACAGAACTAACCTTATATTCACTTTTCAGGAGTATATGTGAACAGGTGTACAGAGGGATAAGTACTCAATATCTTCAAAACATATATTAAATACCTTCCCACTGAGGCCTCAACACACAGACCAAAATGCAGTATAATATTCTTTACATTCAAGAACACAGTGTAAAGTCTAGCATATACTCAATGGCTCCCCCTAGGCTATAATTCTGAGTTCAAATTATAAGTAGAGCAGCAATGCTTGGTAAAAGAGGAAGATGGTGAAAGTTCTTTTAACTCGGATTTCTTCAGCTAGCCTGATGTTTAAACTGCAGTATTTGTAATCCACAAAGGCAAAGGAAAAGAAATGACTGTAGAACAAAAGATATGAGGACGAATGCTTAACTGAAGAAATATCACCACTTATAGATCCCTCCTTACATGTGAGTGCAATACAGTAATGACCTTACAGTGCAGGGGAGAAAGACAAAGCCTCAAAGTTCAGCTGTATGATGCCTGTGAAGAAGTATGTTCACCTCCGTGGAACTACAAGTCTCACCAGCAGTCTGTTGAAAGAATTCACTCAGCAATACTGTACTCTCTACTGAAATGGGTAGGTGCCGTCTCACCACAATGGACTCTAATGGCTGTGAGGCTCTGTCCGGAATCCCCTCCCGGTGTCTCCATCTGGTGAAAATGGCGCCGCCGCGCTGCAACTCCTGGTGGGCTGAAGTGCAGGGGCTTCCAGTTGCTCTGACGCACAGGCCGGTCCGCTTGCTAGGATGGCAAGGCTGTACTCCGAGATCCCTCAGAGGCGGGTGATCCGGCTCTCCGCTCTATAGGCCGCAGTCTCTCATTCCTGGTCACACATAGACCTCCTGCTGGCAGTTGTTGAATGGCGTCCAGAGAGGCTGAAAGCAGGCCACGCTGGTCTTTTTATCACTGCTCCCAGCAGGCAGTGCTGCAAGCTTTGAATTGTCTGTATTGTAGTTCAGGGCTGATCCAGCTAACAGAGTCACTTCCTCCTCCAAACTACATCTTCCACAATACTTTTCTGCATTCTTTCTCAGGAATAAGGAAAAATCCTAAAAGAGCTCAGCACTAGAGGGATCCAAAAACTGTAATAACTATAGTAGCAAACCCTTGGCTACAGTAGCGTCAGCAGTCTCTCTTCCAAGCAGGATCTGGGAAGACTCCGACCAGCAAACCATGTGTAAACAGAAAAAAGAAGGAGAGAAAAAAGCACCACTACCTAAATGCAGCATTTATTAAAACATATTGGTAAAATTAAAAACAATAAATACACACTCACATTTAAAAGGCATTAAAAAGCGTATTAATAGGTCTCCAAAAGGTGGCAAGTTTGGCAACCTTTGAGGTGGTCATTGGTGAGCAAGCCCCTCCACGAGGATGTAATGTAAGGTGCTTAGAACCAGGAAGTTGACCAGGGGGCCTTCCTGTGGCTGCCACACTTCCCTGCTGCCCACAGTGGTTCTTATCCATGTGATATGGGGTCTGCGGATCCTGCTGGTTCTTCCTGGTGTTCCCCTGGTCAACTTCCTGGTTCTAAGCACCTTACATTACATCTACATGAAGGGGCTTGCTCACCAATGACCACCTGGAAGGTTGCTACCTGCTGGAGACCTATTAATACGCTTTTTAATGTCTTTTAAACGTGAGTGCATATTTATTGTTTTTAATTTTTCAATATGTTTTAATAAATGCTACACTTAGGTAGTGGCGCTTTTTTCTCTCCTTTTTTCTGTTGCAACATTGGATAGGCAGGGGGTATAAAGGTATTACTGTCCCACTGCAATGCATTATAGTGTAGTGGAGAGTATTGCAGTATTTTGTCATTTTGCTGAAGTGCCACTAGGATCCAGTTTGCATACTTCAATTATACTTGCCTGCGTTTTGTCCAGGTACTTGCAATGTAAAGAGGTAATAAATGGAAGAACTACAATTGAATGAACTGCCCCTATAACTATGCCTTCCCCTGCTAGAGTTGTGTGGGATATTGTATGGTGTTCATGCTTGGAATATGCACTTTGTGTGCCTTACAGCTGAAGTTTAGTGAAATGTTTTTTTTTTTTTTTTAATCAGCACCAGGGACGGTACTTACAATAAATAAACAGTGTCCCTTGTGCTGATGGCTGCTATGTTCATTAAAATCTTCATTCCTCTGACCCCTCCGGACACCCCCACAACTGTGATCTTCCAATGGTATGAATGTTAATACCAGCAGCTGGACCTGTCCCCAGCACTCATCAAAAGTGCAAACCATGCCCACCCTTTCCTTCCCCCTGTTGCATTCATACAACTGTACTATTGCTTTGCAATCAAAAGTGTTCTATAAAGTAGTAGGAAAATCTTTCATTCATCCCCCTGTCTTCCATTTATAGAATGTTTTTCATTGCAGGAAGCGGTACCCTGTTTCCCCTAAAATAAGACCTAGCGTGATTGTCAGTGATGGCTGCAATAAAAGCCGTACCCCCCAAATAAGCCATAGTTAAACTCCTTGTAGGTCTTATTTTCAGGGTAGGGCTTATTTTCGGGGGAAACAGGGTAGGCCTTATTTGGGGGGTAGGGCTTCTATTGCAGCCATCACCGACAATCATGCTAGGTCTTATTTTAGGGGAAACAGGGTAGTACAGCTTTTATGAATGGAGCAGTGAAGCTGAAAGAACTGGCATAGCCTGCACTTTTAATGAGCGCTGGTGACAGGTCCAACTGCTTGTATTAACCCCCACAGCACAGGAAGATCACAGAAGAATGATGATTTCAATGAACATGGCATTCACTGGACTCTTTTATTCATTCAAAAAATATATATTTTACTAATCTTCAGTTTTAATGGGATAGCCTGATGTTACAAGCACAGGTTAATTACTTTCATCTGTTCTAAACAGCCCTGCTGTTAAGGGGGAAGAATACACCTTCTTTTGGAAACATCTTCTGGTTATAAAGACAGAAACCTGCCCAAGAGTTAAATGGTACTACTCAAAAAATGTTGACAAGTTTTTGTGAGGCTGTTTTGGCTTTGTGATTTTTATAACAGCTGCCGTAAAGTCCTTTAAAATAGATGTATGTTTTTTAATCACACTTACCTAGGTAGATGCTGCATCGGTCCGATGCTGCATCTGTCCCCCGGTGCTTCTAACACTGAGAAGCGAGCAATCGCACACTGCGGATCGCTCGGTTCTCACAGCTCCATGAGCAGAGATCTGTAGACTGTCAGTCAGCAGCTCTCTGCTCTGCCTCCTCCTTTCTCACTGGAGTGCTGGGCTGTGAAGGGGCAGGACTGGGGCGGCTCAGGCTCTCAGTGGTTTGTGGAGAGGCTGAGCTGGGTGCTGGTCCAGGGATCTGGGTTGATCCTGACTCTATGGTCGTAATGACACCCAAGCCTGGACCGACTCTGTGACATCAGCAGAGAGTGGACCTCAGCCTGCTCTCTGCTGAAAATGGGTCACAGGAGTGCAGAACGGACTGCACTCCTGTAATACACAGGAAAAGTACAGCCAAACAGGTTTGGCTGTACTTCTCCTTTAAAGCACATTGATCAGAGCACCATAGACACTAGACATTGTAAGATGGAATAACATTTATTTTCTGTGTCATGACAGCATCGCTTCTCTACCTCAGCCAATCAGAGGAAGCCTTGTATTCACTGATACAAATACACTGATTCAGCTGTATTGCTAAGAAGCATTCAGGCCAACTTGATATAGCTAGGGTTGCCACCTGTCCAGGATTCAGACAGGAATGTGTCTCAGAACAGGACCTGATAGGAGGGTGAGGGACCACTACGCATGTCACATTACTATTCTCGTTGGAGCGCCCAAAGGTGTCCCAGGTCCGTTACAATCCTGTAATGTTTGCTAAAAAATTTTTTTTTGCTGTACGCCACTAAAGTGTTCGGGTTTGGCTTGATGAAAAAGTGGAAACCCTAGATACAGCCCATACAGTGGCCAAATCACCTAGTAAGGGAAGTAGACCTCATTTTTAAAGTGACCAGGAACCTGGAATTGAGTTTAAAGAAAGACTTTAAAAAATATTCAGTATATGTACACATTTTCTGCATTTTTCTACAGTTTATTAACAGCAATCCCCAACCAGGCACAGGACTTTTTAGTCAAGCCATTTAGGAGGGTAAGAATTGCCTATGCAGTTCAGGCCTAAGCAATAATTTCTGTCTAGACAATAAGTTAAAACAGAGAGGAAATGATCACCTTTGTGGTCAGCAAGTTATTTCTTATCAGATGAATTTCTCAACTCTATCTTCATCTTTTATAATAAGGAAACATGGGAAAAATCCAAAGGAAAAGGAAGGGAAAGCACTTTTTGTTCTCCTCTTGGTAAGAAATAAATATTCCAGATATGCAGATATGCTAGCTATTTATAGCTAACCTATGTGTTGCTCCAGATCTTTTCTATAAACAAGTTCCAGTGCTTGAGCATTTAAATCTTCACATTTTCCTTGTATACTTTGTTTTTTCACATGAAAATATGAACCACACACATACTCCAAGTTCACACAAGGTCTACAATCATTATGTTGTGCTCAGGCTCCTCTATTAACCTTTCATAAATTTTTCTTTCACTGAGACAGACTATACTTTTGGATTCACAGACTTGGAACACGTCAGTACATGTATCCACTTTGCCATTCTGGTGAGTTATGTTAATATGCACTAATGTGCTTTACATTAAGGCATCCCATTGAAATGGATAGGCTGCCAACATGCCAGTACAGAAAAAAAGGACATGCATCAGTTTTTACAATGCAGCGTTCCACAATGCACACAATTGCATTATCATATGTTGTGGTGCGAGAGATGTGTGTCAGATATCTGTTGGATTAGTGGTACACTGCAATCGATGTGTGTTGGACATGTGTTGAGGGCATGTACATTAACATGCAGTGTGGTAATGTGCACATTAATCCATGACAAAGGTACCCCAGATGTATCCTAACCCTTTTGTATAACTGAATGCTGCACCACCATCCTGTTACCCCAACTAAACTTACCAAAAATACCCTGACACAAAGGTTGGAGTAAACTGGCCGTTTCGGCCCCTTTATTAAACAATAATAAATGATGTAAACAAATATTACCAAACAAAAACATAACACTTTTTAGGTTGCCTATCCTTGGAGGCACCAAGTATTAAATTCTCCCCTTGTATCTGCATAACTACTGCACTGGGACGGACTGCCGCACTGCACGCACTGGGACTGGGACGAACCACATTCTGTGATACCACCATTATAATTACCAGTTAATCCACCATAACTGGCATTCCACCGGGGACTCCATACCTTAGATGGGTCTATAATAATCTAATTGGAGCAGGTTGTTTTAAAATGCCTCCAGACCCAACCACCACAGCGCAAAGTGTGAAAACCTCACACCTTTGTGCCCCGCCAAAAACACAATGCCTGCTGTACCTCGTCTTGTAATCCCAGGGACCACAGATTCGTGTCCACCACATTCAGATGAACCCCATCACTGCGGAGATACCGCCACGTATCCACCTCCAGTTACCGATGCCATACTACAAAACCGCATTTTTGTGCTATGAACTTCCCAACCTCCTTGTTAACCTTCACTCTGTTCAATTTATCCACAGACCTGGCAAAATGCCAAGTCGTGCGACCTATAATGTCAGACCAAACCACCACAGTATGAGGCAAGTCCAGCTACAGACGGAGTACGTCAAACTTGACATCCCAAATTATGGTGTCGGCTGGACCAGACCCCCAGATCATGCAAGACCAGAGTGTCAGGGGGCCTGTCTCATCTTGAAACTCTATGTACCTCCATGACCACTCTGCTTTATAACAATCCCGGAACACCTATCCACCTGATGCTAGCCTCAGACCTAGGGAAGCCCAGCTGATGGCCATTAGGCCTTACATCAGCTCATCAGAAAATCAACTGAGAATCCATATGGAGCCAATGCCTGGGACACTTTGAAAAGTAATTCAGGAGGCAACATGGGCTCAATTAGGCTGTTTTTTCGGAAATTGGAAATGTCCATGAATAAGGAGATCAGAGCCTATTGGGATTCCAGCACTTTATCTGAATATGTTGCTTTGGAACGGATTCCAAGGGGTTTACGTATAAAGAAGTTCCCTACATTTGAACTTCATGATGATGAACTAAAAAATAACACCCTGTCCACCTGTTCCAGACACCCTGTCCACCTGTTCCATAGCACTCATGAATATCATCATTTCGTCTAAAAACAAGGAGTTTGAAAAACTACAAAATGATATCATGGATTTACAAGAGGAAATTAAGCCTCTACAAAGCACGGCTGATTTTGCTGACCTGGACAAATTACTTAATGAAAGATTGGATCGTCTGGAAAAAGTTATTGAAACCAAAAAGGACAAAATGCTTAGAGATAAACTGGACTATGATACGAACACAGTATATGTGTGGAAGCGAAATGATTTTGGGGCCAGCCATCTGGCAAACATGTCAGTTTTTCAGATACTGTATATGGAGGACTCTATGGTCACTACAGATTCTGACCATTCATCTGCTGATCAGCAATATAAGTGTAGCGGCCATAACCCCTTGAGGGGCAGCCTTGACTTTTTGGGCTTACCAGTTACCTCCTCGTGGCTTGTCAGTGATTTTCTAGGGATTCCCAGGGTTAGTACCCAACGACTTCAGATGCTGACATATAAAAGTCCTTTTCAAGGTTTTTATTTTGCAGTGGTAACACCAAACATAACACAGTCTCTTACGGGAATAGAGGGCATGGGTGACAAAACTCAGGCACTTTGGAACTGCTGACATCCACTGAATCTCTCTAATCAACCCAGAGAGTAGCCACTCACAGCTGGGTGCTTCACTTCCGGATAAACCTCTAGCCAGAGATCTAGCAGCCAACATGTGATCTGGAAACTTTGTAAAGTCTCTGCCACAGACTATATTGTAACTGAAGATAAATAGGAACCTTTCTCACAGTACCTAGAACTCTCTCTGTCTCCTTGGCGATACTGTGGAAGTGTGGATTCATTAGTGTCCATACAACTCAGCTCCCAGGCTCTTACTGAGCAGCCAGCTTGTTGGCCCTTCTCCGAAGAGTCCTCCCCTGGTCACTTGTACGAGTTGCCGTGTCCCTCCAATACCGAGAGCACACCGGGACGCCTTTGAATCCTCCTTCAGTTACTGGGCCTCGGACTAGCCAGTTCCGAGACTTGGGAACAGACGGATCCCTGCCCCAGACCATGAGGGCCTGTGAGGCTGGTCGGATTGACCATGTTTGCAGGATGGCAAACGCTTCTAGGCCCGGGACCCCTTCCACTGATAGCGCACACTTGTTGAAGTGTGACCGCTACACAAGGGGACAATTTTCTCAGTCATCAATATCAATTGAATCAATGTAAGGTTGACTTCTTCATTAACTGCCTGAGATCCGCGCCATAGCCAAATGACGGCTACAGCGCGGATCTGTTGTGCCGGGAGTACATCATATGACGTCCTCCCCTTCTGTGCACTCCAGGGATCGCGCGCGCGTGCCGGGAGCGCGAGCGCGTGCCGGGAGCGCGCGCTCTCGCCGTGTGACTGGGCACCCGATGCGCGTGCCCAGCGGCCGCGATGTCCGCTGGGCACCCGCGATTGCCCGGTAACACAGCGGGACCGTGGATCTGTGTGTGTAAACACACAGATCAACGGTCCTGTCAGACGAGAGGAGCCGATGGTGTGTTCTCTGTACAGAGAAACACCGATCGGTCTCCTCCCCTTGTGAGTCCCCTCCCCCCACAGTAAGAAACACTCCCAGGGAACATAATTAACCCCTCCCCGCCCCCTAGTGGTTAACCCCTTCACTGCCAGTGTCATTTATACATGAATCAATGCATTTAAATAGCATTGATTGCTGTATAAATGACAATGGTGTCAAAAATGTCCGATGTGTCCGCCATAATGTCGCAGTCACAATAAAAATCGCTGATCACCGCCATTACTAGTAAAAAAAAAAACAATAATCGCTAATTGCGATTTTTTTTTACCAAAAATATGTAGAAGAATACGTTTCGGCCTAAACTGAGGAAAAAAAAAAAATGTTTTTTTATATATTTTTTGGGGATATTTATTATAGCAAAAAGTAAAAAATATTGTTTTTTTTGTAAAATTTGTCGCTCTTCTTTTGTTTATTGCGCAAAAAATAAAAAATGCAGAGGTGATCAAATACCACCAAAAGAAAGCTCTATTTGTGGGGTACAGTGTCGTATGACCGCGCAATTGTCATTCCAAGTGCATCAGCGCCGAAAGCTGAAAATTGGTCTGGTCACGAGGGGGGTTTAAGTGCCCAGTAATCAGGTGGTTAATCACCAATATAAGAGAAAAATAATACCACTAATCACCAATGTAAAGTGAGGCTCTCCACTGATGACCAATGCAATTTGGAGTGACATAATTACACAAGGGGCAGAGCTATGAACACCCGGGAGTGAGCCGACTTGTTATTAAAGTATGGGTACGATTTATTGCTTGAAGATTGAATTTAGAGAGATATCAGCATCAAACATTCCTCATAAATTCCCTAGTAATATATCATCTCTCCATAAGGCAACTATATTAAAGTGAAAAAGAAATGACACAGAGAGGAGTCTTATTAGACGCTGTTGCCAAGTTGCCTGTTTCCTCAGCAATTAAGCTCTGAAATATATTTTAAAAGTCATAATTTTGGTTGCCAAGTTCTTAATGATACCTAATCTAAGAAGCTTTTGGATCAGCAGACATATTTATGGTCTGTTATATCAAAATGTTTCTGTGTGTAATTTCACATTGCAGAGACATCTGGTAGTGTAACAGTTTGTGTTATTATCAAATTTAAAAATGTTCACAATATTTTGGTATTTAACCCTTTTAAGCATATTAGTGCATATTAGTGCATTTCAGTACTATATTAAATATAAAAATCACTATTGGTAGTGATAATAGGAAACTGATTTGTAACCTATATTTAGGTACTGCTTTGGATCATAATAAAAAAATTGAAATATGTGGAATATTTTATTCTAACTGGAAGTTTTGTGAGACCTATTTACATGATAGAAACTATTTTAGAATACATATAAAGTTGGGTTACCATGAATGGGGTTTAGATGACTATAACAGAGAACCCAAGAAGATTGATGAAGCAAGAAGTCCTCTATGTGGTCGGTTTCTGAAATCTAACCTAGTAAAAATCACTCTTTTTTATCAACATAAAGCACCACAACCAACAGAAATTGTTGTGTGCTATGCTGTAATGTAGGTGTGTGGTGTATGTGCTTTGGGGTGTCAATTAAATGACTGGCATTACACATATACTGTACTTCATGTTTCAGTGCTTTTCAAATAAACATGCAGTACTTCACGCATTACCAATTAGCTGATTGTATCAATTCATAAAATAAAAATACATTTTGTGTTATCTCAGTTTGCTCCGAGAGTTATAATTAGATCGATTAGATCGATTTATAGTTAGTTACAGTCAGGGAAATATATACTGCGTAAATGTGTGTATATATCAACCAGGAACTGGTTGATGAGAATGTTGGAAAATACAGAGCGGACTTGGAAAATAAGAAACGGAATAAATTTGATCGTGACATAGAGGATTATGAAAGAAATCAGGTATACAGATGGCCCCGACCTTACAACCGCCGTGGCCGGCAAGATAATGGAAACACCAGGCGTGACATGTCGGATAATTTATCTGCTAACACCGACACGGATTCCTCCTCCACTTTTTTTTTTTTTCAGCAAGGCAGGAGAGGAGCCCCCCCCTCGGATCGGAGGGTGTAGGGAGAGTACGTAGAGTGTAAGAGAGTAAAGCTAGAAGGCGATAGAAGTCCAGACGCAGAAGTAAGTGGTGAGCTAGTATGGTTAGTAGTGTAAGCAGTAAATAGGTAGGGGAAGGTAAGGAGGTAGTAGGAGCGCGAAGTAGAGAGAGTAGTAGAGACGAGAGAAGGGTAGGGTGCTCATACCGCCATGGATAGGTAAGTATCTGTCCATCGCGTTAGCCTCGCGCCGCCGTATAGAGCAGAGTTAGGTGAAGTTAGTTAGCATAGTCAGTTAGGCGTGATAGAAGTAAGTTAGAGATTAACGACGTAGACGGCAAGGTAAGAGAGGTGGTAGGAGGTTAGAGAGAGGGTATGTGTGAGAGGTATGATGAACTGAGAAGACGAGTGTCAAAGTAGGGTCGGGTATGAGTAAATAGAGAGTAGAAGAAGTAGTAGGGTAGCTTTAGTACAAGTTGGTAGAGTAGAATGAGATGTGTAGATAGGAGAAGCAGCAGCAAACAAGGTCCCGCTTCAGGGACGAAGCAGGCGGTCAGGACAGACAACGCAATTTCCGCAGCAACCGGGGCAGAGGACGGGAGAACTGATACATAACATCTCTAGGAGGGTCCTTGCTCCAGAAGAGGTAGGACTTCTTAACCATGGTCTTTCTTTTTCCCCGAAAAGTCACCTTGACCAGTTCCAATTAGATCAGGATCTGTATAGACTCTTTCGGAACATAAGGTGGAAAGTACATTTTATACATAAGCCGTTTGTTTATAATGAACCTATGGGTGATGCTCTTGACTGTAAAACCTTTAATCTAATCACCAAATCAAAATCTGTTCCCCCCACATCATATGCACCTGTGGAAATGTTTATCAAAGAGGTTACCCGTGATGTGAAGGATCTTGTTCATAGGACGGACTATAGGGACCATATACCCAACAATCTGTCATGTGAAGAGAAATTGGCCCTTAAGAATCTTAGTAAACGTGATGATATCGTATGTAAACCTGCTGATAAGGGGGGGGTCCGTGGTGATCATGGATGCTGCCATGTATGAATCTGAGGTCATCCGCCAGCTAAGTGACCCACTGGTCTATAAGAAGGTCTCCACGGATCCTACCTGGGGTATAAAGAAAAAGTTGGAAACCCTACTGAAAGCAGCGCTAAAAGATAGTTTGATATCCCGCAATCTTTTTGAATTTTTACTTCCCTCACACACTAGGATTCCGGTCTTGTATATGTTGCCTAAGATTCATAAGAACAGCCAATCCCCTCCTGGTCGCCCGATCGTGTCGGGTAGGGATTCAATCTTTGTCCCGACAGCACGTCTTTTGGACAGGGTCCTGTCCCCCCTTGTCAGGAACACAAGATCCTATATTAGAGATACACAGGACTTTCTATCTAAAATTAGAAAAACACCGTTATGCCAGGGTGACGAGATACTTGTAACCTGGGATGTAACCAGTTTATATACCTGTATTCCACATAGGGAAGGAATTGATGCAGCCATTGGGCTTATTAGATGTAGTGACATTTATTCTGAGGCTCAAGTCACACTGTTTGAAAACCTGTTTAACATTCTGCTATCGAATAATTACTTTTTGTTTAAAGATCAATTTTATGTGCAGCAGAATGGAGTTGCCATGGGATCCAATACTGCCCCGCCATACGCTTGCTCATTCATGAATGATTTTGAGCATAAATATGTGTTTGTAAATGAGTCTTTCCAGCAACACTGCGCCACCTGGTGGCGGTATATAGACGATGTCTTTGCAGTGTGGCGGGGCAACATTGAATCTCTTATGGCTTTTGATGAGATACTGAATGACTTCTCTCCGGATATCCAGTTTAAAATAAATGTTGGCGGGAACTCTATTCCATTTTTGGATACCAGAGTATACATTCACCAATGCCGTATTGAGTCAGATTTGTATGTCAAACCAACTGATAGGAACCAACTCTTAATGTTTAACAGCTATCATCCACCTCATGTCTTCAGATCTATTATAAAAAGCCAACTATTGAGGGTGAAACGGATAGTGAGTGATGATACTATAAGAAGAGTTAGACTTGATGAGATGTGTTGCAAATTCAAAGAACGGGGATATCCAGACAATCTAATTAGACAGGAGCTTGCAAAGGTAATTAATGATGTGGTAGTGGTCAGGAATCGGCACCGTGACATGGATAAACCCAGACTCCCTTTCAGTTTTCAGTTTAATAGCTATAGTGAAAAGATATTTAATATTATAAAAAAACACTGGCCCCTATTGAAAAGATCTTACCCCCAGATTGAAATCCTACAGCAAATCCCTATGCGGGCATATCGCCGAAACAGGACCATAAGGGACTGGCTAGTAAAATCAGAATTTAAGGATGAGAAAAAGATGTCTAAAATGACATTTCTTGGCAGCAAAAGGAAGAGATGTTTTCCTTGCTTGAAATGCATTCAATGCAGTTTGCTTGTTAAAGGTGATCATTTTATACATCCAACATATGGTGATAAAATCACTATTAATGGTTTTTACACTTGCCAGTCCTCGTATGTCATTTATATTCTAATATGTCCCTGCGGGTTATTATATGTTGGGGAGACCACACAGAAAATCAAGGATAGGATCGCACAGCATCGCAGTACGATTCGACTAAAACAGCCGACTTTTCCTGTATCCAAGCATTTTTTGGAAAAGGGGCACTGCGATTCTGATTTGCGATACATGGTGCTTGAGGAAGTTATTAGGGATAAAAGGGGGTGATCGGATCCTTAAGCTGAGAAAGAGGGAGGTTTGGTGGATTAACCGATTAAGATCTTTAAGCCCGAATGGAATGAACAGAGATTATGATTTATACTTGTTCCTATGACACACGATGCATGATTGGTGATGCTGCATGAAATTCTTATTTAATTTGTTTCATTGTTTTGACTCTTACCAATTTTTGATACTGACATAAGATGTTTCTGGTGGTCATGATGCTATGCAATTTTGATACCAATGAACCTTTCTTTTCCTGCAGGAAATGTTGGGAGCAGTATTATTGCATGCTCTGGTTGGAATCTGGTGAAGAAGAATTATTGCAGAAATATGAGATAATTGCTATTGCTTTTTCATGGTATCATGACTATTTACCGAATTGGAACAACCCGATTGCTTGTATAGTGTATGGTGATCTTAATTGGTTGGATACTTTATCTTGCTGATGGGGTTAATTTTGAAGCTTTCAATTAACATTGATTAGTGATCTGTGACATACACCTGTGTGTTGGACTCTTGAATGTGGTATATATATGCTTAGTCTGAGATAGTATGCTACACAAGCCAGAGATAGCCTGACGAAGAGCCTTGCTCGTAACTGTACAGTGGCTGTGCTTTTTGAAATAATGAAGTACGTGTCCCGTCTTGATTTTCACATATATATATATATATATATATATATATATATATATATATATATATACACACAGTATCAAGGCAGCCCTCAGAAATGTTTGGGCCCCTTACACAGCTTTAGACCTGGGCCCCCCCCGACCCCCCCCCCAGAGCCTGACCACCAACATTCCCCAGGGCCTGCCTTTGGGCCATCCTACCGAATCCGCACACCGGCCACCTCACCTGTACGTACTCAGCCCCCCTCAATCCTGTATATACGTCAGCCCCCCTCACACCTGTATGTATGTCAGCCCCCCCCCCCCACACACCTGTATATATGGCAGTCCCCCTCACACACTTGTATATATGTCAGCCCCCCCAACACATGTGTATATGGCAGCCCCCCCACAAACACCTGTATATATGTCAGCCCCCCCACACACACCTGTATATATGTCAGAGCCCCCACACACACCTATATATATGGAAGCCCCCCCACACACACCTGTATATAAGTCAGCGCCCCTCCACACACACACCTGTATATATGGCAGCCCCCTCACACACACCTGTATAAATGGCAGCCCCACATACACAAATCTGTACACACACAAGCCTCTGGCCCCTCCTGGTACACAAACAGCCCCCTCCCTTACCTTTTACAGCCCCTATATGTACTTCCTACCTGGTCCCAGCTTGTTTTCACAAAGCTGACACGTTGCTGAGGAGCATAGTACATGCAGATCACTGTCACACGAGAGGTGCACATGCACATAATAGCCAGAGGTGTCAGTAAAGAGCTTGATGCCTAAGTCAATGACACGAGAACAGCAGAAACTGTGAGATCGTTTCTGTAATGCACAGCATGGATCCCCTTCACTTGTCCTGCCTTCTCCTGGCCTGGGCGGGCCCCGGAGCCCATTACAGTTGTAACAGCTGTATCCCCCTGATGGAGGCCCTGCACAGTATATATACAATTAGAGAGCGAGTCTGTGGTACCCTGTGCTTTCCATGGACACCCACCGACCAATTGGTCTTGGGGAAAAAGTTGCTTGCCCATGCCGGACATTCTGTGCTAAGTAATTTATTGTGCCATTGTGCTAGGATAAGGTTGGTACCAGGAGTGTCTGCTCAATACAAATTTTTAATTTTATAGTACTGACAAAAGAATTAAATAAGTCAATTCCACTTGATTACAAAAACCATTCACATCATTGTTTTCCACCTTAAAGACATCGAAAAAGCATAATTTTCCCATAGTGGAACACAATCACAATGCTGTAGGACAAGGCACATAACAGAAATGGCAATTATCTATGCAACTTTTACATCTAACAAAAAAAACAAAAAAGATAAAATAATTTTGTTAGAAAAATATTTTTATTGGCTTCACATGAAACACCACCAGTCCTTGTAATCTTTGTATTTTTATGAGTAATAACACACAAACATTAATCTTTTATCCGTGGAGTTTTATCTGTGAACCGTAAGCTCAGATACATTTCCATGCATACTACAGGAAACAGATTCAAAAACTTTCCATAAAAAGAGGGCTTTACTGTTCTTCACAACAGTTAGTGATTTAACATTACTGATATGTTATCTTTCTGGAAAGGAAAAATACATATTTACACAGAAATGTTTGTTCACCAAAAAGCTGAATAAAAAAACATAAATATCCTTTAAAGTGAATTCATTTCAAAACAAGCAAATAAAGCTGAACTTTAGGTATTGCAAATTTTACATAGTTACATTGGTCCTGTTTTGACCAATGTAAGTACTTTATATATGTGCCATACTTGTGGGATCCCCCTGGAAGTTGGAAAGCACTGGTGCCAAAATTTCTGTGATCTCCACTAGCTTCCAGGTCTCGTACCTGAGTGGCTGTCCTACTGTATTGTAAAACAGGAGGTTGGCCACTTGGCACAGGTGCCATTCATGGAACACGCTGCATTGTCTCAACAAATTCAAAGCATTCTCTGATTGGATGAGGTAGAAAAGCAGGTCGCTGACATCACGGTCACCTCATCCATTCAGAGAAAATGTTCTCTGAATGGTGCTTGTGCCAAGCAAGTGACCTTTTGTGTTCAGTAAGCAGCAGGGCAGCCGCTCAACACAGGATCTGGAAGCTAGTTGCAATCACTGTAGTAGCAGTGCCTTCTACAGTAATGTCCAGGTTCCACAGGGATTCTAGAGTTTATGGAACATACATGCTTATATTGATCGATGAAAGTGAATGGGCAAGCATAAGGAGTTGTCCAACAAGGGACAAATTGTAATAGCTAGGCAACTGGGTCAGAGCATTTCCAAACCTGCAGCTCTTGTGGTATGTTCCTGGTCTGCAGTGGACAGAGCCTACCAAAAGTGGTCCAAGGAAGGAAAACTGGCAAACCGGTTACAGGGTCATTGGTGAACTTGGGGAGGGAAGACTGGCCTGTGTAGTCTGACTCAATAGAAGAGCTACTGGAGCTTACAATTTCTGCTACTGATAGCTTGGTGCCAGACATACCTTCAGAGGTCTAGTGTAGTAGCTCTGACTTTAGTCTGACTTTGCTTGCTACATGCTTGCTCCAGGTTAAAGTACTAAATCCAGAAACAGTCAGACAGCTAGCATTTCCAGAAGGAGGTAAGCAATGGCAACCCTCATAATTATGTCATTATGGGTTTCCTTTAAAGTAAAGAAAAGCTGCAGGGCTGGGTGTGGAGGGTTTATATACTGTGTTGGACATAAAGACAAAAAAAGACCCAGTTGTCTGCCTGACAGCCAGTTCTGGCAATTTTGACAGGTAGAGTAGGTAGAGTGCAGCACAGAAGGAAGCACTGGATGTATCTGGTACAACCAAAGTACTTATATAAAGATTTTTTGGGTATATCCTTTATATTTTTTATGTGTCAAAAGTCCTACAAAAAAACATATTATAGTCATAGTCATTTGCATTCTATGGAGATTCAGAGATTAAATGTAATATGCCATTTTGATTTATTCAAATAACACTTTTTATAGCTTATCACGGTGATAAGTCCCAAGTGAAGTGTTTATTACAGTCAGGTAGGAACTAAAAATTGGATTTTTCATTCCCTTTATTCATCATGAATTCTTGGTGATAGGTACACAGAAATTGATAAGAATGTTTAATAAACAGTGAAAGCTACAAAAATGTATTGTCACCTTGATAAACATTGAGAAAAGCCTTTCAGACATTTTGTTCTGGCCCCCTTAAATGTATTTTTCTGTGTTGTATTGAACTGCATCAGGTTATTTTTGTTCATTTGTATGCTGACATATAGGGGAGGTATTGAGCCACTACAACTTATAGACATGTGCACGGCGGAAAATTTTATTTGTATCATTTAGTTTTCATATGTAAAATACATAATTTCATTCTGTTATATTCGTAATGTTATGTTAATTTGTTTTTGGATACAGTGATACCTCGGTTTGCGGTATACGAGCGTTTCGCAAGACGAGCTTTATTTATTTTTTAAATCCTGACTTGTGAGCGCTGTCTTGCAAGACGAGCAGGACTCAAGCCGCTGGTGTATGTATTACTGTATGTGGCCATAGGTCTGGGGGCGCTGGAGAAATCGGAGACACTCTGAGACACTCTCAGCTGGGTGGGGTGGTCGCAACGTGCGTCGGAGCACCCAAATGTGTCAACAGTTCCAGAGTGTCTCCAAGTGTCTTTGGGTGTCTCCGAGCATCACCAGCACCCCCGCACCTCTGGCCACATACAGTACTGCATACACCAGCAGTAGTTGTGGAATGAATCATCTGAGTTTCCATTATTTTTTATGGGGAACTCACTTTGATATACACGTGTTTTGGATTACAAGCATTTTTCTGGAACGCATTTGCTCGTAATCCAAGGTATTACTGTAACTCACTATTTCTGTAGTTTTGGTTTTTAGTTATAACAAATTGATTTGTTTTATTGTTTAATTGTTGTGTTTTTGGGCAATTCATTATTATGTATATATATATATATATATATATAGTCGTGATAACGATTTGTAGTTTGCAAAGTCATTTGTTTATTGATTCCATTAACACACACAATGACAATATCTCTTCTCCTCTGCTCAAATACAATTGGATTGATTGGACTGTAATGCCCTGTACACACAATAGGATTTTCCGACAACAAAATCCATGTTTTTTTTCTGACTTGTCTTGCATACACACGGTCACACAAAGTTGGTCGGAAATTCCGAACGTCAAGATTGTGGTGACGTACAACACATACGATGAGCCGAGAAAAATGAAGTGCAATAGCCATTGCTGCTCTTTGGCTTGATTCCGAGCATTCGTGGCACTTTGTGTTTCGGAATTGTGTACACACGATTGGAATTTCCGACAACGGATTTTGTTGTCGGAAAATTTGGGAACCAGCTCTCAAATTTTGTGTGATGGAAATTCCTATGGAAAATGTGTGATGGAGCCTACACACAGTCGGAATTTCCGACAACAAGGTCCTATCACACATTTTCCGTAGGAAAATCCTATCATGTGTACAGGGCATAAGATTTACTCCAAGTTGACCTTTTGTTTCATTAGACCTTTAACGAATTATTGAATCATGCCGAATTCATTTGTTTTTTTTCGTTATAATTTCTGTTGTATTAGTTGAAATTCGTTATTTTTTTTTCCAGACATTCGGATGCATCTGAATGTCCGAAAGTTGCTAAATTCAGCCGAATTTCGATTTGTTACGAAACTAATTGCACATGTCTAACAACTTCCTTACTATGTGATTTTTCATTCATTTCTAGCTAGACCTTTACAATTTCTTCCATGTTCGCTCAGTCAGTGTTATTATTTCACAGATACAAGCCTTAGGAAAGTCGTTGTCTTCAAAAGACTGGAAAAACATCCTCTCTACTGCAATTATCTAAAAACAATTGTGTTGGATTCAATTTCTGTGTCTTATTGAAGAGTTTAGATGCCTCTGGATGGTGCCAAGTCAGCAGGTGACTATAATGTCCAGACAGACTGTCTCTAAGGAGACATGTCAATGCATTGAGCAGAATTTGAAACAAAACATATATCATCAAGTCTGACTTTTTTGATAAAACACTAAGAAAAGAGCCAGGTGGCCCTTTTACGTCTTAATTAGCATAACTACAGAATTCCTGAGACTTTGACATCAAGGCAGGGAGTGATTTTTTGATTATGATCTAATATATATTTTGTGAAACTATATACATAGTGATTTCCTTTTTTGCCTGATAGCTGAAACGTAAACTGTTAGAGATAAGGAACAAAATAATAAAATCATTTTATTACAAAGATGTACTTATTCTTTGCAGTTGACCTTAATTAAAATGTTTTACTGACTCTGTGGCATCATACAATCGGGTAGACACTGCCCATTTGTTTGCCGCCATGGATTATTTACGAAAGAAAAATTACGATAAGTAACAATTTTCTGATTTCCTTACTAAAGCTGGATATTTCTTTTTTTTTTTTTTTCATTCAGTCAGGGGGCTGAACAAAAAAAAACCTGATTCTTCCATCCACAAACAAGGAGGGAGAGAGAGGGAATCCCCTTCACTGGGATGTTGTATTCAAAATACAGTGATCAGCGGCTGCAGCTGACTGATTGTAGTCACTAGTCGAGGAATATTTAGTAACATGCCTCTTCAACAGAAGTCAAGCAAATAATCACTGTTGAACAGGTCAAATAACAATCAGTGCGTGGCCAGCTTAACTTCATTACAGCATACAGATGGGAAGACTCTATGCATTCCTATGTTGTAGTAAAGGAAGTAAGTAAAGGAAAATTACTGTAAGCATTTGATAATAATTTTAAGTTTACGCTGCTGCTTCTATGCTATTGCAGTAAACTTAACTTTGATTTTCAGAGCAATACACAATGAGGTTTATCATATTGTATTTTCTTTTTTCACTTTTGCCTGCATGTTATGACAACTGTCCTTACTGGATGCTTGTCAGTGTATACTCCTATTAACACTAAAGGGAAAAAAGAGAGTGAGGGCTATCAAGCTTCAGATAAGATGCACTGGACCATGAGCTCTTAAAAAAACTAGCCACTTCAAGACCGCCCTTGCCATTTGCCAGTGTTTCTTGGGGCTTACCGTTTCCTCCAGCACTCCCGAGAAATGATCCAATAGTGTGGCCAGCTAGTCCTAGAGGCGATCAAAGAATAGATCCTCTTTGAATGCATCTTTGGCCTTGGAGGACCAGAGCAACGTCATCACGTCACTCCCAGTCCTGGCTGGAAGTAAACAATTTATTTTTAAAGCAAAAGATCAAAAATTATTATTTTTTTAATCTTTTGCTTTTAAAGGTAAAGAAAAGTTTTGACCCCAGATCTCCCCATAGAGAGGACTTGCCATCCTTATTTCTCATTAAGATTTTTATTTTCACATAGTAAAATCATTACAGAAGAATTCACAGTAAAGCCAACAAATGTGACTAGTTAACATATCAATGAGACATTGAGAATTTAACAAAGTAAGAAATAAGTATGTAACTTAAGCTGTGACTCATAGTATGCTTTATCCCAGAACACTCCAAGAAGGGTAGGAACTCCGCATCCCCTCCGACACCCCAACCGGGATCAAGCTGTGTCCAAGGAGGTGCAAATATCCCCCCACCCCCTGTCGAACGACTAGAATTTGCTATATAACTTCTTTCTGAGAAGCAAGATATAATACTATTATCTTTTACATGGATACAACATCATGTTCCCACTGGATTAAGCCCAGGAAAAAATCCTATATTTAGTAAGACATACTAATGTAGAAAACCTGTCAATTCCTAGGTAATTCAAGGAAAGACACTCTAGTCAAATATATGTATATATAGTAAAAATAATAATATCCAAAAGAAAAATAATTAAAGAGGAAAGACTAAAAGCTGAGAAGAGAGAGAGAAAAGAGATAGAAAGAAGAGGAGAAGATGATGCCTTTATGTCTTATAAAAGATCCAGAGATCAGCGATTAGTATTGCTATCTGTGCCTGGCATCAGTGAAATACCCAGATACTGAGCCAAGGGATCCCATATGATTTCAAATTGTGTGGTCTTATCCAATAGGGAGCTGACCATTTTCTCTTGTTCCATTATCCATGAAATTTTCCTTTTCATGGACAATATAGATACCGAGAGCTTCTTCCAAGCTTTTGCATCATCCTTATTTTTATTACAAGGGATGTTTAAATTCCTTGTATTAGGAATAAAAGTGAATAGGAATAATAGGAATAGGAAAAAAAGTGATAACCAAAAAATTAAAGGGACAGTGTAAAAATAAAAAGGTAAATAAATAAGATTTTTTTTTTTAAAGCGCCCCATCTCTCTGTGCTCCTGCACAGAATTGTAAGCATACGTAGGTCGCTCACGCATATGTAAACTGTGTTTGCACCACACATGTGAGGTATTCCCACAAACGTTTGAGAGCAATAAAGGTGTCTTTAACGCCTATGGAGAGTTTTAAGTATTGTAGTCATTCCACGAGCGTGCACAATTTTAAAGCATGACATATTAGGTATCTATTTACTCGGTGTAACATCATCTTTCACATTTTTCAAAAAATTGAGGTATATATAGTGTTTTTTTTTTATTTTATTAATTAAAGTGTATTTTTCCAATTTGCAAAGCTGCTGTGCAAATACCGTGTGACATAAAAAATTGCAATGATCGCCATTTTATTTCCTAGGGTCTCTGCTAAAGAAAATGTATAGTGTTTAGGGGTTATAAGTAATTTTTTAGCAAAAAATACTGATTTCAACTTTTAAACAAAAAGTGACAGTAAAAGCCTGGTCTTAAAAAGACTAAACTAGGCACAGGGCACGACAAAGAAGGTAAGGACCAGTGGGCAGCCCATTGTTACCTATCAGTGTGTCTGAATTATGATACAGTATGCAGGACAGTAGTGACATGGGATAATGATTTGTAATGCAAAAAACATAAATCATAAAATATGAAATGTTTTCTACAAAAAAAGCATTGTCATGGTAATGAACATAAAATATAATTTCAAAACTGATATGGATTATTTTCTGCACACAACGCATTGCTTAACGTTCATTAAATAAATTCTAAGAAACAAATGCTTTGAAAAAGCGAGTTCCCGAGTGGCCATTGACATAAAAATTGACAAGGGGTAAAAAGAATGATGCATGTAATGCCTACCAGACAACAATATTTTTTCAAACTTCTCTCCTTTAGCCTCCTTGCCATGTAACCTCATTAAAAATGACTTTTAACCATTTCCCAGGGTTCCAGAACTTAGCAGATATGATGCTTTATAGTTTATAGAGAGCACAGATTGAAGTTTAAAACACTGTCTCGCTCGTTTGAATTATGGGGTGATGCACTGTTGCATAGCAACTGCCTAAGGCAAATTGTAGCTGGACAAAAATGTTTTCCATGAATGAAGGGAACTTTAAAGAGCTAAACATGATCAAAGTGTGTGATAGCAAAACACGTCTCCTGTAATGTGTATCATATGCTGGAGTGAATTCTATTTACAATATGCAGGTTCTGCTTAACCAGATCTGTAATTGTTTTGTAGTTAGCCAAGCTAGCCAAAAGTAAACTCCAGTGCAGGTCACTGAAACACATCTTTTCCTTTTTTAATTTTAAACCATTCTTCATGTATTTTAATGGTAAGTAAAATTTGCCATGACTGGTAAGTTTATATGCCATGACTTACAAGCTGGTTGTTAAGTTAATTTTATATGATTTCTATATAAAGGTGCTTTTAATATCATAATCGTCTAGGTTTCATATGAATCTGTTTTTCTCTTTCAAGCGTTAGAGGGTATGCACTGTAAAGGTGAGAACTATAACATTCTCTGTACTGAATTAGCAACTGAAGAGTCTGGATAGCATCTATGGATGTCTTTGGCTGGTCAGTCTACTGCATTTGTTCTATATGGACTTGAGCTGTGCATACATAAAAGCTGATTTATGAAGATCAGCAACGAATTGTGCTTTTTTGCAACCAGTTAGCTTTCATGTTTAATTTTTCTCTTTAGGGAAACAAAGAGCTCACAGCTGACATATTGCATTAGGCCAAAGTCTAGTTTTTCCTGCCCTCTAATTTTTATGAATCAGACTCTGAATTACGTGCAAAGGTTTAAGACTTTTCAGACAGTTAAACGTGGCATAACCTTCTCTTTTGGCCTCATGCATCCCTCTTTTTATGATAAACATTAGCTATGTGTTTCTGACATGTGTCTGGAGTGTCTATACAGTTCGATGTCTCTTATTTTTACTAGGGTGATGGTGGGGCCCCTAGCTGTCAGCTGTTAAGGTCAACATGCCTCAAAAATCTGCTTTATAAATAATAATTCAATGATGTCACATCAATGTGTAAAGTCATTATAAGTTCAGTAGTGAGTGTCACAAAGGTTACGATGCAGATGAGCAGGTAAATCCAAGCAGTCCCTAAGGGGGCAGTGCTTCATTTACATTCTCAGCCAGCTGATGGCTCCAGGCTCTTTTTCCCATGCTTAGCTGTATATACGTATGTATACGCTACCTATAGAGATGTTTTTTGTTTGACTACCTTAAAATAGAAAACTCTATTAAACCCCCTTTTGTGTAAACTTCCTCAAAGAGTCTGCAGAAAAATGTGTTTATGCCTAATGCAAATTACGTCCCATCTGGGTCTCTCATGTAGCTATAAGTCTGACACAGCACTCACTGCCTATGATATTGAATGCCTGGCTTGAAATTATTAGGAAATTATGCATACTTACAGTATATCATAAAGGAAAATATTTAGACTTTACATTTAAATCTTATAATACACATGGTGATAGTTTTTTATGTGAATATCATGAATAATGTCTATTTATTGGCATGAGAGTTAAGGTTTCATGTGTCTGACGTTTTTGTCTCTCTGATCTCTGTTTGTGCTTTCTGTTACTGCTAGTAAATTCATTTTAATGGGCTAGTCTAGATACCAGGTCATTCTTTGGACAGGAGAGATAAATACATGTAGTGAAAAGAGAATACAGACCAAGCTATCATTCAGCTGTATGTACCTAGGAGGCTAGTCATGTTTTAATTTATTTATTTTTTCTTGTTTATCTAACTATTTTATATATTTTGCTTATATTTTCTTCTTGTAAATACTTTTTTATTGGCTGGTATCAATTTGTGTGTTCACTTTTGTGATGTATTTGTTTTGAAGTACCTAAAAGCAGTTTTTTTAGTTTTTTTCTGAGCCATTTCTGTAGTACTGTGTGTAGTGCTCATCCCAAAGGGAAAAAGACAGGTACGTAGTATAGAGGCCACCAGTCACGTAAGCACACCGACAATTAAAACTCAGTCTAGGGGATTCCCTTTTTAGTATTTATTACTGTTGAACTTTAACAGGAGAGGAGTTTAGGGTCTCAGGATACTCCAAAACTATCAGCAACAACTGCAGAAGTAGGTAGCTGGGAATAGTCAGCATATCTGAGGCCCCACTTCTGTAGACCATGGAGTAGTCATTAGCAGTTGGTTCCCTTTCACTTCTACACAACTATCAGTCCCCAGTAAGGACTTTAACTCACAGTGTCCCAGGAGCTGTCTGCCACCCAGTAGGGGTAGATCCTTAATGAGGGAAAGGGCAACGTCCTCCTTCAGACCTGGACTCTGAAGTGTCCTTCAACAGGTCACCCATTTTTCAGCTGTCCTCCTGAGGCCCTTACCACAGCAAATGCTGAGACCCAAATGATAGTCTCTTGTCTTAGTAATACTTCTGCTAGGGACAATGGCCCCAGGAGTACTGGAACCCTCCTTGACAAGGAAAGAACAATCTGCTCAGGCCTCCTGTCTATTTATCACCTCCCCAGCCACATTCTGGATGGCCTCTTCCTAGGATTGGCCATGGTATGATAAATATTCAGCTAATCATTTGAATATTTCTACCTATGCTCTGGAAGCTTCTTCCAGAGGCAGGGGGAAGCAATCAAACTCTCAGTTCAAGAACCCTGAGCAGACCAAAACAATCAACAACCACACCACTCACTACAGTAGAGATTAAAAAAAAGAATTCCCCTGACATCATCATCCACACATTTAAATGCAGCTGCTGGTGTACAAATAGGCACAGTGCTGCTGGAGCATGTACACATTTTTCCTTAAGGTTTTGCAACAATCTGAAATCATGCACATCCACACTCTGCCCAATTATTGATTAAGTGAATTGATTATCCCCTCACAGCTAGCCAACCAATGAGTGTAGGGATTTATGATATCTAAGCAAAATTTTTGCTAGCATTAATTATTTAATTTCAGATGCATATATATTCCCTTTTCTGATTTGTAGTTTTATTCCTAGGTTTTGCTATTAGTTTTGGGAAATTGTTTGCTCTTTCTCAAGTCCATTCACACAATACTATTAAAATTTTAATGATTGTGGCCCTCTGATATTATATTGTATGTGCTTGGTTGAGATTCCTTGGACATTGCAGGAGTCAAGGCAAACAGTTTTGGTCGAACCCCTTCATCATTTACAGGCTGATTTGACACTGTAATAGGGTCAATCTGTTGCAGTAAGAGTCCATTTCTTTTTTTTTTCAAATATAAGTTTTATTAAGCACCAACGAAAGGAGAGATCCCAACATAACAAACAAGCTGAAAATGCAGTATATGTTACAGACACTTTGTTTAGTGTGTCAGAGTACAATAAACATTATACATCCGAACATTGCAGTACAAAGGTGTAGTTAGCGTACAACATATGGATTGATGTATTACAGTTTTTCGTGTGTGTCCAAGGGCAACAGGACCTCTTCCCTACTTTTTCAGTTTTTCCTCAAAATGCACAGTTAACAGAAGGTAGAGAGGAAAAGAATAGTGATAGAAAGAGGTAAAAGTGGAAAAGGGAGGGGGGGGGGAGGAAGGGGAAACGGGGGGGGGGGGGGGGCAGCCAGAGCGAGGGTTGGTGTGAGGGAACAATCTGTGTTCCAGAGTTATGTAGATGTCTGTTGGCAAGCTATGACCCCAGGAGAGATGTTCCTTCTTCTAAATAAGTAAATAAAAATGTTCCAGATAGTCCAGGTTTCTGAGTATTTCTCACGGTTGTGCTGCTTGGTGAGGACCAAGTCCTCCATCTTATTTATGTCTTCCACTTTTCGCATGCCAACCCGCAATGGTTGGTGGGCACTGTTGCTTCCAGTGAAGCGGTTTACATGCCTTGGCGGCGTTTAATAATGATTTTTTGTATTTTTTAATCTGGATTATTGACAGATGTAGGAGGAAAAACACTGCATCATCTGGGATCACATATTCTGTACATTTCTGAGTGATGCGTCGAACTTCCCTCCAGAAATTATGCAGGTTAGGGCAAGACCAGAAAATGTGGAGCAATGAACCTTCCTCCTCCCACACATCGCCAACAGCGATCTGAGGTGGCAGGGAAGCACTTGTGTAATCTGGAGGGGGTGAGGTACCATCTTGATAGAATTTTATAATTTGTCTCCTGTATTTTGGTACACAAGGAGGATTTAATGGCACAGCTGATGAACCGCTAGCACAACTGAACCGCTAGCGAAAAACCCTCTCCAAAATGTACACACTACTCAACATACCTTCCACACAACCCCACCTGTCCTGTTTAGATAGGTGAAAGAGGGATCTCAACCGCAAATTCTCACAATTCAGACACACACAAAAAAGTGTGTGTCTGAATTGTGAGAATTTGCAGAGACCCCATGTTGGAAGAGGCATCACTGGAGGCACGGCTGACACTGAGAGCAAGTAAGTGCCAACGCCACTAATCCCATCCCCACATCTGCCTCTGACTGAACCCCCCCACAATTGCAATGTGTGCGAACACCGTTAAAGTCTATGGGACACGAACGTGAAAAAAACAAAAGTGTTAATTTTAAAGGCTTATATGCTAGTTATTGCCATAAAAAGTGATTGGAGACCCAGATACTGCCCCAGGGGATATGTATCAATGTGAAAAAAAGTTTTTAAAATGGCCCTTTATTCAGGAGCAATGATTTTAATAATGCTTAAAGTGAAACAATAAAAATGAAATATTCCTTTAACCGCTTTCCGACCAACCGCTGCAATTTTACTGTGGCAGAATAGCAAGGCTGGGCGAAACGACCTTACATCACTTTGTTTCTTGGCCACTAGGGGCAGGCGTGCCCACCTGCCCGCAGCGTGTGCCCAGTGCTGATGCAAGTGCGCGGCGGGCGCGATGACCACCGTGCTCCCACGATCGCTCGTGACAGAATCTGCAAACACACAGATCCCCATTCTTTCATAGTTACATAGCTACATAGTAGGTGAGGTTGAAAAAAGACACAAGTCCATCAAGTCCAACCTATGTGTGTGATTACATATCATTATTACATTGTATATCCCTGTATGTTGTGGTGGTTCAGGTGCTTATCTAATAGTTTCTTGAAACTATCAATGCCCCCCCGTTGAGACCACCGCCTGTGGAAGGGAATTCCACATACTTGCTGCTCTTACAGTAAAGAACCCTCTACGTAGTTTAAGGTTAAACCTCTTTTCTTCTAATTTTAATGAGTAGCCACGAGTCTTGTTAAACTCCCTATTGCGAAAAAGTTTTATCCCTATTGTGGGGTCACCAGTAGGGATGAGCCGAACACCCCCGGGTTCGGTTCGCACCAGAACCTTCGAACCGACCGAAAGTTCGCGCGAATTTTCGAACCCTATACGTTATAATGGACGCGAACGTTCGAAATCAAAAGTGCTAATTACAACGGCCAATATGCATGTTAATGTCATAAAACAGGTTTGGGGACCCGGGTCCTGCCCCAGGGGACATATATCAATGCAAGCAGTCATTTTAATGATGCATAAAGTGAAAAAAAAAAAGTGAAATTTTCCTTTAAATATGGTACCTGGGGGGTGTCTAAAGTATGCCTGTGAAGTGGCATGTGTTTCCCGTGTTTAGAACTGTCCTTGCACAAAATGACATTTGTAAAGGAAAAAAAGAAGCCATTTAAAACCACTTGCGGCTTTAATGTCATGTCTTGTCCTGGCCGCCATATGGCTGAAAATCCTTGAGAAAAATGGCATGGCTACCCCATCACCCCCCCCCCCCCACCCCAGCCCCTTTGGGTCTTGTATGGATATTAAGGGGGACCCCGCACCCAAAATAAAACCCTATACCTACAACCCTATATACTCTGAACAGCAGTATATAGGTGGTGCAAACAAGACACGGACTGTAGGTTTGTTCTTAAGTAGAATCTGAACAGGTACATTATGAAGTGTAGCTCCATCCCCAAAAAATCTATTTTTAAGCTTTTTGGAGAACATAGGGAGGGGTTATCACCCCTGTAACATTTGCTGTCTTTGCACATCTGTTCAGAACATGTCACCTCACTTTCCGTCCCAATGACAAATGTTTTTGGAAAAGTGGGGTTTGAATTGAAACAAGGATTGGTGATAAAGCATCAGTAGAGAGGAGATACCTTTTTCCCAAATTAAATCTAACAGGATAGAATTTCCCTTCCTAGGGTAGATTTCCTCTCACTTCCTGTTTTCTCTTTCCGTTTGCAAGTAGGAGTCGTTTGTAAGTTGGATGTTTGAAAGTAGGGGCCTGCCGTATATACTCTGCAGAAATTTGCCCTATTAGATGTTGGTGTAGCCACAAGACTGGTGGGCACAGGAATGGGCCCTGCTGTGAGTTAATAGATCAAGATTTGTACTTGCATGCACCTGTTGAACCGGGCAGAAAAATTGGGCCTTTGGTGGTGGTGGTGGTGGTGGTGGTGGTGGACGGTGTTGCCACAAGACTGTAAGCCCTCACAGTTACTCTTGGTGGGCGCAGGAATGGGCCCTGCTGTGAGTTATTAGATCAAGATTTGTAATTGCATGCACCTGTTGAACAGGGCAGAAAAATTGGGCCTTTGGTGGTGGTGGTGGTGGTGGTGGTGGACGGTGTTGCCACAAGACTGTAAGCCCTCACAGTTACTCTTGGTGGGCGCAGGAATGGGCCCTGCTGTGAGTTATTAGATCAAGATTTGTAATTGCATGCACCTGTTGAACAGGGCAGAAAAATTGGGCCTTTGGCGGTGGTGGTGGACGGTGTTGCCACAAGACTGTAGGCCCTCATAGTTACTCTTGGTGGGCGCAGGAATGGGCCCTGCTGTGAACTATTAGATCAAGATTTGTAATTACACGCCCCTGTTAAACAGGGGCTGAAAAATTGTGCCTTAGGCATTGGTGCTGGTGCCACAACACCGCAAACCCTCACAGATACTGTACTCTTAGCACAGCAATGAGACCTGTTGCAAAGCATTGCCTAAAAATTGTAATTACACGCCCCAACAGGGGCTGAAAAATTGTGCCTTAGGCACTGGTGCCACAACACTGCAACCCCTCACAGATACTGTACTTGGAGCACAGCAGTCACACCTGTTGCGAAGCATCTTTTTAAAAAATTGTAATTACACGCCCCTGTTAAACAGGGGCTGAAAAATTGTGCCTTAGGCATTGGTGCTGGTGCCACAACACTGCAACCCCTCACAGACACTGTACTCTTAGCACAGCAATGAGACCTGTTGCAAAGCATTGCCTAAAAATTGTAATTACACGCCCCAACAGGGGCTGAAAAATTGTGCCTTAGGCACTGGTGCTGGTGCCACAACACTGCAACCCCTCACAGATACTGTACTTGGAGCACAGGAGTCACACGTGTTGCGAAGCATTTTTTTAAAAAATTGTAATTACACGCCCCTGTTAAACAGGGGCTGAAAAATTGTGCCTTAGGCATTGGTGCTGGTGCCACAACACTGCAACCCCTCACAGATACTGTACTTGGAGCACAGCAGTCACACGTGTTGCGAAGCATTTTTTTTTAAAAATTGTAAGTACACGCCCCTGTTATACAGGGGCTGAAAAATTGTGCCTTAGGCACTGGTGTGGTGGCATGGATCATTGAGGAGGAGGAAGAGGATAGTCAGTGAACATAACAGGACAGTCACTCAGCATCAGCATAGGCAGTCTTGAAGGGATGTGACATTATAAATTATTCCGTTATATCCCCTTCAGGTGCCTGGTAGCTGGTGGTGATCCAAGACTGATTCATTTTGATGAAGGTCAGTCGATCAACCGAGTCGGTGGACAGGCGCACCCTATGATCGGTGACAAATCCTCCAGCAGCACTGAATGTGCGTTCGGAAAAAACGCTGGAGGCAGGACAGGCCAGTAGCTCAATTGCATACTGTGCAAGCTCTGGCCAGTGATCCATCCTCAGGACCCAGTAAGCCAGAGGATTTTCGGTGGGAAAGGTGTCCAAGTCTGACCTTGCCCCAAGGTATTCCTGCACCATGTATATCAGACTCTGGCGATGGTTGCTGGAACCGATCATACCTTGGGGCTGCGGACTAAAAAATTGTCTGAACGCATCGGTCAGACTTCCACCTTCCCCACCGTTCCTTCTGCTACTGAACGAAGCCTCAGCAACTCGTCGTCCAGGACCAGGAGTTTGTAACCTCCCAGTTTCTGGGAACGCGTTGCACAGACCTTTCTGCAAGGCCTCCCTGAGATGTCTCATCCTCTGCTCCCTCTGCGACGGCAAGATAAGGTCCGCAACCTTACCCTTGTACCGTGGATCAAGGAGAGTGGCCAGCCAGTAATGGTCCCTCTCCTTGATCCGAAGAACACGAGGATCCTTCCGCAGGCTTTGCAGGATCAGGGAGGACATGCAGCATAGGTTAGCTGAGGCATTCGGTCCGGAGTCTTCTGGGTCACTGAGGATGACATGATCGCCAGCCACCTCCTCCCAGCCACGTACAAGTCCACTGGTTTGTTGGGACTGTACATCATCCCTAAAAGACTGCTGCTGCTGATGCTGAGTGCCAGGCTCCACCTCCATGCTCACACAATCCTCCTCCTCCTCCTCCTCCTCATCCTCTTCCTGTGTGATGGGTGGGACAGAAGGAACACTGTCCGGATAAAGGGGGCCTTGAGAGGCAAGGAAGTCCTCCTCTTCCTGCCTCTGTTCTGCCTCAAGTGCCCTGTCCATTATCCCACGCAGCGTATGCTCCAACAGGTGGACAAGAGGTACAGTGTCACTGATGCATGCACTGTCACTGCTCACCATCCTCGTGGCCTCCTCAAATGGTGAGAGGACAGTGCATGCATCCCTGATCATGCTCCACTGACGTGGGGAAAAAAAACCAAGCTCCCCTGACCCTGTCCTGGTGCCGTAGTCGCAAAGGTACTCATTGATGGCCCTCTGCTGCGTGTGCAGTCGATGCAGCATGGCCAACGTTGAGTTCCACCTGGTGGGCATGTCACATATTAGGCGGTTCTTGGGCAGGTTCAGCTCCTTTTGCAGCTCAGTCAGCCGAGCACTGGCATTATAAGATCGGCGGAAATGCACACAGACTTTCCTGGCCTGCCTCAGGACATCCTGTAAGCCTGGGAACCTGCCCAAGAACCGCTGCACCACCAGGTTGAGGACGTGAGCCATACAGGGCACATGGGTGAGCTGCCCCTGTCGCAGGGCGGAGAGGAGGTTGGTGCCATTGTCAGAAACGACCATTCCTGGCTTAAGCTGGCGTGGCGTCAACCACCTCTCGGCCTGCCCCTGCAGAGCTGCCAGAACCTCTGGCCCAGTGTGGCTCCTGTCCCCCAAACACACCAGCGCAAGCACGGCATGGCATCTTTTTGCCTGCGTACTTGTGTAGCCCCTTGTATGCCTACGGAGCACCGCTGGTTCCAAGGACAGAGCACTGGAGGAAGAAGAAGAGGAGGGGGTGGAGGAGAGAGGTGTGTCACAACCAGTAGCAGTAGTGGCATTTTGGAGGCGTGGTGGCGGAACAACCTCCAACACTACTGCACCTTGTCCTGCATCCCTCCCAGCTGCCAATAGAGTGACCCAATGGGCCATGAAAGAAAGGTAACGTCCCTGTCCATGCCTGCTGGACCATGAGTCAGCGGTAATATGCACCTTACCGCTGACCGCCGTGTCCAGCGAGGCATGGACATTGCCTTCCACATGCCGGTAGAGAGACGGAATCGCCTTCCGTGAGAAAAAGTGGCGTTTGGGAACCTGCCACTGAGGAACCGCACATTGAACAAACTCACGGAAGGGGGCCGAGTCTACCAACTGAAAAGGCAGCAGTTGAAGTGCTAGCAATTTAGCCAAGCTAGCATTCAACCGCTGGGCATGTGGATGGCTGGGAGTGTACTTCTTTCGACGGTCCAGCAGCTGGGGCAGGGAAATTTGCCTGCTACAATCGGACGTCGGTGTACTGCAAGTACTTGGTTGTGACACACCTAATTCTACACCTTCAGTCCTCTCAGAGCAGCTTTCAGAGAGGACTGAAGATGTAGTGGGGATGGAGATCCCAGCTGATGAGGAGCAAGGAGAGGCCCGCTTAGTTCTTTGGTGTGGGTCTTTTATGTGTGCTTGCCAACGAGCTGCATGGCAGGTCGACATATGTCTGCTCATGCTTGTGGTGCCCAAGCGGCTGATGTTTTGGCCACGCGAGATACGCTTGAGACAAATATTGCAAATAGCAGTGGTGCGATCTGATGCACTCGTCTCAAAAAAGGCCCACACCAAAGAACTTTTCTGATAACGTGCAGAGGCAGCGCCCTGCACAGGCGGAGCTCTGCGGTGTTGTACAGTTGCTGTGCTGGCCTCTAGCTGGCCTCCAGGGGGCATCCTGCCTCGTTGGACATGTGACGCCGCATCCTCCTCCTCCTCGTCCTCCTCCTCATCCTCTCTCCCTTCAGGCACCCACGTGGAGTCAGTGACCTCATCATCCCCTCCCTCTTCACCACTAGAGCAAACCTGGCAGTAAGCTGCAGCTGGTGGAACAGTACTGCCAGATTGCTGTCCTTCAGCATCCCCTCTCTCTGCGCGCACACTACTGACTTCCTCAAGCTGGGTATCATCATCCGAGCCTTCGAATCGTTGGGCATCCTCCTGGAGCATGTACCCAACACTGTGCTCAAAGAGTTCGGGGGACTCCTCAGAAGGACATGGTGGGTCTAGGGAAGGGGTGGCTGATGATGCCATTGAGTACGCGTTGGCAGCTGCTCTGCCAGTACCCTGAGCCTGGGTGAGAGAGGATGAGGAGGGCTTGGTCATCCATTCTACCAAGCCTTCAGCATGATGCGGCTCCACATGTCCAGCTGCCGAAAACAAAGACGCGCGTGTCCCATGGCCACGTGCTGATTAGGGATGAGCCGAACACCCCCGGGTTCGGTTCGAACCAGAACCTTCGAACGGACCGAAAGTTCGCGCGAATTTTCGAACCCTATACGTTATAATGGACGCGAACGTTCGAAATCAAAAGTGCTAATTACAACGGCCAATATGCATGTTAATGTCATAAAACAGGTTTGGGGACCCGGGTCCTGCCCCAGGGGACATATATCAATGCAAAAAGAACTTTTAAAAACTAACGTTTTTTCGGGAGCAGTCATTTTAATGATGCATAAAGTGAAAAAAAAAAAGTGAAATTTTCCTTTAAATATGGTACCTGGGGGGTGTCTAAAGTATGCCTGTGAAGTGGCATGTGTTTCCCGTGTTTAGAACTGTCCTTGCACAAAATGACATTTGTAAAGGAAAAAAAGAAGCCATTTAAAACCACTTGCGGCTTTAGGTTTGATCTTAAGTAGAATCTGAACAGGTACATTATGAAGTGTAGCTCCATCCCAAAAAAATCTATTTTTAAGCTTTTTGGAGAACATAGGGAGGGGTTATCACCCCTGTAACATTTGCTGTCTTTGCACATCTGTTCAGAACATGTCACCTCACTTTCCGTCCCAATGACAAATGTTTTTGGAAAAGTGGGGTTTTAATTGAAACAAGGATTGGTGATAAAGTATCAGTAGAGAGGAGATACCTTTTTCCCAAATTAAATCTAACAGGATAGAATTTCCCTTCCTAGGGTAGATTTCCTCTCACTTCCTGTTTTCTCTTTCCATTTGCAAGTAGGAGTCGTTTGTAAGTTGGATGTTTGAAAGTAGGGGCCTGGCGTATATACTCTGCAGAAATTTGCCCTATTAGATGTTGGTGTAGCCACAAGACTGGTGGGCACAGGAATGGGCCCTGCTGTGAGTTAATAGATCAAGATTTGTAATTGCATGCACCTGTTGAACAGGGCAGAAAAATTGGGGGTGGTGGTGGTGGTGGTGGACGGTTTTGCCACAAGACTGTAAGCTCTCACAGTTACTCTTGGTGGGCGCAGGAATGGGCCCTGCTGTGAGTTATTAGATCAAGATTTGTAATTGCAAGCACCTGATGAACAGGGCAGAAAAATTGGGCCTTTGGCGGTGGTGGTGGACGGTGTTGCCACAAGACTGTAGGCCCTCATAGTTACTCTTGGTGGGCGCAGGAATGGGCCCTGCTGTGAGTTATTAGATCAAGATTTGTAATTGCAAGCACCTGATGAACAGGGCAGAAAAATTGGGCCTTTGGCGGTGGTGGTGGACGGTGTTGCCACAAGACTGCAGGCCCTCATAGTTACTCTTGGTGGGCGCAGGAATGGGCCCTGCTGTGAACTATTAGATCAAGATTTGTAATTACCCGCCCCTGTTAAACAGGGGCTGAAAAATTGTGCCTTAGGCACTGGTGCTGGTGCCACAACACTGCAACCCCTCACAGAGACTGTACTTGGAGCACAGCAGTCACACGTGTTGCGAAGCATTTTTTTAAAAAATTGTAAGTACACGCCCCTGTTAAACAGGGGCTGAAAAATTGTGCCTTAGGCACTGGTGCTGGTGCCACAACACTGCAACCCGGCCCTCACAGATACTGTACTTGGAGCACAGCAGTCACACGTGTTGCGAAGCATTTTTTTAAAAAATTGTAAGTACACGCCCCTGTTAAACAGGGGCTGAAAATTTGTGCCTTAGGCACTGGTGCTGGTGCCACAACACTGCAACACGGCCCTCACAGAGACTGTACTTGGAGCACAGCAGTCACACGTGTTGCGAAGCATTTTTTTAAAAAATTGTAAGTACCCGCCCCTGTTAAACAGGGGCTGAAAAATTGTGCCTTAGGCACTGGTGCTGGTGCCACAACACTGCAACACGGCCCTCACAGAGACTGTACTTGGAGCACAGCAGTCACACGTGTTGCGAAGCATTTTTTTTTAAAAATTGTAAGTACACGCCCCTGTTAAACAGGGGCTGAAAAATTGTGCCTTAGGCACTGGTGTGGTGGCATGGATCATTGAGGAGGAGGAAGAGGATAGTCAGTGAACATAAGAGGACAGTCACTCAGCATCAGCATAGGCAGTCTTGAAGGGATGTGACATTAAAAATTATTCGGTTATATCCGCCTCAGGTGCCTGGTAGCTGGTGGTGATCCAAGACTGATTCATTTTGATGAATGTCAGTCGATCAACCGAGGCGGTGGACAGGCGCACCCTATGATCAGTCACAAATCCTCCAGCAGCACTGAATGTGCGTTCGGAAAGAACGCTGGAGGCAGGACAGGCCAGTAGCTCAATTGCATACTGTGCAAGCTCTGGCCAGTGATCCATCCTCAGGACCCAGTAAGCCAGAGGATTTTCGGTGGGAAAGGTGTCCAAGTCTGACCTTGCCCCAAGGTATTCCTGCACCATGTATATCAGACGCTGGCGATGGTTGCTGGAACCGATCATACCTTGGGGCTGCGGACTAAAAAATTGTCTGAACGCATCGGTCAGACGTCCACCTTCCCCACCGCTCCTTCTGCCACTGACCGAAGCCTCAGCAACTCGTCGCCCAGGACCAGGAGTTTGTAGCCTCCCAGTTTCTGGGAACGCGTTGCACAGACCTTTCTGCAAGGCCTCCCTGAGATGTCTCATCCTCTGCTCCCTCTGCGACGGCAAGATAAGGTCCGCAACCTTACCCTTGTACCGCGGATCAAGGAGAGTGGCCAGCCAGTAATGGTCCCTCTCCTTGATCCGAAGAACACGAGGATCCTTCCGCAGGCTTTGCAGGATCAGGGAGGCCATGCAGCGTAGGTTAGCTGAGGCATTCGGTCCGGAGTCTTCTGGGTCACTGAGGATGACATGATCGCCAGCCACCTCCTCCCAGCCACGTACAAGTCCACTGGCTTGTTGGGACTGTACATCATCCCTAAAAGACTGCTGCTGCTGATGCTGAGTGCCAGGCTCCACCTCCATGCTCACACAATCCTCCTCCTCCTCCTCCTCCTCCTCATCCTCTTCCTGTGTGATGGGTGGGACAGAAGGAACACTGTCCGGATAAAGGGGGCCTTGAGAGGCAAGGAAGTCCTCCTCTTCCTGCCTCTGTTCTGCCTCAAGTGCCCTGTCCATTATCCCACGCAGCGTATGCTCCAACAGGTGGACAAGAGGGACAGTGTCACTGATGCATGCACTGTCACTGCTCACCATCCTCGTGGCCTCCTCAAATGGTGAGAGGACAGTGCATGCATCCCTGATCATGCTCCACTGACGTGGGGAAAAAAAACCAAGCTCCCCTGACCCTGTCCTGGTGCCGTAGTCGCAAAGGTACTCATTGATGGCCCTCTGCTGCGTGTGCAGTCGCTGCAGCATGGCCAACGTTGAGTTCCACCTGGTGGGCATGTCAGATATTAGGCGGTTCTTGGGCAGGTTCAGCTCCTTTTGCAGCTCAGTCAGCCGAGCACTGGCATTATAAGATCGGCGGAAATGCACACAGACTTTCCTGGCCTGCCTCAGGACATCCTGTAAGCCTGGGAACCTGCCCAAGAACCGCTGCACCACCAGGTTGAGGACGTGAGCCATGCAGGGCACATGGGTGAGCTGCCCCTGTCGCAGGGCGGAGAGGAGGTTGGTGCCATTGTCAGAAACGACCATTCCTGGCTTAAGCTGACGTGGCGTCAACCACCTCTCGGCCTGCCCCTGCAGAGCTGCCAGAACCTCTGGCCCAGTGTGGCTCCTGTCCCCCAAACACACCAGCGCAAGCACGGCATGGCATCTTTTTGCCTGCGTACTTGCGTAGCCCCTTGTACGCCTACGGAGCACCGCTGGTTCCAAGGACAGAGCACTGGAGGAAGAAGAAGAGGAGGGGGTGGAGGAGAGAGGTGTGTCACAACCAGTAGCAGTAGTCGCGTTTTGGAGGCGTGGTGGCGGAACAACCTCCAACACTACTGCACCTTGTCCTGCATCCCTCCCAGCTGCCAATAGAGTGACCCAATGGGCCGTGAAAGAAAGGTACCGTCCCTGTCCATGCCTGCTGGACCATGAGTCAGCGGTAATATGCACCTTACCGCTGACCGCCCTGTCCAGCGAGGCATGGACATTGCCCTCCACATGCCGGTAGAGAGACGGAATCGCCTTCCGCGAGAAAAAGTGGCGTTTGGGAACCTGCCACTGAGGAACCGCACATTGAACAAACTCACGGAAGGGGGCCGAGTCTACCAACTGAAAAGGCAGCAGTTGAAGTGCTAGCAATTTAGCAAGGCTAGCATTCAACCGCTGGGCATGTGGATGGCTGGGAGTGTACTTCTTTCTACGGTCCAGCAGCTGGGGCAGGGAAATTTGCCTGCTGCAATCGGACGTCGGTGTACTGCAAGTACTTGGTTGTGACACACCGAATTCTACACCTTCAGTCCTCTCAGAGCAGCTTTCAGAGAGGACTGAAGGTGTAGTGGGGATGGAGATCCCAGCTGAGGAGGAGCAAGGAGAGGTCCGCTTAGTTCTTTGGTGTGGGTCTTTTATGTGTGCCTGCCAACGAGCTGCATGGCAGGTCGCCATATGTCTGGTCATGCTTGTCGTGCCCAAGCGGCTGATGTTTTGGCCACGCGAGATACGCTTGAGACAAATATTGCAAATAGCAGTGGTGCGATCTGCTGCACTCGTCTCAAAAAAGGCCCACACCAAAGAACTTTTCTGATAACGTGCAGAGGCAGCGCCCTGCACAGGCGGAGCTCTGCGGTGTTGTACAGTTGCTGTGCTGGCCTCTACCTGGCCTCCAGGGGGCATCCTGCCTCGTTGGACATGTGACGCCGCATCCTCCTCCTCCTCGTCCTCCTCCTCATCCTCTCTCCCTTGAGGCACCCACGTGGAGTCAGTGACCTCATCATCCCCTCCCTCTTCACCACTAGAGCAAACCTGGCAGTAAGCTGCAGCTGGTGGAACAGTACTGCCAGATTCCTCAAGCTGGGTATCGTCATCCGAGCCTTCGAATCGTTGGGCATCCTCCTGGAGCATGTACCCAACACTGTGCTCAAAGAGTTCGGGGGACTCCTCAGGAGGACATGGTGGGTCTAGGGAAGGGGTGGCTGATGATGCTCTGTGTGATGCCACTAACACACTAGAAGTCCTGTGGGTGCTTATGCAAAGAAAATAGAGGAGCTCTGTGTGATGCCACTAACACACTAGAAGTCCTGTGGGTGCTGCTGAGAAGAATATATAGGAGCTCTGTGTGATGCCACTAACACACTAGAAGTCCTATGGGTGCTTCTGCAAAGAAAATAGAGGAGCTCTGTGTGATGCCACTAACACACTAGAAGTCCTGTGGGTGCTTCTGCAAAGAAAATAGAGGAGCTCTGTGTGATGCCACTAACACACTAGAAGTCCTGTGGGTGCTTATGCAAAGAAAATAGAGGAGCTCTGTGTGATGCCACTAACACACTAGAAGTCCTGTGGGTGCTGCTGAGAAGAATATATAGGAGCTCTGTGTGATGCCACTAACACACTAGAAGTCCTATAGGTGCTTCTGGGAAGAAAATATAGCTCTGTGTGTGTAATGGGACTAACACACTTCAAGTCCTATAGTTGCTTCTGGGAACAAAATATAGGATCTCTGTGTGATGGGACTAACACACTTCAAGTCCTATAGGTGCTTCTGGGAAGAAAATATAGCTCTGTGTGTGTGATGGGACTAACACACTTCAAGTCCTATAGGTGCTTCTGGGAAGAAAATATAGCTCTGTGTGTGTAATGGGACTAACACACTTCAAGTCCTATAGGTGCCTCTGGGAACAAAATATAGCTCTGTGTGTGTGATGGGACTAACACACTTCAAGTCCTATAGGTGCTTCTGGGAACAAAATATAGCTCTGTGTGTGTGATGGGACTAACACACTTCAAGTCCTATAGGTGCTTCTGGGAACAAAATATAGCTCTGTGTGTGTGATGGGACTAACACACTTCAAGTCCTATAGGTGCTTCTGGGAAGAAAATATAGCTCTGTGTGTGTGATGGGACTAACACACTTCAAGTCCTATAGGTGCTTCTGGGAAGAAAATATAGCTCTGTGTGTGTAATGGGACTAACACACTTCAAGTCCTATAGGTGCCTCTGGGAACAAAATATAGCTCTGTGTGTGTGATGGGACTAACACACTTCAAGTCCTATAGGTGCTTCTGGGAAGAAAATATAGCTCTGTGTGTGTGATGGGACTAACACACTTCAAGTCATATAGGTGCTTCTGGGAAGAAAATATAGCTCTGTGTGTGTGATGGGACTAACACACTTCAAGTCATATAGGTGCTTCTGGGAAGAAAATATAGCTCTGTGTGTGTAATGGGACTAACACACTTCAAGTCCTATAGGTGCCTCTGGGAACAAAATATAGCTCTGTGTGTGTGATGGGACTAACACACTTCAAGTCCTATAGGTGCTTCTGGGAAGAAAATATAGCTCTGTGTGTGTGATGGGACTAACACACTTCAAGTCCTATAGGTGCTTCTGGGAACAAAATATAGCTCTGTGTGTGTGATGGGACTAACACACTTCAAGTCCTATAGGTGCTTCTGGGAACAAAATATAGCTCTGTGTGTGTGATGGGACTAACACACTTCAAGTCCTATAGGTGCTTCTGGGAACAAAATATAGCTCTGTGTGTGTGATGGGACTAACACACTTCAAGTCCTATAGGTGCTTCTGGGAAGAAAATATAGCTCTGTGTGTGTGATGGGACTAACACACTTCAAGTCCTATAGGTGCTTCTGGGAAGAAAATATAGCTCTGTGTGTGTGATGGGACTAACACACTTCAAGTCCTATAGGTGCTTCTGGGAAGAAAATATAGCTCTGTGTGTGTGATGGGACTAACACACTTCAAGTCCTATAGGTGCTTCTGGGAAGAAAATATAGCTCTGTGTGTGTAATGGGACTAACACACTTCAAGTCCTATAGGTGCCTCTGGGAACAAAATATAGCTCTGTGTGTGTGATGGGACTAACACACTTCAAGTCCTATAGGTGCTTCTGGGAAGAAAATATAGCTCTGTGTGTGTGATGGGACTAACACACTTCAAGTCCTATAGGTGCTTCTGGGAACAAAATATAGCTCTGTGTGTGTGATGGGACTAACACACTTCAAGTCCTATAGGTGCTTCTGGGAACAAAATATAGCTCTGTGTGTGTGATGGGACTAACACACTTCAAGTCCTATAGGTGCTTCTGGGAACAAAATATAGCTCTGTGTGTGTGATGGGACTAACACACTTCAAGTCCTATAGGTGCTTCTGGGAACAAAATATAGCTCTGTGTGTGTGATGGGACTAACACACTTCAAGTCCTATAGGTGCTTCTGGGAACAAAATATAGCTCTGTGTGTGTGATGGGACTAACACACTTCAAGTCCTATAGGTGCTTCTGGGAAGAAAATATAGCTCTGTGTGTGTGATGGGACTAACACACTTCAAGTCCTATAGGTGCTTCTGGGAAGAAAATATAGCTCTGTGTGTGTAATGGGACTAACACACTTCAAGTCCTATAGGTGCCTCTGGGAACAAAATATAGGAGCTCTGCCTGCCTGCCACGAACACACTTCAAGTCCTATAGGTGCTTCTGGTAACAAAATATAGGAGCTCTGCCTGCCTGCCACGAACACACTACAAGTCCTATAGGTGCTTCTGGTAACAAAATATAGGAGCTCTGCCTGCCTGCCACGAACACACTACAAGTCCTATAGGTGCTTCTGGTAACAAAATATAGGAGCTCTGCCTGCCTGCCACGAACACACTACAAGTCCTATAGGTGCTTCTGGTAACAAAATATAGTAGCTCTGCCTGCCTGCCACGAACACACTACAAGCCCCTCTTTCTCAATCAATCTTTGTAACTGAATCTATCTAACTCAATCTCTGTAAGTGAATCTCTCTAACTATCTAAATGCAGCAGAGTGTCACAGAATCAGCCTGCTCAATCTGCGCCGGAACAGCATGTGACCGGCGCAGACGGCGTGGCGGCGTTTTATAGGGGGGGGCGTGTACTACAGCCCCTGAGCTGTAATTGGCTACAGGCGTCCTGCCTGTAGCCAATTATGGCTCTTCGAGTTTCCGGGGCTGTGATTGGCCAAGCATGCGGGGTCACAGTGCATGCTTGGCCAATCATCAGCCAGCAATGCACTGCGTCGGCCGCGCCGGCCGCAATGCATTGCGGGGCCGCTCGCATCACACGAACGTGATGCGAGCGGCCAAAATAGTTCTGGGCTCGCCGAGCGAGCGAACGCCCGGTGCTCGATGCGAACGTGGGTTCGCATCGAGCACCGGGCCCATCCCTAGTGCTGATGATGATGCACGACCACGTCCCCCGCCACGGCCACGTCCACTAGAAACAGAGCCTGCCTGCCCTGTGTTCTTGCCTCTGCACGCTCTGCCACCCCTTGGCGGTCTTCAAACCATTGTAGTCGGTAGTCCTGTGGGTGCTGCTGAGAAGAAAATATAGGAGCTCTGTGTGATGCCACTAACACACTAGAAGTCCTATGGGTGCTTCTGCAAAGAAAATATAGGAGCTCTGTGTGATGCCACTAACACACTAGAAGTCCTGTGGGTGCTGCTGAGAAGAAAATATAGGAGCTCTGTGTGATGCCACTAACACACTAGAAGTCCTATGGGTGCTTCTGCAAATAAAATATAGGAGCTCTGTGTGCTGCCACTAACACACTAGAAGTCCTGTGGGTGCTGCTGAGAAGAAAATATAGGAGCTCTGTGTGATGCCACTAACACACTAGAAGTCCTATGGGTGCTTCTGCAAATAAAATATAGGAGCTCTGTGTGATGCCACTAACACACTAGAAGTCCTATGGGTGCTTCTGCAAAGAAAATATAGTAGCTCTGTGTGATGCCACTAACACACTAGAAGTCCTGTGGGTGCTGCTGAGAAGAAAATATAGGAGCTCTGGGTGATGCCACTAACACACTAGAAGTCCTATGGGTGCTTCTGCAAAGAAAATATAGGAGCTCTGTGTGATGCCACTAACACACTAGAGGTCCTGTGGGTGCTGCTGAGAAGAAAATATAGGAGCTCTGTGTGATGCCACTAACACACTAGAAGTCCTATGGGTGCTTCTGCAAAGAAAATATAGGAGCTCTGTGTGATGCCACTAACACACTAGAAGTCCTGTGGGTGCTGCTGAGAAGAAAATATAGGAGCTCTGTGTGATGCCACTAACACACAATTGAAGTCCTATGGGTGCTTCTGCAAAGAAAATATAGGAGCTCTGTGTGATGCCACTAACACACTAGAAGTCCTGTGGGTGCTGCTGAGAAGAAAATATGGGAGCTCTGTGTGATGCCACTAACACACAATTGAAGTCCTATGGGTGCTTCTGGGAAGAAAATATGGGAGCTCTGTGTGATGCCACTAACACACTAGAAGTCCTATGGGTGCTTCTGGGAAGAAAATATAGGAGCTCTGTGTGATGCCACTAACACACTAGAATTCCTGTGGGTGCTGCTGAGAAGAAAATATAGGAGCTCTGTGTGATGCCACTAACACACTAGAAGTCCTGTGGGTGCTGCTGAGAAGAAAATATAGGAGCTCTGTGTGATGGCACTAACACACAATTGAAGTCCTATGGGTGCTTCTGGGAAGAAAATATAGGAGCTCTGTGTGATGGCACTAACACACAATTGAAGTCCTGTGGGTGCTTCTGGGAAGAAAATATAGGAGCTCTGTGTGATGCCACTAACACACTAGAAGTCCTATGGGTGCTTCTGGGAAGAAAATATAGGAGCTCTGTGTGATGCAACTAACACAATTGAAGTCCTATGGGTGCTTCTGGGAAGAAAATATAGGAGCTCTGTGTGATGCCACTAACACACTAGAAGTCCTATGGGTGCTTCTGGGAAGAAAATATAGGAGCTCTGTGTGATGCCACTAACACACTAGAAGTCCTATGGGTGCTTCTGGGAAGAAAATATAGGAGCTCTGTGTGATGCCACTAACACACAATTGAAGTCCTATGGGTGCTTCTGGGAAGAAAATATGGGAGCTCTGTGTGATGCCACTAACACACTAGAAGTCCTATGGGTGCTTCTGGGAAGAAAATATAGGAGCTCTGTGTGATGCCACTAACACACTAGAAGTCCTATGGGTGCTTCTGGGAAGAAAATATAGGAGCTCTGTGTGATGCCACTAACACACTAGAAGTCCTATGGGTGCTTCTGGGAAGAAAATATGGGAGCTCTGTGTGATGCCACTAACACACTAGAAGTCCTCAAACTTCCTTGACGACTTCTCTGCCTGGCTAACCTACTTTCTCTCTTCTGAAATTCCAACAATCATTCTTGGTGACTTCAACATCCCTGTTAATCTTAACACTCCCGCTACTTCTAAGCTGCTGAGCCTAACCTCCTCTTTTGACCTAAAACAATGGACGAGCGCTTCTACTCACTCTGTTGGCAACTGCCTTGATCTCATATTCTCCTACCTGTGCACTCCACACAACCTCTCCAATATTCCTTTTCCTCTCTCTGATCACCACCTTATTAGTTTCACTCTCTCCTTGTCTGCCTCCTCCTTGCCTTCCAACTACCAAACTATTACCCGTAGAAACCTTCGCCATCTTAACCCTTCTCTCCTTTTTTCTGCTACAGCTTGTCTCTACGACAAAATCTCATCCTTGTCCTGCCCCAACTTGGCCACTTCCATATACAACAGTTCATTGTCATCCACCCTGGATACCTTGGCCCCCCTCACTACACACAGAATCAGGCCCCGGCCGCTACAACCCTGGCAGACAGACAACACCAGAAGCCTCAAAAAGCAGAGCCGTGCTCTTGAGCGTCTGTGGCGTAAGACTACGTCACAGCAAGATTTCAGCCAATATAAATCTGCCCTCCAAAAATACCATTCCTGCCTGCGCACTGCCAAACAGACCTACTTTACCACTCTCATTAACACCCTCTCACGCAGTCCCCGTCAACTCTTTTCTACATTTACTTCTCTACTTCGTCCTCCATTACCTCCACCCACTAACTTACTCACTGCCCAGGAGATTGCTAATCACTTCAAAAACAAGATTGAGACAATTCGTCTTGAGTTCTCTACTCTACACATATCTCCCTCACTTTACACTCCTTGTCCTCCTGCACAATCAACACTTTCCTCTTTTAATCCAGCTACTATAGAGGAAGTCACTAAAATTTTTTCTAATGCCCACCTAACCTCCTGCCCCCTGGACCCTGTTCCTTCTCAAATACTACGGTCACCATCTGACTCTATCCTACAGTCTTTAACTCATATCTTCAACCTCTCCCTCTCTACTGGCATCTTCCCCAACCCTCTAAAACATGCACTAGTCACTCCCATACCAAAAAAGGCCTCACTAGACCCAACCAATCTTAACAATCTAAGACCCATCTCTCTACTCCCTTTTGCCTCCAAACTCCTTGAACGTTTAGTCTACAGCCGACTAAGCGACCACCTCATTGAGAATAACCTTCTGGATCCCCTTCAGTCTGGATTTCGCCCACAGCACTCCACAGAAACTGCCCTCCTAAAACTCACAAATGACTTACTAACAGCCAAAACCAATGGTCATTATTCCGTACTCTTACTCTTAGACCTTTCTGCTGCCTTTGATACAGTTGACCACCCCCTCCTCCTCAAAAAACTAAATTTGCTTGGTCTCCATGGCTGTGCTCTCCGTTGGTTCGAATCTTACCTATCTCATCGCACCTTCAGTGTCACTTACAACTCCACCTCCTCCTCTCCAACTCCTCTTACTGTTGGGGTCCCCCAAGGTTCTGTCCTTGGACCTCTACTATTCTCAATCTACACATCCTCCCTGGGTCAGCTGATAGCCTCACATGGCTTCCACTACCATTTATATGCTGATGACACCCAGATCTATCTCTCTGCTCCTCAACTCACCCCATCAATCTCCTCACGCATCACTGATTTACTAGCAGACATATCAGTCTGGATGTCAAACCACTTTCTCAAACTTAATCTGTCTAAAACTGAGCTCTTAATATTTCCTCCCCCACGTGCCCCTTCCCCTGACTTCTCAGTCAAGATCAATGGCACATCTATCAGTCCGTCCCCACATGCCAGGGTGCTAGGGGTAATCCTAGACTCTGAACTGTCCTTTCGGACCCACATACAATCCCTGTCCAAATCATGCCGCCTTAGCCTCCGCAACATTTCCAGAATACGCCCCTTTTTAACGAATGACACCACCAAGCTTCTAACTCACTCCCTGGTTATCTCTCGCCTCGACTACTGCAATTCCCTCCTCATTGGACTACCTTTACATAGACTATCCCCCCTTCAGTCCATAATGAATGCTGCTGCAAGACTTATCCACCTTACCAACCATTCAGCGTCCGCCACCCCTCTCTGCCAATCCCTCCACTGGCTCCCACTCACCCAACGAATAAAATTCAAAGTACTAACAATAGTTTACAAAGCCATCCATAGCTCTGCCCCCAGCTACATCACTAACCTAGTACCAAAATACCAACCAAGCCGCTCTCTTCGGTCCTCCCAAGACCTCCTGCTCTCTAGCTCCCTTGTCACCTCCTCCCATGCTCGCCTCCAGGATTTCTCCAGAGTTTCTCCCATCCTTTGGAACGCTCTACCCCAATCTGTCCGACTGTCCCCTAATCCATCCATCTTTAGACGATCCCTGAAAACCTTTCTCTTTAAAGAAGCCTATCCTGCTTCTAACTAACACTGTCTTACTTTTTCCATCAACTCATCCCCCACAGCTATTACCTCTTGTATCAATTGACCCTTTCTTTTTAGATTGTAAGCTCTAGCGAGCAGGGCCCTCTGATTCCTCTTGTACCAAATTGCTATGTAATTGTAATGTCTGCCTTTATTTTGTTAAGCGCTGCGCAAACTGTTGGCGCTATATAAATCCTGTATAATAATAATAAAGTCCTATGGGTGCTTCTGGGAAGAAAATATGGGAGCTCTGTGTGATGCCACTAACACACTAGAAGTCCTGTGGGTGCTGCTGAGAAGAAAATATAGGAGCTCTGTGTGAGGCCACTAACACACAATTGAAGTCCTATGGGTGCTTCTGGGAAGAAAATATGGGAGCTCTGTGTGATGCCACTAACACACTAGAAGTCCTATGGGTGCTTCTGGGAAGAAAATATGGGAGCTCTGTGTGATGCCACTAACACACTAGAAGTCCTATGGGTGCTTCTGGGAAGAAAATATGGGAGCTTTGTGTGATGCCACTAACACACTAGAAGTCCTATGGGTGCTTCTGGGAAGAAAATATAGGAGCTCTGTGTGATGCCACTAACACACTAGAAGTCCTATGGGTGCTTCTGGGAAGAAAATATGGGAGCTCTGTGTGATGCCACTAACACACTAGAAGTCCTATGGGTGCTTCTGGGAAGAAAATATGGGAGCTCTGTGTGATGCCACTAACACACTAGAAGTCCTATGGGTGCTTCTGGAAGAAAATATGGGAGCTCTGTGTGATGCCACTAACACACTAGAAGTCCTATGGGTGCTTCTGGGAAGAAAATATGGGAGCTCTGTGTGATGCCACTAACACACTAGAAGTCCTATGGGTGCTTCTGGGAAGAAAATATGGGAGCTCTGTGTGATGCCACTAACACACTAGAAGTCCTATGGGTGCTTCTGGGAAGAAAATATAGGAGCTCTGTGTGATGCCACTAACACACTAGAAGTCCTGTGGGTGCTTCTGGGAAGAAAATATGGGAGCTCTGTGTGATGCCACTAACACACTAGAAGTCCTATGGGTGCTTCTGGGAAGAAAATATGGGAGCTCTGTGTGATGCCACTGACACACTAGAAGTCCTATGGGTGCTTCTGGGAAGAAAATATGGGAGCTCTGTGTGATGCCACTAACACACTAGAAGTCCTATGGGTGCCTTGGGAAGAAAATATGGGAGCTCTGTGTGATGCCACTAACACACTAGAAGTCCTATGGGTGCTTCTGGGAAGAAAATATGGGAGCTCTGTGTGATGCCACTAACACACTAGAAGTCCTATGGGTGCTTCTGGGAAGAAAATATGGGAGCTCTGTGTGATGCCACTAACACACTAGAAGTCCTATGGGTGCTTTTGGGGTGCAATGCTGTGCTAACAGCACTGCGGTTGGTACTACTGAAATACTGTACTAACAGTAAAACACGCACCAGACTAATCCCCAGCAGCAGCTAAAAACACACTAACCAGCAGCAATGGACGATCAATGACAGGTAGCAATGGTTTAGCAAATAAATAGCCAATGGTTTAGCAAAGTAGAGCAAATCTTTCTATATGAATGAATCTAGCAAAGACACAGAATCAGCCTGATCTCTCCTAAAGCCGGAACTCATGTGACCGGCGCCGACGGCGTGGCGGCCTTTTAAATGGTGGGGCGTGTACTAAAGCCCCTGAGCTGTAATTGGCTACAGGCGTCCTGCCTGTAGCCAATTATGGCTCTCCGAGTTTCCGGCGCTGTGATTGGCCAAGCATGCGGGGTCACAGTGCATGCTTGGCCAATCATCAGCCAGCAATGCACTGCGCCGGCCGCGCCGGCCGCAATGCATTGCGGGGCCGCTCGCATCACACAAATGTGATGCGAGCGGCCAAAATAGTTCCGGGCTCGCCGAGCAAGCGAACGCCCGGTGCTCGATGCGAACATGGGTTCGCATCGAGCACCGGGCCCATCCCTAGTCACCAGTATGGTATTTGTATATTGAAATCATATCCCCTCTCAATCGTCTCTTCTCCAGAGAGAATAAGTTCAGTGCTCGCAACCTTTCCTCATAACTAATATCCTCCAGACCCTTTATTAGCTTTGTTGCCCTTCTTTGTAAACGCTCCATTTCCAGTACATCCTTCCTGAGGACTGGTGCCCAGAACTGGACAGCATACTCCAGGTGCGGCCAGACCAGGGTCTTGTAGAGCGGGAGAATTATCATTTTATCTCTCGAGTTGATCCCCTTTTTAATGAATTCCAATATTCAGTTTGCTTTGTTAGCAGCAGCTTGGCATTGTATGCCATTACTGAGCCTATCATCTACTAGGACCCCCAGGTCCTTTTCCATCCTAGATTCCCCCAGAGGTTCTCCCCCCCAGTGTATAGATTGCATTCATATTTTTGCCACCCAAATGCATTATTTTACATTTTACTACATTGAACCTCATTTGCCATGTAGTTGCCCACCCCATTAATTTGTTCAGATCTTTTTGCAAGGTTTCCACATCCTGCAGAGAAGTTATTGCCCTACTTAGCTTAGTATTGTACGCAAATACAGAGATTGAACTGTTTACCCCATTCTCCAGGTCATTTATGAACAAATTAAATAGGATTGGTCCCAGCACAGAACCCCTCAGGGGAGAGAAGACAGATTGTGTGTTCATACTATGTATTAACACCGATCTCTCTCTCCTCCTAGACAGTCCCATCCCCCCATAGTTAGAAACACACATATTATTATTATTATTATACATGTTTTATATAGCACCAACAGTTTGTGCAGCGCTTAAAGAGGAAGTAAACCCTGATGGGTTTTACTTCCTCTTTGTTTCCCTGCAAAGGTAAAGCATAATGGGCTACTATGCATCGCATAGTAGCCCATTATGTGTCACTTACCTGACACAGCAGCCTGCAATGTCACCGATGTCCCCTTGTGTACGGAGCCTCCATCTTCTTTGTGGGTATTGCATCCCCGGCGCTGTGATTTGCCGGAGCCGCAATGACGTCACTCCCGCGCATACGCACGGGAGCCGCCACTCGTGGCATATCGGCGTTAGCAGCGGTGCGCTCAGTGCGCCTGCGCGCCGCTGTCTACGGTGCATGCGCCGTAGACAGCGGTGCCTGTCTTTTTGCAAATATCTCCTAAACGTGTAGGTTTAGGAGATATTTCTTGGACCTACAGGTAAGCCTTAATCTAGGCTTACCTGTAGGTCAAAGTGGTTTGTAAGGGTTTACAACCACTTTAACAAAATAAAGGCAGACATTACAGTTACATTACAATTTGGTACAAGAGGAATCAGAGGACCCTGCTTATTAGAGCAGACAATCTAAAAATACATAGGGAACACAGTTAACCCCTTGATCGCCCCCTAGCGTTAACCCCCTTCCCTGCCAGTGACATTTACACAGTAATTAGTGCATTTTTATAGCACTGATCGCTGTATAATTGTCAATGATTTAAAAAATGTGTCAAAAGTGTCCGATGTGTCCGCCATAATGTCGCAGTCCCGATAAAAATTGCAGATCTCTGCCATTACTGGTAAAAAAAATAATAATAATAAAAATGCCATAAATCTATCCCCTATTTTGTAGATGCCATAACTTTTGCACAAACCAATCACTTATTGCAATTTCTTTTACCAAATTTGTTTTTTTGATAAAAAAAATTGGGATTTTTATTCTAGCAAAAAGTAAAAGATATTGTGTTTTGTCCAAATTCACGCTCTTCTTTTGTTTATAGCACAAAAAAATAAAAAATCAATGGTGGATCAAATACCACCAATTTTTTTGGGGCACATCGTTGCATGACAACGCAATTGTCAGTTAAAGCAACAGTGCCGAATCGCAAAAAATGGCCTGGTCATTGAGCAGCCAAATATTCTTGGGGCTGAAGCATTTAAATATCGTGCCTGGGGGGTCCCCTCAGTCTGCCTGTAAAGTGGCTCATCTTTCTCATGTGTTTTACAGTCCCGCAGCAAAATAACAAAGGAAAGGAAAAAAATTAATTTAAAATTGCTTGCGGCCGTAAAAGTATTGCCAAATGAATGAAAAGAGCCTCATCCCCACAACCCTTGCCCTGTGGTTTTGAGGGTCTGCGGACGGGGGGGGCTTATCGGAATCTGGAAGCCCCCTTTAAACAGTTAAGGACCGGGCCTATTTTTCAAACAAGTTAAAAATCATGTTTTTTATGCTAGAAAATTACTTAGAACCCCCAAGCATCATATATATATATATTTTTTTCTAACACCCTAGAGAATAAAATGGCAGTTGTTGCAATACTTTTTGTCACACCGTATTTGCGCAGCGGTCTTACAAGAGCACTTTTTTTAAAAAAAAAATTGAATTTTTTATTAAAAAATAAGACAACAGTAAAGTTAGCCTGATTTTTTTTTATACTGTGAAAGATGTTATGCTGAGTAAATTGATACCCAACATGTCACGCTTCAAAGTTGTGCCCGCTCATGGAATGGCGACAAACATTTACCCTTAAAAATCTCCATATCCAACGTTTAAAAAATTCTACAGGTTGCATGTTTTAAGTTACAGTGGAGGTCTAGGTCTAGAATTATTGCTCTCGCTCTAACGATCACAGCATTAACTCACATGTGGTTTAAACACCGTTTTCATATGTGGGCTCTACTCACGTATGCGTTCGCTTCTGCACGCAAGCTCGTCGGGACGGGGCGCGTTTAAAATTTATTTTTTCTTTCTTATTTATTTTACCTTTTTATTTTTACATTTTACACTGTTCTTTAAGAAAAAAAAAATGTGTCACTTTTATTCCTATTACAAGCAATGTAAACATCCCTTGTAATAGAAAAAAAACATGACAGGACCTCTTAAATATGAGATCTGGGGTCAAAAAGACCTCAGATCTCATATTTACACTAACATGCAAAAAAAAAGAAGTACAGGAATGTCATTTGAAAAAAAAAAACTGCTTTAAGAGCTATGGGCGGAAATTACGTTTTGACGTTGCTTCTTTCCTTTAATGGTATGGCGGGTGGGGGCCATCTTCCCCTCGCTCATCTCCATACCTAACAGGAGACAGGATCTGATCGCCTCCGCTGTCGGCTCCAGTAAGCGGCGGAGGGCACCAGAGAGCGGCGGAAGGGGCCCTCTCCCATCGCCGATAAAAGTGATCTCGTGGCAAATTTGCCGCAGAGACCACTTTTATCTGAAAGCGGACTGCCCGCTGAAGAAGAGGATACTGGGGTTATGGTAGCTAGCTGCTGCCATAACAACAATATCCCTCTTCAAACAGCCAACGTATAACGATGCGGGTGGGTAGTAAGTGGTTAACAAGGGGGCCCCCAGATCCCGGCCCCCTCCCCCTCTGTGAATGTGTATGGGGTACATTGTACCCCTATCCATTCACCAAAAAAAGTGTCAAAAAAGTAAAAACGACAGGAGACAGTTTTTGACAATTTCTTTATTAAAAAAAAAAAGTGTCCCACGATTTCCATCCATCTTTAATAATGGCGCCCGACGGACCCAAACAATATATATAAAAAAAAGCTCCGCCTGGTTGGGAGGCGTCCCACCGACTGCTATCTCTTGGATGTGACAGCTGTTATATAGGCAAGAGTGGGGCCACCCAGTGATGTAAACGGGTGATTTCACCCCCTCTGACGTCACGTGATGTCAGAGGGGGTGCGGTCAACTGTTTACATCACCAGGTGGCCCCCACGCTATTCTTTTTACATTTTGGCACGTGGTCCCCCATAAAATCCATACCGGAGGGGCCTGGTATGGATTTGGGGGGGACCCCCACGCCATTTTTAAAAAAAATGTTGGCGTGGGGTTTCCCTTAAAATCCATACCAGACCTGAAGGGCCTGGCATCGATTTTGAGGGGACTGCCATGATATTTTTTGAAAAATTTGATGCAGGGTTCCCCTTAACCACTTCAATACACTGTGTTATATATACTACAATGCCTGCACTGACTGGATATAGAGTCTACACTGAATATCTAGTCTACTCTAAATGCAGAGTGTATATATATATATATATATATATATATATTAAATACACTGCCACTAACTAACTAACATGCCTAATCTAGCTCAATCTATCTCCATCCACAGTCACACACTACACACGGCCGCTATGTAAGCAGCCTTATATAGTGTGGGGCGTGGACTTAGTCCCCCTGAGCCATAATTGGCCAAAGGTACCCTGCCTTTGGCCAATTATGGCTCTCGCAGCAGAGCGCGCTGTGATTGGCCAAAACATGCAGGTCAGGTGCATGCTGTCGTGGATATTTCGCCACACTCTTGCGCTAATAAGCGCCTTTCAATCTTATGATATAATGCACCCTCTGATCGTATGCCTCCCTGGATCCCCAGCTCCCAAAAACAGACATTACCAGCAGCTTCACGTCATCCTCTCATCATTAGCATCCAAACCTCACCAGCCAAGCATTCCATCTAAGCCCCTGGTTTCCCATTGCCCAGTAAAGAGCCATCAACAGCAAGTATTCTTACAGCCTCATCTTTGCCTGGTCAGCCAGCCATCCTTCTGGCACACTCCCCAGCATGGCCTTTTTATTATCACAAAAGCTTACACAAACAGGAAATGCCTGCCTCCAACAGCAGACACTCCCACAATACAAAATGACATCACAGGAAGTGACATGGAGTAAAAGGGTAGGGCACTCACAAAAGGAATTGCACATGATTAAATCAGACACATGGAGACAGATGACAATCTATAAAAACATACATCCTAGAATAAAATGTCCACATACATTTTATACAATATAATTTCCACAACAGTCCTTCCTTTTTTGTCATATGCTCCTATGTGTCCCACGATGAATTTCGATCTTCTTACACCTGGAAATGAATCAGTCCTTACAGTCCATAAAAAGGAGAACACGGCTTGACATGTAGACTCTGTTCTTCAGTAGAGATGACATGGTGAGCTGTAGTAGTCGCTGGTCGGTCTGGGATCCTCTGTGTCTTGTTTGCAGGTCGGGCGTCTTATTGAGGAAGATGTGGTCATCTGCTCGGGCTCTGGTCACGCGTCCAAATCAGGCAGCAGGAGCACCTCATCACGATATATATAAGGAATAGAAACCAAAAACAACATGAGTAAATATACCCCTACTTCCTTCAACTATGATCCGCTGCAAAAATAAAAATTAAATCACCACAGATTCCCAGACTTTTTAGAGAATTCTATCCTTCACTAGCTACAGCTCTGGCTTTGCCTCTCAGGGATCCAAGCCCCATCCATATGGGCCTGAACTTTGTCACTAGTATCCCCGATTCAGGTATAACAATCTTTACTTATGGATTCCCAGGACCCCCCTTTGGATTGTGGGAACTTCCTTGTAGCTTCAACAGTTACATGAAAACATCCCATCCTCAATGGATGGTACCTTTTTCAATCGTTTCATAAGCTCAAGCCACCACCGTGTACAAGCAATTCCCTTCTAGGTGTCCCTGTCATTCTTACCTTCCCTCGCGCCATCAGATCCTCGCGATCGGCCGCAATAAAAGATGCTGGGACGAGATTCACCAGCACACATGAATCTCTTCCATTAGGGGAATTACTTTATAAACTGTAGATCGGAAGCTTTACTTTATAAACTGTGGGCTATCTAGTTATCCTGATACCAAAGCTGGCGAGAACCAGAGCTATTGTCAAAATTATAATTAATTTTACCCTCTAGAAATGTATCGATAAATTCCATTTAGAAATGTCTGTTTGGAGTCTTTACTAGTTTGTCACAACTCTTCATACCAATATGGCTATATATCATACACCGCTGTCATCACTGGGGCACTAGAGCTCCGTGGAGACTCAGACTAGACCCAACCATGTGTTCTGTTCACTTTCTTAGCTAGTTAGAAAATATACTTTAAAAAATATAAATAAAGATACTTCTCATCCTTGTTGTCTTGTTCATCAATCTTCTCTGCAACGACCCAGTCACCTGTCACCAGTCACCTGTCACCTGTCACCTGTCACCTGTCACCTGTCACAAACTTGGCTAGAATTAGAGTGGTTAGTATCATTGGTTTGAAAAATTGTCACTCAGCCCATCCTCTTCCCCCCTTTTCCTCATCTTTGCAAAGTGGAGGAAAACATGCAGGGTTTAGAATGGTGCAGAGCCTCAGAAACTCCTTGGACCTGAAAAGATACTTATACACACAAGTTATTAATCTGTCAATCATAAACAATACAACATTTGTGTCCATTGGTAAATTGTCAATGACATTCGTCGAAACCGATAATAGCTAAACCCTCTAACCCTTACTTTCACGGTTTTACTAAAATACAACACCCGCTGTCGCGGTAGGTTCAGACTTATTCTTGTTTCCACATAGAACATGAGACAGCTAAAACTTGAGACAAACATTTTGATACAAATGTGGGGGAGATATTTCATAGTTCCTAAATCAAAAATTAAAACCAACCAGATAGAATTTTGCCTTCACTCTTAGCGATAGAAGAAAATACATACAATTTGGAAAGAAAAAAACACAACAGTAGTTTGAAATCTTTGCATGGACCAGCCGCACAAAGTTCAAAAACAGGCCTGAAAATGTTTTTATTTTATTTGTTAATCTATTTTTCTTGATCCCGCCAAAATAAGTTGGTTACATTGGCAGAATTATCAGAGGAAACTACAACAGATCTAGTGTTGGTGGACCCAGCCTGCCTCTCGGCATTGGATCACCAGTCACTGCTATCCCCTCGGGCCAGGTGCACATAAATGCGGTTCCTTCCGGACTGAAACCACCCCCTGTACACCCCCTCCCGCTCTACCATAATAAACTTCTGAAACCACAGCTGAGCTACATATTTCATGCACTGTGCCATACTGTCTGACTGTGGGAAATCTCTATTATTTCCGTACATGAACCCGTAGTGTCCATGGCAATTCGAATTGGCTTATCGTCTTACCCCCGCGTCCAGGGAAACCGTCGCACCTAAATTCGGAGAGCACCGCCCAGGTGGCTGCTTTTGCGGTGGATCGTCAGACTACAGCTAGTCCTTCAACTAGAAACCTGAACGAGGGCGTCATCACCCCCCCGAATCAGATCTCTACCCCTCACAGTGTATGCATACACAAACGCATTGCGTTGTACGACCGTACACTGCGTCGCCAGACAACACTACACAGAGCACTTATGTCTGCTCAATAATGTGTTTTTTCTTAAAAAGAAATAAAAATAAAATGGGGACAGCCGTGTTCTCAGTAGTTACATGATCAACCTAATAATAAACGAACAATCTGGGCATGAACAAAAATAATGTACTACTTACTGCAAACTATATAGTGAATATAAAACAAGTTTTTTCTTAAAAACCAAAGTCTTTTCTACAAGACTCAGCTAAGGCTATAAAAACCAAAACAAATAAAGACTAAAAATGACCCACACCACTAAAAGTACAAAAATTCAGTTAAAGCTAGTCTTGTTATCCATTGAATTTATAGAGACTTAATATTACAATAACTTGAATGCCTTCTTCCAAACGCAAGTCAAAGAAAAACCCTTCCCTCCTGTGGATACATTAGGCATGAACTCATCAAACTGGTTCATTTAAATATCAATGAAGAGGAAGAGCCTAGATTTTCAAATGCAGGCTTAAACAATACAAGCCTAAAAAGAACAATGAATTACCATTTGAGACACTCCCATAAACTTGCAAAGCTAGTTTCATTATACACTGAAATCCAGTGCAGATTCCAATGTAAACCAAAATTCAATACAGAAAACGCAAAAGCTTTACTTTGAGAGTTGAAAAGCACAAAATCCTTCAAAATGGGATTTCTCCTGCATAAAAGGCTGACAAGATCAAACTGCCCCTCTAAATCACCTTTCTAAAACAGGACAGACCGTACTATTTACCTCGCACTAAGCGTTGAAAATCTGCCCCAAAGGCTGAACACAGCAGATACAACAAGATGGCCGATGAAAAAAAAACCATAGCACATGGTAGCAATCAACAAAGGGCCAGACTTCAGCAAGATGGAGTTTTTTCCCGCCAAACGAAAACAGCTAGCCTATAATAGCTTACATTAAATGAGGCCTAGAAACAAGCATGACAAGGGCTAGGCTACAACATGGAGAATTTTTTCCCGCCAAAACTAGCACATGGTTTCACACACAAAGGAATGATGTTTGCCCCTTCCCCTATAGGATGGCCCAGCAAAACTTAAGACAAAATACACTTCTTGTCCCCCCCAAAGGTACTCACTTACTGTGGCATCAACTTCCATAACAAGCCAACCCTTCTCCCCATGCATAGCCAAACAATTTACTAATAAACTGCTCAGCCAGCCACATTGTAAGATGCACCTAAAATGCCACATTTATACTGACTAATTATATCCAATACACAGTTTGTTACTTACACCACATACACACATTCACACACATAGACACGATCACACACACACAGACATACATACATACACACATACATTCACACACATACACACGATCACACACACACAGACATACATACATACACACACAGACATACATATACACACACACACACACACACACACACACACACACATCAAAATTCCAGCATTATACTGAAAGACAAAACATTTGTTCTTTTTGCAAAGCTGAGTTTTCCCAATGCATCAGGCAGAGAAAACGCACCCCTTTTATCTCAGGACAACAAACGTGTCTTGGACGGTGCTCCATTTCCCCCTTTCTCTGCCTGTGAAGAGAAAAAGCTCTGTTTGCCCTTTAAACACCTGGCCCGCCATTTTAACTGTCGTGGATATTTCACCACACTCTTGCGCTAATAAGCGCCTTTCAATCTTATGATATAATGCACCCTCTGATCGTATGCCTCCCTGGATCCCCAGCTCCCAAAAACAGACATTACCAGCAGCTTCACGTCATCCTCTCATCATTAGCATCCAAACCTCACCAGCCAAGCATTCCATCTAAGCCCCTGGTTTCCCATTGCCCAGTAAAGAGCCATCAACAGCAAGTATTCTTACAGCCTCATCTTTGCCTGGTCAGCCAGCCATCCTTCTGGCACACTCCCCAGCATGGCCTTTTTATTATCACAAAAGCTTACACAAACAGGAAATGCCTGCCTCCAACAGCAGACACTCCCACAATACAAAATGACATCACAGGAAGTGACATGGAGTAAAAGGGTAGGGCACTCACAAAAGGAATTGCACATGATTAAATCAGACACATGGAGACAGATGACAATCTATAAAAACATACATCCTAGAATAAAATGTCCACATACATTTTATACAATATAATTTCCACAACAATGCTTTGGCCAATCATCAGACATCAATGCACTGTGACCTCGCAGTGTATTATGGGGCATTCCGTGGCTCTCAACTTTTCCGCGAACACCTCTTAATATTTGCTGTTCGGCGAATGGGCGGACACCCGATGTTCGAGTCGAGTCGACCCGAACATCGATCTCATCCCTACCCACCACCACCACATATGCCTCTGACTAAACCCCCCATATCTGCCTCTGACAGACCCCCCCACCACCACCACATCTGCCTCTGACTCAACCCCCCCATCACCACCACCACAGCTGCCTCTGATTGAACCCCCTCACATCTGCATCGGACTGAACCCCCCCACATCTGCCTGACTGAACCCCCCACCACCACTATATCTTCCTCTGACCAAACACCCCCACATCTGCCTCTGACTGAACCCCCCCACTACCACATCTGCCTTTGACTAAATCCCCCCATCTGCCTCTGACTGAACCCCCCCACCACTACCACCATCACCACTGCTTCTGACTGAACCCCCTCACCACCGCTGCCTCGGACTAAGCCCACCTTCCCACCACCACTGCCTCTGACTGAACCCCCCACCACCACCACAACTGCCTCTGATGGAATCCCCCTCCACCGCCATTGTTGCATTTAAATCTGACTTCCTGATAAATTTAATTTTAATTGTCTTGATATAAAATAATGGATGCAGGGGTCTTTTTGTGGGTGTCATTTTTTTGGGGGGGCAGTGGGGGGCAGCAATTTATTCTTGGACCTAGGTAGCACATTGTCTTAGGCAGCCCTGCCACATGACCTCATCCTGGTGGGGTGCGTGATTTGGGGTAGGGGGGCTCTGCGCTCCCCACCCAAAAGCACCTTGTCCCCATATTGATGGGGAAAAGGGCCTCTTCCAGACAACTGTTGGCAGTGGTTGTGGAAGCCCTCTTTAACAAGGGAGAGCCCAGATCTTGAACCCCCACCCTACACTACATTTCTCCCCTTCTCATTCACCCCAAAAAGTGTCAAAAATAAATAAAACCAGTACACAAATTTTTGATAAAGTCCTTTATTAAAGTAGCTCCAACGTGTCTTCTACCTCTGGTTCTTCTCTCTCAGGTGATGTCTTCGTCCTTCGGTTCTTCTCTCTCCATTGATGTCATCTTTCTCTGGTTCTTTTGCCTCCGGTTCTTCTCCCTCTGCTGTTTTCTTCCTCTGGTTCTTCTCCTTCCTGATGTCTTCTACCGATGCTAGCTCCCACTATTGTGGCATGTGTGCCATTACTGATATAGCCATGGCCGTGGCCATCCGGTGACATCATCCAGAGACCCCCCATTTTGATATCATCACCCGGGGCATGATGGGGCTGTGATGTCACAAGGAGGCCTGGTCTCTAGATGATGTCACCAGATGGTAATGCCCCATGGCTATATAAGTAATGGCACACGCCGGAGGTAACACAACAGCAGGAGCTAGCGTTGGGAGATGACATCAGGAGTAGAACCAAAAGGAGAAGAACCTGAGGAAGAAGACATCCCTGGAGAGAGAAGAACCGGAGGGAGAAGACACGTTGGAGCTACTTTAATAAAGGACTTTGTCAGAAACCTGTGTACTAGTGTTATTTATTTTTGACACTTTTTTGGGGGAATGAGTAGGGTTTAAATGGGGCTTCCATATTCTGATATACCCCTGCCTGCAGACCCCCACAACCACCGCCGATGTTGTCGGGAAGAGGCCCTTGTCCCTATCAACAAAGCACCCGCCCCCTCATGTTGAGGGCATGTGGCATGTGGCCTGGCCTGCCAGGCTGCGTGCTCAGATAAAGGTCTGGTATGGATTTTGGGGGGACCCCATGCCTTTTTTTTTCCAATTGTGATGTGGGGTTCCCCCCTCAAGATTCATACCAGACTCAAAGGGCCTGGTATTGTCAGATCAAAGTCAGATCCCGTTCATGGAAGTCGCATCAAAATCGGACATAAAGTCGTAGGGCAAAATCAAATCGGAAGTCGTCCGACTTCCATGTCAGAGCAGTGTGAACCCAGCCTATAACTTTCTCAAAGACAAAATAATTTACACTAATTTGGGTTATTTTTACTAAAGATACGTATAAGCATAACTTTGAAAAAAATGTATGAAGACAAATAACTAATTTGCTAATTGTTATAACAAATACGAAGAAATTTTTTTTATTTATAGTGCAAAAAATAAAGAAACTCAGTGGTGATTAAATACCACCAAAATAAAGCTTTATTTGGGTGAAAAAAAATTCATATGGGTGCAGTGTTGCATGACTGAGTAGTTGTCATTCAAAGTATAAGAGCACCAAAAGCTGAAAATTGGCCTGATCAAGAATGGGGTATAGGTGCCCAGTAGGCAAGTGGTTGAAATGGAACATTTTAAAGAATAACTAAAGAAAAAACTTTTTTTTTTTTAGCTTTGGATAGAGTGCAGAGGGTTTAAAACACCTTTCAGGTTTTTTTGCTGTCTGTGCCCCCGTTAAGGAGATTTACCTTCTCTATTTGTCCTGTTTACCATTATCCGTGAAAGGGAAAGTACTGAAAATCTGAAAAAAATTGGGTCGTCCGCAGAAAAGAAATAGAGGGGAAATCTTTTAATGGGGACACTAGTTCTAGTGCCCTGAAAGTCGCCAAAGGATTCCCTTAATTTTCTGGGATTTATTACTTCCTGTTTGGCTAAGTGGACCCCCAGATCCCACCCCCCACATGTGAATGAGTATGGGATACATAGTACCCATTCACCAAAAAAAAAAAAAAAAGTGTAAAAAGTGAATAAGGACACAACACACATTTTTGACAATTCTTTTATTAAAACATTTAAAAAAATGTCCCCCCGATGTAGATCCATCATCAATCATGATACCCTCTGCGTCGTCATCAGGGGACTCTGCCTCTTAGCTATTTAAGAAATGTCAGACGGTGGAGCAGGCAGTCGGTGGGAGTATTTGACAAGGCCGGAGGTTCCTTTTTTTCTTTTATCTGGTCCAGTGGTGTGGCGGGTGTCGTGATTGATTTTTTTTTTTAAAAGGGGAATTGTCAAAAAATGGTGTCTTTATTCACTTTTTAAACCTTTTTGGCGAATGGGTAGGCCATACTCATTCACATGCGGGGGGATCTGGGGGCCCCCCTTGCTCAATCATTTTTTGATCGATCTGAATTCAAATCGTTACGAAAATTTGGAATTCATTAGAAAACGAATAAAATTAAACTAAACAAACCAATGAAACAAAATTAGTAACATAATGAATCTATCCAAAACACATTTTTGCATTCTGCACATGTCAAATTAATGTTATTCTTAAGGCTACATTTTTATATTTAAAAGATAACAAGCATGTTATACTTACCTGCTCTCTGCAATGTTTTCCACAGAGCAGCCCCAATCCTCTTCTCGTGTTCCAATCCTCCTCTTCTCAGTTCCCCTGCAGGCGCTTCTGGTTCCCTCCAGCCTCCCAAGTGTCCCCATAGCAAGCTGCTTGCTATGGGGGCACTCGTGCATGCTGCTCCAAAGCCATAATACATGCTGAGTGTGCCTCAGCCCCGCCCCCACTCCCTTCACACTGGCTGTGATTGGCAGGAGCCAATGGATCCCACTGCTGTGTCTCAACCAATAAGTAAAGTAAATAGTATAGTACAGTGACTATACTAGGCCTAGACCAACTGGATGTTCACTATCCATAAAAAATCGAAGAAAGGCGGAGAAGGGGCCAACATGGACTTGCAGGATGGTTTTGCTGGAGGACAGTCCTTTAGGCTGCTCTTCTGCCGGCTATTGTTGGGGCCCTTTTAAAAGCAGTGGTGCACTTAATGACAGTTTTAGTAAACCAGCATGCTGTGAAGATTCAGTTGCAAAATAGGTGTGTATTCCAAAGAGTCTATATGGCTGCCACCCAAAACTGCGACTCCCAGGGGAGAATGGTGCATTATAACATCAGTATAAGAGTAGAAAGCAAAAATAAACTGATTGTACGGGGAAATGTCTCCTTCATGTTTCTGTAGTCCAGCACCCGGTTACACATACAAAATTACAAATTATACACACAAATGTTTTAAACATTAACCCTTATTATTAAAATTATTTACTTAAAGCTTTATTAAATGTTTATCTTAAAAAATATAGAAAAGACTAGCCATTCCCATTAAGTTACCCTGTCATATGTTCTTGGCCTTATTGTGCTGCCTCTCTGGATGATGTTATTCAGTCAGCTAGAACAGCTAAGACAGGTGAATCTCAGGTTAATCTGGCTTTACTGTCTTGCTGTGTTTTACACCACATGTTGTGTTTGGCTAGACAAAGGCTAAAAGCAACTTAAAGAACAAGAGATCTGTTTTTCGTCACTGCTGCTATAATCATCATATGGAATTTATTAGCAAAAGCAGACTGGAGAGTGGAAAGCAGTCTCACATCCCCATCTGTAAGTTAGGTTGCATATATATTTTTGTAAAAAGTAGGAGAACTTTAAATACAGTAAAACCTTGGTTTAAGAGTAACTTGGTTTGAGAGCGTTTTGCAAGACAAGCTAATTTTCCTAATAAATTTAGACTTGATATACAAGCGATGTCTTGATATACAAGTAGCGTCATGTCACAACTGAGTATAACAGAGAAGAGAGGCGCCTCTAAGTGTAGCAATATGGTTACATTTAATGAAGGTACAACATTTAGCAACTCACATGGTTGATGATTAAAACAGGCACATCTAAGTATGCAGGCATCTGGGGTAAAGCTGTCCACATAGACCATTTCCTCACCGCGATCAAAGTCATTCCTTCCATGCTGCGCTCCATGAGCGGTTCAAGACTCACTTTTAGATCACTCTACTGCAGGGTAGTCTTCCTGGTCACGATTGCAGACTGACAGCAGTGAGAGCCAGCGGTGCGGGGGGATGGTCTATGTGGACAGCTTTACCCCGGATGCCTGCATACTTAGATGTGCCTGTTTTAATCATCAACCATGTGAGTTGCTAAATGTTGTACCTTCATTAAATGTAACCTTATTACTACACTTAAAGGTGCCTCTTTTATTTTTTTACTCTGTAGCTCCTGCTGGATTTTGCTTCTAATCCCCTTGTGGAGTTTTCCGTTTGTAGATGGACATTTTTTGGTTACACAACCAATCACATTGCTATAATCTTTTTATATGGACTATAAACTGAAGGACTTATGAATAAATGGTTGTGGAACGAATCATTTGAGTTTCTATTATTTCTTATGGGGAAATTTGCTTTTATATACAAGTGCTTTGGAATACAAGCATGTTTCTGGAACAAATTATGCTCGCAATCCAAGGTTTTACTGTACATTTAATTACCATCAATACAATACATTGCCATTCTTTTTTATAGTTTAAAGCTACTCTCCAGGCAGATGTAAAATACAGTTTAATGCAGATATGTATTTTTGAAATTGAAACATATTTTAAATATATTAGGATTATATTGCTTTGCACAGGGATTACCTAAAGCTGGCCATACACAAAGTGAATTTGATCAGTGGGTGTCCGTGCCTGCCCCCTTCCGCCCAACATCAGTGGATTGAAAAAGTGTTGGCTGAACTGCATCTGCATCCAATCAGATGCCGGCACTCTTAAGGAATTTTGACAGTTGGTGGGACCAGTTGTAAAATACAATGGCTGCAGTGGGAGATTCATACAGCTACACTGTATAGCATGGATGGAGGAATCTATTGAAAATATCTATATGTGTATGGCCATGTGTGTCTATATGTGTGCTGCTCTTTTATTGTCTAATGACAGACTGGCAAAGTGTCTTCAGACTATGCTGTATTGCTTAACTGCAGAAGAAAAAAAATAAGATCTTAGACCCCTTTCATTCTGGGGTGGTTTTAGACTTTAGCCCTGGAAAAAGCCTCTGATAAGCACCTGAAAACCACCTCCCATTCATTCAATTGTGACTTTTCACACTCTGGTGGTGCGCTGGCGGGACGTTCTGAAGAGTCCTGCAAGCAGCATCTTCAGGGCGGGTTTGGAACACTGCATTTAGCGCTCCCAAAACACCATGTCCAATGGAATAAAAAAAACAGGCATTTTTAACCCCTTCGTTGGGGTTAAAATCGCCCCGCTAGTGGCCGAAAAGCGATGCTTAAACAGCGCTAAAGCGCCGGTAAAACGAGCAGGGCTTTACCGCGAATGCGCCTGTGGCCCCAGTGTGAAAGGGGTCTTAGAGTTTGCTGTGCTCTCTCACAGAAGTACTTGAATTACCACTCTGGCTGAACAGAATTACACATTCTTTGCCAGGTAAAATTGTTTATGCAAATACTCTTTGCCTGGCGTTAACTTGAAAACATTTGGTGTTAAAGAGAAAAGCTGTAACAAAGCACATACCTTGTCCATATGCAGCTACTGCAGTTTAAAATGTACTTTTCTAAATTTTTATGAAAAGATTCCATATGGTTATTTATAAAGCAGCTGGTAAAATCTGTCTTTTTTCCTTTAAGATTTGCCCTCTTTTCACCATACTAAGCTAGCATAAACTAGGGAGAAAAAAAAGTAACATTTTCAAGGGCCACTATACTGCTACCATAAAAAATACTGGATTGGAACAATGTGAAAATGTTGATGGTAAAAAGTACTTAATTGGGTTGTAAACTAAAATTTTTTCACCTTAATAAATCCTAAGCCTTAAGGTGAAAAAACTTCTGACACTGACCGCCCCCCCAGCCCCCCCATTTTACTCACCTGAGCCTGTTCGCTCCCTCAACAGAGACGCGCTCTTCCTCTCTGCCCAGGGTGGATTGATAGCAGCTCCCACTGCTGTCAATCAAATCCAATGACGCAGGTCGAGCATTCTGTGTCTATGCATGCAAATGCTGTGCTCGGGAGCGCGCCCGCAAGGTAACCCCCAGGGGGTTTACTGATGCAAGGAGGACCCGCAAGCGCCGCCGGGGGAACCCAGAAGACGAGGTTCATGCAAAACGAACTGCACAATGGAGGTAAGTATGATATATTTGTTATTTAAAAACAATAAAAAATGAAGGTTTACAATAATTTAATATTTTCATAGATAGAGAAAACCCATTAGGGAGACTATGACATTAGGCGGTAATGGATTGCAGTGAAACATCAGGTAAAACAAATACATTTTTGTCCAGGCATATCTTAACCCTCCAAATCCCTCCCTGCCATCCCTTTTGACACCCATTGTTTTCTCAAGTGCTAAGGAACTGTGTTGTAGAGAGGAGTCTGTATCTAATAGAAATTGGTCACACCAGTAAGGAGGTGCAGGCCTCAGAGGAGACAGTGAGGGGAATCAGTTTCTCAAGAGTCCCGCAGAGTCTAAAGAGCTGTCTTGTTTTTTGCAAGAGCACTCCAGAAAGAGTGATAGGCTTTGCCGCAAGACAGCTTTCAGGTTGCCACTCACTACCAGCCCAAACAGGCAACTACATAGCAGAAAGCAAGGGTACGCAGGAGAGAGTCTTTAGGAGCACAAGGGTGCTGTGTTACAGGAATACAAGTGAAGGTCTTTGGGAGAGTCTGGATGCTGGTACCACATGATTACAGATGAATCTCTGGAAGCACCAGGGTGCTGGGAACACAGGAACAGGTGATCTTGGAGCACTGATGTTCTAGGACCACAAAAAAGACACAGGAAGCACTGGGTTCTGGAATCACAGAAACAGAGGAAAGTATCTGGGAGCACCAAATTGCTGGGATCACACAAGCACAGGAGAGTCTCTGAAATCACTGGAGTGCTGGGATCATAGGAACATAGTAAAGTCTCTGGGGGTACAGGGATACTGGGATTACAGGAACACAGAAAAGTTAGTGGGGGTAATATGAAGACAGGGCAGTCGCTGGATGCACTGGGGTACTGGGAACACAGAGTGAAGAAATGTTGAGAGTTCACTGGAAGTACATAGGCAAACAAGTGTAGGAATGCTTAAAGCTTTCCAGAAGAAAGGCAGGAATGCTGAAGCCACAGGGATACCTGAAGATTCACAGAAACAGGAGATAATCTCTGGAAATACAGGTAGCTTGGCAGCTAGTGTGCTGATGCAAAGCATTACATGTGCTAGCTCATTAAGAAAACATATGGACTCTGATTGGTGCAGTTCCACCACAACCTGGAACCTGGTAGCCACGCTCAGGGAGCAGAGATCTTACACTGATAATCCAGTGATGCACAGGTGCCTAAACTGGCCAATACTCAATGGTCCCCTTTTGCTGACTCCTCTTCTGGATCCTGAGATTACTCTGCTGCTAAAAAGCCAATAGGAAGTGACCATATCATGCAGATAATGATGTGTATACCTGAAAAAGGATCCCACCTCCTGTACACAGAAGAAGGAAGAAGACTCTGGACCAGAATGTTATGTTACAATGAATTTAGAGGAATGTAATGTTATGTTTTTGCCAGCAAATAGTTAGAAGGTGGGGGTGGAGGGTGGACGGCTGGTGTGGGGCCTTAAGAAAATTTTCATTTACTTCTCTATCAACAGACCTCAAAACTGTATAACGAGCAAGTACATTTACCAAACTGTAATCTGTAAATACAAAAAGAGCATTACATGCAGAGCACAGTATTGTGATGGCTGATGTTGGCAGTATTCTACTTCCAATCACATAGGACACATGTATATATGTTAAAAAATAAAATAAAAAAATAAAAAATAAATATATATATATATATATATATATATATTATCTTAAAACAGCCAGTTGCCATCGCATAATTGTAGATTCTTTTTGCTATTATATAAACTGACCTTCATGCACCAAGATCAGTCATGTGATTTTCTTGTGCTGTCTTTTCAATATGACCTTTAAGAAATGTGGGGTAGCTTTTGGTATTTTAAGTGTATTTATATGGAAGCAGATTGAACACTCACAATAAAAATTTGATAGGGCTAATGCTCCAATCCTAATGTATTATTGTTACCATTTTTATATCCACATAGTCCACTTTGTTTAAGGTTACTTACTTTCTGAAAGAGAATATAAATATCACCACCGACTGTATTTTGACAGTACTTCCTTATGTTTCCAGGCCACCCATGTGGATAATAATGATAATGAGTGGTAACAACCGGGACCTCATAGAGGATGATGTGCATGCCTATTTCGTTTTTAGGCTTTGGTCGCTGTCCATTTACATTTTTTTATTTTATTTTAGAGTTATTTCTTTACATTATTGTAGCTAATTTGTATTCCGTTCACATTAACTGCATCTGTTTCTGTTGTTTTGCTTTTGTAACACTTGGCCTAAACAAATTCTTGATCCCATTATCCTAAAATAAGGATTTCCTTGAGATGAAAATGCTGGTAACAATTTTCATGTGTGCTTACTGCATGCATCACTAGTCTGATCTTTCTGTAATCAAGATGACTTGCTACACACATTATGGGATAAAAGGATCTGGAAGAGGTTGAGTTTACATGGAAGTTATTACAGTATAATTATGGAAGGGTTATAATTAAATTCATCTGGTTAGTGAGTCTAGCAAATAGGATTTCAGGTTGGGGTCTACTAGTCACCTTATTTAGTAAACATAACTGACTGTGAAAAAGAGTCAAATACTTGTTTTTCTCAAATGTGTCACATAATAATCTACAGATATCTAAAAATGAAAATAGAGGGTGTGGTCTAAATACAGTATACAGGTGTATCCTGTTCAAAGCTGTGAAGCACAACCCTGCTATATCCATGAAAATTGCCAAAGTTGCAAGCCATTGGGCATTAGAGATACCCTTCATGATCTCTAATGTGTTGAGAGTTTATCTATGTAAAAAGCTTTATTAGGGCATCTACCCAATCACATGCAAGGAAAAAAAAACAACAACAGCATTTTTGCTTGCATATGATTGGATGATGGATGTCAGCAGAGTGGTCACTCTATGTGCCTTAAGGCTGTGTTTACATATATGCGAATTGGATGATTTTTAACCGCATCCAATTAGCATAACATGTGAATGTGAACGGCTGCCAATAGAACCAGGAGGCTGCGTTGTGGTTTGAAAAAGGGTCCTGTGCATTTATGGGACTGGTTCAGGTGTGAATTCAGGTAAAAATTCACACCTGAACCGGTGAACAGAAATGCACAGGACTCCGGACTGCAAACTGCAGCCAGACATGTGTGAACCCAGCCTTAGTAAATCCACCCCATTACATGTAGTAAAATCTATTTCGCCATATTTTTTAAAACTTTTCTTGTGAATATACAAGCATATACATAATTTGCTGCAAAAAAAATCCTAATCACTCCAAACATATTACAATGTACACACATATCACAATGGTCTAATCCCTTGTTAGAACATGTCATATTAAGTGGGCATACTTTACTTTTTCATAGAGATATCTTGCCACTGACAAGTACCCTCTAACACCATTGATCTTTTTAGCTATCTGTAAGGAGGTAATTCTTCCCAGTGACCACAAGTGTAAGGAGCATTCTTCCCACTGACCATCACACTAATGTATCATGAGTTGTATGTATAGTCATTTTTAGCAGGGGTTTCCTGAGGCTAGAAATTTATTTCAAGGGTTCCTCTGTGTTGCAAAGATTGACGAAGGATGCTTGAAAGTGTAATTAAAAGGCAAAACTTTTTATTGTTTCATTTTGGATAGAGTAATGGAGGGTTAGAACCCCATGTCAGTTTTTTTTTGCCATCCGTGTCTTATTGGGGAGATTTACCTTCACTTCCTGTCCCATTGCCAAAACAGGAAGTGAGAGGAAATCCCTGTACATTAAAAGAATTCCTTGGGGCCCCCCAGGTCACCAGAATTAGTATCCCCATTGGAATTTTTTTTTCTTCAAAAGTGAAGGCCCTTCAGTCCATTCTCTGCCATCTTTTTTCTCTTCTTTTATCCTCCTTACTTCCATCTCATCAACCCTCATACTACCACTACTACTACTACTACTACTACGTACCTTTAAAATCCCATATCCTTAACTTTGCTATTTTTCAATTAAAAGGGATGTTGGTACCATTATCTATATACAATCTTTGAAACTTGATCTCTAATCACACTTCTGACCCTCATACTACCACCCACACTCACTACATCGCCCAACTTTGTCTCATACTTTGTGGAGGCCCATTTACTTACCATGCTCAGATGCAAGTGCAGATTCCCAAACTCCTTTTCCTACAACTCCCTGGGTTCCTGGACTTACACAGGGAAGATACATTTTTATGCTTCCTTGAGGCTGGGTTCACACATGTGCGGTGCTAATTGCAGCTCCAGTTTCCATGCGAAGATAAAAATTATTCATTCAGCAGTCCCTCTCAGTTGTAGCTGCAGATCAGCTAACCAGGGAGAGGGGAGTGGTGTAGTGAGAGAATTTGTTTTCAGAATGGAACACATATGCAAATCAGATGCGTTCCCATTGAGGATTATGTGCCTGCAATTCGCACCGCACTGCCTAGAAAACGCACATGTTTTTTGTGCAATGCGGACTGCGGATGCAACGCACATATGTGAACCAGACCCATTGAATAGAACATATTTTCAAATGTTCTACAAATTGGATACGGTGTAAGCCGCATCCAATTTGCATATGTGTGAACCCAGCCTCACTCAGCAGCTCAGAGAAGCCACACCTAATAAATGAAAGGTAGGTGGACAAGTGATCAATGTGTAGTGGGTACTCCCCCGCTATCACTACTACTGAGGTAGGTAAAAATAATTAGAAAGTGAAAGGTATGAAATTAAATAGAGGAATCTGCTGCTGCAAACACCTAATAGCTTAACCCAAAGCTATCCTGATATGTAGATGAAATGGTGAGTGGTGCTGCGCTGCTACAATATACACAAAATTTGCTAAGAGTTATGTAAATCCAGGTGTACTATATACAATGTGTTGATGATGAGCACATAAATATTGTGCAGTGCCACAATAAATATATAAGATGAATGAATTTCATACAAACAAAGGTAAAATAAAAATATTGGAATATATACAAATAATGTGTGGTGCCACAATAAATATAAAGTGAATCAATTTCATACAAACAATATATATCAGATAATGTTGACTGTATGCATGTATCAAAAATATATATAGTCTTTTCTTGTCATTTTCAGTATGTACATTGTATTCCAAACTATAAGTTCCTACAGCTACAGACAAATACATACATATTAGGACCATCTCCCGTCTGCTACGTAGACTCATCCCCTTCATTCCAGAAAAAGAGAAAGCAGTAGTAGTTGGAACAATCATCAATTCCCGACTCGACTATGCTAACTCCCTCTACATAGGACTACCCAAATACCAGATTGCACGCCTACAAGTCGTCTAAAACACGGCAGCAAGACTAGTCACTGGAAAAAAAACCTGGGAATCCATCTCCCAGCCCTAAGGACCCTTCATTGGCTAACTGTTAAGGATTGGATCACTTTCAAGACCATCTGTTTCACCCACAAATGCACACAAGGAAACGCTCCTCAATACCTATGTAAGAAAATAAAACACTACACACCCATCCACAGACTTCGATCAACTAGCCAAAACCTCCTCCTCATCCCTAAATCCCGCTACAAATCCAAGGGAGAACGAAGATTCGCGGTCCAAGGACCTCGGCTATGGATCGCTCTACCCACTGACATCCGCATGGAAGAAAACCGTCTGGCCTTCCGGAAAAAACTCAAGACCCACCTCTTCTAACAAGCAGGAAGCACAGGACGGATCAAGCGCCTCAAGGCGATTCAGTTCCCAGTTGCAGCGCTATACAAGTCTTTCATTCATTCATTCATTCCCCCTCAGGAGAAATCCTCTGTCCATAGGATCTTATCCTACCACTACCTGTACGCTTTACAACATTTCTGTTAGAAGGGGGTTATAAATCCTGCTGACAGAAATAATATCATTAACAAAACACACAGGTCACTTAAAAAAAAAAAAATTCTACCTGAAGTTCTGTCAGAAGGGGGTTATAACCCGCTGACAGGACTTTAACCTCCCTGGCGGTAATCCCGAGTGTGGCTCTGGGTTAAATTTCAGTACCATTAGCGGCAACCCCGAGCCACACTCGGGATTGCATTGCAGAATCCTGGTGCAGTATACTTACCTTGTCACCAGGATCCTGCCATGTCCCCCGCTGTGTCCTCCGCCAGATCATCTGCCCAATGTCCTGTGTTCTGAGCTTCACAACGCATGGGGGTGGAGCCCAGCGGCAATTTCAAAAAGTACACAAAACATAACACATACAGTACACTGTAATCTTACAGATTACATTACTGTATCAAATCATTTCACATCCCCTTTGTCTCTAGTGCTTTGTCCAGTGCCCTGCATGCACTTTTATATTACATATACTGTTCTTTCTCCCTGGAAACTTGAGATTGTCCATGGCAACCAAAAAGTGTCCCTTTACGTCAAAAGTGGTTTTAGACCAGCTAGAAAACAGCGATAGTAAATTAGAACACTTGATGAATTGAGCGATAATGAATCGAGGGGAAATTAATTTTATTATATAATTTTTTTATAATTATTTATAGATATTAATTATATTATAGTTTTTGATTTCGTGTTTCAAAATGTATCATGCTCGGGATGTCTACTAGACTCTTGTTTGGACAGATTAAAGTGTCTTATTACTAAGAATTACAGGCCTACAATATAAAATGCCAAATTTCTATGTGAAACAATGTATCGCTTTGAAATGCAAAAATCTGACATAATCATACCGCCAGGGTGGCTACAGGGAAAGCACAGTATTTTTAAGGGATAATAGTTCTTCTTGGAATTCCTGATGGGAGGGGCCCCTCCCTGGGCAAACAGGTTTCTTAAAGAGTTAGTTCAAAGAACAGACCTCAAGCTTAGTGTCCTTGCAACAGGAAACGTCTCATCCATTGGGCACCCAGGGTGGCAGGCCGGTCTGTTCCTGCAAAGTCAGGGAAAAGGAAGAACACAGTTGCTACAAAGTGCCATTGGCAGTCCAATGGCACTTTGTAGCAACTGTACTCCAACAGTCCTCCTTTCGCATAAAAGTGTGGGTCAGGCAACCTCTGTCTCCCACCCCCTTCCTCCCTGATGGAGATAGAGTGACTCTTTGTAGGCCGCCCCATCCTGGCAACCATCACTCTGTCTCTGTAAATAGACCTCCCCAGCCACCATTCCTTTTGAATGTCCACAAAACGGGCCCAGGTTTCCTCAAAACTCTGGCACCCGCAGCGGCTTAGGGACTTGTAAGAACTCCCAGATCAGGTCATCCTCCCACTCTCCCCGGGAGTTCTCAACGATGTCCATGACTTCCGGAGGGACATATGGGATGTCCAGACCGCACTCCAAAGCAACCCTCCTTTGAACCTCCCGTTGAAACCAGGAAAACCTGGGCAGCTCTCTAGGTTTTCCCTTCCCGGGCAGGACACAGGCATCAGGGGACCTCTTCACCCACTGCCTATAAGTGGGCGTTCTGGTTTGGGTGGTGATAGGTCTTTGGACAAATAGTTGTCTGCTGCAGATAGGGGTTTCTGTAGCTCCTCCAGGCTCCCCAGCAAAATCTGTCTCCTCTCCTCCCTCAGACGTCACATCCAGGACCTGGAACCTCCTGTCTCCTGTTCCTCCTCTGAGCAACTTTCAGGAGATGACCACTCTGCTAGCTTCTCCAGGGACCAGAACTAAGCTATCAGTCTGGGGGATGTATGATCTATGGCTTTACCCCTGCACTCCCCTTTCAGCTCATCTGAGGGCAGACTTCCCTCCAACGCTGGCTTCTTCCGGTCAGAGGTAGCAAGGGACATAGATGCCGCAGGCATTTTAGGGACATCTGGCTTCTGCACGGCAGTACTTACAGTCGCTGTGTCCCTGACCAGGCTGCAATCCATAACAGAAGCCTCTCCTCCTATGTCACTTTTCTTCACAGGGGAGTCACTAGGGTCAGACTCGACCCCACCTTTCTGGGATGACTCCAGGCCCGCTCCGGCCTTCCGGGATGTCCACGGCTGCAATGTGCAGAGTCATGAATGCAGGTCCACTTGATAGTATTGCGGATCCTGCTGGCTGGATGCAAGCCGAGTAAGCGGTTCATCGCAATGACCACACCGGATCCAGGCACTGACCACCGCGGTCGGTATCTGGCACTCTGGCTACAGCAGGCACATCTGCTCCATCCCCTCGATCATCCCAAGGGTGAATCCCCCACGATGATTGGAGTAAACTGAGCCAGACTGCTTTAACTGAGCCAGTTCCTCTTCCTCTTCAAGTCCAAAGGCAGCAGAGCACAACAACAGTGAATGGGGGAAAGGGACAAACAAAAAAGCTGGGAGGAACCTTGTCTATGTGTCCTCTAAAAGCCATATGACCAACTTTCCCTCAGCCATTAAGCTCTCTTTACTGTGGGATAATGCAGGCCACACACTACAACACACATTTTATGAATGGCCCATGAAACGCAAGCTGTGGCTAGCCTATCCCAGCAGAAGATAACAGATGTTATCTTCTGCTGGGATAAAAATATTCAAATTTTTTTTTACATGCTGTTACCAGTGCAGTACAGAATTATTATATAACTTGTGTGGTGGTGTTCAGCGACACTGACTCATGACAGTATGTAGAAACAAAAATGTATAATTTTTTACAATTATTTTTCTAACACACTGGGACCAGTGCAATACAGTGTTACTTGGGGGTAGTGATCGGGATTTATTTTCTTACACATTATGATTGCATATACTATTGAATTTAATTGGTATAAGCAACCATTTTTACTGAATGAAACGATTTTATTCAGTGTCTTTTGTTGTAATTAGCTGTGATTGACATGGAACAGATGGCCTGTGATTGGCCTCTCTGTACTATGTGTTCACTGTGACCAATCACAGCTAGAAACACAGGCTTAAAAAATGCTGCTTCTACAGGATTTTATGTTTTGCCTGTAGAAGCAGCTCAATGTTATCCTATGTGTCTGTGCACATTAGGATGATTACAGGCACATTTTGAGCTCAATGTTTAGAGGCTGGAAAAAAAAACCTTCTGGTTTGCGTTAGTGATTGGAGCTTTCTGACACAAAAAAAAAATGCTAAACTAGCGCCTACAAAAACGTTCTATATGAACTTTTTTTTAAAGCCAATTGTGCATGGAGCCTCATTGATGTTTCCTTTCTTTTGAAGTCAAACACGCTTTCCACTAAAATTTGGGGAAGTGACTTTTGTCTACCGGTAATTTAATTATAGAGTCATTTAAGCTAGATACACACTATACAATTTTCTGTGGATTCTTTTCCTTTTTCAATTTGTATGCAACCAGGCAGGCCTTCGCACTACATGGTTTTGGTAAATCTAAAGGAAATCAGACAACAAAAGTTTTTTTATAGTGTGTATGGGGTCTTAGACTTGTGCTATGTGGACAGTGGCGTGTAGTGTGTACAATGTGTTTACTTTACAGTCTCCTCTTGCTTTTGTCATTGTGTAGATTTCTCCTTGATCCTCTGGCCTGCTTGTAAGGCTGGTGCAATGAAATAAACATCTGGCTTCCTTGCTTGATCCAATTAGTAGTGTTGAAAATTGAACCATCACAGCTTTAGAATGTACATACCATGTCATTTGTTTAGTCAATGATGAAACCTCAGCAGATGAGTTTTATAAACTTTGTAATATTTCATGTTTATATTTTCCAAAAAAGTTGGAAGAAAGTGGCATGACTTTTTTATATGGTAGAGGTATTGTTGACAAATTTCCATATGTACCTATATTGTTTTGTATCATTTCTTAATACAGAGAAATTTAAAGTCTGTGGCCAGCCTATAGACATTTATGTAGTCACATATTTTAAACAAGCAATAAACAAGCTTTAAACAAGGCCCCTCACTAGCACACAGGTGCTGTAATGCCTCGTACACACGTACGGACTTTTGCCGGCGGACCTAAGTCCAGCGGACAATCCGCTGGACTTTCCCGCTAGGTACGCTGGACTAAAAAGCGAACGGACTTGACCACACACGATCACGCAAAAAGTCCGGCGGTTCACGCGATGACGTACGCACGTACGACGGGACTAGAAAAAGGAAGCTCGAGATCCCAAACGACACCCTTTGGGCCCCGTCAGCTAATCTCGTGTGTATCGCGTGTTAGTTGACGTTTGGTTAGAGACGATTCGCGCTTCTCAGACTTCTGCTTAATTCGTTCGCTTCTGCCGTTCAGTTTGTGCTTGTGAGGTTTGTATCTGGCTTTCAGTGCGTGTGGATCAGTTCCTACCTGTTCTCAGGCCGTTCTGGTCCGCTCGTTCCTGTTTTTCAGGTCGTTCTTCATAGGCCTTGCTGTTCTTCAGTGCGTTCTGTTAAGTTGTTTGTTTGATCAGCCGACCGTTTTGAAGCCATGGAGTGTGGACGTACTCGGGAACGAGTTCGTGCTGTGCAGGGGCTCGGTGTTGCGGTTAACACCTTGGCACGAGCCCGGTCCATGAACAGGGTGAGGAGGAGTTCATGGACCAAGAATTGGTTGCGCCAGCGTGACCAATTCTCGCATATGCCTTTGCTCCGTGAGATCCGTGAGAATAATCCTGATGATTTCAGGAATTATCTCCGGATGACGGACCCCATTTTTCACCGTCTGTTGGCTTCGCTGTCCCCTTATATTACCAGGCAGAATACCTGCATGCGGCAAGCCATCAGTGCGGAGCAGAGGCTAGTCGCCACGTTGCGTTACTTGGCGACGGGGAGAAGCTTGCAGGACCTCAAGTTCACGACAGGCATCTCCCCCCAGGCTCTGGGGCTCATTATTCCAGAGACCTGTTCTGCCATTATCCACGTCCTGCAGGAGGAATACATTAAGGTAAGTCTTCTCTTTTAAAATTACCTATGTCTTGTATGTTTGTTAATGTAGTGCATCAATGTCATCATTAGCTAATTACCATGATAGGACTATTCTATGAATGTCCCCTATTCCTTTTATTTTTGGATTTTGTTTTTTTGTCTAGTATTTTATGGTTGACTTATCGAAATAGTTTTAAGAATGTATTATTTAGTGGGTCACATGCATATTTGCTTGCACCAACCTCCCCAGCATGGAAGCTTGGCCCCCTAAACACCCCTAGCCTAGTCACTTTCTTTGGTTAAAAATGTATATTACCAGCTCCATTGTACAGCTTTACTCACCCCCCCTTTCACCCCCCTTGACCCTCAATTTTAAATTGATTGCATGTGGTTTTGGTCAGCTTGTAATTATCCCCCCCCACACCCCCTGATAATTAATAGCATGTGGTTTGGGTCAGCTTGTAATTATCCCCACCCCCACACCCCCTGATAATTAATTGCATGTGGTTTTGGTCAGCTTGTAATTATCCCCCCCCACACCCCCTGATAATTAATAGCATGTGGTTTGGGTCAGCTTGTAATTATCCCCACCCCCACACCCCCTGATAATTAATAGCATGTGGTTTTGGTCAGCTTGTAATTATCCCCCCCCACACCCCCTGATAATTAATAGCATGTGGTTTTGGTCAGCTTGTAATTATCCCCACCCCCACACCCCCTGATAATTAATAGCATGTGGTTTTGGTCAGCTTGTAATTATCCCCCCCCACACCCCCTGATAATTAATAGCATGTGGTTTGGGTCAGCTTGTAATTATCCCCACCCCCACACCCCCTGATAATTAATTGCATGTGGTTTTGGTCAGCTTGTAATTATCCCCCCCCACACCCCCTGATAATTAATAGCATGTGGTTTTGGTCAGCTTGTAATTATCCCCCCCCCCCACACCCCCTGATAATTAATAGCATGTGGTTTTGGTCAGCTTGTAATTATCCCCCCCCCACACACACCTTTAATTAATTGCATGTGTATTGTGTGACCTTACAATTATTTACTCCCCACCCACATCCCCATTATTATCTTCTCTGGTCCATCAGAGGGGTCATCAATCAGAGATTTGTCCCTTTTATCCTTAATCTTTTGGCTTTATTTCAAGGATGTACTAAATAAATACATATGTTCTTCCAAATTGTTTGTTAATTTGTTGCATTTAGTTTGGTGTTTTGCCTGGTTTATAATTTAAATTGTATCTTTCTGTTTGACTTCACAGTGTCCCTCCACGCCACAGGAATGGCAGACTGTGGCTTCCCAGTTTGCTGCCCGTTGGGACTTTCCCAACTGCGGAGGGGCGATTGACGGCAAACACGTGCGAATTGTGCCCCCACCCCATTCGGGGTCATACTATTGGAATTATAAGGGGTTCCATAGTATCGTGTTGATGGCGGTGGTGTCGGCACAATATGACTTTCTGTATGTGGATGTGGGGAAAAACGGCCGGATGTCGGACGGAGGAGTCTTCAACCACACGGAGTTCGGTCATCGTCTCCAAACTGGTGGGCTGGAGCTGCCACCAGATGAAGATAATGTGGAGGGACTCCCCTTCGTCTTCATTGCCGACGAGGCGTTCGGTCTGGGTGACCATCTGATGAGGCCATTTCCCCAACGATCCCTCACCCCTGAGAGGAGGATTTTTAATTATCGGTTGGCCAGAGCAAGAAGGGTGGTGGAAAATGCATTTGGTATTATGGCCAACCGTTTCAGATTGCTCCTTACATCCCTACATCTGGCAGAGTACAAACTCAATACTATCATTCTTGCATGCTGTGTCATGCACAATTATTTACGGAAACATTCAGGAACATACTCCTTACCAATTGGCCCTGAGGCCGGAGTGGAAGGCAACATGACAGGGCTGGATAATCGCCCTCTTGGTTCCGCACCACAATCAGCCCAGCAAGTGCGGGACCTTTATTTACAGTATTTTAATGGTAGGGGGGCCATTGAAATGGCAGCAGACCCTTAAACCATCTTTTTGATTTACAAAGAATAAATACAGTTATTTATGTTTGAAATATTGGTAGTTTCGTATTGTTTTGCTTTTAATTTGGCCTGTTTTATATGTTGTCCTAGTGCACATCTTAATAGTGGCAAACTTGTTTAGCGTTTAGTAAATAAGCCCCTTTGTCAATGAACCACAACATGTTTTAGTCAAACTGGTAGTATTTAAAAAGAAGAAGCCACACATTTTTGAATTTGTGCAAACATTATTTTTTTTATTATAGTGCACATCCAAAACTTTTGTTTTATAATTTTTTTTTTTTTTTTTTTTTTTTGTTGTTTTGGTATTTTTTTTTTTTTTTTTTTTTTTTTTTTTACCTGATTTTTTTTTTTTTTTTTTATGTTATCTTTTTGACATTTTTTTGGTGTTTTTCTCACAACATATTCTTTTTTGGGATTGATTTTTTAAAACAAACATAAAAACATGTTTAACCACTTGCCGACCGCCCCCTGTATATATACGTCGGCAGAATGGCACGTACAGGCAGAACCACGTACCTGTACGTGCCATTCTTCCGGCGGGTGGGGGGTCCGATCGGACCCCCCCCGGCCGGCGGGGACGGTCGGGATCGCTTCAGGAGCGATCCGGGATGAGGGGACGGCCAGTGGTTTCTGGCCACCCCCTCGCGATCGCTCCTGGCGAATCAGATGCTTCCTCTGTCTGTGTCAATCAAAACACAGGCAGAGGAAGTGATGTCACGCTCGGTGCGCCGGTCTATGTGACCGGAACGCCGAGCTGTGAACATCTAAAGGTTAGTGCACCAACAGTACACTGACACCAGTACACATAGGCACACAAAACACCCCCCTGTCACCCCCAGATCACCCCCCAGATCACCCCCTCCCCCCCCCCCAGTCACAGTGTCACTAATTGCAGTGATCATTTTTTTACTGATCACTGCATTTAGTGTCAGTGTGACTGTAATAACTGTCAGTGCAGTTAGTTTTAGGTCCAAGGTAGCCCCCCACCCCCCCCTAATAAAGGTTTAACCCCTTGATTGCCCCCCAGGTAACCCTTTCACCCCCTTTTGCCAGTGTCACTAAGCGATCGTTTTTCTGATCGCTGTATTAGTGTCACTGCTGTCGCTAGGTAACCATTTTTTTTTTTTAGGTAACCGCCATGTTTATATAGGTTCATAAATAGGTTTATAGGTCAGGTACCCCCATATTACAACCTAAATAAAGGTTTTAACCCCCTGATTGCCCCTAGAGTTAACCCTTTCACCAGTGATCACTGTATAACTGTCACTGGTGACGCTGGTTAGCCAGTTAGTTATTTCGTTATTTAGGTTCCCCGTCAGGTTTTTATATAGCGTCAGGTACCCCCATATATTACCTAATAAAGGTTTTAACCCCCTGATTGCCCCTAGTTAACCCTTTCACCCCCTTTTGCCAGTGTCACTAAGCGATCGTTTTTCTGATCGCTGCATTAGTGTCGCTAGGTAACCATTTTTTTTTTTTAGGTAACCGCCATGTTTATATAGGTTCATAAATAGGTTTATAGGTCAGGTACCCCCATATTACAACCTAAATAAAGGTTTTAACCCCCTGATTGCCCCTAGAGTTAACCCTTTCACCAGTGATCACTGTATAACTGTCACTGGTGACGCTGGTTAGCCAGTTAGTTATTTCGTTATTTAGGTTCCCCGTCAGGTTTTTATATAGCGTCAGGTACCCCCATATATTACCTAATAAAGGTTTTAACCCCCTGATTGCCCCTAGTTAACCCTTTCACCCCCTTTTGCCAGTGTCACTAAGCGATCGTTTTTCTGATCGCTGCATTAGTGTCGCTAGGTAACCAGTTTTTTTTTGTATTACTGTTACGGGTGACGCTGGTTAGTTAGCTTGTTTTTTATACTGTCAGGGCACCCGCCATTTATTACCCAATAACGGTTTAACCCCCTGATCGCCCGGCGGGTGATATCAATTAGGTTTTAGGGTCAAATAAGGTCTGCGTCGCCCCAGGTTAGTGCCAGTACCGCAAACACCCACGCGCAAAGCATACACCTCCCTTAGTGGCACAGTATCTGAACAGATCAATATCTGATCTGATCAGATCTATACTAGCGTCCCAGCAGTTTAGGGTTCCAAAAAAAAAAACGCATTGTTAGCGGGATCAGCCCAGATACCTGCTAGCACCTGCGTTTTCCCCCTCCGCCCAGCCCAGCCCAGCCCACCCAAGTGCAGTATCGATCGATCACTGTCACTTACAAAACACTAAGCACACATAACTGCAGCGTTCGCAGAGTCAGGCCTGATCCCTGCGATCGCTAACATTTTTTTTGTGGTAGCGTTTTGATTCAGTCGCTTCAGTCAGGAGCTTTTTTACCTGTGAATCTCAAAAAAATAAAAAAAAATAAAATAGTTGTCGTTTTATTGTTCTCTCTCTCACTCTATTCTCTCTCTATTGTTGCTCTTTTTTTACTCCATTCTATTCTGCAATGTTTTATTATGTTTTATTATGTTTTATTATGTTTTATTATGTTTTATCATGCTTGCTTTTCAGGTATGTAATTTTGTTTACTGTGTGTTTTAGTGTTGAGCATTTTTTTGTTTTCAGGTGCGCCATTCAGTTGCAACGCGGATTTATTTATCTTGACAGCAACAGCGTTTGCTCCCACGATACATAAAGCCGCGACTCCAACGCTGTAGGAGGTGATTTCACCACCACAGTTAAAAAAAAGAGCATATATGCCGAAGCATGGGGGCAGCAGGGGGGGGGAGGAGCGATTGGCTCCTAATGCCACGTACATACGGTCGAAATTCCGACCGTGTGTACACGGCATAACTTTTGCGGGAGGATGCCCCCATGCATCGGCATATATAAATGGTGCATGTATGCCCATCATTAGAAGTGGGTGGATGAAGGGAGGTATTCTAATGGTGGGCATACCCACCAATCAATCTCTTTTTTTCGTTCAGCCAAGAGGCTGCATGAAAAAAAAAAGATTACAATATATGTCCAGTATGTTGCTGGACTTTGAATGGTTATACCAGAATGATGCCTGCAGGTTTAGGTATCATCTTGGTATCATTCTTTTCAGCCAGTGATCGGCTTTCATGTAAAAGCAATTCTAGCGGGTAATTAGCCTCTAGACTGCTTTTACAAGCAGTGGGAGGGAATGTCCCCCCTCCCGGATATAAACCGCGCCATTGGGAAATTGGGAAAGCATTTTATCACACCAATCTTGGTGTGGTCAGATGCTTTGAGGGCAGAGGAAAGATCTAGGGTCTAATAGACCCCAATTTTTTCAAAAAAAGAGTACCTGTCACTGCCTATTGCTATCATAGGGGATATTTACATTCCCTGAGATAACAATAAAAATCATAACAAAGAAAAAAAATGGAAGGAACAGTTTAAAAATAAAATAAAAAAGCTAAATAAATAAAAAAAAAACCAAAAAAAAAAAAAAAAAGCACCCCTGCCCCCCCTTCTCTTGCGCAAAGGCGTACACAAGCGTTGGTCTGGCGTCATATGTAAACAGCAATTGCACCATGCATGTGAGGTATCACCGCGAAGGTCAGATCGAGGGCAGTAATTTTAGCAGTAGACCTCCTCCGTGAATCTAATGTGGTATCATGTAAAGGCTTTTAAAGGCTTTTAAAAATGTATGTAGTTTGTCGCCACTGCGTGTTTGTGCGCAATTTTAAAGCATGTCGTGTTTGGTATCCATGTACTCGGCCTAAGATCATATTTTTTATTTCATCAAAAATTTGAGCAATATAGTGTGTTTTAGTGCATTAAAATAAAAAAAAGTGTATTTTTTCCACAAAAAATGCGTTTGAAAAATCGCTGCGCAAATACTGTGTGGAAAAAAAAAATGCAACACCCACCATTTTAATCTGTAGGGCCTTTGCTTTAACAATATATATAGTGTTTGGGGGTTCAACGTAATTTTCTTGCAAAAAAAAAATATGTTTTCATGTAAACAAAAAGTGTCAGAAAGGGCTTTGTCTACAAGTGGTTAGAAGAGTGGGTGACGTGTGACATAGGCTTCTAAATGTTGTGCATAAAATGCCAGGACAGTTCAAACCCCCCCCAAATGACCCCATTTTGGAAAGTAGACACCCCAAGCTATTTGATGAGAGCAATGTTGAGCCCATTAAATATTTTTTTTTTTTGTCCCAAGAGATTGAATAATGAAAAAAAAAAAAATATATATTTTTTTTTACAAAAAGTTGTCACTAAATGATATATTGCTCAAACATGTCATGGGCATATGTGGAAATACACCCCAAAATACATTCTGTTGCTTCTCCTGAGTACGGGGATACCACATGTGTGGGACTTTTTGGGAGCCTAGCTGCGTACGGAACCCCAAAAACCAATCACCGCCTTCAGGCTTTCTAAGGGTGTAATTTTTTTATTTCACTTCTCACTGCCAATCACAGTTTCGGAGGCCATGGAATGCCCAGATGGCATAAAACCCCCCAAAATGACCCCATTTTGGAAAGTAGACACCCCAAGCTATTTGCTGAGAGGTATTGTGAGTATTTTGCAGATCTCGCTTTTTGTCACAAAGTTTTGAAAATTGAAAAAAGAAAAAAATTTTTTTTTTTCTTTACTTTCTTCATTTTCAAAAACAAATGAGAGCTGTAAAATACTCACCATGCCTCTCAACAAATAGCTTGGGGTGTCTACTTTCCAAAATGGGGTCATTTGGGGGGGTTTTGTGCTATTTTGGCATTTTATGGCCTTCGAAACGGTGATAGGTAGTGAGGAGTGAAATCAAAAATTTGCACCCTTAGAAATCCTGAAGGCGGTGCTTGGGTTTCGGGGCCCCGTACGCGGCTAGGCTCCCAAAAAGTCCCACACATGTGGTATCCCCATACTCAGGAGAAGCAGCAAAAATGTATTTTGGGGTGCAATTCCACATATAACTATGGCATGTGTGAGCAATATATCATTTAGTGACAACTTTTTGAAAAAAAAAAAAAAATCTTTTTTATTTTTGTCTTTATTCAATCACTTGGGACTAAAAAAAAAAATATTCAATGGGCTCAACATGCCTCTCAGCAAATAGCTTGGGGTGTCTACTTTCCAAAATGGGGTCATTTGGGGGGGTTTTGTACTTCTCTGCCATTTTAGCACCTCAAGAAATGAAATAGGCAGTCATAAATTAAAAGCGGTGTAAATTCCAGAAAATGTACTCTAGTTTGTAGACGCTATAACTTTTGCGCAAACCAATAAATATACGCTTATTGGCATTTTTTTTTACTAAAGACATGTGGCTGAATACATTTTGGCCCAAATGTTTGACTAAAATTGAGTTTATTAGATTTTTTTTATAACAAAAAGTAGAAAATCTCTTTTTTTTTCAAAATTTTCGCTCTTTTTCCGTTTATATCGCAAAAAAAATAAAAATCACAGAGGCAATCAAATACCATCAAAAGAAAGCTCTATTTGTGGGAAGAAAAGGACGCAAATTTCGTTTGGTTACAAAATTGCATGACCGCGCAATTACCAGTTAAAGTAGTGCAGTGCGAAATTGAAAAAAAGACCTCTGGTCCTTTGGCTGCCAAATGGTCCGGGGCTGAAGTGGTTAAAATTGTTAAAAACCCCGCTAACTGGACAAGACGACTCACCCCGTTTGAAACGCTTTGCCACGACAAGACCCCCCAAAGACACCTTATCTCCCTGCTCTATACTGCCCTTACAGAAACTGCAGATCTGCCACTGTCCCCCTCACAAAAATCTTGGAACAGGGACCTCCCCTCCCCCTTGACGCACGCAGACTGGTCCAGGATCCACGAATACGCCCACAGAGGCTCCCTGAACGTCGCCACCCAGGAGAACGGTTACAAAATCCTCACTAGATGGTATAGAACTCCATCCCTCCTCCACAAATTTGCTCCCTCAACCTCCGACCTATGTTGGAGATGTAAAACTGAAGTGGGAACCATGATTCACATATGGTGGGACTGCCCACTCATTCAAACCTTTTGGAGGGATGTCCATAGACTCACCTCCTCGATCACCACTTACTCCCTAGATTATACTCCAGCTCAGTTCCTCCTGCACCATACGTCCATACCAAGGAAAGCATACCACAAATCTCTTGCCATGCACCTGGTCAACGCGGCCAGAATCTGTATCCCAAGACACTGGTGCTCTACTCAGACACCCTCACTCAAAGAATGGTTCACGACCATATCAAAAACCTGCGACATGGAGGAGCTAATTCACATCTCACAAGAGAGAATGGAGACCTTTTCTACTACCTGGGCCTGCTGGTTACACTTCAAAACCACTCTTGAATACAAACAACACATGCCTCCCGATTAGGATAAAACACTCCCACACCTATGTGGTGCACTGGAGGGCTGCACGGGACCACCCCCCTACCCCCTCTCTCCACCTCCCTGTCTCATCTTACCAGCTGTACCCTTCCCTACCGGCCCTTCCCCTACCCTACCCCCCCCACCTTTCCCTCCCCTTTTTCTTCTTTTCCTCCTCCTTCACCCCCTCTCAGACTTCTTTACCCTGTAGGCGCTAGGGACTAGACGCCTGAAGCACTAATTTTTCTACCAGGATCAAGTGAAAACAGACCCCCACCATGAATGGCTCTCATCCATACGCCCTCCCCCGCCATAATACATTTAACCCTGGAGCCACACCTCTAGTTCTGTCTTTCACTGTTATTATTATGTTCTGCATTCACTGTTGATCTATGTTATTTGCACTATTGTACAACTTTTCTATGTATAATACCTGTACATGTTCAATAAAATCTTTATGGAAAAAAAAAAAAAAAAAAAATTGTTAAAAAATTTAGGCTTAGCATTTGAAATTATTTACACAATGTAAAAGTCCAGAACTTACAAAGTTCAACAGGTAACCCATGAACAGAAGAAGCCAAATTTTGAATATGCACACTAATTTAACTGGAAAATGGGTAATGTCAACATGTGCTATGTTCCATCATGGGGAATCAATGGACGTGTTTTGTGTGTGAAACCCCTTCCCTCTCACCTACTAGCATTAGGGGTTGCAAACACCAAATGCGTCCATTGAGATCGCCTGATGGCACATAGCACATGTTGACATACCGTGTGCATATTAAAAATTTTGCCTCTAAAATTAGTTAAACAGCGCATCAAAAGGGGAATGAAGGACATGATTGATGTTAAGAAATGTAAAAGGGGTCTTTAGATTCTCCCCAAAACATCAATCATGTCCTTCATTCCCTGCTGCATGGTGGCCATCTCCTTCTGCATATTTTCCAGCTGCAGATTCCAGGCCATGATCTGGCCAATAAGCCTGTGGGCACTGTCAGTGGAAAATGGCTCCGCAGCTTGTCCTTCCACAAACAGATCAGCATCACCTAAAAGTTGGGTAGATAAAACACAAGAAAAAAAGTGTCAAAAACATGCAGACCTTAATTTATTACCTCAATCTGTGTTCTGAGACACTCACTTGGTGGGGTGCAGATTTGATCGACTTCAACGACCTGTTCCGCCACATCCACGCGCGGGCTTGGGCTAACTGCCCAATTAGTCTGGTGATGCCGGGAGGTCCTCGTAGGTTCGGACTGACGTCTGAGTCTTTTGCCCCCTATGGTAATGGAACACAAAAAGGTACACTTTTGAATCACACTGATATTTGAGTGCCAAAATAGGATTAGTAAACATTGTTTAAAAGTCTTGCCAATTATTAGCAGTTTGTTAGAAGATCCTACTTGAAGACAGAATTGAAATGTCTATCTAATGAAACTCCAATACTTAAACCGCCCTTCAACCCTAAATTTGAACTTCCGCTCATTGGATCCCTGCACCCCTGTGGTGTCTTATTTTGAACCTTTTAGGGGGGATGGGTTGCAGATACCTGTGTAAGGCAGGTATTTGCACACACATCCGGCCCTAGACTCCCACAGAAGTATACGCCACATCCCGTCCCACCGTGCTGTCTGCTGGGACACACAGGAGTCCCCGAGCTCGCGCGGACCAGTCCTATTGCATTGCGCAACTGGCGCATGCCCAATAGTGACCCGGGAAGTGAAGCCGCAAACATTAATTTCATGATTGCAAGATCAGAGATTGTAGCTGCACCATCCAAGGGACAGGTGAGTGTACTTCTTTGAAAAGTCACCACCTACAGTATTTAGAGATGATGAGCATTTTTTGGGAATTGTGAGCATGACACCCTGCTTAACATATTTATCCCCCCCCCCAAAACAGCCTCTGGAGTCCCTGTGTAAGTTACCCCTAAAACCCTTACTACAGCAGTAATTGTATAGATAGTGACAATAATAAACAACCTTACAACTCCAACAACACAAAGCCAGGTAAACTCAATAAACGTTATGAAGACAAACGGAACTTTCAACAAATATGCGCAAGTTTCAGGTACGAATGGTAATTAAATCTGCGCAAGTTTCAGGTACGAATGGTAATAACATCTGCGCAAGTTTCACGGACGAATGGTAATTAAATCTGCGCAAGTTTCAGGTACGAATGGTAATAACATCTGCGCAAGTTTCACGGACGAATGGTAATTAAATCTGCGCAAGTTTCACGTACGAATGGTAATAACATCTGCGCAAGTTTCACGGACGAATGGTAATTAAATCTGCGCAAGTTTCACGTACGAATGGTAATTAAATCTGCGCAAGTTTCACGTACGAATGGTAATTAAATCTGCGCAAGTTTCACGTACGAATGGTAATTAAATCTGCGCAAGTTTCAGGTACGAATGGTAATAACATCTGCGCAAGTTTCACGGACGAATGGTAATTAAATCTGCGCAAGTTTCACGTACGAATGGTAATAACATCTGCGCAAGTTTCACGGACGAATGGTAATTAAATCTGCGCAAGTTTCACGTACGAATGGTAATTAAATCTGCGCAAGTTTCACGTACGAATGGTAATTAAATCTGCGCAAGTTTCACGTACGAATGGTAATTAAATCTGCGCAAGTTTCACGTACGAATGGTAATTAAATCTGCGCAAGTTTCACGTACGAATGGTAATTACATCTGCGCAAGTTTCACGGACGAATGGTAATTAAATCTGCGCAAGTTTCACGTACGAATGGTAATTAAATCTGCGCAAGTTTCACGTACGAATGGTAATTAAATCTGCGCAAGTTTCACGTACGAATGGTAATTAAATCTGCGCAAGTTTCACGTACGAATGGTAATTAAATCTGCGCAAGTTTCACGTACGAATGGTAATTACATCTGCGCAAGTTTCAGGTACGAATGGTAATTACATCTGCGCAAGTTTCAGGTACGAATGGTAATTACATCTGCGCAAGTTTCAGGTACGAATGGTAATTACATCTGCGCAAGTTTCAGGTACGAATGGTAATTACATCTGCGCAAGTTTCAGGTACGAATGGTAATTAAATCTGCGCAAGTTTCAGGTACGAATGGTAATTAAATCTGCGCAAGTTTCAGGTACGAATGGTAATTAAATCTGCGCAAGTTTCACGGACGAATGGTAATTAAATCTGCGCAAGTTTCACGTACGAATGGTAATTACATCTGCGCAAGTTTCACGTACGAATGGTAATTACATCTGCGCAAGTTTCAGGTACGAATGGTAATTACATCTGCGCAAGTTTCAGGTATGAATGGTAATTAAATCTGCGCAAGTTTCACGGACGAATGGTAATTAAATCTGCGCAAGTTTCACGTACGAATGGTAATTAAATCTGCGCAAGTTTCACGTACGAATGGTAATTACATCTGCGCAAGTTTCACGTACGAATGGTAATTACATCTGCGCAAGTTTCAGGTACGAATGGTAATTACATCTGCGCAAGTTTCAGGTACGAATGGTAATTAAATCTGCGCAAGTTTCACGGACGAATGGTAATTAAATCTGCGCAAGTTTCACGGACGAATGGTAATTAAATCTGCGCAAGTTTCACGTACGAATGGTAATTACATCTGCGCAAGTTTCAGGTACGAATGGTAATTACATCTGCGCAAGATTAGACATATCAAGTATAACCATAGTAGCGCACGTGCTTGACTTACTTTTTTTGATGGCTTTTCGAATTCTCCTATACTGATCGTGCTCCCTGGATTTGATGTCGGACCATCGCTTGCGCAGTTGATCCTTGCCCCTTCGTACGCCGAATTTCTGCTCCAGGGTGCTGACGATTGTAGTGAGAATCTTGTCCTTGCGCAAGTTGGGACGAGGGTACGGGCCATTTTCCCCGTCGTAATCTTCCCTTTGGAGGATGTCCACCATCTCCACCATCTCTTCAAAGGCCATATTGGTGGCCTTATATCTGCTGCTGGATGCAGATGTGTTGGCTTCTTGGCTTTCCTCCGCGCTACTGGCTGAGAATGTGTCCGCCATATTCATGAATTAATTCACCAACAATGCAACGAGGGGAAGCGGGGCGGGGAATACTCGTCATGAGGAACGTCATGGGCGGGCGACGCGGAGGACGCAGGCGGACTTCGACGCGTGCGCAGTGTATATAAGGCTGTTTGAGGGGCCCACGTGTTCCCGAACGGAAGTAGCGAGCGCTCTGTACGAAGGTAAGTGTTTTCTAGGATGCATTACTGTGTTTTTTTTTGGTTTTTGGGCCAGCATTTTTTAAGGATATGTGTGTGTTGCTGCCTGTGTGTAGGGGTTGCTGCCTGTGTGGATGTGTTGCTGCCTGTGTGTAGGGGTTGCTGCCTGTGTGTAGGGGTTGCTGCCTGTGTGTAGGGGTTGCTGCCTGTGTGTAGGGTTTGCTGCCTGTGTGTAGGGGTTGCTGCCTGTGTGGATGTGTTGCTGCCTGTGTGTAGGGGTTGCTGCCTGTGTGTGGGTGTGTTGTGTAATGTTTGTTAAGAAAAACTGGTTGTGCGTTTTAAGTAACATTTGTGTTTTTGGTCTTTTGTATTGCCATTACTAACAAAACAGAAACAAACATGTCATCACCCCAGTTGAATCCATTCAAGGACCAGCAGTTCATGTCCGAATTCATTGCCCTGTACAGAAAAAATACCAACCTGTGGCAGCTCAAGAACCCTTTATATGGCAATAGGGATGTCCGGAAGGCAACACTGGGGCCACTTGTGGCTTTTGTGAAGACTAAAGTCCCCAACGCAAACACCAAGTTTGTGGAAGCCAGAATTGCAAGTTTAAGGCACATGTACAAGCGGGAGCGCAAGAAGATTGAGGAATCAGTCAGATCAGGAGCAGCAGCAGAGAATGTTTATGTACCCAAGCTGTGGTACTACAACCAACTGACTTTTATAGGTGACCAGATGGAACCCAGGCAATCACTGTCGACTCTTCCCTCCACCCTTCCCTCCACTCTTCCCTCCACTCTTCCCTCCACCCCAGCTGAGGCTTCCACGGAAGGAGAAGACCCCTCCACCTTGGAGCAGGCTGATGCGCCCAGCTGGAGCCAGGTATATATTTAGTAGCCTAAATTGTGATTGTGTGAATATTAATGCTGTAAACGTTAAAATGTGAAACAATTAACACCCTGAACTCAGAATTGTGAAAAAAACTGACAAAAATTATGCACACTTCTAAAAAGTGTTGGTGCAACATATCGATACATATATAGTGTATACATACATCCAGTAGTGGCAAAAAAAGCGTTAGACAACATTGGTGATCTGCTTGGAAAATGCAGGGGTCCAAATGATAGCCTTTTGGATCTTTTGGAAAATTTAGATGGTCGTTCCTAAGTTTACAATTGGATGATTGAGGAGGCCAGAAACCACAAAACAGGTGTTTGATTTTTGTTTTTATTTGCACACAGGATGAGCTGACCCAGGATGATGCCGGGACAAGTGGTATGGAGGAGGAGGAGGACATGACCAGCGAGAGCCAGGAGGTGGCTGGGCCCAGCACGAGCCAGAGTGACAGCCAGACCCAATTAAGAAGTCTACCTCCACCCCTGCCCTTACCCCCAAGAAGGCCCAGGAGGATGACCATTGTTGAGGAGGAATCACTGCAACTGATTCGGAAGGCGAGTGCGATTCTCGACAAACCCCCCCTTCCAGAAGAGGCCTATGCCAGCTACGTGTCCAGCAGGTTGCTGGAAATGGAGAGGGGCCAACGGCACCTGTGTGAGGGCCTCATTTCTGAGGCAATTAGGGGGGGTTTGAGGGGTGAATTACGAGAATCCACCCGCCTGACCCATGAAGGCCCGACACCAACTTCTCCTCCTCCTCCTCCTCGTCTTCCTTCTTCTCCTCCTCCTCCTCCTCCTCCTCCTCCTCCTACTCCTCCTCCTACCACAAGTCAGCCTCCAAGGAAGCGTGCAGGGAAGACTGCAGGGAAGAGTGCAGGGCAGCGTGGTGGGAAGAGTCGGAAGTGATTGCCTGGCTTCAGTCTGGTCTCACAGAAGACACAGGCTGTTGTAGTGCCACAGCTTGGGGACATAGATGTCATCTGCTGCTGTTCCTGGTCTGTCTGATTCCTGGTCAATCTTCTTGTGCTCCCTATATTGTATGAAATGTGCCCAAGCTTAATTTTTGGCTTCACAAACTTGGTGTCTGCCGTTGGGGCAAAAAGTCTTCACAAAATCTACAAGTGGCTCCAGTGTTGCCTTCCTATTTTGTTTTGCCTTATTTGTTTTAACCAGAATAAATGGTCATTTAATTTTCATCAAATAATGATATACGTGCTTGTTATTCAAAAACATAGTTTCTTTAGGAGTAGGCAGGTACATGTCTAAACATTCATTTGACAATACAAGTGTAAAGTGCAACTTCAATGGAACTGCAAGTGCAGTCGCTGGAAAGGTGAGGGTTAAGATCTGAATTAAGGGCAAGCTCTGCTGACTCCACAATTGTATCATGTGTAATAACTAATCCTTTTGATAACCAACAAATAATAAAAAATATCTATATAGAGATATATGTACATATATAATATATATATATATATATATATATATATATATATATATATATATATATATATATATATATATATATTTTTATACACGTATAGATCTATATATCTATATATATTAATATATATATATATATATATATATGTAGATATCGCTATATATTTTTTTGGGCTTATTGAGAAATATAGATATATTTTTCATTTGGTGATTTGGATATCTATATCTATATATATATATATATATATATATATATATATATATATATATATATATATATATATATATATATATATATATATATATATATATATATATATACACAAATATATAACTTCACTAAAGAATGCTGAAGTAAAAACGTTCGGGAGTACTCTGCGTGAATATACAAGCAGCAAGGCAAAATCATTCTTCAAGTACGATAACATACAAATCGCGCTGTCAGAAAAAAAAAAAAAAAAAAAAAAAATTCAGCAGCGTGACGATTGTGCGAGGTTCAAAACGAAGGCTAGTTTTACCAGACCGAGCGAGTCCGTGACATAATAGCTACTGAGCATGCGTCCTTTTTGGTACGCCGGACCATACTACACACGACCGGATTATCCGCTGGACTGCCAAGTCCAGCGGATAATTTGAGAACAAAACCTGAAACTTTAGTCCGCCGTACTTTGGCCAAAAAAAGTCCGCCGGCGCCCACACACGAGGGGATTATCCGCTGGACTTCGGTCCAGCGGATAATCCCGCGGGATAGTCCCTTCGTGTGTACGCGGCATAAGGCTATTTATCCTTAATGTTCACAAGAAAAGCACTGAAGGATTTAAGGTGGTTCTTTCAGACAGCTCAGTTCCCAATGATCCGCTTCCTAAACATATGCTTTTGGGATGATTTACTAAAGAAGTGGAATCATTTGTGTAAATTTTCATTTTAATTATCTAATCATGTGCAGGTGAACAGGAATTTGCTTTTCACATGATTGGAAAACTGGAGTGAATATTCATATAATTTATTGTGTAAAAATGTTCAGGCTGGGTTCACACCTATGCCAATTGAATGCGGGGGGCAGCGGCGGAGAGCACTGCACAGAAACGCTGTGCATCTTTAGCTCCGTTTCAGGGCCAAATTCAGGCAAAGATTCAGCCCTGATTCATCCCTGAACCGGAGAATGGGAACACACAGCGTTCCTGTGCGTTCAGCAGCCAGTTCCAGTGTGAACCGAGCTTAAAGTGGAGCTCCACCCTCTTTTTTCACTCATCTGCATCCTCTGCCTCTCTGTCCCCCTAAACACATTTGGCATAAAAAAATTTTTTTTTTTTTTAAACTTACCATTTTATTGCAGATCTTCTTCTCCACTTCCTGTTTCCGGCCGCGGCGCGAACGCGTCATCCCCCGTCCGCTATGCCTCCTGGGAGATGTTTGTCATCAATCCCAGGAGGCAATAGGCGTCGCTGGGCCATAGCATCACGTTATTTCAAAACCGGAAATAACGCGATGCCGGCGCCATTTTCAATAGGGGCAACACTCCACTGACAGTTTCACACACTGAGCGGCTCTGTGCTCAGTGTGTGAAACTGATTTTCAACTGAAGGGAGAGACTAGCTGTCAAAGTGATGTCGGGGGTGGGCGGGACCGGGCGCCCAGCCCAGCAGCTATCAAACACAGACACCAGCCAATGGGATGGGATCTGGGCGGGCTGCAACGTGTATGTGGCCCCGCCCACTTTCTTAAGCAGCCCAATCATCATCATCATCTGGTATTTGATAGCTGCATGGCCCCGCCCACCCCGGGTCCCGTCCACCCGACATCACGCTGACAGCTGGTCTCTGCATTCAGTTACATATAGTGTAACTGAAAAATGACAAAATCGGCTCAGTGTGAAACTGCCAGTGTCAGCCAGTGCCAATCAGTGCCACCTGCCAGTGTCAGTCAGTGCCACCTGCCAGTGTCAGTCAGTGCCAATCAGTGCAACCTGCCAATGCCATCCAGTGCCACCTGCCAGTGTCAGCCAGTGCCAATCAGTGCAACCTGCCAATGCCATCCAGTGCCACCTGCCAGTGTCAGCCAGTGCCAATCAGTGCAACCTGTCAATGCCATCCAGTGCCACCTGCCAGTGTCAGTCAGTGTCACCCGCCAGTGCCAGCCAGTGCCAACCGCCAGTGCCAGTCAGTGCCAACCGCCAGTGCCAGTCAATGGCAACCGCCAGTGCCAGTCAATGCCAACCTGCCAGTGCCAATCAGTGACACCCGCCAGTGCCAGTCAGTGCCACCTGTCCGTGCCAGTGCCACCTGTCAGTGCCAAGTGCCAGTACCACCTGCGAGTGCCAATCAGTGCCACTCAGTGCAACCTGCCAATGCCATCCAGTGCCACCTGCCAGTGTCAGCCAGTGTCACCCGCCAGTGCCAGCCAGTGTCACCCGCCAGTGCCAGCCAGTGTCACCCGCCAGTGTCAGTCAGTGCCAACCGCCAGTGCCAGTCAATGCCAACCTGCCAGTGCCAATCAGTGACACCCGCCAGTGGCACCTGTCCGTGCCAGTGCCACCTGTCAGTGCCAAGTGCCAGTACCACCTGCGAGTGCCAATCAGTGCCACCATCCAGTGCCATCCGATGTGGTTTGCTGCGGTGCGGTTTTCTGCGGGCGATGTGGTTTGATGTGGTGCGATTTGCTGCTGGCGATGTGGTTTGCGGTTTGATTTGCTGCGGGCGATGTGGTTTGATGCGGTGCGATTTGCTTTGGGCGATGTGGTTTGATGCGGTGCGATTTGCTGCAGGCGATGTGGTTTGATGTGGTGCGATTTGCTTTGGGCGATGTGGTTTGATGCGGTGCAATTTGCTTTGGGTGATGTGGTTTGATGCAGTGTGATTTGATGCGGTGTGATTTGCTGTGGGTGATGTGATTTGATGCGGTGTGGTTTACTGCGGGCGATGTGGTTTGATGCGGTGCGATTTGCTGCGGGCGATGTGGTTTGATGCGGTGCGATTTGCTGCGGGCGATGTGGTTTGATGCGGTGCGATTTGCTTTGGGCGATGTGGTTTGATGCGGTGCGATTTGCTGCAGGCGATGTGGTTTGATGTGGTGCGATTTGCTGCGGGTGATGTGGTTTGATGCGGTGCGATTTGCTTTGGGCGATGTGGTTTGATGCGGTGCGATTTGCTTTGGGCGATGTGGTTTGATGCGGTGCTATTTGCTTTGGGTGATGTGGTTTGATGCAGTGCGATTTGCTGCAATGCGATTTGCTGCAGGCGATGTTGTTTGATGCGGTGTGATTTGCTGTGGGCGATGTGGTTTGATGCGGTGCAATTTGCTGTGGGCGATGTGATTTGATGCGGTGTGATTTGCTGTGGGTGATGTGGTTTGATGTGGTGCGATTTGCTGCGGGCGATGTGGTTTGATGTGGTGCGATTTGCTGCGGGCGATGTGGTTTGATGTGGTGCGATTTGCTGCGGGTGATGTAGTTTGATGTGGTGCGATTTGCTTTGGGCGATGTGGTTTGATGCGGTGCAATTTGCTTTGGGTGATGTGGTTTGATGCAGTGTGATTTGATGCGGTGTGATTTGCTGTGGGTGATGTGATTTGATGCGGTGTGGTTTACTGCGGGCGATGTGGTTTGATGCGGTGCGATTTGCTGCGGGCGATGTGGTTTGATGTGGTGCGATTTGCTGCGGGTGATGTGGTTTGATGCGGTGCGATTTGCTTTGGGCGATGTGGTTTGATGCGGTGCGATTTGCTTTGGGCGATGTGGTTTGATGCGGTGCAATTTGCTTTGGGTGATGTGGTTTGATGCAGTGCGATTTGCTGCAATGCGATTTGCTGCAGGCGATGTTGTTTGATGCGGTGTGATTTGCTGTGGGCGATGTGATTTGATGCGGTGTGATTTGCTGTGGGTGATGTGGTTTGATGTGGTGCGATTTGCTGCGGGCGATGTGGTTTGATGTGGTGCGATTTGCTGCGGGCGATGTGGTTTGATGTGGTGCGATTTGCTGCGGGCGATGTGGTTTGATGTGATTTCGATTTGCTGTGGGTGATGTGATGCCTTAGAAATGCATCTTTACTTGGTCTACACCAGGGAAATGTAATTAGCGGACCTCCAGCTGTTGCGGAACTACAAGTCCCATGAGGCATAGAAAGACTCGGACAGCCACAAGCATGACACCCAGAGGCAAAGGCATGATGGGACTTGTAGTTTTACAACAGCTGGAGGTCCGCTAATTTGCAGGTAGGCAATACAAGAAATAATGCAATTGTAATTTATTTCCTGGAGGGAGGAGGGGAGGAGAGGTTTGCATAGCTTGGGGTGATGTGATGCAACTTCCTCTGACACTGCCGTTGCTATGGTAACCTGACCTGAAATCTATTACACTGCTTGTGCTGCACTGAGCATGTGCGAGATCTGCAAGGATGAGATCCAGGAAGTAATACAGTCTGGTTTCAGATGCCCACACTTAAGATGGCCACGGCCTGCTGGAAGTTTATAAAATAACAAACTAATGTTATAAACTAACTAAACGGACCTTAGTTTACAGACTAACTTTACTAGAATATATTAAGCTTTTTTATTATAGGGGTATTTTTATTTAAAAAGTATAAATTCGGCCGGAACTCCCCTTTAAATCCTTTAGAAAAATAAATTTTTCTGTGTTAATACTTATATGGTGTCGCACAGCTACATGAAATTATTTTGCACACCAGAAGATAAAAATACAAAATAATCTGCATGCTGGAAATAATGTCATATAATTTACATATATAGTATATCGTAATGGAAAAAAAACGCTTATTTACAACAGTCACACCATACACTATGATCAAAATAATATATAGATTGGATCAACAAAGATATGTATAAAGTCCAATGTGTAAGTTCATCAGAAGTGCCAGTAAATGAATCCAATACTGTCAATCCCACGTGCTTCACCACCTGTCACCTTATGCTCTCACCTGAAAATATTGACCTATATGAAATGATAGGTCATACTGGGCCTTAAACACCTCCCAGACATCTCTGGATTGCTACTGTAATATATAGTTCCTTAGGTCAATTACATCAATCAACCTTATCCCAGCAGAAATCTCTTCAGTATGTGATTTAAAAGAATAGAGCCATCGTTGTGCTTTCCATTTGTTAAAATCACTTTTTATTTAAAGATACCGAAAATACGCTCACTTTGTATGATGCACAATGAACTGGTCTCCCTGCAGTATAATGTTGCATTGCCCTTAAGAGGACCAGACCCCACTCCAAAGCAACCCTCCTTTGAAACTCCCGTTGAAACCAGGAAAACCTGGGCAGCTCTCTAGGTTTTCCCTTCCCGGGCAGGACACAGGCATCAGGGGACCTCTTCACCCACTGCCTATAAGTGGGCGCTCTGGTTTGGGTGGTGGAAGGTCTTTGGACAAATAGTTGTCTGCTGCAGATAGGGGTTCCTGTAGCTCCTCCAGGCTCCCCAGCAAAATCTGTCTCCTCTCCTCCCTCAGACGTCACATCCAGGACCTGGAACCTCCTGTCTCCCGTTCCTCCTCTGAGCAACTTTCAGGAGATGACCGCTCTGCTAGCAGGGAGCCAGACAGCCACAGCAGGGTGCCAGCCAGCCATCTACAGGAGCCAATCAGCCGCGTTGACCATCCACAGCAGGATGCCAGCCAGCCAACCATGGTGACCCATCAACACCAGCGAGCCAGCCAGCCACAGCAGGGTGCCGGCCAGCCACCAACAGGTGTCAGCCAGCCACCCACAGGAGCCAGCCACAGAGTATGCAGGAGCCATCCAGCCACCCACAGGAGCTAGCCACAGAGGACGAGGGAGCCAGCCACAGCTACAGCACCCATAGTTTAGATAAGAGGAGCGCTACACAGTGCCAATTTTATTTCTACTTTGTGAGAGGTTGAGGAAGGGGTGAGAGTCATGGCACTGGGGGGGGGGGGGGGGGGTCCCATGAGGACCAGAGTGAATGAAGGTGTTCACTGTACACTCTGTTAGAAGGAGGTCCCCCTCCAGGTCCCATTATACTCCTTTGAAGTCTCCAATGGGTCCTGGATGGGGGTCTCTCGCTAACAGAGACTTTCTAATGGACACTGTTAGAGAGAGACCCCACTCCAGGTCCCATTAGACTCTGTTGTTAAACAGTGTTTTGCACTTTGTGCAAAATTAAGGGGTGGGGCCAGGAGTGGGTCATGGTAGGGCTAGGGACGGGTCATGGACAGGGCCTGACAGGGGGCCCTTGCTTTATTTGGTCTGGGGGCCCTGGGTGTTGTCAGTCTACCCCTGAGCAGCAAGGTGCGCCAGAGAGTTGGGACCCACGTGATTGGCTTGGGCTGCAAGTTTACTTGACCCCAGGACAGGAGCATCACTTCACATCCCCCACCCCATAGCGCGTGGGATCTCCTGGTAGCTGGCCATGGACCTCTGGGTCCTGCTGGCCACTGACCTGTGGGTCTGGCTTGCCACTAGCCTAGGGGGACCAAACGTCCCCGGTTTCTGGGGACAGTCCCCAGACTGAAGACACCATCCCTAGACCAAGTCTGTCCCTGGTTTTGTCCCTGGGGGTGGGTGCACAACGAGCTGGGGCAGTGGGAGGGCGCCCAGGGTCTGTGCCCATTGGGTTGCCTCGGGGGGCACCGCCAGATTTCACAGAGCTGGGATCTCCCGCTAACCTGGCGGCCACTGTCATAAAAAGTCCCGCCTACTGGACTGGCTCCTATGATAAACAGCACACTGATGACGTCCATCATAGGAGCCAGTCCAGGAGGCAGGACTTCATATGACAGTGGCCACACTGAGTAAGCGGGAGATCTCCGCTCTGTGTAATCCGGCTGCTCTCCTCCCTAATGCCCATGCTTTGAACAGACTGCATTGATGGGCCATGGTTAGACTTCGCTGATGGACACTGGTGAGGTTGCGCTGATGGGCACTGGTGATGGTGAGCTTATTCAGTGGTTCAATGGGCCACTTGACTGGACTTGTCCCCCAAGCTGCCAGCCCTCCTCTGTATATATGTCCATGGCCTGGAAACAATTGTATTGTAATGGATTATGGGTCTGATTTACAAAAAATAGAACATACTGTAAGTGACTGTTCCCCATTGCAGCCAATCAATCTTTCCGCTGCAACAAACAATGTGGTTGCAATTCCAGTTTTGCTCTGGTCTACTTTAATACAGCTGTTGTAAATCAATCTGTATTTCTCATTTTTTTCTTTAATACAATTCCATAAAGATTGCCTTTTATAAACTCACATCGTGTCTTGCTCCATATACTGTTACATACCTCACATGCAGTACAACCAGGACAAAAATAAATGCATTGTGTTAATTATCACACGTTGAAAAGGCTGGCAAGTCTAAGGTATAATAAAAGTTTTATGAGAAAAAGAAATAGATAATAGAAAAATAGAAATTTTCATGAATATAAGTGGTTTAAACAAGTGTGGTGAGGAATTATATTTACAAACATTCTACTGATCCTACAGTATAACTATTTGAGGTATTGAACTACTGAAGATAATATTATATTATGTGATACTAAGGGTGGATGAATGATGAGACAATGTGGAAATTAAGCTTAGCACCATGGAGCATTTCTTTTTGATTTTCAATTTAATCTGTCAACCTAAGAGACAACTATTGTGTTTTGTTTGACTAGCCAATATGTGTACATTCCTTGAACTGGCAATTGGAAGTAGTGTGTGGCAGGGCTGGACATACCAATAAGTACAGTAGGCCTATGCTTATGTGTCAAAGGCAAAGAGGCACCTTTTCTTTGTATAGCCATCAGCCACACATTTTTTTACATCATCAATATAAATACAGTAATTTTTGTAAGATAATTTACATGCTGTCACAATATTGTAAGTTAGATTACAACCAGTAAAACATACAAATACAAATATTATGTAGAGGTGATTTTAGCAGAGGGGCAATTCTTTGGACACCAAAGCGGATGTGCCTACAGGCTCCAGTGATGGAAATACTGTACTGCCATTGTGCACACTACTATAATTATTTCATGACATCTATGTTGTCCCTCCTGTTAAAGAGGAGAGAAACAGTAAGGTAGCACAGAGCATTAATGTGCAATATTCGAATGAAACCAAAAATCACATGTTGGCCTGTTCTAGTAAGCTTGAGATGATTGTGTACTATGGGTTATAGCCCCCTGAACATCCTGTCACCATTTGTTCTGTTTATAGAATAGACCTGAAAGCATAATACCAAATTTGATTTGCAGGAGACAGTGGCGTAACTAGAGCCTTCAGGGCCCCTGTGCAAGGGGGTTGGTGACATATCAAGGGTCTAAACAGATCTCTGATGTTCCACCTTTGAGAAAAAGAATGGAAATTGAGGACACAGCTCTCAATCTCCATCTCCACAGTCTCAGCTACACAGAGTGAATGGAAAGGAATAGCTCTGTACAGAGCTTCCTGTTCATTCACAAACTGAAGCAATGTAAAACAGATTACTATCTTTCAGTTATAAATGAACAGAGTCAGTAATCAGTACATATTACTGACTCTCTATTCAGAAAAGGAAGGAGACGGTAAATTACACATTTACTGGCCCCTTTCCCCACTCTCCATCCTGACAGATCCTGACAGGGATGAGGGGCGAGGGCGGTAAAGAACACAGAGGAGCTAGAGTGCACACAGCGGGCAGCAGAAAAAAGCTGGATAGGACAAGCAGTGGGGGTGGCTGCATATAGAAGAACTGATCTCAATTTTCCTTCTGCAGCTGCTGAATGCCCGTTTCTCCTCCTCTCCCTCCCATGGGCATTCAGCAGCTGCAGGAAGAAAATTGAGATATTGGTTCCCTATATGCAGCAGCCTCCCCCATTGCTCCTCCCATCCAGGTGTACCTCCCCCTACAGCATGGGGCCAGATCGCAATTGCAACCCCTTTGATCCCTGTAGGTACGCCCCTGGCAGGAGATAGTGTAGTATTTGCCTACCGGTCTTTTGGTTACTCTGTTAATGTTGTAATAGACTAGAGAAGACCTCAAGAATGTAATGAATTCCAGTGTAAAGTCAGGCACAAATTATGCAAAATTATGTTTTTGCCTTATTAGCAGCATCTAATGCTTTCTGTGTGTTTTCTTCCTTGGTATTCAACTTAAACTTAATAGAAATATGGGTACACTGAACATGTGAAAAATATGGCCATACACATTACAATCTGACTGTGCAAAAAAAAAAGAAAAACTCTTAAAAAAAAGTAGACTGTACAACGTTTAATGTCATTACTGGGAACTTACTATGTAAAATGTCTGATTTGCTATGGTAAATTGAAATAGACTCTGTACAGGAACCCGGGTGGACAATCCCTTACTAATTGCCTACACTCACTGACTATTGTGAAACAAAATATGATTGGCTAAATGGTTAATACATTTTTGTTATGGTATTTGGAAATTGCAGTCATCTGTCTAAAATATAGATACATATTCTTGCACTAAAACTTTGTCAGTTGAACCTACTGTAATATCTCCTAAATCCTTATGTTATCACAAGGCTCATCTAAGGTTCCAAGGTTCTCATACATGTTATGGATACCAGGAAGGAAACTGTATGTGCTTGTGTGAGGTCTGAATACTGTGTAATGAGCTTTGGGTGCAAATTTTACTACTGCCATGGAATGACCTGTGTGTGTGCTGGAGCACAGATCTCTGTGGACAGCCAAGGAATGCGTTGTGTTTGCTTGTGTATATCTCATCCCTGACATGGATACCAGGTGGTAAACTATACATGCAGATCTAGCTGGATTCTCTTCCAACACTTTACTTCCTGTGTGGAAGAACAGCAATTTGAGGAAATGTACGTTGTACATTCTAGACAGCAGTACTCTACAGCATAATGGATGTGAGTACCTGTAATGTAAAAAGAAAAACATCATAGTCCTACTTGCTATTTACTCTTTAAAGCATGAATTTGGAGTCTTATGAATGGCTGTACCATGCTATTATCATCTCACTTTTAGCTTTAATGGCTTAAAGAAAGCAAGACAACCACAAAATGTAACTAAAATAGTTTTATTGACATGTATTTTGCATACACAATGTTATAAAATTTCTATAAAGACACATATATGATTTTTTTTTTCTAAATAGATTTGTTTACTAGAATAAAATAAAAATACATGAGGAAAATTGTTATGAAAATTAACATTGTCTGTTAAATAATTTTGCTTTTACCCGTTTTTACTGTAGAATAAACCTGTCCAGATACAAAATCTGTAAAATGTCCATTTGCTTAGTATGTCTTGTCAACTCTGATAGGTTGGTTACTGAATGCTAATCTACCAATTATCCAAAAATACATTTTTTTTAATTTTACTATTTAGGTTTAAATATATAATATTATTTGATTACAGGTATTTGTATGTTTAGTTAGCACATCATTGCAGATAAAACATTTTACAGATCACAAAGCAAGCTGAATTCAAAGGTTGAGATCATTTGACTCTAATGCAGGCTGTTTGACAATGATCTGTATGTGTTGTGGACCCTGGCCATTAACATCTATCGGCTAATTATCCCTTTTGCTCAAGCACGGAGTATAACATTCCAACCATGCTTTTTCTATTTTTGAAAATTAATGATTTAGATTAGTTATAATAATTTGTAAGTGTTGTGGTGATTTTGAACTTATACCCAGGCATGTAGATGGGCATGCACTCCTATATAGCATTGCACTTGTAGCTGTGCCCCATTTTTTCTTCATTATACATTCTAAATCTTCATTGCAACATGCAGCTCCATGATTGAGCCACCACCGTGGCAGCCCAAAGTCAGAAATGCAAATCCTGTTGACCACATTCTTCTCCAACCACCTGTTCTAACTATCTGTATCACAGTACCTCCGATCAATTTAAACATAGTTAACATTTAAACTTGTTATGTACTTCACAGATGGATAAAAAATATGCAGGCACTACAGAATCAGTATTTGTTGCAAATTATTAAAAATCCTTGAAGGAAATATCCAGGACACTAAGGGCCTGTTCACACTACTCTAAACTGAATCAGTTGAGCATGTGGACAGTGGTCTGTTTTAATGGCACTGAGCCAGCATAAGGGGGTGGCATAAAACTTGTTTCAGCGCATCACACAGTTCCCTTTTGTCAGCTTCATGTATGTCACTGCACAGCAGCGTGGAGCTTTGCACTGCTGTGCGGTGACATGTGGTGCTTTCTGGTGTACATCACACGTATGGGCTGCATTGTAGTTTATACAGTGCACATAGGAAACAATTGTGGTCTATGTGCTCTAGTGGTGACTGGTGTTCTTCTAGAGCTGAAAAATGTCAGTCACCACACTATTGTGTGAACAAGCATTAAATACTGTAAATGGATATCTGCTATATTGTTGATGGAGAGGATGTGACGGTATCGATGCTATATGTATAATGCAAAGGGTAAAAATGTGCTAACAGCAAAATGTTGATATAAATTCAATACACACATCTTGTAATCCCTGCTGCCTATTTCCACAAACCTACTTAAGTCTAATAGAACATTCATGGCTACATTTAAATACTTTACGTATGATATTGTGGAAAACCAAGGGAAAATAATATTTGCTATATTTATTTTTACATATTACTCTTTAAAATATACCCTGGCTTTTTAAAAAATGTTTAAAAAAATGTTAAAGCAGACACAGACATTGAACACAGTCCCATGATCAATGGAAATCTGAAAATGTAGCAAACAAATACTCTTGCGCATAAGTGTGATGTCCAGGTGATCTAATATTCGAAGGATAATTCCTCAGGTCTTGCTGCCCTCCAGGATAGGGGTATCCTAGCAATCAAGAGGGGAAATAAAGAAAAGAGGGCGCACCAGCCTTGTGCAATATCCTTTAGTAAATTTATTTGTAAAAACAGATTAAAAACTACTCACAAATATGTGAAGATAGTTTGTTTTGTAAAAAGCCTCCAAATGGTGGCAGTCAATTTAGGTACAACAGTCTCCAGATGGTGAAGGAGAGGACTTAAGGACCACTGCTGGCTGACATGTTTTGAAGGGATACCTTCTTCCTCGGAGCCTGATTGCAGAAGACATAGCCACTAAGTTCCAAGTACTTGTAAAATCTGCCTTCCAATTGTTTTGTAACACATGACAAAATGGAAAGCAATTGAACGCACGTTTTATATTATATTGTTTCATCCTTCACCAGCTGTGTACACAACAAATAAATGGTACATCCAGCCAAAATAGTTTTCATAGATTAGAAAATTATTCAAACTCCTTTTGGGATTCCAATGTTATCTAGGGTTCTGTTGGAGAGATTTACCCCACTTATTGTCCCAGTGGGAATGTGTTACCAGATAGGAAGTGAGGGCACACACCAATAAAAAGCTGACAGGTGTGGTAGTATTCCCATACTCTACTTAAACTGTCTGTGCTGCTGATGAAGATTTTTCCTTCACGTAAGTGAGAGCATACTGTACCTCTCATACTAAGGTTAGAACAGTTCTCTTCCTACCATACTCTATCCAAAACTAACAAAAATATAATTTTCTGGAAATACTTTATTGATTTTAATATTTGTTTTCAAAAAGTACAGAACAAAAGGCTTGTTTTTAAGGTTAAGTGCCGGTTCAAAACTAGAACATGTGTGTTCCTGTTGTGGTCCTGCACATTCCGTTTTTTTCAGCCTATTCATATCAGTGGACAATGAAAAAAGTAGTGCAAGCACTACTTTTTCAAGGCTCACTGTACCCAACCGCATGGTACAGCAATTTAACAAGTAATGGTATCCGTAAGGGCATTAGATTCACATGCAGTGCGGGAAACGTGCATGGTATGCACCTTTCCAGCACCGTGTTCCAGTGTGAGCCAGTCCTAAAGCTTATTTCACTGTATTTTAATTGCCGAAATAGATAAAAAATAATCATATTTTAAAGCTTTACTCCAGACAAACAGCTAAATAAACATTTGATATACATGTATAAAAACTGTTTTACCTGCCAAAGCATTTGTATTTCTATCCATCTAATCCTGAGATTTACACATATCTGCATCAAAACATGGCCCTGTCTAGCAGAATGAAATATCTGAATTTTCTCTGCTGTGATTGGTTAACACATACAAGTCATGTCCCCCCTGCAAACCTAGGCTGTGACTGGACAGTTAAAATAGAACAGCACACCTCCTATCAGCATGTTTTTTGTTGGTACATGAGCACAGCAGTATAACTGACTGGCTCCATGTATTGATTCTTTCTCTCAGCTCAGAGAGATCTCTGAGCTCTGCTCTGTATTAAATAAACTCCAGCCTTACCTTCAGTATTTCATAGTTGTACAGGCTCCTTTCCTGTACTGAATTAGCTTACTTTGATTTTACAACATACTGTAAGCTTCTTATAGTGTGCATTACACATTTAATTAAGTCAGATAAAGCCTGCTTCAATTGCTGACTGGAAGAGCATCAAACAGCCTTTTCCTCCTCAGCCTTACTGTCTCTTGCACACTCTTTATATTTGTTGTTTTTTGGTTCTTTCAGTCATGGACTTTACATTTGGTCATTACTTAGGGTGGTCTGCATAAAAATGAAGTCTCACTAGGAACATCCTCTCCTCCAAACTGGAATCCAGCTATTAATGCATTATAATATTTACAAAATTCCACACAAGAACCAGCCCACTGCTTTATTTAGGGCTTAGTGATCTTAAATGGTGTACTAGGGGCAGGATGCTCAAATGGGTCTTGAGAGGTGTAATGGAGCAGGGTGCCCTTAGGGGTCTTGAGAGGTGTACTGGGCCAGGGGGCTGTGATGTTTTCAGGAACCTATGTACATCACCCTGTCCTTCCCAACAGCCATGATCTGCCTGTATTGCATAAATAAGTGGAGAGGCTCAGCAATGACACTGCTGGGTCTAAAATAAAATATGTAATTAAAAAGAAAAATTATTTCTATAAAAATCTCTTAAGAATGGTCATGGTGGGGTAGGACCAGTAAAGGAAGAATATAAGCATATTATTTGTAATCTTTAATTAAATGTATTGATGTAGTGATAAATACAGAACTGCATTAATTTGTGTCTGTTATATCTGCCTGTCTTTCAGCTTTAAACAGCAAAGGGACATCATAAGGATAGCTTGCGCCAAAGACCTGCTTGGCCCAAATTGCTTACATTTTTACCTAGTGTGATTCTCTTAGCTTCTGTTCACCTGCCATAAACTCTATCAGCCACAGGTCACCATACTAATAATTAACAGCAGACCTTAATTCAGATATCTATTTTCTTCTTGTATTGGGCTTGCACGAGCCAATGTGTTGGCAGTTGATTGCATGTCTATTCATTGGCTGTATTATTATACCTAAAAAATGCAGCATTATCTTTGTGATTTACAAATACCAGATGCAACTTGAAGTCATAAATTAAGTGCCATTTAGGTGCAGACCTACTGAAGTGTTTTTTTGCCTATTCTAAAGGGTTCCAAGTTCTCACATTGCCAATCTTCAGAATTCCCAGTCCTTTCTGCATTTCCTTTTGATCTTGAATAAAAATATTCATATGGACACATCTTCTGTTTCAACAAGAATGGACTTAGTTGTTGGAGAAAAAGCCTCATAGGCATGATCACAGCCTTTAAATTTTATACAGGATTGCCTATTTTCAATATTTGTTGACTCGTTGGGTTGACAACCGCAGCGAAAGCATGACTGAAAATAATGAATGAAAACATTGTAATATTATATTCATTGTTAATACTTTTATGTAATTGTCTGTTAGACGCAAGAATATTTCAGAAAATCAAAATATTCAAATATTCATTTTAGAGTTCAGAAACATATACTTTTGGTTAGTACAGGAAAGCATGATATGTAATAAAAGTATAGGGAAGCAGCTGAAAGCCACTGATATTTAATGCCTAGCACACATAATAAGAATATCAGACAAATGATAGTCCGTTTTTTTGCATGCTAGTCTCATATTGAAAACCAATAGGTTAATAAAATTATGAAAATTCTCTTATGACAGAATACAACTGTATGTGTAATGTGATGTATTGTATTGTAATATATTCTTTCATTTTCGATCATGCAAAGTCTTAGACACATGATTTTTTTCATACAAATACTATACTAATTACGTGAAAATCTTTCGTTCTGTCAGCGTCATTTTCTTATTGTGTGTATTAAGCAATAGAGTGTAAATAATAATACCCTCAGGTGTACTGTAATGTGTATATAAAGCCAATACATGTTGTCTTGTTTTAGATCAGGAAGGGAATGGTTAAGACCACAACCAGGATTTTTTTTTTATGCCTCTGTCCCATCAGGGAGATTTTCCTTCATATATTCTCCCAGACATACAGCAGGAAGTCAGCAGAGGTCTCTTTTAAGGTGAGAATATACCCCTCTTAGACAGTTATTTAGAGTTTTGGAAGATTTCCCTCACCACCTGTTCCTGTGAAATCTCCAAAAACGTGGATTTCCCATCATTTTCTGTTCCGATCACAATGGTCACCAGAGCCACACATGAGAACAAATTTCGCCACAGGGATACAGTATTTAAAAACTGATAAAGGTTCTAAACCTTCTAAATTTTACATGAAACAAAAAAACATTTCTGACTTTTTATACACTTTAATGAAGTAACAATAATATTTATGCATCAATTGTTGGATCACCATCTAAGAATACGATTTGGATATATTAGATGCCTTCTTTGCCTTGTAGCATCTTGTCAAGACAGGGGGTTATTTATTTTTACAAAAATGCCTTCTCATTATTTACCTAGAACAGGGATATGCAATTAGCGGACCTCCAGCTGTTGCAGAACTACAAGTCCCATGAGGCATAGCAAGACTCTGACAGCCACAAGCATGACACTCAGAGGCAGAGGCATGATGGGACTTGTAGTTTTGCAACAGCTGGAGGTCTGCTAATTGCATATCCCTGACCTAGAACCTAGTTAGAACAGTAGTTGTTATGTACGTAGATCCATGAGCTCACACACATTATAGTCTGACTGTGCATTTTTTTTAGATCTACCAACAACTCTTTAGTGCAAGGGCCTGTCTGACTGGATACAGATTGACTGGATAGTTTAGCTAGGTCATCATATTATATAGTTAGGGTAAATCTGAGGAAGACTGTACATAAACTGTACAGGTAAATTGTAACATGTATGGTAGGCTTTAGATAAGATCACTTAATTGCCAAGTAGTAGTGAAAAATGGTTGCAGAAATCATGCATGATATGATTTTAAGTCATATCGCATGAACTACATCCTGTACTGGACTTCCAAATACAATTTAACTGAACTCATTATTTTATATTTTTGAAAAACTTTTGGTAAATTAAATTCAGTAAAAATTATATAACATGCAAAGCTATTTATTTACAGCATGTCTGATTTTTGTTTTATGATGCACAGTTTGGAAAAAAAAAATATGATCCATACATTTTTGGTCCTGTAGCAAGGAATACGGCCTGTCACCAACAACATCAGATTACAGACAATCATTACATACAAAGCAATCCTATTCAGCAGTGTACCCTCAGAAATTATAAAAGCCGTGCTGTGCATTGCGAGTGGTCCCGCAGCCTCCTGGGACCTGTGACATGTCCCATAAGGTTGCAGGCAGGGAGGGGGACTGAACTTCTGCTCAGATTGCCTAGGTAATTCCAACGGAAGTGGAAGCAGGTACCTGCCAAAACCAGGCTCCCCCCCTTAAAAAAAAAATCAAATATGGAGGAAGAGAGGAACATCCCTTTTTGGGTGAAGTTCTGCTTTAGGCACAGCTGCAATAGGATGCAGTAAGCAAAATTTGCCCTTGCATATTTCTAAATTTGAAATTAAAAACTTTTGAAGATCATAAACATATGTTATCTTTTATACACACAGCTTTTTTTATTAAGTATAAAACCCAACTGAGGTGACACAAATAGATATGCACACGCAGTCAGATACTTTGTACTAACAACCTACATTTTGCTAGTCTAACTTTCCTGTAACAGAAGCTGAGCAGTGAGTTTAAATGTGACTGTAATAAGTGCGAGAGTTAGACTTAGTAAAAGCTATAATGTAACAGAACTGGTCGGACACACTCCCACCCCTTCTCTGTAATACAATCAGTATAAGAAGACTTGTCCTGAGGGGTGTGGCTTTTACTCAGCTCTGCCAACCTAGAGCATTGCAGGGTGAAAAAGAGGAATTTTCCAATCATAAATCAGTTTCAAACCGTAACATTTTGGGGACACAGGGCTATAAAGAAAGTGCAAGAATTCACCTGGGATGTAAACAATACTGTATATGTATGTTAGAAGGAATAATTATTTTGTAAAATCTTACCTTAAAACAATTTTTATATTTTGTGCTTACTAAGTAAAGCACAATAGGATTAATGCATGAATTTAGGTCGGCCATGTTTATACCAACATAGTTCAACGGGAGCAGAAAGCTGCAATTGGAAAAAAAATGTAGTTTATTGTCATTTTTATATAGCAGACAGACACTATAGTGAAAGTCACATATTCAACTTTTTTAATTAATGTAGTATTTTTAGTATAATCCAAGAAGACAAGATACAGTTGCAAGCTTGTAGTAATTTTTTTTACTACAAAGTAATACATGAATGTTACAGTATTTTTGATGTAACTAATGAATTACTTTTATGATACTCTATATTTTAAGAAGAATATAGTATTTGATACTGTATAGATGTGTGTCAGATCATTTTAGCCAGCTTGCTTGGTAAATAATCTTTGAGATTAGACCAATTACAAGATAGGCCATTTAGGCTTGGTTCATGGAAGACAAAATGTATGAATGTACAAAAAGTAAAATTCTGTTTTAAAAAATCTGTCCCCACCACTGCACTAAGGGGTAATGCATTGTAAAAAGTATTGCATGTTGCATTTTTGAAGAGTTGCTTTACTAGTGCTATTTAAGTTTATTGAAAAGGCATCCCTAGAAAATGCATGTTTGCCATAAACAATGATGCTCAGCAATAGTAACTTGGCAATACTATCCTGTATTTTTGTATAAAGAGTAGTACTAATGCCCACTATCGTTAAAAATACTAATGCTCAGCATTTAGCAAGCCTACCTAATTTATCTTGCCACCCTTGCAGAATATGAATATAAAAGTACTACGGTAATACATTTTAGCAGGCCCCTAATAATTTTACCTCAAATCTCCCTTCCCATCTAGAGAATGTCTGAACATTCATGTTTTATTTTACCTTGTTTCTATAGTAAGAAACGTTTATTTTTTAATGTGATATCATTACCAGGCATATGAAATTCTTGCAGGGGCAGTTGCTGGGAGCTCAGTTCCTATTGAAGCATGCACAACTCCAAAAGTACTTATTTTAAAAGGCCTTTAACTACATACAAAGGTTGATTTACCAAAGATAAATAGCCTGTTCACTTAGTGAAGAACTTTACTGCTAACCTCCATCATTCAATCACATGCAAGCAAAAATATTTTTTTATATTCTTTGCAAAGTGAATTTTCGCCGCATTCACTAAGCTAAATTTTGACTTTAAGTTTTCATGTGCATGAAAGCCACCTAGGCAAGAGTCTGCAGTCTCTCTCTCCTCACAGGCACAGAGGGGCAGCATCAGGTGCTATTGGCTCCTGCTGCTGACAATCAAATCCTGTGAGGGAAAATCAGCCCAGGTGCAAGTTGCACTATGGACACATTTAGCTCAGCTCAGGACCAAACACATAGTTCTGCTCCCATAGCAAGTGCTTGCTTTGGGGGCAGACACAGAAGTGGAGTAGCTAAGAGTGCTGGCGGGGGACCACAGAAGTAGAGATTTAGGACCGCTCTGTGCATAGGTTTTTTCAGGTAAGTATAACATGTTTAGAATTTTAAGAAAAAATAGGTGAGCATTTACAGTCACTTTAAGATTCCATGGCTGCCATCTAGAGACCATTTTTTTTAATATTTGCTGTTACTAAGAGGTACATATAATAACACTGTCATAAGCAGCACAATACAAACCATGGGTACTTAAGACTGATTTGTCCTAATCAGTGCATACTCTGCACCCCTTAACAGTTTATGTTATACTGTATGCATCTTCTGCTGGAATCCCATTTTAAGTTCTGTTCCTAACAGTAATACATCTGCTTTAAAAATAAACACAATAAGAATATTTGGTTTTACCTGAGAAGATCACATCTCTTGACATCTTCAGAATCATAAAATATAAACTTGATCATACGACTGAGGTGCAGAGGTAGCCAGCATATGGCAAAGACAAGAACTAGGAAAAACACTGTTTTAGCCACATCCCACCTCTAAAAGATAAATACAAAATTGAAAGCAATTACTAAACTGCATGGATTGCTGTGTTGTTTACATCCTAATGCTATTCAATAAAGTTACCACTAGAGCAGCTGACAAGGCAGTAAATTGTCAGGTGAAATTCGCATCTCTCTTCCTAACCCCACGTTCAAGTCACAGAGCACTAACAGTTCACACTATAACCATGGAGTGTGAGAAAATAGCATAAAATAAATCTTTATGGGTCCATGCACACTGGCTTAAAACAAATTCTGCTTTTTGAGGAGTTTAGCGTTTTGACTGTAGAAGCAGCTAATGTTATCCTATGCATCCATGCACAGTAGGATGGTTAGAGCCACTAAGTGCTCCTAAATGCCTACACAAAATTGCGCTAAATAGGCGTTTGCTTCTGTCAGAAGAACTGGCCTTTTTTTCATTACAGTATGCATGTACCCTTAAGCCCCATACACACGGTCGGATTTTCCGATGGATTCTGTCCTATCGGACAATGTTGTCGGAAATTCCGACTGTGTGTAGGCACCATCGGACATTTTCCATCGGATTGTCCGACGGACAAAGTTTTATCTCCTGCTCTCAAATTTTCCGACAACAAAGTCCGATCACACCAATTCCGATCGTGTGTAGCATAGTCCGACGGACAAAGTGCTACGCATGCTCAGATCACATTACAAGACACAAGCTATTGGCTACTAGCCTCTACGTAGTCCTGTCGTAGGCAACAAACGTCACCACGTTCAGAATGATCGGATTTTCCGACAACTTTGTCCGACCGTGTGTATGCAACACCAGTGTCGGACAAAATCCGTCGGAAAAAATCCGATGGATTTTGTGGTCGGATTTTCCGACCATGTGTACGGGGCATTAGTATGTCATAGTTAATATCTGCCTGGTTAAATGTATACAGAAAAACCCAAACCATAATACGGTATAACAGCAAAAAGAGCAGATACAGTCTATCTGTATGGCTGAATTCACATCGCACAGAGATCGCAAATGATTTGAACTGCAGTGCGGTGAGAATCATATCCAATCTCCCGCACCGCAGCAGTCTGAACCCAGCCGGAGGCAAAAATACACATTGGTGGACTGGAATAGCTAAAGTACAACATGACATATGGAATGAGGTGGTCTGGAATGGGGAATGTACAGGATGATATATATATATATAATGAGGTGGTCTGAAATAGGGAATGTACAGCATGCTGTATGAAATAAAGTGAGAAAAAAGATGACATCTACAGCAAAACAAATACAGAATATGGCAGCCAAAATATGAAATGCAGAGCAAGAAATACAGAATGAGGTAGCCAGAATTTGAAATGAACAGCATGGAAATATGAAATGTACAGCATGACATATGGAATGAGGCAATCTGGAATGGGAAATGTGCAGCATGACATACAGAATAGTTAACACCCATCCACATATTCATGGGTCATTCCAGAGTTTACAGGTTAGCCATTGTGATTTAAGCCTTTGACAATGTCTCTGTTTTTTTATTGGTGATCACCTCCACGGGCTAATTTATACTTGCAATCCTAACAGCTAAATTAAACAGGCTCTATGTAAATATAATGATCACCACAAATAGAAGAAGGCTTTAAGACATGGGCTATGAAAAACCAATAATCTAAATTTTTTTTTAGATATTTGTATTTATGGTACAGCTATTAACCGCTTCCCGACCGCCTCATGTAGATATACGTCTACAGAATGGCACGGGCAGGCAAAAGCACGTACGGGTACGTCCCCTTTAATTTGCCTGCCCGGGGGGCGCCCGCGGGCCGCCAGCGGCGCGCTCGCGACCCGGTCGGGAGCTCCGTGACCACGGCCGCGGGACCAGCGGACCCGATCGCCGCTGGTATCCCGCGATCGGGTTACGGAGCTGAAGAACGGGGCGAGGTTTGTGTAAACAAACCTCTCCCCGTGCTTCCTACACTGACTGTCAGTGATCGGCGGTTCCCTGTCATCGGGAACGCCGATCAATGACGTCAGACGTACAGCCACGCCCCCCTACTGTAAAAAAAACACAACACGTCACACTGACTCCTCCCCGCCCCCTAGTGGTTAACCCCTTCACTACAACTGTCATTTACATAGGAATCAGTGCTATTTAAATAGCACTGATTTCTGTATAAATGACAAATGTCCCAAAAATTTGTCAAAAATGTCCGATGTGTCCGCCATAATGTCGCAGTCACAATAAAAATCGCTGATCGCCGCCATTACTAATAAAAAAAAAAATATTAATAAAAATGCTATAAAACTATCCCCTATTTTGTAAACGCTATAACTTTTGCGCAAACTAATCAATAATCGCTAATTGCGATTTTTTTTACCAAAAATATGTAGAAGAATACGTATCGGCCGAAACTGAGGAAAAAAATGTTTTTTTATATATTTTTTGGGGATATATATTATAGCAAAAAGTAAAAAATATTGCATTTTTTTCAAAATTGTCGCTCTATTTTTGTTTATAGCGCAAAAAATAAAAACCGCAGGGGCGATCAAATACCACCAAAAGAAAGCTCTATTTGTGGGAAAAAAAGGACGCCAATTTTGTTTGGGAGCCATGTCGCACGACCGCGCAATTGTCAGTTAAAGCGACGCAGTGCCGAATCGCAAAAAGGGGCCTGGTCCTTTGGCTGCCAATTGGTCCGGGGCTGAAGTGGTTAAAGCAGAATGCCAGCCGAAAATTTGCCAATTAAAAATAGAATGAGGAAGGCTTATAACCCCTTGTTTTTGTTGTCTGATGTAACATCTTTGAGGAGAATTGCACTTTGTTCTTGTTGTACAGACAGAGAAAGAAGTGATATGAAGTCTCCCTAAAATAAAGGTAAATCACACCTTCAAAGCTGTCACTGGTACACAACTGCCACCAGGAAAAGAAAAAAAGGATCTGATCTTCCCAACAAGGACAATAGTAAAAAAGAAAAAAACAGAGGCCCTTAAGCTTAGTACACACCTAGTGTTTAAAAATAAATTTCTAGAAGAACTTAAACACCCAACAGGATTGGTATTATATTGTATGGTGCTCATTCACACTTGAGTGTTGTGTCACATGAAGCTTGTTGCTTGAAACTGGAATAACTAGAGGAGCTTCACTGGGGCAGAGCTGCATGTTTTTGGTCCCTATAGACTTCAATAGGAACATGTTAAAAAATGTAGGTAACACACATTTTTATGCGTGATTTCTTGACTCTCCTTCTCTTAGTAACTAGTTTTTCTTTTGTTAAAACAAAAGCACTTAAGCCGAAACCTCTGAAAAATGCATTTACTGTACAAATGTACAAAAGAAAATGTTACAAACACGCTTAATGAAGATCAAGCTCAAGTGTGAACCTAGCCCAAAGCCTAGTACACACAGGGCCAATGTTGGGTGGCATCGGCTGCTTCAATAGAAACTTCTGTCAAAGGGTCATGAGCGAAAAAGGTCTGCTGACTAGGGATGGGCGAACAGTTCGGTCAGAGTATAAGTTCGGGCCGAACTTTGGTTGTTCGGATGTTTAGCAGAACACCGAACAATATGCAGTGTTCGGCGCAAATTCGAAAGCCGCCGGAACGCTGTTAAAGTCTATGGGACATTAACATGAAAAATCAAAAGTGTTCATTTTAAAGACTTATATACTTATATGCAAGTTATTGTCATAAAAAGTGTTTGGGGACCTGGGTCCTGCCCCAGGAGACATATATCTATGCAAAAAAAGATTTAAAAACACCTGTTTTTTCGGAAGCAGTGATTTTAATAATGCGTAAAGTGAAACAATAAAAGTGAAATATTACTTTAAATTTCATACCTGGGGGGTGTCTATAGTATGCTTGTAAAGTGGCAAATTTTTCCAGTGTTTAGAAAAGTCCCTGCACAAAATGAAAAATGCGCCACTTTACAGGCATACTATAGCCACCCCCCAGGTCCAAAATTTAAAGGAATATTTCACTTTTACTGTTTCACTTTAACCGCTTCCCGACCGCCTCCTGCACATTTACGTCGGCAGAATGGCACGGCTGGGCAAAAGCACGCACCGGTACGTCCCCTTTAATTGCCCAGCCGTGGGTCGTGCGCGCGCCGCTGGCGCCCGGTCGGGAGCTCCGTGACCACGGCCACGGGAACAGTGGACACAGAGCTGAAGAACGGGGAGAGGTCTGTGTAAACAAACCTCTCCCCGCGCTTCCTACACTGCCTGTCACTGATCGGCTGTTCCCTGTCATGGGGAAAGCCGATCAGTGATGTCAGACGTAAAGCCACGCCCCCTACTGTAAAAAAAAACACACACGTCACAGACCTAACCCCTCCCCCCCCCCTTAGTGGTTAACTCTTTCACTGCCAGTGTCATTTATACAGGAATCAATGCATTTAAATAGCATACATTGCTGTATAAATGACAATGGTCCTAAAAATGTGTCAAAAATTTCCGATGTGTCTGCCATAATGTCGCAGTCACAATAAAAATTAGCTGATCGCCGCCATTACTAGTAAAAAAGAAAATATTAATAAAAATGCTATAAAACTATCCCCTATTTTGTAAACGCTATAACTTTTGCGCAAACCAATCAATAATCGCTAATTGCAATTTTTTTTACCAAAAATATGTAGAAGAATACGTATCGGCCTAAACTGAGGAAAAAAAATGTTTTTTTATATATTTTTTTGGGGATATTTATTATAGCTGTATTTTTGTTTATAGCGCAAAAAATAAAAACCACAGGGGCGATCAAATACCACCAAAAGAAAGCTCTATTTTGTTTGGGAGACACGTCGCACGACCGTGCAATTGTCAGTTAAAGCGACGCAGTGCCGAATCGCAAAAAGGGGCCTGGTCCTTTGGCTGCAAATTGGTCCGAGGCTGAAGTGGTTAAGCATTATTAAAATCACTGCTCCTGAAAAAATGCAGTTTTTAAAACTTTTTTATGCATTGATACATGTCCCCTGGGGCAGGTCCCCAAACACTTTTTATGACAATAACTTGCATATAAGCCTTTAAAATTAGCACTTTTGATTATTCATGTTCATGTCCCATAGACTTTGACGGTGTTTGTGTGTTCTGCCAAATTTTTTGCCTGTTCGGTATGTTCCGGTACGAACCAAACTGGGGGGGGGGGGGGTGTTCAGCCCATCCCTACTGCTGACCAGATCCCGATCAGGGGGGCGTCCCCCTGTCAGAACACAATAGCACAGCAGGGGAGATCTCTTTCTAACATCGGATTATTAGTACAGCCGCTGAGGCTTAACTCTTCCCCACATTATCCAAAATTAAACAACAAATTTTTAATTTATTTTATTACTTACCTGTTTAAAGTGGTCATTCATTGAAATCCCCAGTCCACGTTTCTTCCATAATAACTGATAAGTCATCAAAGTATAAAAGACTGCTGTCACAAGCAAAGGAAGGCAAAAATAGAAGCTGAAAAGCCATGGGTCTTTGTAGGTCTTGTAGAACTAAAATGAGAAAGGTATCTTTCAGTAAACTGTGATAAATGTGTGCTATTAACCTCCCGAGTCTGGCTCGGGTTCAGTTTTTTCTGCTAGGAGCGGTAACCCCGAGCCAGACTCGGGCTGCGTTGCAGGATACAGGGGGGAAGTTACTTACCTTATCCCCTGGATCCTGCGATGTCTCCCCGCTTTGTGAGCGAGCCGTCCGCTCGCTCGATTTACACAGTGCCCGAGTGCCGCCGATCTCCGTTCCCTGCGACGTTCCGACGCACGGGAGCGGAGATCGGCGCCAAATTTAAAAAAGTTTAAAATCACTACACACATACAGTACTGTAATCTTATAGATTACAGTACTGTATACAAAAAATACACATCCCCTTTGTCCCTAGTGGTCTGCCCAGTGCCCTGCATGTCATTTTATATAATAAAAAAAAAAAATTCTGCCTGGAAACTGGAGATTGTCCATAGCAACCAAAAAGTGTCCCTTTATGTCAAAAGTGGTTTTAGACCAGCTAGAAAACACCGATAAAAAATTAGAATCACAATTTATCATCAAACAATAAATTTAATGACAGCGACTATTCTGCAACTGAGCAAATTTCAGTGTTTTTGATTTGATTACATTATTGAATCATTTTTATATATATTTTTATTATATTATAATTTATGATTTTGTGTTTCAAACTTTATCATACCCGGGATGTATACTAGACTCTGGTTCGGACAGATTTAAGTGAGTTATTCATAAGAATTGCATGCCTACAATATAAAAACGCCAAATTTCCATGCAAAATAATTGTACCGCTTTCAGCACAAAATTCCAGCCAGAATCATACCGCCAGGGAGGTTAACAACATTGCTTATGTAAGCAAACCTCTTGATAGAACCATGTCAAAATATTGTTTAATATCCACCCTAATGCAGAGATCCATGTGTATTAGAACATCAATTCTTGTTTATATCCTATATAATATATGAATGGGTGTTAGGTGTAATAAAACACTGCTTACCTGCATAAAGGATGATTTTTGTTCTGGAAGGAGCATACACGTTTCTATGCTATGTCCTTTGTAGTTGAATTTGATAATATCAAAGCCTATGGCCTCAGGCACTGCCAGCACAACTGATAAAACCCAGATAAATGCAATTTCCAGCAGAGTCAATTTGGATGTTCTACTTCCACCAATACAATTACAGGATACTGCAGCTCTATATCTACATGGACAGAAAATATTGAGTAGTGAGAAAATCAATACACTATATATATATATATATATATATATATATATATATATATATATATATATATATATATATATATATATATATATATATATATATATATATATATATATATATATATATATATATATATATATATATATATATATATATATATATATATATATATATATATATATATATATATATATATATATATATATATATATATATATATATATATATATATATATATATATATATATATATATATATATATATATATATATATATAGATAGATAGATAGATAGATAGATAGATAGATATCACATCCCCACAGATTATTCTCAATCACTTTTATCTCTTAAATTGGTTCTTAAGGCTGGATATTTTTTACCTTAATGCATTCCCTGTATTAAGGGAAAAAGGAAAAAAACATATCTCCCCCTCCTCCCTCTATACTTTCCTGAGTCCTATTCTGAATACAGCACTGTGCCCATCTGCAGCAGCTCTCTCCTCTCTCTCTGTTCACAGAGGTAGCTGCAGGAGCCATTGTCCCCTGCTGCTGTCATTCAAATCCTGTGAGCAGAGAGCAGGGCTGAGCTGAGCTTTGTGTTAATAGACACACACAGCCGCACAGCTCAGGAGCAAACCCAAAGGTGCACCTCAATAAGAAGCAGCTTCCTATGGTGGCGCACCAAGAAGAGGAGGAGCGGAGAGTGCTGGCAGAGGACCCAAGAAGAGGAGCTTCGGTGCCATTCTGTGCAATGGTATTACAGGTAAGTATAACATGTTTATTATTTTAAAATCCATCTTTACAGGACTATACTAAAACCGGCCATATACATCGTAGTATGATTGCAAATTGTATGTACAATCTGATTTATTTTGGCTATGCATCTCACAATCTGATTGATCAATCTTGTTTAGTTGAAGAGCCTACCTGACAACAAATTGGGTGGATTACTTAGGCAGAGATTCTGCTAAATAATTTTGGTAGATCTACTGTAAAGTACAATGACTATAGATTACACATTTATATTGCAAGCTGCTGTTAAATCTAAAGGAGATTGCAACTTATAGGGGGTTATTTACGAAAGGCAAATTCATTTTGCACTACAAATGCAAACTACATGTGCAAAGTGCACTTAAAATTGCACTGAAAGTATAACATGTTTATTACATGTTACTTGGAAGTGCAGTCGCTGTAGATCTAAGGGGGATATGCAAGGAAAATAAATAACAGCATTTTAGCTTGCACATGATTGGATGATTGGATAATAAAATCGGCAGAGCTTCCACTCATTTCAGATCTACCCCTCAGATTTACAGCGACTGTACTTCCAAGTGCACTTGTAGTTTGCACTTGTGAATTAGTCTTTCATAAATAACCCCCATTGGAACATATGTGGTAAGATTTAGAGGCACTAATGTGCACTTAAAATATTTTAAGTGCCAATAATCCTACCCATAAATTTTAAACTTTTAAAAAAACCTCTATGTGAGCAAGCTGATGTGTCCTCATCTCATGAGTTAACTGTGGTGCTGATTTAGTAAAGGCAAATAGATTGTCAACAGCAGCTAGGGAAGTTTCCATAGAGCTTAGTAAATGAGGTGAAGCTCTGCTGGTTTAAAAACAAAATGACTTGCTCGTGATTGGGTATCTTTTGCAAAGTGAAATTTCACCACATTCACCAAGCTCTAGTGGAATATCCCTTGCAAAATGAATAGCTTATTTGCCTTTAGTAAATCAACCCCGTGTCTCTTCTGCCGTTAGCCAATGCAGAAGGTTTCAGGGTTTTCCAGGATATGCAAAAATCTTACGGTCTCTAAAAAATTGTGAGACATGTGATTTTCTATGGTTCTACCCATGTTTATCTTTGTTCACAACATTTCAGTACCTGTTATAAAGAAAATGACTGCACTGGATGTGGAGCTGGCCATAGCTAAATATCTCACTGATAACAACAGGCAGGTCATACTGTATATGACTGGGACCTTCTAGACCAGTGATGGCGAACCTTGGCACCACAGATGTTTTGGAACTACATTTCACATGATGCTCATGCACTCTGCATTGTAGTTGAGCATCATGGGAAATGTAGTTCCAAAACATCTGGGGTGCCAAGGTTCGCCATCACTGTTCTAGACCAATGGATGAATGCAGCACATAGGGGTTGAAAATCTTTGCATGCTATACTAAGCCCTTTTGATAGTGAAATTCACATATTTTGAACCATTAGAGAAACCCTGTTTGACCTGATATCACCCATCTATTGCAAGCAATGCAAAAACTGGCCACATCCTTGCAAATATTGGGCTGTGTATGACCAGCTTTTGCTTTTCTATCTCTTTAGAAAACACACAATGCTCCAATATCTTAATTGACACAACCCTTAGCAACCACACTCTAGCCTGACTTGTTATATAATGGAGTTTGATTCATTTTTTTATTGATTGCTACATTTAAAAATCAATACAACTGTACCTTTCTATGAACTAAAACCAACCTACACTTTCACATCCTCCTAATCTGCATTAACTCACCTACCCAAGCTGCTTTCATACCTTCATATCACAATAGTGGCCTGTGCCAGTGTTTCCATACTTTCTGCAGAAAATTCACAAGCCATACCTGTGCATTGACTTAAATGAGGTTATACAATGAAATGAGATCCTCTGTATACGACCTCATTGAAGCCTATGTGGACTTATTGTGCAGGCATAGCTGATATTGTTGGGCTTTAGGTGTGATTTGTAACTCATACAGATCAGTTTATAGTAGTAGTACATTAGATCTAAAATTACATAATCTCCAGTGATAATCAGCCTATGTAAGGACAGCTTAAAACAAAACCAAAAAGTCATCTTAATTCAAATAGTAAACAATGTATAATAAAAATAAATTTACCTATCAAGAATGAGTGCACACAAGCTAAGGACTGTGATTCCCACTGAAGACTTCTGTAGAAATGGGACTAGTTTGCAGATTTCAGCACCGAATGGCCAAGTTTGAGTAACAAGCTTTAAACAGAAGGTAATTTAAATAGGAGTTAGTCATAAGTACTGATTGAATCACAGGCATATACATACATTTTAAATATTAACCCCCTTGGCTTGTGAATGTACACACATTCTGAATATATAAATATATGATGGGGGCTTTTTTTATTTTAACTTGTCCACCAATGCCCCCCCCCCCCCCGGATTCTTGATCTTGAGATAAGTAGATTTTTTGTGGACCAGGACTGGAACCATATTGCATTAATACACCCAATATACAGTATACATCTATAAATATATATCTAACGTTAAAGCATTAGCACTATTTTTAGTTCCTGGTGAAAATGGTGAGTTCCCCTATGTTGCTTTGCATGCCCACCCCTTCTTCCCATGTGCTTGGTCTCTTCCATAGCCAACCAGGTGACATTATGTATACAAGGGGCGTTCAAGTCAAGCTTGGAATTTTCAGTTTATATAATAAAAGTACAAATTTCAAGGAGTGGAAACTGCTTTTATTTTTTGACATATGCCCCCTGCTACATTTATACACTTATCCCAGTGTTCAACTAATGCCTGGAAAACTTCAGCATAGAAAGGTCATCAGTGCTGAAATGCTGACCTCCAAGGAACTCTTTTAGGGGTACAAACAGGTGGAAATCACTTGGAGTGAAGTCAGGACTTGTAAGGGGGATGTGGAAATACCTCCCAGCCGAGTTGCTGTAATGCATACATATAGTTAAATAATAGGTCTAAAATGTACCCTGATAACGCATGCTGAGGAAACGCTTTGGGTGGGACTTACGGGACACATCACTTCCACCATTTGGAACGCAGGAGGAATGCAAAGTGGCATTTCCACTCTCATTTTAATGCTGAAACTGCTCTACCTTAGTGTAAGTGCAATTTTACTTTGTTCTTAATAAATGTTATACACGCTACACTACGAGAGGTCCCTCTTTTCTTCTTCTCTTTATGTAAGCTATATGTTGAGTGCTGGTTTGGTTCTGGATGCCCTTCTGATGCTAGTGGATAGAAGTGGAGAATTCTGACTAGACTAGAGATTATCAAATGCTGTTTTTGACTTCCTGTAATGGGGACAAGAGGCTCTTGTGAGTGAGCTGTATATACACGTCGGTGCATATACATGGTGCACAATCATTCATTTTGGTGTTGAAGTATTATGTCTTTGCCTGGATTTACTTTGGACTTTCCTGCTTTTTTTTTTTTAAACAATGTACATTCTTTATAGTATCCATGGTAAATGGTGATAGGATTGGCACATTCACATTATTTGGTGCAAGCACATATATGTTTAGTGGCACATTTTTTATATAATATATTTTAAATTGTTTTATGTTATTAACTTATTTGATTTGAGTAGCAAACACGCCATATGGGTAGCTCAGAAAGCGGTTATTAACTATCTTTACCTTGTAATGTGCACGTAGTGTGGTGAGCAGTATGAGCTTGTGCATTGTCCTGGAGAGACAGGACACCCTTATTGATCAAACCAGGCAATTTTTTTCCACAGATGCATATGCACATCACCCAGAACACTGTCGATAGTGTTCACCGTTCCCACAGAAAGATTAATCTCTTGTGCAATTTCATGACAGGTTATGCATTAATTATCTAGGATCAGGCGTTACATGTGCTAAATGTTTTACAGGAATGACTGCTGTAAGCTGGGAACCACCACAGCCGTGATCATCACTGATGGAGATAGAGACCTCTTAGAAAAGTTTACACCATTAAAATGTCTTAATGCAGCTGGGCATCTCATCACCATACTGTGCTTGAAGTCTTCTGTAGATACATGAGGGTTTTACACCTTCGTTCACAAGAAACTTCATGACCACATGCTGTTCCATGCATGCACTGTTGTCTGCCATCTTAATTAAGGGTCTCGGGATTGGCCAGCAACATGTGCGCCGCCTATCAGTAATAGGACACACTTGCCACTTACCGCCACGATAGCATCCCTTTTTATACCTGAAAAATGAAAAGTACCGGTTTGACTTGAATGCCCCTGGTATATCCCAACATTTATATTATTGACTTCATGTGGCACTGCAGTTGCCACTTTCTGAATCTATCAAGTATGCTAGTACTTTCTTCTCCTCTGTGCTATCGCACAATAATCGGATCGTTAGTACAGAGCTTTCGAGAGACGATCATGACAGTTCATCTGATATTATCCAGTCGACCATGCACGGAATATTTTTTCGTACAATGCCAGATCATACGTTTTTCGTTTAACCTCTTCCCGCCCGGTAAATAGCATATTGACGTCTGGGAAGTGGCTCTGTTATCCTGACTGGGCGTCATATGACATCCAGCAGGATAACATGCCGGCAAACGCACGTGGGGGCACGCAGCGCAGCAAGTGCAGCGTGTCAGTTTGAAACACTGCATCTCCGATCATGTTAAGGAGCCTCTGTCAGGGGCTTCTTACCATGTGATCAGCTGTGACCAATCACAGCTGTTCATCGCGGAAACCAGGAATTGCCGGTAAATGGCATTCCTCGGTTCGCCCTGACAGGGAGAGCCGATCGGCAGCTCTCCCTGTCAGAGCCGATCAGCTCTCCCTGTCAGAGGGGGGTCTGTGCTGATAATCAGCACATTGATTATCAGCACAGCCCCCTCAGATGTGCCAATCACATGCTAATAAGTGCCCACAGTGTCCCCATAATAAAAAGACTCACAGTGCCAACCACAGTGCCAATCACAGCCCACCACAGTGTCAATCAGTGCCCATTACAGTGCCAATCAGTGCCCAGCGGTAACACCTGTCAGTAACACATCAGTACCTCATCATCAGTGCTGCCCATCAGTGCCACCTGTCAGTGCCAATCAGTACCACCTAGCAGTGCCAATCAGTGCCGCCTGTCAGTGCCCATCACAGCCGCCTGTCAGTGCCCAACAGTGCTGCATGTCAGTGCCCATCAGTGCTGCCTATCAGTGCCCATCAGTGCTGCATATCAGTGCTGCCTATTGGTGCCCATCAGTGCTGCATATCAGTGCCCATAAATTCTTCATCAGTGCCCATCAGTGCCACCTTATCAGTGCCGCCTCAACAGGACCCATCAGTGCCCGTCAGTGAAGGGGAAAACAACATTTTATGATAGAAACTGAGAAAAACTTTTTATTTTTTCAAAAATGTCTTTTTTAGTTTGTTTAGCAAACAATTAAAAACCCAGCAGTGATCAAATACCACCAAAAGAAAGCTCTATTTGTGGAAAGAAAATAATAAAAATGTTGTTTGGGTACAGTGTTGCATGACTGCGCAATTGTCATTTAAAGTGTAACAGCGCTGAAAGCTAAACATTGTCCTGGACAGGAAGGGGTGAAAGTGCCTGGTATTGAAGTGGTTAATCAGTACAGTTGTCGTTCGAAAATGCAATATAAATACACTACAACACATTACAACACTTCCGAATTTTTATTCTGTCGTACAAGAATTTTCGTGACTTTAGTAAACTCAGGTTCGATCTGAGATTAGCATGCAAAAAATAATATCATTGTGTGTACCAGGCATTAGGGTTAAAGTTAGGTTAGATTCAAGGCCTGTCCTTTGTGTGATACAATCTGTGTGTCTGTAGTTGAACAACAAATACAAACCCACATTATGGGCTTTATCAACAAAGCTTTTAGGCTCCATTCATTCATTTGTGAATGGGGCGTTGTGCAATTACATGGGGGAGCCCCAGCGGGATTAGCTGCAGGAGGCAGTCCCATTGATAGCTATATAGTCTATAAAAGTTATATATATATTATTATTATTTAAGGTACTTATATAGCGCTGTCAATTTATGCAGCACTTTACATATTCATTGTACATTCACATCGGTCCCTACCCTCAAGAAGCTTACAATCTAAGGTCCCTAACTCACATTCATATACTAGGGCCAATTTAGACAGAAGCCAATTAACCTACCAGCATGTCTTTGGAGTGTGGGAGGAAACTGGAGTAACCAGAGGAAACCCACACAGGCACAGGGAGAACATGCAAACTCCAGGCAGGTAGTGTTGCGGTTGGGATTCAAACCAGTGACATTTTTTACTGCTGGGCGAGAGTGCTACCCACTACACCACTGTGTCGCCACTATGTATATATATATGTATACATATATACTATATATGTACTTTTTACTGTTTTAGTTATCATATTTTGACTCTTAGATCTTTGTGAGAAAAAATATTGAAACACTGAAATAAACTTCAGTATTGCTGAAGATAGTTTTTTGTGACTTTCAAATGGATAGGTGCCTAGTCCATATGAAATCTGCACTACATATAGCATACATCTTGAGATTATGTGTGTTCATTATGAGAAAACAGATGGTGAGATGAAGTCTCCCCAATGCCGTGCTGGATTACCAAACAGGCAGAGTAGGCTCTGGTCTGTATGCCTCATTCCATTTAAGGGCCCCGCAACAACAGATCAAAATAATATTGATTTGATTTTGAAAAAAAAATTACAATTAAGCTTTTTTAAATTGTTTACAAAAGATAGAAAAAAATGATATTTTAGGACTCATTTATTAAATAATTGTATTACGCACACAAAAAGAAAATCAGATTATCAATTAAATTATCCTTAATACATCTAATTATTCATTCATAATTACCGAAATTCAATACTACCATTTTGATTTGGGAGTGGAAAATTTGGCCTTGATTGGCAATTGACAATAGGTGAATACTATTAAGTATTGGAACGTACTTGTTCACTACAGACTGTGTAGCCCGTGGGTGGTACTACATTTCTCAATGTTTCTATGTTGTCACATTCACAACAGGGAATTGTTGACATGGGTCACTTGGTTTTCAGAAGAATACTGTTTGACAAGACAATACATCCCTTTTACATTGAATTAGGTGAAAAACATCCAGATAGTGGGATGTGTGTGATGCTAATTTGCCTTGTCATGAATGGGGTTTTAGTCTCTGAGATATTTATATATGTCACTGTCCATGTTAAAATGGGTGTATTCAATCGTTTACTATTATGGTACTATAATTCTAAAGACGGTGTCCCAAAGTCACTATGAGCTATAAAAGGAAATGTCGATAAAGACAACATTACTCATCTGGACATGCCTAAAATTAAACATTATTAGATTTTTCATTTAAAAAAACAAGTTGTCTCTCTAACAAAAAAATTTACCTTGTAGAAGAGATTATACAAATTAGGATGTACAGAAAGACAAGAGATATCAAATATAATATAATAATAAGATTATCTATCTATCTATCTATCTATCTATCTATCTATCTATCTATCTATCTATCTATCTATCTATCTATCTATCTATCTATCTATCTATCTATCTATCTATATATATATATACTATATATAGTGTATATTGTGTAACTGCAGCAACTTTCTAGGTATTTAACTTCAACTCTGCTCTGTGCTCATTTCATATAGTCAAATGTACACATCAAATCAGTTCCTTTCTAGTAGGATTATAGTTATTGACAGTAGGACAAAAGGCTAAGAGAACAGTTACAGAATAGTTTGGACAGTGTATTTCATCTTTCTTAGTTTTGCAGAATTCCAAATTCCAGTAGTCTTAGGTTTAATTAACTTTGTTGGTAAATACTCAGTTTTACAATTTCATCCAAGAAGCCCATAGGCCAACGTGATAGTATACATTATTAAATTGACTGATCCTGCATCAAGTAGGAGGAGGCCGCAGATCTGCTGGGAGTGAAGATGGCCCAAAAGTTAGAGGGGCTTTTAAACTAGGCAACAGGGGGGAGGGTCCAGAGGTAGCTATAGTCAGCGCAGAACATATTCCAGAGGGTAGTATTGAGGGCATTAGTGGTAGGTTGACTAAAGCACCTAAACCCAAGGTAAGTATAGTAACAAGTTCTATTTGCAACCCCAGAGCACCCAATAGGGAGATAGTATGTGACCGGTCTAAACTACGTGGCATGTTGACCAACTACCGTTGTACGAGGAGGATTTCGATTTTGTAGGAATTAGAGAGTTGATTCAACAGCTCTTATGATTGGCTGGCAACCATTCAAGGGTATTCCCTATATCGCAGGGATAGAGAGGATAAAAAAGGGGGAGGGGTATGCCTGTATATCAAAAATTATGTACAAGTGAATGTGAGAGATTACATCATTAAGGGAACAAGGGAGGAGGTGGAATCCTTATGGGTAGAGCTACTAAGGGGAAAGTAATACTGGGAGTATGCTATAGGTCCCCTAACCAGAGGGAGGAGGCGGACCTCATATCGCAATTTGGATTAGCGTCAAGAATGGGAAGTGTCATTATAATGGGGGATTTTAATTATCCAGACATAAACTGGGTGGAAGGAACCGCGTATTCATCTATTGTAATGCTCGCTAGTTCCTAAATGTCTTGCAGGACAATTTCATGGATCAGATGGTAAATGCACCAATTAGAAACAAAGTGTTACTATACCTACTGATTACCAACAATACAGACCTGATCACGGATGTGGAAATATGGGGAAATTTAGGAAACAGCGATCACAGGTCAATTCGTTTTAGTATAAATCACACAAATAGGAAACATAAAGGGAATAGAAAGACACTGAATTTCAAAAGAGCCAACTTCCCTAAACTACGATCCTTGCTAGAAGATAATAATTGGAATAAAATCTTAGGAACAAAGAAAATGGAGGAAAAATGGGTGTGCTTTAAGAGCATATTAAATAAGGGCATAAGCCAGTGCCTCCCAATGGGAAATCAATTTAACCACTTCAGCCCCGGACCAATTGGCAGCCAAAGGACCAGGCCCCTTTTTGCGATTCGGCACTGCGTCGCTTTAACTGACAATTGCGCGGTCGTGCGACGTGGCTCCCAAACAAAATTGGCTTCCTTTTTTTCCCACAAATAGAGCTTTCTTTTGGTGGTATTTGATCGCCCCTGCGGTTTTTATTTTTTGCGCTATAAACAAAAATAGAGCGCCAATTTTGAAAACAATGCAATATTTTTTGCTTTTTGCTATAATAAATATCCCCAAAAAATATATAAAAAAAAAAAATTTTTTTCCTCAGTTTAGGCCGATACGTATTATTCTACAAATTTTTGGTAAAAAAAAATCGCAATTAGCGATTATTGATTGGTTTGCGCAAAAGTTATAGCGTTTACAAAATAGGGGATAGTTTTATAGCATTTTTATTAATATTTTTTTTTTACTAGTAATGGCGGTGATCAGCGATTTTTATTGTGACTGCGACATTATGGCGGACACATCGGACATTTTTGACACATTTTTGGGACCATTGTCATTTATACAGCAATCAATGCCATTTAAATGCATTGATTCCTGTATAAATGACAGTTGTAGTGAAGGGGTTAACCACTAGGGGGAGGGGAGGGGTTATGGGCTGTGACGTGTGTGTGTTTTTTTACATTAAGGGCGGGGCTGACGTCTGACGTCATTGATCGGGAACAGCCGATCAATGACAGGCAGTGTAGGAAGCATGGGGAGAGGTTTGTTTACACAAACCTTTCCCCGTTCTTCAGCTCTGTGACCCGATCGCGGACCACGCACGCGCGACCCACGGGCAGGCAAATGCAAAATCACGTTTATATACGGGATTTTGCCTGCCTGTGCCATTCTGCACACGTATATGTACATGGCGCGGTCGGGAAGCGGTTAAAAGAGATAATAAAAGTCCTGGGTGGCTTAACTCCATTGTAAAAATGCATATAAAAGCAAAAGACAAGGCCAAAAAGCAAAAGACAAGGCCTTCAAAAAATACAAGGCGGAGGGATCATCATCAGCATTCCAACTTTACAAAGAATGCAACAAGAAATGTAAGGGTGCAATCAGTGTGGCTAAGATAGAACACGAAAGGCACATAGCAGAGGAGAGTAAAAAAAATCCCAAGAAATTCTTTAAGCACATAAATAGTAAGAAAGGGAGATCAGATCATATTGGTCACATAAAGAATGATGAATGGAATCTGGTTACTAAGGATGGAGAGATAACAAAGGTATTGAATTTATTCTTCTCCCCAGTCTTCACTAGGGAATCAGGGGGCTTCAGTAACCAAAACTACAATGTTTCTCCTCATGACATGTCACAGGTAGCACCCTCATGGCTAACAGAGTACAGAATTTGAATTAGACTTGAAAAACGTAATACATTAATAAGTCCCCGGGACCAGATGGCTTGCACCTGAGGGTCCTTAACCGCTTGCCGACCGGCGCACGCCGATGTACGTCGACAGAATGGCACGGACAGGCATAAGGGCGTACAGGTACGTCCCCTTTAAGATGCCGCCGTGCCACCGGGCGCGCGCCGGTCGGGACCCCAGTGAGGATACCCACGATCGTCTCACGGGAAGGCTGAACGGGGAGATGCGGAAATAAACAGCATCTCCCCGTTCTGCCTAGCAACTAGTGACGCCGATCTCTGCTTCCTGTGATTGGAGCAGAGATCAGCATTCACTAGCTGACAGCCACGCCCCCCACAGTTACAAACACACCTCTAGGCACATGTAACCCCTACACTGCCACCTAGTGGTTAACCCCTTCACTGCCAGTGTCATTTACACAGGAATTAATGCATTTAAATAGCATTGATTGCTGTATAAATGACAATGGTCCCAAAAATGTCCGATGTGTCCGCCATAATGTCGCAGTCACAGTAAAAATCGCTCATCGCCGCCATTACTAGTAAAAAAAAAATATTAATAAAAATGCTATAAAACTATCCCCTATCTTGTAAATGCTATAACGTCTGCGCAAACCAATCAATAATCGATTATTGCAATTTTTTTACCAAAAATATGTAGAGGAATACGTATCGGCCTAAACTGAGGAAAAAATATGTTTTTTTATATATTTTTGGGGGATATTTATTATAGCAAAAAAAAAAAAAGAATGCGTTTTTTTCAAAATTGTCGCGCTTTTTTGTTTATAGCGCAAAAAATAAAAACCGCAGGGGCAATCAAATACCGCCAAAAGAAATCTCTATTTGTGGGAAAAAAAGGACGTCAATTTTGTTTGGGAGCCACGTCGCATGACCGCGTAATTGAAAGTTAAAGCGACGCAGTGCCGAATCGCAAAAAGGGGCCTGGTGCTGTGCCATCTAGATAAAGGAAGGCCCATAGTCGTGGTGTATCTAGATTTTACAAAAGCATTTGATACAGTTCCCCATACACGTTTACTGTACAAAGTAAGGTCCGTTGGCATGGAACAATAGGGTGAGTACATGGATTGAAAACTGGCTACAGGGGAGAGTTCAGAGGGTAGTGATAAATGGGGAGTACTTGGAATGGTCCGGGGTAGAAAGTGGGGTCCCCCAGGGTTCTGTCCTGGGACCAATCCTATTTAATTTATTCATAAATGACCTGGAGAATGGGATAAACAGCTCAATCTCTGTATTTGCGGACGATACTAAGATAAGCAGTGCAATAACGTCTCTGCAGGATTTGGAAACCTTGCAAGAAGATCTGAACAAATTAATGGGGTGGGCAACTACATGGCAAATGAGGTTTAATGTAGAAAAATATAAAATAATGCATTTGGGTGGCAAAATAGGAATGCAATCTACTTACTAGGGGAGAACCTCTGGGGGAATCTAGGATGAAAAAGGACCAGGCTCAGCAATGGCATGCAATACCAAGCTGCTGCAACCAAAGCAAATAGAATATTGGCATGGATTAAAAAGGGCATTAACTCCAGAGATAAAAAAATTATTCTCCCACTCTAGAAGACTCTGGTCGCACCTGGAGTATGCTGTCTAGTTCTGGGCACCAGTCCTCAGGAAGGATGTGCTGGAACTGGAGAGAGTCCAGAGAAGGGCAACAAAACGAATAAAGGGACTGGAGGACCTTAGTTATGAGGATAGGTTACGAGCACTGAAGGTGTTCTTTTTGGATAAGAGAAACTTGAGAGGGGATATGATTTCAATGTACAAATACCGTACTGGTGACCCCACAATAGGGATAAAACTTTTAAGCGAATGGGAATTTAATAAGACACACAGCCATTCACTAAAACTAGAAGAAAAGCTTTAACCTTAAACTGCGTAGAGGGTTCTTTACTGTAAGAGCGGTTAGGATGTGGAATTCTCTTCCACAGGCAGTGGTTGGAGGAGCATTGATAATTTAAAAAAACAATTAGATATGCACCTGAATGACCACAACATACAGGGATATAAATGTAATACTGACATAATACTGACATAAAATCACACACATAGGTTGGACTTGATGGACCTGTTTTCTACCTCGCCTATGTAACTATGTAACCATGTAATACCTCTTAGGTAGTGATGCATCTAGGCACAGGTCTGTTGTACCTTATCATAAACACCTTTCTATGTATACTTTCCTTCCACAATTAAAGATATGTTTGCCACTTTTGTAAGAAAACCTACAAATCTAAGCCTGTTCTGAGAGGAACCAGGCATCCTACCTTCCAGTAAAAAATTTAAAGTTATGGAAATGCAGTTGTTAAGATTATTTCATTTTGTGTATGAGCTACATTACATAAAATAGTCTTGGGCAGATTGAAGTGAAAAAGTTGGCTCATGAATTTTGCTTTCTACAAATAGTAAATTCCTGCCCCCTATGGTTTGATAAAGGGGCATTCCTTTCTGCCCTGAAACGTATAGCCACATCCCCTCCACTTCCTGTCTTCACCCAGCCGAGAGAGGTGCTGTTTTGGAGCTGCAACCATCTTGCCACTTATGGAAGCTGCTGATGGCTATGTTCCAGCCTTACAGTTCTATTTCCTTCAAAAACTCTGCTTCAACCAGCCACATGCCTGCTGAGCACTGAAGCCTCACGGTGATCCTACGAAGGTCTATATGGGTTTATGACAAGCCTTGATCTTCTTTTATCTAGTGAGTGCATTTTAATTGTCTTTTATGCTTTTTTAATAAATTGTTACACCTAGGTGGAGGCACTGCCTGTGTTTGTTTTTTATATGTGCATTAGGATCTCAAGGCCTAATTTGAGAGGAGCTGCATCCATTTTACCTGGTGTTCCCTACCATTCTCCTGGCCCTTTTATGTGCCCTGTTTAATGACGGTTTGTTTACAGTCAGCACAATAGCTTATTCTTTTTTCTTTTCTCTGCAATTAACAGAATGCCTTGCATTTTTTTTTTCAATTAATACAGGGTGTTCTCTGGATGAAGTGGAGAGGAGGGGTGGTGAAGTCACAATCTCCATATCGCCCAGTTTTATACATACAGAACATGAAGCCAAGCTAGCCCAATGTAGGTAAGCAAAAAATTTAATTCCTGTAGTTTAACTTTAACACCACATTTATAATGTCAGAGACAATTCATGGGTTAAAACATGTTTCCAACTAAACATCAGCACAGGGAGTAATGAAAATAAGTCGCACACATCTTTAGCAGTTATAATATGCAGGTTTTAAAACATCATTGTTTTTAGGGTCATTTATCAAGCAGTGACGGAAATTTTTCTGTTACAATAATTCATATTAAATATAATAATGAATAACAGGGGCTCCATTTATAACAAATAAGCGCTGCATTATTCTGTTGGGGGTAGAGTGTTCAGAGAAAAAATAGATATACTTTAAGTACATCATAAATGTATAAATGTATGTAATTGAAAATTTGTTTATGGGATATGTTAAACCTGAGATCACTATAACTGAAAATGAGCTATTGTCTGTTCATTAATTAGTAACATGCTGCTGCTGTTATGTATGTCCAAATGACCACTTACCAATTAAAATCTATAATGTAAAAACAGAAAATAGGCTTTAATCAAAGTCTTTGTCAAGCCAAAGCTTTTTTATTAGCTTTGGCAAAAGTAAAAAAAAATAAAACCCTTGTCAGGGTGTCTACGTACAGATGGGAAGCTTTCCCTTAACTTCCTGCCCTGGAGACACAACAGGAAGTCAATAAAAACCTTACAAAATAAGAGAAATTTTCTTTTAAGATAGCTGCCATTAGAACAGATGTTACCACTGGAAGACGAGCCCTCACCTCTGGTGAGAATGTTAAAACATTGAAATTAAGGCTTGTTCATACGTGCATCAATAATCATTTGCGCTTAAAGGTTTTACCCCCTTCATGACCAGACCATTTTTTACTATTTAGCCCTGTGCTATTTAACTGGTAATTGCACGGTCATGCAATGCTGTACCCAAAGGATACTTGTAGCATTATTTGTATAAAAATAGAGCTTTCTTTTGATGGTATTTGATTGCCACTGGGGTTTTTATTTTTCTGGGATATAAATGAAAAATAACGCACATTTAAAAAAAAAAAAACTATATTTTTAAATATTTTCTATAAAACATATCCAATAAAAAAAATGTAACATTTATATTTCCTCATAAGATTTGGGCAAAATGTATTCTGCTACATGTCTTTGGTAAAAAATAAAAAAAAACAATAAATTATTTTGAAAATTGTTTTTTTTTTTTTTAATTATAGTGTTTACAAACTGTGGTACATACATTTGATTTTTTTTTACACAAACTGACGCTGGGGGGGGGGGGGGGGGGAACGACGACTGACTAACTGCCACTGACGAGTACTTAGCTGTGCATGCACGGGCCGCCCATCCACAGTACAATGCAGGCTGGTGGTCTCAAGATTTTAAGCAGCATTTAATCAGCTTTTTAAAAAACCTCATAATCACCCTTCAATGACTGCCATGAGTATTACAGTGTGCACCACACAGCGCAGTACGCTTAGGAACTGTAGCAATGTGTTTTGTTAAAAATTAAACAGCATGCCACTTTTATGAGGCATCAATGCTTATCAGCTGCCTCCATTCATTTCAACAGTAGCATGCTGTAACCACACTGTAAAAATGCCTACAGCATTTATGGTATGTTAGTAAAACATTTATAAATTGTTAGCTGAGGGGAAAGCAGTGGAGGTTCCTGTATCCCAGAATGTACTGGGAAATAGTAGAGAAAAATAAATAGTGTGAATAAATAAGTAATAATTAAAGTTTAACAATCTCAAGAAGGGCATCAAATGTGAACACTTTCATGCAGATATATTAAGACATTTTGAGCGTATGCACACAATTCGTGGTAAAGACTATGGAAATGCCCTTTGGAAATTTTCTGCTAGACTATGGCATGCGCCCAATACCAATGCAAAACCCTCCTTCTTTTCCGCTAGGCCATTCTTTCCATGCTCATCTTCAGCTGGGCCATGGCAAGTGTCAAAGAGATCAAAGTATACAAATCTATCTTGTAGAAAAGTCACAAAAATGTCTGCTATAACACCACAACCTAATCATACCCCAAAGCATTTCCTCTACATCACTTCCCCCTAGAAAAACAACACTTTTAAGGGCATTTAACAAGCATTCCTGATGCTTTTGCAATGCTTCAAAAACACAATAAAAATGCATCAAAAGCATGTCATAAATGCTATAGGTGCATTAAGGAGCGTTACTTCATTCTTCACATGTGAACAAGCCCTTACTTTCTGTTCCTGTGCCAATGGTCAGCAACAAAAATAGAGGGGGCTAATATTTCTCAAAAGGGACACAGCCATTAATAATAATTTCTCAGAGGGTCTTACCCTTTCTTTCTTTATTAAAAAAAAAAACTCTCTTCCCCATTGCTGATGTTTTATAGAATACTTTTGGTTTTGACTGGTCCAAAATATTCTCTTTAATTGGTAAATACTGTGAATCATATTCTACAATCCATAGCAAACATCTGTAATTCAAATTCTTTACAATTCACACTAGGCATATTAAAATTACCATGTTATACCCCTTGATAAACGGTGTGAAGCTATCAACAGAAGGGAAATAATGGTGTAACATTATAATGTCGCTTGTTAATAATATTTCATCTGTTTTATATATTGGTCTTGTATATACCTCCATCCCAGGTTGTGTATGGATATGGCTGTATTAGGTGTCTTTAATAGGCACGTGCAATTCGTTTGGGTCTGAGTACAAATTCAGATACATTTTTGGTGTTTCTGAATCGCCAAATGAAATAGTAATGAATAATAACTAATTTCATTGAAATTCGTTAAAGTTAATTTAGTTTAACAAATTCCAAATTTTCAGAACAATTAGAATTTGGATTGGTCGAAAAATAATCAAACGATTCAAATTCTGTGTGAAGAATAGCTGGTTGTTAGGCAGCAGGCTGGGAAGCCGTGCTCTGCATCCTCAACAACCGATGAGTCATCAGCTGTCAGCTGGCTTCACCACTGACAGCTGAAATGTAAACAAAATTCCGGCAATAGAAAATTCAGAAAAAACAAACAGCGTGGGCCCCCGCTACAATCCATACCAGACCCTTATGTGCATGCAGCCCAGCAGGCCAGGAACGGGGGGACTAGTGAGCACCCCCCTTTCTGAGCCATACAAGGCCACATGCCCTTAGGCCCCTTTCACACTGGGGCGTTTTTCAGGCGGCACAGCGCTAAAAATAGCGCCTGTACACCGCCTGAAAAAATCCTGCCCCATTCACTCCAGTGTGAAAGCCGGCGGGCTTTCACACTGGAGCGGTGCGCTAGCAGGACGGGCAAAAAAGTCCTGCTAGCAGCATCTTTGGAGCGGTATAGGAGCGGTGTATTCATCGCTCCTATACCGCTCCTTCCCATTGATTTGAATGGGAAACCGCGGTAAAACCGCGGCAATACCGCCGCAAAGCGCCGCTACGGCGGCGCTCTGCGGGGGTCTTTAACCCTTTTTCGGACGCTCGCTTGGGGTAAAACCGCATTGCGAGCGGCCGAATACCGCGGCTAAAACAACGGTAAAGCAGCGCTAAATATAGCGCTGCTTTACCGTCACCGCGGCTCCCCGTCCCAGTGTGAAAGGGGCCTTAACATGGGGAGGGTGCTTTGGGACAGGGTGCTGACAGCTGATGAACGCAGCAGCCAGCTTCCCAGCCCACTGCTTAACAACCGGCTATTCTTCACACAGAATTCGAATCGGTCGATCATTTTAGGACCGATCCGAATTTGAATTATTCTAAAAATTTGTTCACTTCGTTAGAAAATTAATAAACGAAACAAAAGGACAAATCTGCTAATTGGAGGAGGGCAGGCTGAGTTCCTAGCATAGCTAGAGAATGACCCTTCGTGTGTTCTCCTGCTTAGAATGGTCAGAGACTGGCAGGAACACCAGGGATTTCACACAAAGGAATCCATACAAAGAAAACAGGAATCTATCTCATACAAGAACATGGTACAGCAGGCACATATCATGAATATGAAATGTTGGGTTTACATACCCTTTAAACATTTTTACTTCTGTCCTTGTTGCTGTTTACCCCTCCCTTGGTGTCCTGGGGACAACCTTTTTACCAGACAGGTGGGGGAGTGAGGGAATCTCTCCACAAACAAACAACCAAAAAAATAAATGTTTTGGCTATAGATGTCCTTTAATTATTCATGCTTTACACATCAATAATGAGTTTTACTTTTAGGTATGTACATATAGTTTTCAAATCTCATTGGATTCAACTAAAAATACTGTAACTGTTAAAAAAACAACTTTTGTGAAAATAAAGATCCTTATCCTGGTGGTTTATTTTTTTAAATTGAGCCTACTGTGTTTAGTAAAGATAGTTTTATAATTATAATCTGCAAACTATAATACAGTAATATAATATAATATAATATAACATAACATAACATAACATAACAAACAGCAGTTGCAGTAAGACCTCTTTGTAAATGACTCATGTGCAGATTTGTAACTCAAGTACAGATCCTGAGAGATAAATACACCCTTCAGTTTCTAACCTCTCAAGCATGTGCCAAAAATCTCTGTTTTGGCTGGACTGATTGATCCTTTAAGTAATGCAAGCCATAGATGAATTTATGTTCTTTCCTTCCACCATGGGTGAAAAGAAAGAAAATTGCTTGATTCCCCCTTCAACACAGTCAGTACATCAGGACTGATCAATTTTCAAATATATAAACCATAGTTTGTAGAGTCTATAGCAGGGATATGCAATTAGCGGACCTCCAGCTATTGCAGAACTACGAGGTCCGCTAATTGCAGAACCCTGGTCTATAGCTTTCACACCAGGGTTAATTTACTAAAACTGGAGAGTGCAAAATCTGGTGCAGTCTTGCATGGTAGCCAATCAACTTCTAACTTCAGCTTGTTCAATTAAGCTTTAACAAAAAAAAAAACTGTTTTCTTTGCAGAGCTACACCAGATTTTGCACTCCAGTTTTAGTAAATCAATCCTACAGCCTAAATAATATACAGTGATTTGGGTTTGTTTTACAATAGAAATGTAGCAGAATAAATGTTGGCCTAAATGTATGAAGTAAGGTTATTTATTTGCAAAATAAAAACTTGTTTTTCTTACATTTTTGGTATTTTTTTGTTTAGCAAAAAAAAAAAAACTAGTGGTGATTAAATACCACTTAAGTCTGGCCTGGACAGGAAGGAGATGAAAGTGGACTTGAGATGGTTAAGAAGTCCCTCAGCAGGTCATTATTATTTTTATAGGGAAAACATCACCATTAAAAGAGTTCTAAAAGTTCAGAAGTTACATGAAGCTTCACATGTCAATTTCTTTTTACATTAATGGTATACTGTAAAGGAAAACTTACTATGGACAGCCAGGACTGGTGCTACCACTAGGCAAACTAATCAGCCGCCTAGGGCGCACTGCCACCTAGGGCGCAGCCACAGCCACTGGTTGTCATGTCCCAGTTCGGTGGCAGTGGGAGAGGGAAAGCAACTAGCAGGGTCCTCGGGGTGCGGGCATCTTTCTCTACATGGTAAGCAGGTGGTCCTGAAGGCGGAGTCCGCAGGATAGGTAAACAGCTACGGGAACGAGGACTGAGATCCCGGGAAGGAGAAGAGCTCAACTGCCTTCCTGACACCCAAAAAGGCAAGCAGCAGCGTGTGCAGCATCTGCTGCATGGGAGCGCCTCCCAGAGCCTGGATTCCTTCTCCAACCTCCTCTCCTCTCTGCTCCAACATCAACAGTGTCAGCGGCCCCAAGGACAGGCTGACTGGGAGCCCGGAGGACGAGGATGGGAGGGAGGCGCAGACAGCCAGGGATCAGCTGAAAGGAGAAGAGACCCCTGGATCAAGAAGGAGAATGGGCCCTGCACACTGCTGGCCATCATAAACATCCTATTGCTGGCATGGAAGGTACCAGCACACCTACCCGCAGGCAAAGACTGGGCCAGGGGGCAGAGGAGAGACTGCAGACAGGGACAGGGCTAGGGATCTCTCTGTCATCTCTCTCCTCACCCCCCGCTCTCTCGCCCCCCTCTCTCTCACCCCCTCTTTTTCTCTCTCTCTCTCTCTCTCTCTCACCCCCTCTCTCTCACCCTCACCCTTATAAAACACTGTGACAGACTAAGCCCCCGTACACACGGTCGGAAATTCCGACCACAAAATCCATCGGATTTTTTCCGACGAATTTTGTTCAACACTGGTGTTGCATACACATGGTCGGACAAAGTTTTCGGAAAATCTGATCATTCTGAACGTGGTGACGTTCGTTGCGTACGACGGAACTATGTAGAGGTTAGTAGCCAATAGCTTTGGTCTCGTAATTTGCTCTGAGCATGTGTGGCACTTTGTCCGTCGGAATCTCTACACACGATCGGAAAAAGTCTGATCAGATTTTGTTGTCGGAAAATTTGAGAGCAGGATCTTTCCGACGGAAAAAGTCAGATGGAGCCCACACATGGGCGGATTTTTCGACAACTTTCGGACATTTGCCGTCGGAATTTCCGACTGTGTGTACGGGGCATTACAGGTTGCCCTCCCCCATTTATGCTTATATTAGATCATTCAGTTTTATTTTTTCTTGGGGGGGGTTTGCAATTAGCTGGTTTTGCCTAGGGCGCAAAATAGTCTAGCACCAGCCCTGTGGACAACCATGTTGAATAACACAACACAGTGGCTTAGTGGTAAGCACTTCCACTATGCAGCACTGAAGTCTTTGATTCAAATCCCAGCCAGTACTCTATCTGGATGAAGATTGAATGTTCTACTTGTACTTGCAAAAGTCTATATAGGTCATGGGTGAAAAGTGTGACAGGTTTACTATATTTACCTTCTAATTATAGTTTTCTCATAAGCCAGATAGCTTGTTAGAAATCATTACATATGGTATCTTTACTAAATTATATTATCATTGATTCAGCATATCTAGATAACAGAATGGCCAGGAACTAGTGCCATAGGCTATAATGACATAGATGGACTATGGCAGAAGGGCACGTACAGGCAAACTAACGTACCTGTACGTGGCCCTTTAAGAGGCGGCCTGCGCACCCGCAGCAAGCACCGTGAGTCGGGTCGCGGGTCCTGCTGACTCGATCGCCGCGGGGATACCCGCGATCGTCTCACGGAGAGGAAGAATGGGGAGATGCTAATGTAAACAAGCATCTCCCCGTTCTGCCTAGTGACAGTTTCACTGATCTCTGCTCCCTGTGATCGGGAGCAGAGATCAGTGACATGCCACACATAGCCACGCCCCTCCAGAGTTAGAAACACTCCCCATGACACACTTAACCCCTACACTGCCCCCTAGTGGTTAACCCCTCCACTGCCAGTGTCATTTACACAGAAATCAGTGCATTTGTATAGCACTGATTGCTGTATAAATGACAATGGTCCCAAAAATGTGTCAAAAATGTCTGATCTGTCTGCTATAATGTCGCAGTCACGATAGAAATCGCTGATCGACGCCATTACTAGTAAAAAAAAAATTATTAATAAAAATGCCATAAAACTATGCCCTATATTGTAACCGCTATAACTTTTGCGTAAACCAATCAATAATCGCTTATTGCGATTTTTTTTTACCAAAAATATGTAGAAGAATACGTATCAGCCTAAACTGAGGGAAAAAAAAAATAGTTTTTTTATATATTTTTGGGGATATTTATTATAGCAAAATGTAAAAAATAATGCGTTTTTTTTCAAAACTGACACTCTTTTTTTGTTTATATAGCGCAAAAAAAAATGCAGGGGTGATCAAATACCACCAAAAGAAGGCTCTCTTTGTGGTAAAAAAAATGACGTCAATTTTGTTTGGGAGCCACGTCGCACGACTGCGCAATTGTCAGTTAAAGTGACAAATTCTTCCGGGGCTGAAGTGGTTAAATTGGTTTTAGAATTGCAGTTCCCGTGGTTATCTAACACATATTGTTCAAAGAAACATAGATAAAATTCTACAAAGCAACATGCTGAAAGCACTTTGTCCCTGGGGATGGCATTTGCAGTCTTTTACTAGTGAGTAAAGTAGCATGTTTCCACTGAATCTGTCAGTGCCTGGGTTAACAATACAATGAAATGTTATATTCAACATCAGCGTGGACATTATGAATAACTTATCTGTATTGTCCATGCACAGACCTGTGTCAACAGTTCCTGCTTCTGCTTCTGTTTAAGTAGAAGGCACTTAAAAAAACACATATTTTCCATTGTTGATTATTTGGCAATGCAAAAGCCAATAAAAATTAAGTAATTTCTACATTACTACAATCTGCAGCCTTAAAGAATTGCTTTACGTGTGAATGATTCCCTGCCTGTAACCTATTACTGTAAGGTAACTTAGCATGGAAATGCTCCAAGTAATAAAATTGCTAGGCATGAGCAGTTTGTGGCAGACTGACCAGCAGATTAAGTTGGTTTCATACAAAGAATGTCTATTTCTTTTAGAATAAGTCTAAGTTCAAGGGGCAATGTGACTGATAGTATAGATATTTACAGTACATCTCCTTAAAGAAGCTTTTATATCTTGTATACATTTGTTTTCAAAACTATATTGTATATATTACATACAAGTCAAAGGAGGCAAGCTGTGTTTCCATTTCAGCAACATAGCTACTCTCCTATAGCATTGTATGGCAGCATTGTGATACACAGCTTACAGTGCTAATCCTATTATGTAATATCTGATCCCAGTTCAGCAGTGACTACATGACTTGTCTAGGATTATAAATGGTTTCCTCTTTGCTTTAACCTCCATGTCAAGTTTTGTATATTTACAGTACTTGCCCTTCTCCTTCCTCTTAGATCATAGCACACCATTCCTGATGTTATTTCAATACATTAAAATTACTTACTGAATTTATTCCTAGAGGGAGTGTACACCTCATACAAAGCATGATAATCCCAGAGGTTTACTTAATTAATGAGCCTTTTTTTAAACACATGGTTACATTTTTACTCCCTTGATTTTGTTATGCAAGTTGGTTAAAATCATCATTAATACATTCTAGCATTTGGAGAAAAAAAACCAAAAAAAACAGTGAATCATATAAACATCCATTAATAATAATTTCATCACAGTTTCTAAACACATCACACATTAATAAAACCAAAAAATATATGCTGGGATCTATTCAGTTAGTACTTATTTACTATCAATACAAAAACTGCAAAGTGCTACCTGTAAGATCCAACTGCATAAAACCAAAATCATAAATATAAGAGAGGGGCTCATATATTGTTATTAAATGCATTAGTAACAATCATATAATAAGACAGGTAAACAGGATAATGAAATGGATTATGTAAAATAGTAAAATTAAACCATGACTATGGTATCACTTGATTTTTTCCGTTGTTATTCAAGCATTTCTGTTCTGTTATGACGATCAATGGTTGGGTGTAATATACTCCCAAAGTAACCAATTAATAAATGAAAAAGAGCAATCACATTTAATTGAAATCTCTTATAAATTCTAGATGTACTATCCAAGCTGTTGGTAGTGCCACAATGACTATTAGATACATACATATATATTTATACATTTATATGATAAAAGCATAAATTTCACTAATTTACCAGAACCAGAACCAATTAATAAATGAAAAAGAGCAAACACATTTAATTTAAATCTCTTATATATTCCAGATGTACTAACCAAGCTGTTATTAGTGCCACAATAACTATTAGATACATACATATATATTTATACATTTATATGATAAAAGCATACATTTTACTAATTTACCAGAACCAATTAATAAATGAAAAAGAGCAAACACATTTAATTAAAATTTCTTATATATTCCAGATGTACTATCCAAGCTGTTATTAGTGCCATAATAACTATTAGATACATACATATACATTTATACATTTATATGATAAAAGCATACATTTCACTAATTTACCAGAATCTTAGAAGTCACAGAGGGAAATTGAACCTTTCTTACCTTAAATGTATTGATCGGCACATCAATGATGATGTGAATGACATCTCCCAAAGCTAAACTGGCAATCAGTAAATTGGTACCATTTCTCATACTTTTATCTTTAAAGATGATCCTTAAAAGTGTTGTATTACCAATGATGCCCACTATGAATATCAGGCATGACACCACTGTGGTAATATATTTGAATGTGTCCTGAATCCTAGCTTGTCTATCACACAGTGGGGTCAATTTTCTTTCACCAGCAAAACCTTTGTTTGTAAATGCGGTGTGGTTAAACATCTTAGTATTCAAAGTCCTGAAATCAGCTGACATTGCTGTCGTGGGCACGCTTCCCAAATATGAAAGTCCTTCATTAGGTAATGGCTGAAGGGATGGACCATCATTCTCTTCTCCAAAAACTGCAACTGCAGACAACAGCAGTAACATCAAACCTGCGGACTGCTCTGTGATCTGCATGGTGCTTTAGGTTAAAAAATGCTATTTTATTTAATCAAAGCAGGTGTACAGAAGGATAGTCAATCAGTATATCCAGGCAGGACCTGAGCAAAATGACAAAAGTGTAAACGTATTATAACCTAATCCTTTGTTTATACTTTTATTTTATTACTTTAAACTAAATTATAGCATAATAATTCCAAATTATTTACATGACAATTAAGGATTTTAAGTGTGCCACTAGAAAAAAGCAAAACCCAAAATAATTTTTTTTTTATGTATCTTTGTATAATAAAAATATCAATTTTTTTTTTTTTTTTTAAAGTCTTTATTTTGGGTACATGTAACATAGTCTTTGCTTACTTGTGGCATATTTAAAATCCAAAAAATGTCATATAAATATGATTTGGTCTTTGTTCATAAATGGTGCTCCCAGGAAAGGACATGCATGACATTTATGATTTTGCTACTTTGTGATTTAACATATAGCATAATAATTCTATTAATTCTATTAAACAAGGCCAGTCTTAGCAGACTATCACTTAAAATGTAACAGAAACAAAAAAGCCGTATTTAAACAAGAGCAATGTAATGATTTAATTAATATATAAAATTCTCAAAACACAAAATATTGTTTATTTAATTTGTGTTCAAAACAAAACACATTTTAACAAATAGACATACAAATTATGATATAGTTATAATAATGCATGATACATTATTGCCTTGAAGAGTTAGCTATATAAGTATTATACAGTATGTATGTATAAGTAATATTGCTATTGATTTCTGCATATTAAATCATTTACAGGTAACCATTTACTGTATATATTGCTCTCTAATTTACCTTAAAAAAGTATTGTCAGGTAAAAAAAATGCTCAAAGCTAAATTAAATAAAATGCACATTTAAAACAAACCTATTTTAACATATTAATAAAAGTGAATACAATTAATTGTTATTTACCTTATTATTTGTCCTGCTACTAGTAAGGAATGATGAAAAGTAGGGAATTTTAAGGTTCATAAATTGCAGTTTGTGAGTTGTCCTGTGCACAGAGTCTCCTGTAACATCTCAGTGGACATCAGTGAACATATCAGACCTTTCCTTGGTATGTGCATGTGTCTGAAATCCACTAGTCAAATACTTGTACATCGGTCACTGGCAGACCCCGCCTGCTCCCTCCTACAAAGCAGCAACCTTTTTTTCCCCTATCCCTGTCCCTTGCTGGCTGTCTGGACAGCATCACTGCAACAGATCACAAACTGGGCTATCACTGCAGGCAAACCTGGCTCCTAAAAATCTCAGTTTAGAGACCTTTGTTTTGGTTTGTAAATATTTGATGGGAAATGTGCACTTTATCTCTTGAACTGAATAACCTTTCACATGTATGTCATAACATCAGACATGAGCGTTCATAAAATACTACAGAGCGGCAACAGTTTACAAACGAAATCTTAAAATTTTAAAAGTTAGTTTAAGATTTCTTTTCACGTGTTTGAAAAAAAAATTGTTTATTTACAGAGTGTCTGAATCAAGGCAACAATGTAATAATAAGTTCAGACTGGGTCCAAACTGGGCCATGTTGAATAATGTATAGCTATAGAGTAGAAGGGCTCTAATTCCATACAAGAAAAGCCTGTTAGGGAAATGGATCAGAGAGAGGAAATATGTCTAAATGTTTGAAACTTTATAATACAAAACCCACAGGTTTTCTACTGGTAGTTAAGTCGCATCTGAAATCGCACTAGTGTGAAGGAAGCCTTAGTTTATGAAAGGGCGTATATTTAAAAATGAAAAGCAAATATTGCAGTGTTGCTGCCTGCGGTACAATGTTCAAGTTCACTTTCATATACAGTTCATTATAAATTATGTGGTGGTTTAGAAAAGTATTCTTTTAAATTTTAAAGTGGTGCTATGGGAAAAATAAAAGTGACATATATGATGCTGTCACAAGCAATATCACAGCGGTTTTTGTTTTTATGAGTCCTCATATAACATAGTTTTATTACCTTTTGATCTTGCCGTAGCTTTATTACCTAGAAGATCTGATGTTTTTAATTTACTGGTTGACAACACTGTTTATTCTGCAATGAAACCACAAAGCAGCATTGTCACCCTGTGGACAGGGTAGTCTTAAGTGGACATTGTAGCTTTCAATTGGCTTTAAAGTGCAACAAACCTTCTGTAGAATAAAAAAAAAAAATGGGAGCAAGCCGCTTTCTATTGCAGAAGAAACATTCTCTGTCTGTTCTGCAATAAACAAACTTACCCACCTGATCACAGTCTTCTGTTACGGCTAGTTTCACACACGTGCGGGTCCGGAATGCTTGCAAAAATCATGCATTTTCTCGGCCCGCAGGCAAAATGTGTGTCTCTTTAGCAGATAGGCGGGGATGCCATACATTTTTATGCAACATTCATGTGACAAATCGTATGATACTGTGGCCCCATATGACTCAGTGTTGCGTGATTTGAAAAAAGAGTCAGGGACTGTTTTTCCTGTGTTTCTGCGGGTTTTGCAGCACATTGAAGTTAATGGGTTGCCTACCCGCAAAATGCAGATTGCACAAGAGTGAACCTAGGACAAATGTGCACTGAGCCATGCATGCACATTTCAACCTATGTAGGAGTCATGTCATCCCCACCAGCCAATCAAGAGGCCAAAAATCTGACACCCAGAAAAAGCCCTGGGAGTAAATATCAGAGGGATCCAACAGTCAAGTTGTTGAAATGGAGGTGAGTATTTTATGGAGTGTAGTTCAGCTTTAAAGGGAAAGCTCTGCCTGTCTCCCTCCCCTGGTGCCACATTTGCCATCTTGTGGGGGGAACGGGTACCCGATTTTGACAGGTACCCACTCCCACTTCCTGCTGAGTTCGCTGCAGCCAGCCCATTGAGAAAGTGCAGCGCGATTTGCGAATGCGCAGTAGAAAAACTGCTGGTTTTCCTTACCCAAGATGGTGGCACCAGCACCGAGAGCCGATTCAAGAATGAGCTTACGTGAGGACACCGCGGGATCCTTGGACTGGTAAGTGCTCTAATGATAAAAGTCAGCAGCTACAGTATTTCTTTTATTTTTTTTGGGGGGGGGGGGGGGGGGACTGGAGCTTTGCTTTAAGCAAGCGACAGACAAATTAAAGGCCAAATCAGCATGTACAGAAAAAGCTTTTATTTTCTTTCATTTTTAAAAAATAATTGAAACCACTTAAATAAAAACTGACTGTTTTAAGCACTCCTGGCAAAGTTATTTCGGTTGTCCCAACCCCTGTAACTGTCACTTCTGTTGGACACTTGGTCTGCATGGAAAATTGAAGAAAAATATAAATAAAGGCTGGTGAAAAAAGAAGTTCATATATTGATTCAATTAGTTCAAGGGTTAACCCTATATGATTACCAGAATACAATATTTGTTTTGCAATTGTAGGCCTTTAATCCTGATATAAATGTTTTGGGCTCACAACTTTAAAATACATTTTTGAAGTTTCTAGGTTCATATCATTATTACCAAAAAAGCCTTATTTATTCAAAATACACCTCGTCAGAATGTGTAAGTGATTTTGTTCCAGCTAAGGGTAATAAGGAAGGGCCTATAGGAAGCAAACATGTCATATATATTTTAACAGTTACAGAGACTGCAGGCTGACACAGCAGATTGTATACTATTTGATATAGTAGTACACCTTAGAATGTTATTAAAGGCAGAGTTGACAAACACTAAATGTTTTTAGCTGATTTGCACAGTGATTAATAACATTATTTCAACACATTTTATAATGTATTTTCTTATCTTGTGCCCAGAATATGTTGGTGGCATTCTGCCTTGTGGGCCATATAGACTGCCTGTTAAATGGAGCTGAATAAGGCTATTGTAGTGCAGTGCTGTGTCTAAGAAGACACAGAAAGGAATGTCGGTGAGGATATACAGCCCCTGGGGTGTAGATGGATATCTGCATGTGTCTTTTAGCAACGAAAGGAACATTGTGATGATTCTCCACAGTTATATATTTGTGTTAAACGTTTTCTGTGAATGAAGAGCGTCAAAGGGACAAGATGTGGTGAGCAACTGACTTGTGAACGCTCCAGTTGCAAATTTTAAACTAGTCATTGTGTTATAATGAAAACATAGAATACAGTTTTAAAATGATCAGACTTTAAAACCACTAAATGCAGGCAATGGACACCATTTTCATGCATTGGGAAATAGACCATGATGGAGTCCAGAAAAACTAGACTGTAAATATTATTGTCTGTGCCTTTCTAAAATGTCAGCACAGTAAACACTATAATTGCAAATCGGACCTAAAAAAATATGTGTAATCCGGATAGGTAAAATCAAATAGAAGCTTTAACGTGTTAACATAATTTAAAATTTTTTTTTACAGCCCAATTAAATTTTCAGTTTAAATCAGCTAAAAACATTTGTCATGCATTAAAACAAAAACTGTACAAACTAGTGCAGTTAGTTTTCTTTAGAAAACAGCCACATCCTAAGTAGAAAAGTATGTCCTCCTCCTTCATGCTGTAGAACAGTTTCTCAACTCCAGTCCTCAAGGTGCCCCAACAGGTCATGCTTTCAGCCTTTCCATTATTTTACACAGGATATTTGATCAGTTTCACTGTCTTAGTAATTAACACAGCCATTTCATCTGAGGGAAATCCTGAAAACATGACCTGTTGGGGCACCTTGAGGACTGGTGTTGAGAAACGCTGCTGTAGAAGACCCTCGCTAACTAAATTTAAAGTGTTGTCAATGGACTGTAAATAGCATAGGGTGGTGTTTACCTTTTTATTGGATATGCAGGCCTTCTTTAAGCTCACTGGGTTGTTTGGTTATGCTCCTTTACTACAGAGGAGGTTCCAGAAAGCAGTGTGGGAATGTCAATTCCAGAGTTATGAATATTTATCTGATCAAACCAATCATTGGGGTCCTTGGTCAGGGGTGTGGTTTCGGAGATGATAAATATCTAGGGGCGCATGCCCAGAGTGTTTTCCCCCTGGTATTTTCCTGGAAAGGATGTGTATTTGGAATGTCTCTACACCTGGACCTGACCTCAGCCTAGTGAATGTGCCAGGGCCCAGCTAGCTGCTGGGGTGGATATCGGGAGGAAGCTTTCATAAAGATTGTTGCATAGGAGCTTGGTAGAAGTTGTCATTTGGACAATTTAAGACAAATTAATTAAAGTGGTTGTAAACCTCATACTTGAGAAATGAATGCATTGCCTTGGATTCATGTTAATGTGTACTAGCATGAATTCCAAGCACTTAGTGTGGTTCTTCTCTGATCTCTCTACTATCTTCTTGAGCTACTTCTGACAGTTTTTCCCAACACAACAGCCTCCTGGGACACAACTCATCTGCTTGTAGCACATAGTAGGTTACCCATAGCTTTAGCTGCACACAGCAGTTGACTCGTAGCTATAGCTCTGTGTATTTTTCTATGAGCCTGTAAGCCTGTGTATAGGGTGATGTGTCAATTCCCTCCAATCAGCTTTCAGATATCAGGGAACTTTGTGCTCTAGCTCTGCAATATGTGTGACATCAGATCCCCACCCCCTGCTGCTAGAGCTGAGAAACAATCCTATTGGCACTTTTATAAGGACCATACAAAAATTGATGACTATCTAAATCTTATGGGTTTTTCCCCATCCATGCACTATTTGTGGTGACACACAGTCTTATGGTGTGCATTTATCTCTTTCCCTATGGGAATAAATGTTTTTCCCATATTGGAATAGATTCTATATAGCAGTGGTCATCAACCCTGTCCTCAAGGCCCACTAACAGGCCAGGTTTAATGTATTACCTTGGGGATATGCAGACTAGAATACTGCAAACACTGAGCAGCAAATTATATCACCTGTGATGTATTTCAGTTATGTTGCAAACCTGGCCTGTTAGTGGGCCCTGAGGACAGGGTTGATGACCACTGCTATATAGTATAGAACCTTTTCTGTTTTTTTTTTAAAGAATTTTTGTTGTTTTGAGGTAGAATGTATGTTTTCCATTTTTATAACAGGAATGCTTTTTTAGAATGGTTTGCGCAATAACTTAATTGAATACACCTAAATTGTCATGTGATCTGCTTTTTATAATAGAGTGTATTGTGTTTGTATCTGTGTGGTTTTGACAAAGCACGTAAATCGGGTGAAACGCGTCAACCTTGCCTTTCTTCTTCCCCTGTCTGTACCCATCCTAGTGATTTTATGATTTTTCAATAAAGGAATCGAATCATCATCTTTGTGTAGGTGTTCAGCTGATCCAAACTTTTCTGCTTTAGGTGCACACAACAGTTGACTCATAGCTATAGCTCTGTGAATTTTTCTATGAGCCTGTAAGTCTATGTATAGGGTGATGTGTCAAATCCCTCCAATCAGCTATTAGATATCAGGGAACTCTGTGCTCTAGCTCTGCAATGTTTGTGACATCAGATTCCCACTCCCTGCTGCTAACAATGCTTTGAACTGCGTGCTTTTAGAACGAATTACAGAAGAAATGGCTGCAGATAAACAGGTACAACTTACGGAGGAGGATTTGTTTGATCTCTGTGCATCACCTAAGTATACTCTTCAATGATTGTATGTAAGCGTATAAAACTGCTTCAAGAAAGAGATTTGCTGCAACTTAAAGGGGTGTTCCAGGCATAAAAATGTTTTTTTACAAGTCAGCAGCTACAAACACTGTAGCTGCTGACTTTTAATAAGGACACTTACCTGTCCAGGGCACCCGCGATGTTGGCCCCCCGAGGCCAATCCATCCTTCGTATTGTGTGCCGGCGCCACCATCCTCACTAAGGGAAACAGGCAGTGGAGCCTTGCGGCCTCACTGCCCATTTCCAACTGTGCATGCGCGAGTCCCCCGGCGATTTGTGAATGGGCGGCTGTCTTCTGTGACACACACAAGTCCCAGAAGACACTGCGCCCAAATTTCCCAGAAAACATGCGAGGAAGAGAAGACTGAAGATCACAGCGGAATAGGAAGAGGCAGATTAGGACGATCTGCCTAACGACAGACATTTCTGGTTAGTAAAAAAAAAATTTTTTCAAATGTTTTTTATTGTATTTAATGGAGCGTTTTTATGTATTTTTTTTTTTTTTTTTTTTTTTAGGGTGGACCTCCGCTTTAAGAAAGGCTGTGGGGTTGATTTACTAAAGGCAAAAAGACTATGTACTTTTGCAAGTGCAGTTGCTCCAGAGCAAGGTAAGATCTTTCATGAATATGGACAAGCTGATTGACATTAACTAACAACGGATATTAGCCTACAGTCGGCTAAAAGCGGGTCACAGGAGTGCACAACGAACTGCACTCCTGCGATCCATAGGAGAAGTATAGCCAAAATAGCTAGGCTATACTTCTCCTTTAAGAGGACCTGTACTCTTTTGTGCTTATTTGGGTATGCTGAACCCCTAAACACTCTCTTCTAGTTTCCAGTACAGCAATAAAAGGTAAATAGACTAAAGTGACTGAAGCCCAATTTATTATTGTGCTTGTCATAGATCAAGGACCCGAACCTGTTACTGAAATGCTAGTCTTCCAAGCTGCAGGAGGGTCACTATCAACCATCCAGGGGTAAGGGGCACTCCCTTACATTTCCAATTTAGCAAAAAAAAAGAAAACTCATGGGGCCTGCTTTTCATTTTTTGTGTTTGTATTGTGGCTTTGGCAAGGCTGGGAATCCTGAAGAATTGTGTTTTATGGATGGGCCTGCTTTTCCTGGTGGCAGCAGACTTTAGATTTGTCTGAACTTTGCAACTCATTGGGGTTGATTTACCAAAGGCAAATAGACGGTATAGTTTGCAAGTGCAGTTGCTCCAGAGCTTAGCGAAGGAGGTGAAGTCCCACATTGCAAAGAATACCCAATCACATGCAAGGAAAAAAAAAAAACAGCAATTTTGCCTGCACGTCATTGGATGATGGAAGTCAGCAGAGCTTCCCCTCATTTACTAAGCTCTGGAGCAACTGCACTTGCAAAGTGCACAACCTATTTGCCTTTAGTAAATCAACCCCGTTGATTAAATTTCAAGCCTAGTATACATGGGCTGAATGTCAAGCGGCATCTGCTGGTTCTATAGAACCGTCCGTTATTTGGACCATGTGTACTGGAGTCAGTTCGACAGAAGCTGGCCAATTGGCTGGCTTCTGTCGAAGGGGCATGACAGAAAAAGATCTGCCGATCTGCTCCCAATCAGCACTCTCAGCCAATGGAGTGACCGACTGACTGGAGTGTTCTGGAGGTGGGGCGGTCCCCCTGTCAGAACATAATAGAACAGCAAGGGAGCTCGCTGTACTAACGTCGGATAGTTAGTACAGCGGCTCCTCCTGAACTGTCTGGGTTGAATGATAAAAACTACTAGTGTGTATGAGGCTTTCGTGTGCTCAAGAATTTACATTAAAAAAGAAATTGCCAGCAACTGAGTTGAGATTAAGGTACTGGTAAATGTGTAGATTCATCATTAGAGAAGAGGCATATTTTTAGCTTAATTAGCACACGTCTACTATGAATTACAATACTTAGGTGCATCAGTAAAATAATGTTGATACTGTAATTACATCCGTTATTGGCACAGTGCATACATTTACAAATTTCAAATGTGATTACACTGAACCTGCCATGGGGATGCCTATGATAATAGGTATACCACTCAACGTAAGTAAGTAAGTAATTGCATAGATCAGCATAACAATTATTAGTGTCCCAAGTGTTAACTGTAAATGCAAATAAAGCTATGTTCATAAATGCCACAGTTATGACCAATAACAATGACAGTAATTCTGGCAATACATGTTTTTTTTTTTTTCTCATCTGTGAAATGTTAGGGGATAGCTCACACCATAATTCCTGCATTATTATATTATACAGGATTTATATAGCTTACGCAGCGCTTTCACATTCATTGTATGCTTCCACTTGCCCATTCACATGCACTTGTAATGTGTTCCATTGCATTTTTTCCTTTTTTTTTTTCTTGAAAAATCATAATCATGATGCTTACCATTGTGTTCCAGTGCATTTACCCAAATTTACATGTATTCCAGTGCAAAAACCTAATAAGCAAGGACTTAAACTGTTATATCACAAAGATGTTGATGAGATCATGCTATTCTTTAACAGGGCGGCTACAATAGGGAGAAAGAAAATCCTTTGATATATAGCAGCCTTGATCTTATGTCATCAATCAAAATTTAAAAGTATACCAATTTTTATTTAATTGTTAAGAATATGTTTTTTTAATATCCACAATATTGATTCAATGTCAAATGATTCTCTTGTGCTGTTAGTCGGGCACTTTATATTGTTGCAGCCAGCTAGCTGTTTGCCATAGGTGTGTGCAGCCTATTAGAGTGTGCGCCTCAAAGCTTAAACACATATGTGTGTGTGTGTATATACTGACAATTGGTGTCAGTATAACGCTGATGAATTCCCGCCCCCTGGGACGTAACGCGTACGGAAACCACGTGACTGTGTTCGTGATGTCACCCGCGTCCTTACACGCTGATCCTTGTGGAACACTTTGTATATTGCTGTCATTCATCCTTAGCACCTGGGCACAGTGCGATATTTGTACTTCTTATATTTTTAAATAAATACATTTTAGCATTCAGAGAGCACTAGGTTTTGTTGCTTTCGTTTCATGTATCTTATCTGGAAGCTGATGATGATGATATGCCTGAGATATAGCAAGTTCAACATCCGATTCCAGTATTTGATTCTGCTGACATATTCCCTTAAAGGGACCGCTGTGTTTGACCTGACTGATTTACTCAGGGGTTCATCTTTTGAGGTGAGCGGCCATTACTATTGGTGGTGGAGGTTGTCACTTAAGTCCCCATACTTGATGTTTAGATCACCTATCGCACTGGACATCTGCTGGCTTCTTTGTTGAATTCATCAATTATGCTTTCATCATAAAGAGAATGGACTGTTCTTTTGTTTTATTTCAGTTTTCGTTTTTTTATTTGCTTTATCTGCGCTGTGCTGCCTTTTTTACAGTAGTTTTTATTTGTATTATTTTTTTTTTATAAGTTTTTTGCAATTTTTAATTTTTATGTTTTATTTTTACATATTTTTTAGGAGCCCCGTTGGGGGGCTTTGGTGAAATATCAAGGGTTTAAACAGGGGGTATCTGCATCACACATGGTGATTAGGGTGTGCCCAAGCACACCCTCTGCGCACGCCTATGCTGTTTGGGATTCCCAAACCTCCAAAAAATATAAACAGCACTACATATAACCATTATATTCTATACACACAATTACTTTCTGATATAAGCATTTAAAAAGCAATAATTATGTGCAATCCACCATGCCTCTTAATTTACAAAGACAATAATGAATCATGCATGTCTTATTGAGTCCTTCATATTTTATGTGCCATTAAACTCCAATATACTTGTACATAATTCAGTCTATGTTTTATTCACTTTTCGCTATTCTCTTAGAGGAGCCCTGAGGAAGTCAAGTGACGCAATGCGTAGGGCGGAGCTGGGTGATGTCATCACACAAGTGGCAGAAGTGTAGGATGCACACAGTGAGATAATAGCGGTACAGTCACAGACTGCCTAACTCCTGTACGGTATCCTGGATATGCATGTTTACTTTGTGCATTAATAATGTGCTAGGGGCATCATCCCCCTGTGGTTCTGCAGGATAGCAGCAGGTGTCAAGGCTGGAAAACACTGTGTTTTTGTTCCCAGCACAATATCCATCAGTCTTTCTACCCTAAAGGTGCACATATACATTGAACACTACAGTCTACACATGCAGCTGGAATGGATGACAATCTAATGTCTTTAAAGCGGTTCTGCACCGGGTTTTTTTTTTTTTTTTTTTTTGGGGGAATATGCTAAGGGGTAATAGGAAAATTAGGGGACTCACCTGTTCCATCTGCATTCGTGATCGCTGCCGGTTTTCGTCCGATGAAGTTCTTTATCTTCTTCTTTTCTGCTGGGGGCCATCTTGCCTGTGGGCATGTGAAACCCCACAGGCACTTTAGATGGCCCAGCATGCACCACCGTTACTGCGCCGAGCTCGCGCGTGCACAGTAACGGCAAAGTGCAGCTCACGTTCTCCGAAATCTCGCGAGATTTCGGAAGATGTGCCCGAAATCTCGCGAGATTTCGGAAGATGCCCGCACAGGCTCCTGGGATCAATGACACCAGATCCCAGGAGACAGTGCGTCGTGACGAGGATCCCCGCACAGACCCCGCCCACCCCCGCAGAGACAGAGGACCGGAAGTCATCGATTACAAGGTAAGTGAAAAAAAAAAAAAAAACACATTTCATTTAGTACTCTTTGCCTGATTTGGAAGGCAAAGAGATTTACTAAATAAAATGTGTGCAGAACCGCTTTAAGGCTCTGTTATAGATAAGGTGATGAGACAGGCTAGACCAGTCCAAAATTTGCCTCACTGCTGCTTTTTTTTTTATTCAAGACAATTGTTTTGGGAATCATCAACATGCTCCTGTTGCTCCATCAGTTAAATGGAAGCACTCATGTGACCCCTGAATTCCAGTTTTGGGCAAAGGCTGTATCTTTATATTTGAGCATGTATGATTACAGTTTTCCTATAGTCATGGCCACCTGTAGGTCTGTCACACAAAGCATTTTCCTATTCGTGTTTGTCATGCAGCTTCTAGTTCTTGGAATACAGATGAAATATATCTTTAATCTGTTTTCAATAATAAATGCTGGTATCAAGGCCAACATAGTAAAATCAGCAGCTAACTGGCAATAAAATTGTTCCATGTTTGGAATGGAAAACTTGACTTCTTCCTGAATGTATAATGAACTGAATAACATGATTCCCGGAAATGTACTGTACATTGAATAATTCTCTCTGTGCATAGAGTGTAAAGGAAGTGACAATGAACAATTTTAGGTCCATATTTGCAGTTTTCTAGTTGCATAGTGTGAACAAACACAGTTCTATGTCCCTGTAGTGAGTGATGGGAAATAGAAGTGCTAGGCTGATGATTTACAGTGGTGTGAAAAAGTGTTTGCCCCCTTCCTCATTTCCTGTTCCTTTGCATGTTTGTCACACTTAAGTGTTTCGGAACATCAAACCAATTTAAACAATAGTCAAGGACAACACAAGTAAACACAAAATGCAATTTGTAAATGAAGGTGTTTATTATTAAAGGTGAAAAAAAATCCCAACCATCATGGCCCTGTGTGAAAAAGTGATTGCCCCCCTTGTTAAAACATACTATAACTGTGGTTGTCCACACCTGAGTTCAATTTCTCTAGCCACACCCAGGCCTGATTATTGCCACACCTGTTCACAATCAAGGCATCACTTAAATAGGAGCTGCTTGACACAGTAAGGTCCACCAGAAGATCCTTAAAAGCTACACATCATGCCGAGACCCAAAGAAATTCAGGAACAATTGAGAAAGAAAGTAATTGAGATCTATCAGTCTGGAAAGGGTTATAAAGCCATTTCCAAAGCTTTGGGAATCCAGCGAACCACAGTGAGAGCCATTATCCACAAATGGCGAAGACATGGAACAGTGGTGAACCTTCCCAGGAGTGGCCGGCCGCCCAAAATTACCCCAAGAGCGCAGCGACGACTCATCCAAGAGGTCACAAAAGACCCCACAACAACGCCCAAGGAACTGCAGGCCTCACTTGCCTCAGTTAAGGTCAGCGTTCATGCCTCCACCATCAGGAAAAGACTGGGCAAAAATGGCCAGCATGGCAGAGTTCCAAGGAGAAAACCACTGCTGAGCAAAAAGAACATCAAAGCTCGTCTCAATTTCTCCACAACACATCTTGATGATCCCCAAGACTTTTGGGACAACATTCTGTGGACCGATGAGACAAAAGTGGAACTCTTTGGAAGGTGTGTGTCCAAGTATATCTGGCGTAGAAGGAACACTGCATTTCAGAAAAAGAACATTATACCAACAGTAAAATATGGTGGTGGTAGTGTGATGGTCTGGGGCTGTTTTGCTGCTTCAGGACCTGGAAGACTTGCCGTGATAAAAGGAACTATGAATTCTGCTGTCTACCAAGAGATCCTGAAGGAGAATGTCCGACCATCTGTTCTTGTACTCAAGCTGAAACGAACTTGGGTTCTGCAGCAGGACAATGATCCTAAACACACCAGCAAGTCCACCACCGAATGGCAGAAGAAAAACAAAATGAAGACTTTGGAGTGGCCTAGCCAAAGTCCTGACCTGAATCCTATTGAGATGTTGTGGTATGACCTTAAAAAGGCCGTTCATGCTCGAAAACCCTCTAATGTAACTGAATTAAGACAATTCTGCAAAGATGAGTGGGCCAAAATTCCTCCAGGACGCTGTAAAAGCCTCATTGCACGTTATCGCAAACGCTTGGTTGCAGTTGTTGCTGCTAAGGGTGACCCAACCAGTTATTAGGTTTAGGGGGCAATCACTTTTTCACACAGGGCCATGATGGTTTGGATTTTTTTTCACCTTTAATAATAAACACCTTCATTTACAAATTGCATTTTGTGTTTACTTGTGTTGTCCTTGACTATTGTTTAAATTGGTTTGATGTTCCGAAACACTTAAGTGTGACAAACATGCAAAGGAACAGGAAATGAGGAAGGGGGCAAACACTTTTTCACACCACTGTATCTTATGGAACAAGGTGAGAAGTTCAGGACTCACTATTTGTATAATATAGCTACACATTAAAAAAAAAAAAAAAACTAAAAGTTTAACCTCTTGATTCCTGCAGTTTTGGACCAGGGGAAAGCAACTTTTCAATTGTTGCTAAATTTGCTGCACATTAAAGTGTTACTAAACTCATTTTAATTTTTTTATTAAAATAACAAACATATTATACTCACCTGCTCTGTGCAGTGGTCATGCTCAGAGCGGCTCCAATCCTCCTCTTCTGGGGTCCCTGTGGCAATCTTGGCTCCTCCTCTCCTTCTGCGGGACTACCAGCTGCAGGACCACCAGCTGGGGGACTACCAGCCGCTGGCTATGGGGAGAGGTAGTCCCTGCGCCCCTTGCTCTGTTTGACAGAAGCAATGCTTGAATGCAGTGTAGAGAGGAAGTAAGGGGGAAAAGGATGCAGCCCTGCACAGCGCTGATCTCTTCTCCCAATAACCATTGTAACCCATAACGCCTTTCTAAACTAAAGATATTTATTCTTTCATGCACAAATGATGTCCATTAGTTATTGGAATAAAAAGTATGTTTATCAGCTATTCATTATGGCCTTGTACATATTTTAAAATGGTAATTAAAGTGTAAGTTTAATGCACAGGAGTTACGTTAGCTCCACCTTGCCAGTCAAGCTGACTGAAGATCCCTAACCTGGAAGTAACTGGATAGATGTCAGTGTCTGTGAGGGAGTGAGAGTGGAAGTAAGTATAGTTCCACTTTAAGTCACCTAAGATGTCTTTTCTACAAAATTACCATACATATTTTTTTTATATAAAGAATTTTTTTAATTTAAGTAGCAATTTCAGTAAACTCTTATGTCCTTTTTACAATGTGCTGCCTTAAACTAAATCCTTATATTGTTGAAGTGGACTTACATGTTATTTAACCGCTTGCAGACCATATCTTACATATACGGTGGTAAGGCAGCTTTCCTGTGCCAGATTACAAACTAGATCTTAATTCAGCACTTCTGGGTAGGGGGCGCGTGCGCCGTGGATGACCCGGCTGTGCTGTGATTAAACACACGCCGATCGTAGGGAAGACACCCAGGACAGGGCTCTGCCTATGTAAACAAGGCAGAACCCTGTCCTGTTAGCGGGAAAGTAATGGATTTTCTTTCCCTGCAAAGCAAGAAATAAAATCCATTACTTCCCTTAGTGAAAGCACCTCACACTGTGTACACAAACACTGTCTAGGCACACATTGAACCCTTTGATCACCCTAGATGTTTAACCCCTTCCCAGCCAGTGTCATTAGTACAGTGACAGTGCATATTCTTAGCATTAATCACTGTACAGATACTCCTCGTTTAACGACTTACCTGTTTATCGACCACTCTGACTTACGACCAGCTCTCCCCACTGGAACGACACCCTATACATCCTTATATTGTACAGTATAGTACAGAATTTTCGTTAGTGTTCTGTATTTATGCAGATTAAAACAACGTTATTGAGCTGGAGTTGTGTGTTTAGACCTTTTTTTCAAAATACAGTACAGTACAATAGTTAAAAATATATATAAAAGGTGCAGCGCTAAATGCAAACTGGTGTTAAATCATATAGAAATGTCTAATAATTAGACATTGTGTGCAAAATATGTTTTGATGTATAAAAACATATATACATATAAAGTGCCAAGTTATCAACATTAAAAGTCCACACTGAGAAAAGTGATTAAAAACATTAAAATATAGTCCAAAACCATAAGTGAAAAAAAGATTTGCCAAAAAATATAAGTTTGTGAAAAAAAAAAAATATATATATACATATATATAACAATTTATATATATATATATATTATTGAAGTGTTGATCACGATGAATATATCTCAACCTCCAGATGTAAACATAATAGTGCGTGAAAAATTATGAGAGAAACCCCCACCGATAAAACTGAGGCTTACCGGAACATATGGACTCAATAAGGCATATACGAAATGAGTCTTCAAAGCTTTGTGGTGACAATGCACCAATAATTGGAAACGTTAGCGTTTGATGATGCTTAGACACCGGAAGTCAGTGATCCCACTTTCCTCCAGGGGACACAGATCACAAGAGCAGAGCTTCAGAAATAGGGTTCGTAGCATGGATTCACAGATGTATGGCCATAAATGAAATAAAAATCCCACATAGTGGGAATCCGTTTAACAGGAAATTTATTGAAATAGTAAATAGAAACACTCACATTTGAGTAGAACAACAAGCACTTGTATATCAGGATTAGTAACGCAAACAGTAGGCTCGAACTGACGCGTTTCATCTGAAAAGACATCATCTGGGGTGTCGCCCTACTGAAACCATTGCATTTATATAAACAAAAAATGTCTGGATGAGGTTTGGAAGAGTCGTGTGGGGAGAGGTTATAAATAGAAGAGCGTCGTCAGCGAATCAGCGAATAGACACAGTTTGTGAGAGGTGGAGGCAGCCTCCAGGCCTTTAATGTTGGGGTTAGCGCTTATAAGGGCCGCTAGTGGTTCTATTACTAGGGCAAATGGTAGAGGGGAAAGGGGAAAACCCTACCTTGTCCCCTGCTCAATAGGAAAGCAGTCTGAGCAGAACCCAGAGTATTTTACATACGCTTGGGGTTGGTCATATAGGGAGGTTATCCATTGTAAAAAAATTCGGACCAAAGCCCCAGCGTTGCAATATGAAGCTTAGGTAGGACCAGGAGACTGTATCGAATGCTTTCCTAATGTCAAGGGACAGAAGATGCATGGGTATGGTGCGGGTTTTAGCAAGATGCTGTAGTAGAATTACTCAACGGATGTTGTCACTAGCCTGACGTCGTGGTATGAAACCAACTTCATAGTTTCATAGTTAGTAAGGTTGAATAAAGACACCAGTCCATCCAGTTCAACCTGAGTGAGTGTCTACATTGTTTCTATCCCTGTATATTGCCCACTCACATCGGTCCCTACCCTCAAGGAGCCCACAATCCAAGGTCCTCATTCATATACTAGGGCCAATTTTTGGACAGAAGCCAATTAACCTATCTGCATGTCTTTGGATTAGATTGGAACTTGGTCCTTATGTATTAGCCCTCCAATGATTGGGTTAAGTCTCGTTGCTAAAATTTTGGCTAAGATCTTGGATACCATGCTTTTTAATCTGTATTAGATTATATGTTGCTTTTGGATTGCATGCTGGAAGAATCCAAACGCACCTCAGATCTCCATGTGGCTCAACAAAGTGAGAAACATAGGGATCATGGAAAATCTGATACCCATATCTATGAGTAAAAAAGAACAAATATCCCAAATATGGGCTCCATGGGAGCTTTTTCTACAAACTGAGGAAGGTAAGAGACAGATTGGAGAGGAAGGATGGGATTAATCTGGATAGAACTCAGGAGGTGTACTTAGAGCAGACTCGACGGGTCGTAAGGGGGGGAGGGGGTGGGGGGGGGCTGAAGGGGAAGAGATAGGGGACATTTTTCCTTCTTTTTTCTTCTTTTTTTCTTCCTTTTTTTTTTTTTTTTTCCGATTGGGGGGGTTTAGTATAGTAGATAAAGTAGGGGGTAATTAAGAGGGAAATGTAAAGAAAATACAGGTCTACAGATTTAGAATATAGAAGGATAGTAGCATATATATAACATGAAGATAATGCGAAACAACACGTAAATGCTATGCCATACTTTTCTTTTACGCTTAAGTTGTTTACTTCTGTTTTCCTGTAAAGAAATAAAGAATTATAAAAAAAAAAAAAGATTATATGTTGCTTCTTATTAATTCTGTATTAATAAAACTTTATATATATTTTTTCATACCTCTGTGTATATAATTTGAATTTATCTTAGCTTAATTTGTACCATGATAGTCCAATTGCCCCTGCTCTCCTGGAAGGTTTGGTTGGTTACCAACCTCCCGATCCCCATATCTCTAATCTCCGGATGATGGTACAATTTCTTATTTCCTTGTCACTACATGTATTGCTTTAGAGGCTAAACTTATTTTTTCATACTTTTGTTATTGAACGTACACACCGCACTCCTTCACGTCCTCCCACCTCAGGGGCCCCTCCACGATCCCTAATCGCAGGGATCCTTAATTTTCAAGACAAAATCACTATTCTACGCTTGCTAGGGAAAAAGGGCCGCTCAAATATAATGGCAATACTATCTCCAGTGACCCTGACTTCTCGGCTGAAGTCCAATGGCAACGCACTTCCTTGGAACACTAGAGGTTTAGGCTCACCCGGAAGCGGTCCTTGGTCTTTTCCTTCTGGAAGAAATATAAGCCCCATATAATCTGTCTTCAGGAAATGCACAAAATGATTTGCCCTTAAACGTCCTTGGCTGGCTAACTCGTTTCCTTGTCAAAAAGGTTTATTGAATACACAACCAAAAAAAAAGATACATTACCAAAAAAAAGATACATTAGGCTAACTCGTTTCATGCCTCACATATTACTTACTCCCAGTGGGTCTCTATTTTATTAGCTAAGTCCCTTTTCGGGAGTCAAGACTGAACCGGAAGGGAGATTTGTTATACTCACTTTACGTATTATCTCTGTGATATTTACACTGGTAAACGTTTATATCCCCCCCTCCCATTCTCCCCAGATTTACTCTCTAAATTGTGCCTTATACCTTTATTGTATCTAAGCCCCCTGGTCCCCTGCTTTACATAGGGGACTTTAATGCTGTCCTAGACCCTGCTGTGGATTGCTTGGGGGTGGAGGTAGATCTTATTCCTCATTCACTGATTGGGTACAGGTGAGTTATGGCAGTGGAAACATCTGGATGCCTGCCAGTATTCCTGTCACTCCGATTCTTTCCACACCATGTCTCGCATAGATATGGCATTTGCCTTTGATGCTACACTTTCCATTGTATCTAAAGTGTCCTACTTGCCTAGGAGTGTATCTGACCATGCCTCTCTTTCTGTGGACCTTCTCCTCCTCCCAAGTTCGAGTCCTGTTATATGGCATTTAAATTCCCAGTGGTTACAGGTGCATTATGTAAAAATACCCAATGGTGTACTCAAGTGCCATGGTGGTGGCAGAAACTGACTCAGTTACACAAGACTCTTGGTTGCACAAACGTAGAGAATATGAGCTCCACTTGTTAGACCTCACCAAAAAACGCATGCTTTATATTACCCAAAAAACATTTAAGCATGGAAACAAGGCTGGTCGTTTACTTGCCTATTTGACCTGATCAGATCGATGACACCCCTCAGGATATTGTGGAGGCTTTTCTATCCTTTTTTAAAGATCTTTATGCTACTAGAGCTCAATATTCTGCAGGTCACCTAGGTGAATACCTAGCACAGTTATCGCTTCCTTCCCTGTCAGATCATGCATGTGAGGAACTGGATGCACCTCTCTCTGTGAGGAACTCACCCTAGCCATTTCGCAACTACCAGCACATAAGACACCAGGCCTACATGGATTTCCAGCTGAATGGTATGCCCACTTTTGCCACCTATTGTGTCCATTTCTTCTTCTATCTACAACAAGGCTCTGGAAGACAGGATCCCCCCCCCCCATGCATTGGGCATTGATTATTGTGTTATTAAAACCTCATAGAGATACTCTTAAATGTGATTCTTATCGCCTGATCTCCCTTATCAATGTTGATGTAAAGATCCTAGCTAAAGTGTTTGCCAACTGTCTAAACACAGTGGTTGCAAAATTGGTTAGGAGTGACCAGGGAGGCTTTACACCTGGTCGCTCTACTAGGATGAATATTCGTAGATTATTCCACAACTTACAGTACCCCCATGACTGTCCCCCCCACTCATGTGGAATGGCCCTACTTATTTCACGTGCTGCAGCTCTACAGCTTTGGCCCCCATACAATAGCATGGATATTACCATACTTTTTTATACCTCACTGATGGCCAGTATATGGGTTAAATCTCATGTTACTAATGCCTTTCCAATAACTAGGGGCACTAGCCAGGGGTTTCCTTTGTCACCCCTCATATTCGCCTTAGCTATGGAACCCCTTGCCATACATGTCTGTAGCTCCCCTTTAATCAGAGGTGTCCCTATTGGCACTACAGAGGAATGTATTTCTCTTTACGCAGATGACACTTTAGTATACTTGGCTGACCCTCATGATTCCCTAAAGAATATTCTGTCTGAAATTAATAAGGGAGGAATGGAATTTATATGGGTTGAACTGCAAAGGGATGAAACTAAGGGGAAAGTAATACTGTGAGTATGCTAAAGGCCCCCTAACCAGAGGGAGGAGGTGGAGGCGGACCTCTTATCACAGTTTGGATTAGCGGCAAGGATGGGAAGTGTCATCATAATGGGATAAAATATATGCATATAAAAGCAAAGGAGAAGGCTTTCAAAAAATACAAGTCTGAGGGATCATCATCAGCATTCCAAATTTACAAAGCAAATGCAATGCAACAAAAAAAATGTAAGGGTGCGGCTAAGATAGCACACAAAAGGCACATAGTGGAGGAGAGTAATAAAAATACCAAGAAATTCTTTAAGTACATAAATAGTAAGAAAGGGAGGTCAGATAATATTGGTCCCATAAACAATGATGAAGTAAATCTGGTTACTAAGGATGGAGAGATAGCAAAGGTATTTAATTTATTCTTCTCAGTCTTCACAGGGGAATCGGGGGGCTTCAGTAACCAAAACTGCAATGTTTATCCTCATGACATGTCACAGGAAGCACCCTCATGGCTAACAGAGGACAGAATTAGACATAGACCTGAAAAATGTAACATTAATAAGTCACCGGGACCAGATGGCTTGCACTAGAGAGTACTTAAGGAACACAGTCAAGTAATTGCCAGACCATTGTTCCTAATTTCTACTGACTGGAATGGTACCAGCTGATTGGAGAAAAGTCAATGTAGCACCAATATTTAAAAAAGGGCCAAGATACATCCCTGGGAATTATAGACCAGTTAGCCTAGCATCAATTGTATGAAAGCTCTTGGAGGGGATGATAAGGGACTATATACAAGATTTTAGCAATGACAACTTGATCATAAGCAGTAATCAGCATGGATTCATGAAAAATCTTTTTTGCCAAACCAATCTATTAACCTTCTATGAGGAGGTGATCTGCCATCTAGATAAAGGAAGGCCCGTAGACATGGTGTATCTGGATTTTGCAAAAGCATTTGATACAGTTCCCCATAAACATTTGCTGTACAAAGTAAGGTCAGTTTGGCATGGACCATAGGGTGAGTACATGGATTGAAAACTGGCTACAGGGGGCGAGTTCAGAGGATAGTGATAAATGGGGAGTACTCAAAATGGGCAGGGGGGGAGTGGGGTCCCCCAGGGTTCTGTCCTGGGACCAATCCTATTTAATTTATTCATAAACAACCTGGAGGATGGGATAAACAGTTCAATCTCTGCATTTGTGGATTATACTAAGCTAAGCAGAGCAATAACTTCTCCGCAGGATGTGGAAATCTTGCAAGAAGATCTGAACAAATTATTGGGTAAGCAACTACATGGAAAATTGGGTTTAATGTGGAAAAAATGGAAAATAATGCATTTGGGTGTTAAAAATATGAATGCAATCTCCTCACTGGGGGGAGAACCTCTGGGGGAATCTAGGATGGAAAAGGACCTGGGGGTCTTAGTAGATGACAGGCTCAGCAATGGCATGCAGTGCCAAGCTTCTGCAAGCAAAGAAAACCGAATATTGGTATGCATTAAAAAGGGGATTAACTCCAGAGATAAAACAATAATTCTCCCACTCTACAAGACTTTGGTCCGGCCGCACCTGGAGTATGCTGTCCAGTTCTGGGTACCAGTCCTTAGGAGGGATGTATAAAGTGTAAAAAAATATTGGGCGAAACAAAATGAAAAGTGAACAAATGTAGCTGCTATATACGAATGTGACAAAATTCATAAGCAAAAGGAGTGTGAAATGTAGCGATGGAAGTGACACACTAATAAACCTAAATTGTAACGTAATAAGTCCCATTTAGTGAAATGAAAAAAAGGAAAGAACAAGTCCCAGATAGGTAAATCCAAAAAAGACAGGATCCACACCGGCAGGCTGATTGTTCTCTCAAGGAACAAATGTTGAATAAAGTTGGTAAATAAAACATCCAATGTAAGATAGGATTGAATACACTTATCGGAACCAGTGGACCTGGATGTCAGCGACACCAGCTCAGTAAGCATGAATGACACGATCGTCAGAGAGACAGGAACACTCAGTGGGGTCCAGACGGGTCCGGAACACCCGATCCCTGGAGTCTTGATGGCACCGACAGCAACCGTCAGAAGTTGACCACAAGGAAGATCCACAAAAACTCACATCCAAAGAAATATGGGGAGAAAACATGGTGTAGGTCAAAAACAAGAGGTTTTTATTTCCAAAAAAAACACATACAGGATAAAAATTGTGATCACAAAATGAGTAAAAAAGCAATATGGGGAGCAGTGAGGGATATGCTGGAACTGGAGAGAGTCCAGAGAAGGGCAACAAATGAATAAAGGGTCTGGGGGACATTAGTTATGAGGAAAGGTTATGAGCACTGAACTTGTTCTCTTTGGAGAAGAGACGCTTGAGAGGGGAATATGATTTTAATGTACAAATACTATACTGGTGACCCCACAATAGGGATAAAACTTTTCCACGTAAGGGAATTTAATAAGACACACGGCCATTCACTAAAATCATAAGAAAAGCGGTTTAACCTTCAACTGCGTAGAGGGTTCTTAACTGTAAGAGCGGCAAGGATGTGGAACTCCCTTCCACAGGCCGTGGTTTTTAGCAGGGAGCATCGATAATTTCAAAAAAACTATTAGATAAGCACCTGAACGACCACAACATACAGGGATATGCATTGTAATACTGACATAAAAATCACACACATAGGTTGGACTTGATGGACTTGTGTCTTTTTTTTCAACCTTGCCTACTATGTAATACCTTTGGAGATTACTCTGGCTTCCGGGTGAACTGGGACAAGTCCACTCTTTTTCCTTTTGTGGGGTTACTCAGCCTGTTAGTTAGGGCCTGTGTTTTTGTATAGTTAGTGCTGAAACACAGCTAGGTTTTTGTTTTGCTATTATCATTCCTGTTTGTTTTTTGAGACACTGTACAGCACCTGTATATAGACTTGTAAATATGGGGACTTTTGTTTTTTTATGTTCAGGTCCCATAGACTTTAATAGAGCTCACGGCCCTGGGTCTGAACTTTTTCCCTTTTTGGGAGCTCTGGTGCGAACCGAACTGGGGGTTGTTCGGCACATAACTACTCTTTAGCAGGAATTAATTTTGATCCATCTATGGCCAGCTTTAGTATCTCCTGTGAGCTGAGGCATCAAATCACTGTTGTTTCTGATGCCTGGGGAGCCGTGGAGCCCACTAAGCGTCCATGTACATGAAGTATTTAGGGCCCATTCATTTGGGGCGCAGACATGTTTTTCCTGTGTAGGGCTGTTTTCTGCTGGCACAGGGATGCACAGGCAATGCATGAATCCCTGTGCCAGCATCCCATTAATTTCTTCTGGGACATGGGACTGCATAGACCAGGCGTTGTGCCCTAATATAAGATACAGATGCAGGTCCCAGTAGAAATTAATGGATGTCGCCACTGGGATGCATGCAACACTTGTGCATCCCCTTGCCAGTAAAAGACAGCCCTGTACAGGGTACGCACGTGAATGGGCCCCTATTAAAAATTTAATCTGAATGAATTGTTGTCTTCAGAGATAAAACAATGATATAAAGCTTGAAAGTGTGTTACCTGTTTGCTCTTCTTCTCTCTTTCCTTCTTTTTTATGTCCTCATTATAGATCATACTGTTTATTCAGACTTGATGTTTTGATCTGCTTATTGTTTCACGGCCTGCAAAAATTTTACCTGGCTCATTGATACCTACTCTAACTTACAGGCTATATGTTTTGTTTACTATTATGCTACTCATACGGTTGGATGTTTTTATATTCTCAACAGCTACGTTTCAGCTGTCTAACATCTTCTTGGCAACTACAAAAAGTTTTCTTATGCTATACGTTTTGTACCTTAAATTTTTTATAAAAAAAAGGGAAAGTGTGTTACCTGTTTGCTGAGTATTTAGTGCCAGTATCAGCAGCAAAGAGACAGAGGAGAGAGCGTCACTCAATTTGTCAGCAGGGCAAGAGAAGAGGGGACTTGAGGGAAAGGGCACAGGGGAAGGAGTCATTGTACAGAGAAGGAATTGTCCAGAGGAGGGAGTCAAAAAGAGATAGGAGACTAGGGGGTTGAAAAATTGTGCCCCATGTGAATGAGACATCAGTGACAATGTGAATGAGAGAGTAGGAGTGAAGGAAATGAAGGGAGAGGGTGGCAGAAGCCACTGTGTAGGCGAGCAGAGGAGTGGGAGGGTCTAAAAAAGCATTGACAACCAATGCCTTCCAAACCTCATGTGACCCGCCTGCTCCATTCTGTACTGTTGCTGAGGAAATAGTACAGTGTGCTGTGCATACAGGGGGGCAGATGTAGTGCTAGGATCTGGCTATGATTAAGGCTACAGGCCGAAAAGCGTAAGGCTTTGTATTTATTGCACACTACCTGCATTTATAATATAATATCATTATTTTGGATGAGCGAGTTGCCGGCTTTCCATCTCCTACTTCATGTAGTGCTACAATCTGCCCTACATGCAGGACCAAAGCCACTGGCATCACTTTTGTGATACATCCTGCGGAAAAATCTGCGCTGGTCACAGCAGTACCTGTCAGACTGCGCTCTCCCCCAACATTAACTCACTGCACTCAAGGCAGCTGCCTCCTCTCATCCCTTGTCCCAGTCCGGAATTCCACTGGTACATTTTCCATCACACTATTTATGTAGATTTGTTTGATAATTGTTGTATACAATTATATTGTAAAGTACAGTAACTCATATAAGAACATGATGTGGCAATGTATTTCTGCACATTAATGTTATATTTACTCTTTTGCTTGTGCTATATCTTAATGGTTATGTTTTGTTTTATGTGTAGGTTTTAACTACCATGTAGACACCATGAAAAGCATTGGCTTTTTAAAAAAACAGGCATGGGAAGAAACCTAATACGTTTTCTCTCCAGATAAATGCATTATGTGCCGTGGGGCAGGAATAAACAGTATCTAAGATTGACTTCCTTTAAAAACATAGAGGAAACAAGCAGTTTAGATAACTCAAGAGTGTGAAAAGTGATAAAAATATAAGCACAAGACACCATGCCGGAAAAGTTCCTCTGGGTGTTCCCATCACCTGTTACTCCCTACTTCGGAAACCACCAGAGCAGCACTTTGCTTTATGTTAATGTACGTTGTAACAACATGAAATCACAAAACATCCAAAGTTTCAGCTGCTTGTGAGCTCAAATAATAACATCTTAATTCACTGTGCTCTGCTGGTGGATACATTGGAAGCAAAGCGGTGACAGTTATGTTAATTTTGACATAAATATACTCTGCTACATTATCAAGAGGAAACACATATTGAGCATATAGTATGAACATTTTTGTTATTTCCCAAATGGGTCTGATGGTATTTGTAGGAACAGCTTGAAGACACATATGGAACACATCTTTTCATTGTGCATTTTTATGAGCAATTTTCATTTGATATTCGCTACTGGTTGCTTAAAAATGGCTTTTGTTCCTGGCATGTACAGGGCAGATAGTGTGTATATACTATTGTTCCATTTAAAGTAAGGTTTAATATGACAAATTTAATATTGCATGATTGACTGTCCATAGTTCATAAGTTGGCAATTAGAAGATTGTTTTTCTTTTAGAGAGACTTGTTTTATGTTTTTAAAAAGTATTGCTCCATGGATCAGTTCCATGGAGCATTATGCTGCTCAGGACCACATCTGAACTATTTATCCCTACCAGGAAGAAAAAGTATTATCTAGAGCAGGGGTCTCAAACTATAAGTCCCATGAGGCATTGCAAGACTGACAGTTACAAGCATGACTTCCACAGGCAGTGTTTGGAAAGACATGTGATACTTTAAAGATAATCTGCAGCCCACCTCCCAGTCCCCCTCATTAGAAAAAAAATGCAGGATGGAAAAGGGTTTACTATTTAAAATACCAGTTTATAGAAAATTCTCTGTCATATACCCAAAACTTGATTTTCTTTTGGAGAGGCTTTTTTTATACAGATTAACTGAAGATGCTGACTCTAGTAAACCAATATGCAACTTAAAGTGTTACTAAACCCAGGACCCTGCATTCACTATATCTGGCCTCCCACAGTACACAGAACATGAAAATGCAATTATTTTAGTAAATATAGACTGCTACATACCTTTTCTCATCAACAGTATATAGCATTCATGTGACTTCTATCAGTGTCTGGTTAAAGCTTGTAGGAGGAGTTTTCAGTCTCCACTGACTGTCCTAAGGGGCTGCAGGACCCCTGAACCTCTGTTTGGTCAATGCTTATTGGTCCTGTGCTGATCACATGCACCCTCCTTAGAAAATAAAAACTCTCTAGCAATACACACCAAACTGAGCATGTGCAGAGTGACTCCAAAGGCGATGGATTGGATACAGTAGAAGAAGGGGGAGAATCAGAGATGACAGGATAAAACAGCCCTTTTATACAGAGGTTGCAGAGGATTTTATGCAGAGGATTATCACCTTGTGTTCCACAATTAGTATAACAAGCATGCTTTACTGCAGTGATCTCCAAACTGTGGCCTGGGGGCCAGATGTTTCCCTTTTCTTGCCTTTATCGGGCTCTTTGGACACTATTTCTCCTACTGGTACAAGGAGCTACTCTTTCTACACCAGAAATGGGGCGTAATTCCTGTCACTGATACCAACAATAGTATACTTTCCCAACCACTAACCCCAACAATGGGGCACTAGTCTTCCCATTGACTCCAATTGCGCAAAAGTTATAGCATCTGCAAACTATTGGAAAGATTTATGGCATTTTATTTATTTATTTTTTTTACTAGTAATGGCGGCGATCTGCGATTTTTAGCGGTACTGCGACATTGCGGCAGACAGATCGGCCACTTTTGTGGGACCATTGACATTTATACAGCGATCAGTGCTATAAAAATGCACTGATTACTGTGTAAATGTCAATGGTGGGAAAGGGGTTAACACTAGAGGGCGATCAATGGGTTAAATGTGTGTCCTCTCAGTGACTGTATGGGGATAGGACTGACTAGAGGAGGAGACCTATCGTTGTTCCTACTTAGTAGGAACAAATGATAGGTCTCCTCTCCCACGACAGAACAGGGATTTCTGTCGTGCATCGGGTCCCCTGCCGTGCAGCTGGCATGCGCCCTCTGACGGCTCTTAAAGGGGACTACGTACCCGCATGTGGTTTTGCGCAGCCCTGCCATTCTGCCGCAGTATATCTGCGTGAGGCGGTCGGCAAGTGGTTAAACACAAACCAGCTCATCCTCAGGGATTAATGAACCCTAAAGGTACAGGAAAATAAATCAGTACATACACCAAAGGCAATTTGAATGCAGTATTATATTATGTTTATCTACATTTTTTAGCAAAAATAAATAAACAGAATGCCTTCTATCAAACATAAATTGGACATACAATATTTGTGCGTGTGTTACTAACAGAAAACCAGCTTACAGAGCATACATTTAATGCAAATCTGTGGAAAGCATACTTGTAGGTTCACATATAGCACCCAAAGAAGTTTAATGGGGTTGTAAAGTCAGAAGGATTTTTATCTTAATGCATTAAGATAAAAGCCTTCTGTGTGCAGCAGCCCCCCTCAGCCCCTCTAATACTTACTTGAGCTCTATCTCTGTCCAGCGATGTCTCAGCTGTCCAGTCTCAGTCTGATTGACTGAGACACAGCAGCTGCACCATTGGCTGCCGCTGCTGTCAATCACAGTCAGTTAGCCAATCAGGAGAGAGAGGGGTAAGGCTGAACTGTAGTTCCGTGTCTGAATGGGCACACAGAGCTGCAGCTTGACTTGGGTGCCCCCATAGGACCAACAACAGATAAGGTAAGTATAACATGTTTGTTATTTTTATTAAAAAAAACAAGACTTTACAATCACTTTAAAGTTTTTGGGAAACTCCTACATATACCCAGTGAAGTGACTGACCTCAGGTGATACACAGATACAACAAATCATCCTACATAAGTTGTACCTGTTTATCTGCAGTTTTCACTTCTCTATAGTCATTCAAAGTCCAGAATTTGTAAAGCTTGTCTGGGGTGTAGAGCTGAAGTCACACTCTGCAGAGCTCAGTATGGAGAGATCTGAGTGGAGGGAAGGGACACACCTTCACATAGCACACAGTCACCTTTTCCCTCTTGGTTTCAGAAAAACTTGTCAGAAGTGACTTTCATGTCTGGGGTTTACAACCACTTTAAGCATACTAGATATAATCTCTGCAACTAACCATATTGTAAAATAAACCTTATATTAAAATAGTTGTCCAGCACTCCCTGGTGAGGTAGAACCGCTTGTGAAACGGGAATCATTACCCCCCAAATGTTGCAGCAGTAAGGCTCATTTACACTTGCTTTGACTTTAACACACTTTAAAGTGCCTACCGCTTCAACATGCTTTTTTGATGTGTCTTTGATGCTTCTGTGATGCTTCGGCGATGCTTTAACAAAGCCTGCAAAATGCCCAAAGAGTGTGCTCATTAGTACCCCCACTCAGCATATCCCCAGCTAATTAGAACCCCTGTTCATCAGATCCTCAGCTCATTAGTACCCTCTTTTAGCAGATCCCCAGCTTATTAGTATCCTCATTCAGCAGATACCCTGCTCAGTAGTACCCCCCGCTTTGCTGATCCCCCACTCAGTAGTAACCCCAGCTATGCAGATCCCCTGCTCAATTTTAACTCCCAGCTCTGTTGATCCCCCACTCAGTAGTAACCCCTAACTCTGCTGATCCCCCATTCAGTGATAACCACCAGCTCTGTTGATCCTCTAGTTTTCTGATCCTCCTCGGTCTCTGGTCCCCACTCACCTCCCACTATAGCATTCCTATGTTGCACACCATGTGTGCTGTTTGCTAGTTGCTCCACTCCAGTCCGAACCCTACTCAATATCCTGCTGCTCCACGCTGCACACCAGATGTGACCTCTCCACCAGTGTCAGGGGCATGTAATGCTCCTACTCCTCATTCCAGCATCCTGGTTTTAGTTGTGGCATTCTCCTAGTATGTCTGTCCACCTGCAAGGTGATTGATGTGGCCAGTCTCTGGGTGGAGACCAAACCTAATTTAAACCAACCAAGCCTGCATTCTCATGCTTGTGATATTGGGTTTGTAACACATGCTCCAAGCTCTCTGTTTGTCTGTCCTGCTTAGCTGTTTGGATTCCCTTGTTGATGACATTGGATTGGATAACAATAACTCTTTGAACTCTGTCTGACTTTTGACTATGGATTGACCCTGATTATTCTGAACCTTGCCTGCCTTGTACCTGGACTGTCATTGAACCACTCTGCCTGCCTGCCAACCGCAAGTACCTATTTGCTTTGCTCAGTTTGCGCCTTCCCGGTGTGGCCAGGCACTATAGCATCCTGTATAAGTCCTAGGGGCAACCAAGTACCGGTAGGCCTGTTTGTCTTATGGGAGGGGGCTGCTATAGGTGACACATAAGCTAGTTATAGCTTCTGACCACCTGCGTTAGGGGTAAGCGAGACAACCAGATCCTTGAAGCAAGTACCTAAAGGTAGTCTCATCCTTCCTCATAATTTGAAGCCCTGCTCCGTTAGAGCAGTGGAATGAGAACACATATAAGCAGCAAACAGTGTAGATGGGTGATTATACCATGCTTGAGGAAGCAAGCTAAATGTGCAAAAAAAAAAAAAGATAAAAGTGGCAGTATTACTTTTAATCAGTTTAACATATTGTTTGCAAAAACGTATTGGGAAAAGTTAAAGAGTATAGCATTCTATACCATATGATGGAGAGTCTAAAAAGGAAATAAAATAATTTCTACATGTGTCTAGAATGTTTTGTGGGTGAAACGGCTACTTTTTTTCAATCCTATGAATAAAATGTATAATTCAAGTCGACTCATTGATGTATTATAAATATATTAGATCATGCTTTGATTGCTTGTTTTTCCTTTTTTTTGCATGTACAGTACGTAAATAGAGCCAACCATATCATTAAATCTGAGTCATGTATCTCTGAAATAGACCCAAGTGTGTTGGCACAGAACAGATATCTTTCATTTATTACATATGGTGTAAAGGAAGTCTTCTATAAACACAATAGTGCCTGGCTGTAGCTTCATATTATTATTAAGCTGTAAAATGTAAATAATTTCACTGAGATTTGTTTTCAGAACTAAGCTTTTACGTAAATAGGGCAGCCAGAACAAAGAAATATTAGTAAAACATGCTCTGAGCACCTATCTATAAACACGGATGTGTCGCATCCTGGGAATTGGGAATGTCTATGTTTGTGTTCGGAGCAATAGGAAAAAAAGCAGCCAACTATGAAAATAACATCACAGCAGATTAGACAGTGGCCTCTGTGTCAGTGTCCTCAATCATTTATGGTCACAGAGTTCTAAGAATTCCAATTAGAACAAAACATACTTTACTCTAATTTGGCCTTTCATGTCCTTTTTTGTAACACATTATGATGTATTAAATGTTAACTTTATTTGAAGCAAATTTCAAATCATAGAAGCATAAAAAGTGGATTTTTGAAAGACAAATAAAATATTATATGTAGAAGTAAACTACACTAAATACAAATATATACTATAGGGTGTATTTTAAAAAAATTCCCAGTGAAAGTGCATATACCTTTGTTCTGTGTGAATTGGGCAGACAAAAAAAAGATTCTATTTCCTGTGCTGGATGAATGTTTATCATTGATAAAAAAAAAAAAAAAAAAAAAAAAAATATATATATATATATATATATATATATATTTAATTTAATATATTTATTACAATTAGCCTCTAGATGGTGATATCATTGAAACTTTCTATTATACTGATGAGCGTATACAGTAAAAGGCTGTTGGACACTAGACATGTAAGGTTAGTTTCATTCCGAATTAACCCCCCTGGCAGTATTCCCGAGTCTGGCTCGGGGCGGGAACTTCAGTACCAAAAGCGGTAACCCCGAGCCAGGATACAGGGGGGATACAGGGGGAAGTTACTTACCTTGTCCCCTGGATCCTGCGATGTCTCCCCGCTGTGTGTGCGAGCTGTCTGCTCGCTCGATTCACACAGTGCCGAGTGCCGCTAATCTCCGTTCCCTGCGACGTTACGACGCACGGGAGCGGAGATCGTCGCCAAATTCAAAAAAGTTACACATACAGTACTGTAATCTTACAGATTACAGTACTGTATAAAAAAATACACATCCCCTTTGTCCCTAGTGGTCTGTCCAGTGCCCTGCATGTCATTTTATATAATAAATACATTTTTTTTCTGCCTGGAAACTGGAGATTGTCCATAGCAACCAAAAAGTGTCCCTTTATGTCAAAAGTGATTTTAGACCAGATAGAAAACAACGATAATAAATTAAAATCACAATTCATCATCAAACACTAAATTTAATGACAGCGACTATTCTGCAACTGAGCAAATTTCTGTGTTTTTGATTTGATTACATTATTGAATAATTTTTATATATATTTTTATTATATTATAATTTATGATTTTGTGTTTCAAACTTTATCATACCCGGGATGTCTACTAGACTCTGGTCTGGACAGATTTAAGTGAGTTATTCATAAGAATTGCATGCCTACTATATAAAAACGCCAAATTTCCATGCAAAATAATTGTACCGCTTTTGGTACAAAATTCCAGACATAATCATACCGCCATGGAGGTTAATATTCAGACTACATTTTCATTATTCGGAGATTCGGATATATACGAATACCCAAATTACAATATTAATGAATTTTACCAAATGCTTTGAATAACTAAATAAAATTTGTTTGAATTTCGGAAATTCGGACTGAACTCCAGTCGAATTCTAACTGTACACATATTGCTAAAATCAAAGACTGTGTGTGTTATTAGAGTACCATTTCAAAATAATGCTGCTTTTGTTAAGCCAAAGGTGATTTAAAGAGTCATTGTAATCATTTGATGAAGATTTTTCTTTTGTTTGTTCACTTTGCCACATTTGAATCGAAAAAAAAAAAAAATGTTTTTGATTAGACTGATTCAACATGTATCGATTCGAACGCTTCAAAACTAAAAAAAAAAAAAATTCTAAATTTAAAGAAAATTCTAAAAAGTCATAAAACAAAATTCAGAATTTGAATTCTGAATTCAAATCCCAAATACAAATTAAAGGAATCAACCAAATTTAACAAAACTAAATAACTAGATTAACAAATCGAAACAAAGCAAAACTAAACACATTTTTTCGTCATGCACATGTCCATTGGATATCTAGTTCTGAAATCATGGGCACTAATATTGAATTGACCACACATACACACACACCTACCTTTTTAGCCCTAAGAGCCTCTTCTTCTGAAAGTTTTCCATAAGACTTTTTTCTGTGCATTCGATATCCTCCATACCAAAGTTATTAAACCATGTTTTTACAGACCTGGCTTTGTGCACAGTTATGCTGGAATGGAAAAAGGCCTTCCCTTGTTAGTGGGTTCATGTTTTTTTGGCCACGGTAACGAGAACATCTGAGAGAGCAGATCTTTTATCGAATTAGCAAGTTTCTAACAGTAAATATGATCTTTGTTTGTGAGAGTCAATTCACACCAAAACTGAATGTTAAAAGCAAACATTTTTGAAGGACTTTCAAAAACATTTGTCAAGTCAATGAATGCATTGTTCAGAATTTAAGTACAAATATTGGTATGAATGTTCAATCAAAAATCTACAAATGTAGGGCCAACTTAACTGTTGACAAAAGATTGGAAGTACACAATTGTCTAAAATGCCATTGTTTGCTAATATTTGTTGGTGGAAATGGCTCTAGTGTGTGCTTGAGTTTATGCATCTGGTTTTGTAATGGGGTGTCCAACAATTTTATATAAATGTGAGGGTCAGGTGTCTTCTATCTTTTGACCAACTAGAGTAAATATGGTTGAAAACCTCAGCATATATTTAGACAACAATTTCAGTGAAGGACAATATGGCTGGTTAAATGCCTGAATTTGAGCCAAACATGATAGGGCTGCAAAAAATAGCACAAGTAAGGACAACAAAATTAAAGTGGTGGGGATTATTTAATTTTACATTGTGATGTGTTTTTTATTGTTACGGATTTAAATATTAATTCATTGAGCATATATAAAAGAATATATAAATCTACAATTTTAACCAAATGACCAGTACATTTACTGCGGCAGGAAGGCATGGGCAGGCTGGATCACGTACTTGTACATCATCCAGCTTAGGGGCGTGCAGCGTTCCCGGTACCTGGCCTCTTTGAGCATCGGGGAGGATCATGTGATCGCTATTTGATCTCACAGTCTCAATGCCAATAAAGTTGTTTTGAATGAATTTCATTGATAACACCTGTGATTCCTATAGTGATGCTGTGATTGGCTCACAACTATCACATGGTACCTGGGCCAGTCACCGCACCCTGTACCATGTGATAGCTGTGGGCCAATCACAGCACACAATAGTAATCAGAAGCTGTTATAAATGTAAACCAATTAATGACAGTTCAAAACATTACTGTTACAGTAATCATTAGGGATGAGCCGAACAACCCCCTGTTCGGTTCGCACCAGAACCTGCGAACAGACCTAAAGCTCGTGTGAACTTTAGAACCCTATTAAAGTCTATGGGACTCGAACGTTCAAAATCAAAAGTGCTAATTTTAAAGGCTTATATGCAAGTTATTGTCATAAAAAGTGTTTGGGGACCTGGGTCCTGCCCCAGGGGACATGTATCAATGCAAATTTTTTTTTTTTTTTTTAAATGGCCGATTTTTCAGGAGCAGTGATTTTAATAATGCTTAAAGTGAAACAATAAAAGTGTAATATTCCTTTAAATTTCATACCTGGGGGGTGTCTATAGTATGCCTGTGAAGGGGCGCATGTTTCCCATGCTTAGAACTGTCCCTGCACAAAGTGTCTGTTTTTGCAGGAAAAAAAGCTATTTAAAATCACTCGCGGCTAACGAATTGCTGGCTCCCGTAACACAGAGAACAGTCATTCATTGAAAGTCATTGATAAAAAAAAAGTAATTGATAAAAAAATAAAATAAAAAAAAGCGTGGGGGTTCCCCCAAATTCAATTACCAGGCCCTTCAGGTCTGCTATGGATATTAAGGGGACGTCCCCATGCGTCAGAGGGGGTGGGGTCACCAGGTGGCCCCGCCCTCCGTTATAAAAGAGCTGTCAGACGCAGCGAAGCCTCACACAGCGGGAGCCTCCCATTGCGCGGAGCAGCCCGACACAGAAGAACAGACGCCGACGCCGTGGAAGGAGATGCCGGACGAGAAGACCAGAGCAAGAAGAAGCAGATCGGAGGAAGAAGAAGATGGAAGAATATGGAAGATGAAGAAACCGAAGGATGAAGAAAGGAAGAAGGAAGACCAGAAGAAAGAAGATCTAAGAAGATTTTAATAAAGGAATTGTCAAAGACCGTCTCCTGTCATTTTTAAAATTTTTGTCACTTTTTTGGTGAAATGGTAGGGGTACCCTTACCATTTCACACGGGGGGCGGGATCTGGGGGTCCCCTTGTTAAAGGGGGCTTCCAGATTCTGATAAGCCCCCCACCCGCAGACCCCCACAACCAATGGCCAGGGTTGTGGGGAAGAGGCCCTTGTTCCCATGGTCACAGACCCCCAAAGCACCCTCCCAATGTTGAGGGCATGTGGCCTGGTACGGTTCAGGAGGGGGGGGCGCTCTCGTCCCCCCTCTTTTCCTGCGGCCTGCCAGGTTGCGTGCTCGGATAAGGGTCTGGTATGGATTTTGAGGGGGACCCCACGCCATTTTTTTTATTGGCCGGGGTTCCCCTTAAAATCCATCCCAGACCTTAAGGGTCTGGTATGGATATTTAGGGGGATCCCCACGTCATTTTTTTTAAAATTTGAAGCGGGGTTCCCCTTAATATCCATAGCAGACCTGAAGGGCCTGGTAATTGAATTTGGGGGAACCCCCACGCTTTTTTTTTATCAATGACTTTCAATGAATGACTGTGATTTTAAATAGCTTTTTTTCCTGCAAAAAATTACACTTTGTGCAGGGACAGTTCTAAGCACGGGAAACACGCGCCCCTTCACAGGCATACTATAGACACCCCCATGTACGAAATTTAAAGGAATATTACACTTTTATTGTTTCACTTTAAGCATTATTAAAATCACTGCTCCTGAAAACACGGCCGTTTTTAAAAAAAAAATTGCATTGCTACATGTCCCCTGGGGCAGGACCCAGGTCCCCAAACACTTTTTTTGACAATAACTTGCGTATAGGCTTTTAAAATTAGCACTTGAGATTTCTCCTATAGACTTTTACAGGGTGCTCGCGGCTTTTCGAATTTGCCGCGAACACCCCAAATTGTTCGCTGAACAGGCGAACAGGCAATGTTCGAGTCGAACATGAGTTCGACTCGAACTCGAAGCTCATCCCTAGTAATCATCACTGTAACAGTAAAGTATATAAAAATAAAAACGAATCCCCCCGAGTAGTACAGTCAACTACTCTGATGAAAGTATGTAAAAAAATAGTAAGAAAAAAGAAAAAACTGTTTTTAAAAAAAGTGAATTTTTTTTTAAAAATTTAATGAAAAATTATTTATTATTATTATATAATTAAAAAAAAATATTAAAATCGCATGCTAGCACATTATGTGAAACTTACCTAAAAATTAAGCCTTCCATGAATCCTTGTCATCGCTGGAGACAGCTTCTGTCTTCACCCGTCTTACTTCTGGGTTCGAAGACTCCAGCTCTGTGACTGGCCAGAGCCGCAATGACGCGAATGCGCCAGTGATGTCACTGGCTGCATGTACAGTATATATCTTCTAAACGGTACAAGTTTATGAGATATTTACACTACCTATAGGTAAGCCTTATTAAAGGTTTACCTATAGATTAAATTGAAAGATGTAAGTTTACTTCCTCTTTAAGGGCCTCAAGAAATGAGTAAGGGCATCGGTACATCAGGATTGATGAGTTTTCAAATATATTTACCATACTTTGTAGATGTTATAACTTTCACACAAGCCAATAAATTCATGACTGCAGCTGGAGATCAGCCGAATTGCCTCCCCTCCCTCTGCTGTTTCTTTTGGTTAGCCCAGGACTGTGGGAAATGGCTGGTATCACTTCACACAGTGGAGATGGAGGAACATCCGTTTCCTTATCTTCTCTGTCACTAATGAAGGCAAATGGGACAATGATTTTGTTGCTTCCAGTTTCAGAGCTGTAACAGCCAGAGAAGCAGCTGGACGAGCAGTATCTATGTTTGATTAGCTGCACTGGAGAGCAGGGGAGGCCCCTAATGTTTCCATAAAGAGTATCTGTCACCTGCTCAAATGGCAGATTGTAAGCCCTCCTTGTGAAAGCAATAACGTTAAGTGAAAAAAAAAGATAAAAGAAATTGTTAAAATAAATAAAAATAATGAAAAAAAATGTAAAGCACTCCCCCATCCCCCCGTGCATACATGCAAATGTAGGTACCACACAAATATGTAGACAACGATTGCAGTATGTCAAAGTAAGAGCAACAATGCTATGTCCATCTTTCAAAATTTACTCTGCAATTTACTCCTAGACTGTAAGCTCTAATGAGCAGGGCCCACTGATTCCTCCTGTTTTGAATTGTATTGTAGCTGTACGGTGTGCCCTCATGTGGTAAAGCGCTATGCAAACTGTTGGTGCATATAAATGCTGTATAATATAATAATAATAATAATAATAAGCTTTTTAAACACCGCCTATGAAAACGTTAGTCACCATTTTACGGGCACACACAGTTTTGAGCCTTAACGTGTCCGGTATGCATTTACTCAATTTAACATCATGTTTTATATTTTACACAAAAAGAAATGGGTAATATATCATGTTTGTGCATACTAAAATTTATTTTAGTGTATTTTTTCCTGAAAAATTGCATTTGATAATCGGCTTTGCAAATGTCGTGCGATATAAAACATTGAAACATCCACCATTTTCTTTCCATGGCCATTGATTTTAGAAAATATATAATGTGCTTGGGTTTCTAAAAATTTTATAGCAAAACATGATGATTTTAACATGTGTTTGAAAAATGAAAAAATTGCTGCGGGCAGCAAGTGGTTAAGTGCATACATACAAAACATAAGAAGAGTTGGACAATCACTGAGTGCTGCTTCTGTATAATTTTGTAAGTTTTTGTGTTGGTTATCATCACCCAGCGCAGTATTATTTTACTCTTTTAAATGCATGAATACATATTGTGATATTGTGGAAGTTAAATCAATTGTGCAGAGCTTTTAGTAAATTTACACCAACCAGGAAAAAGTGCAATTTCAGGGCTTGATGACCCATTTTATTTTTAAATAAATGAAAAGTTCCTTACTTTCGGATTTCCCATGTAGAGATTTCCATCATCACTTCAAATACATGAAAATAAATGATGCTTAGCCTCCTGGCTCACTCCTGCATCAACGTTGCTTAGACCTCAAACTCAGACCTCAGGTAAGGTCCCTCAGACCCTCTTACACAGCACTTCTGTGTCCATGTGCTCTTTGAGCTCTCCCAGCTCTCTGGGCACTCTCAGTCCTCTCAGTCCTCTAAACTAGCTTTGTTGTCTTGACTCTCTCAGTCCTCCATACCCAGAACCTTTTGACTCCAGTGAGGACAGTCTCCCGAGTACAGCAGGAACCCTGACCTACTGTCAGGCATTTGATTATAAGGTTTGTGCACACCTGAACACACAGCCTGCTGATCTCCAACAAGACCCCAACACTGGGTTAAAGGCTTCATCCCACCCAATACTCTTTGAAGTCTTTGGACTCCGGATCCCAATTGGGGAATGACAAAACCCTAAGAAAACTAAAAAGCCAGTGTTCTCTGCTCAAAATCAATATTCTGCAGCTCCACATTCTGCATTCGTATAAACCCTGTGTTACTTTTGCCTACTTTTACACAGTGGCAAGGCCTCCCACAGCCACAGTAACACTCTATTCACTGGTACAAAAAACTTACATTTTTGGGCAAATCGACTGCTTACTTTACATGGGAAGTAGCAATAGAATTTTCCCTGCTGACTTCCATCATTCAATTATGTGCAAGTAAAAATACAGTTTTTTTCTTTCCCCCATGATCGGGTATTTTTGCAAAGGTAAATTGCACCACATTCACTAAGCTCTAGAAAAAGATTTCCTTGCACAGTGCAACTTTCCTTGCAAAGCAAGCAGTCTATTTACCTGTAGTAAATATATTCCCACACATTGAATGGGTTAAAACTAACGCAATTTAGCAAAATGGAAAATACTTTAGTAGCAATAGTGATGCCCTCAAAGCTTTCTTTCTAATAGGCTGTCATGAAAAATGTATCATAAAGTAAGCCTTTGCCTAGGTCAACAGGATATTAGAGGGCAACAGCAAATTTTAAATTACTATGTATTTATACTCTGACTGATCCCCTTCTGATACATACTGTACATGTACAGGTGTGTCTCATAAAATTAGAATATCATCAAAAAGTGAATGAATGAATGATTTGTATAGCACTGCAAATGCGAACTGAATCGCCTCAAGGCGCTTGTCTGCTCTTGTTGTCCTGCAATATTAGAAGAGGTGGGTCTTGAGTTTTTTCCTGAAGGCCTGATGTTTTTTTTCCAAGCAGATGTTGTTTGGTAGAGCATTCCATAGCCAAGGTCCCTGTACTGCGAATCTTCGTTCTCTCTTCGATTTGTAGTGGGCTTTGGGGAATGGAAGGCGGTTTTGGTTTGTCGATCGGAGGCTGCGATTTGGTATGTATTTTTCTATTTTCTAACAAAGGTATTGAGGAGCATTTCCTTGTGTACATTTGTGGGTGAGGCAGAGGGTCTTGAATGTGATCCTGTCTTTTACCTTGAGCCAATGGAGGGTCCTTAGGGATGGGGAGATGGATTCCCAAGGTTTCTTTCCGGTGACTAGTCTTGCTGCTGTGTTTTGGATGACTTGAAGGCGTGCAATCTGGTAATCCGGTAATCCTATGTAGAGGGAGTTTGCGTAGTCGAGACGCGAGTTGATGATAGTTCCTACTACTACTGTATTTTCCGGGATGAATGGGATAAGTCTGCGAAACATGTGGAGGAGATGATGGGATCTGCTGATTACTGATCCTATTTGTGCGTCCATGGTCATCTCTGAATCAAAGATGACTTTGAGGCTTTTCGCTTTGGTGCTTGGGAGGATGGTCTGTCCAAGGATGGTTGGTGGTGTCCATGGCGTCTTCGTTTTTTTCCTTCGGTTTGCGTCAAGGAGCAGTAGTTCTGTTTTTGATCCATTTAGTTTGAGGGAGCTAGTGGTCATCCAGTCATCTATCAATGTGAGACATTTTCCTAGTTCCTGATATTGGTCTTTTTTGTACGGTGATCCGGAAGTACAGTTGAGTGCCGTCCGCGTATTAGTGGAAGCATAGATCCGATTTGCTAATAATTTTGAAGAGTGGCCGGATGTAAATGTTGAAGAGTACTGGTGACAATGGTGATCTTTGAGGGACTCCATAAGTAAATGTCCGGGTTTTCGAAGTGAAGGCTCCTAGTTTCACTGTCTGTGACCGGTTTCCTAAGAAGGAAGCGAACCATGGCAGATCTCCATCTGTAACTCCTGCCACTTCCTTGAGGCGTCTGAGAAGAGTGTTGTGGTCTACTGTGTCAAACGCTGTGCTAAGATCCAGCAGTTCCAGAAGACACGATTCTCCATCATCTGCTGCTTCTAGGGCGTCATCCCATATTTTCAGAAGTGCCGTTTCTGTGCCATGTCCTGGTCGGAAGCCTGATTGTAGCGGGTCCAAGAGCTTGTGTGTGTCCATGTGTCCAGGTGAAGTTGAATCTGTTGTACTACTGCTTTCTCCATAATCTTGGAAATGGTGTTCAGGCTTGTTACGGTCTGCGATTGTTCGGATCTTTGGGGTCGAGGTTGGGTTTCTTTAGCAGTGGTTTGACGATGCCTTGCTTGAGGGAATTAGGACCCAACCCTTCTTTGAACGACTGATTTACTAATCATATGATGTGAAAAAAAGTGTCAAAAGTGTCCGATCTGTCCGCCGCAATGTCGCAGTCCCGCTAAAAAATCACTGATCACCGACATTACTAGTAAAAAAAAATAATAATAAAAATGTCATAAATCTATCCCCTATTTTGTAGAAGCTATAACTTTTGCGCAAACCAATCAATATACGCTTATTGCGATTTTTTTTTACCAAAAATATGTAGAAGAATATATATTGGCCTAAACTGATGAAGAAATTCTTTTTTTTACTTTTTTTGGATATTTATTATAGCAAAAAGTAAAAGATACTGTTTATTTTTTTCAAAATTTTCCATCTTCTTTTGTTTATAGTGCAAACAATAAAAACCGCAGAGGTGATCAAATACCACCAAAAGAAAGCTCTATTTGTGGGAAAAAAAGAACATCAATTTTGTTTGGGTACAACATCGCACGACCGTGCAATTGTCAGTTAAAGCGACGCAGTGCAACATTGCAAAAAATGGCCTGGTCATTAAGGCGCTAAAAGGTAGCTCCATCTTTTAGTTTTATGTATTTTGGTCTTTTTATTATTATAATGCCCTCATTTCTATAGCACCCACAGTTTATGCAGCACTTTACAACAAAGGCACAGATAGTACAATTACAATACAATTTAATACAGTAGGAATCAGAGGGCCTTGCTCGTTAGCGCTTACAATCTAAGAAGCAGGGTCAAGAGATACAAAAAGTAATAACTGTGGGGGATGGGCTGATAGATTTGGTAAGGTGGATGCATCTTATGTACAGTGCAACAGTTCTTTTTTTTCAGATCCTCAGAGAGTTCTTTGCCATGAAGTGCCATGTTGAATTTTCAGTGACCAGTATGAGTAAGTGAGAGCGATAACACCAAATTTAAAACAGGGTAGTTAGAAAGTAACAAGGGGAACTCTGGACAGCCGCACACCAGACGAAGATGAAAAATCAAATGGATTTATTTAAAAACAGGAATCACATCAAAGTCCAAAAACACAGCAAAACAGGAAAGGGGGGCACACAGCTGACGCGTTTCACGCTAAATACATCGCTTACTCATAGCTAGACAGTCTAGCTATGAGTAAGCGCTGTATTTAGCGTGAAACGCGTCAGCTGTGTGCCCCCCCTTTCCTGTTTTGCTGTGTTTTTGGACTTTGATGTGATTCCTGTTTTTAAATAAATCCATTTGATTTTTCATCTTCGTCTGGTGTGCGGCTGTCCAGAGTTCCCCATGTTACTTTCTAACTACCTTGTTATTAGCCTGCACCTGGAGCTCCACACTAGGAGTGGAAGCATTCGCCTTGAAGGATCCCTCTGGAGCGGTGGTCATCTTTCTCCCTAACCAAATTTAAAACACTTGCTCCCCATTCACACCTGAGACCTTGTAACACTAACGAGTCACATGATACCGGGGAGGAAAAATGGCTAATTGGGCCCAATTTGGACATTTTCACTTAGGGGTGTACGTACTTTTTTTGCCAGCAGTTTAGACATTAGTGGCTGTGTATTGAGTTATTTTGAGGGGACAGGAAATTTACACTGTTATACAAGCTGTACACTCACTACTTTACATTGTAGCAAAGTGACATTTCTTTAGCGTTGTCACATGAAAAGCTATAATAAAATATTTACAAAAATGTGAGGGGTGTTCTCACTTTTGTAGGCACACATGCAGCTTTTGAAGGGGCAACCACACGTCATTCATTGCTTTTTGGTTTACTTGTTGATGTAGCGCCACTCTCTTGATTACACCTTAATTTAATGTGACAATTACATTTGAATATTGGCATTGCCCTAATTTCTTAGTAAGATCCGAAATTGTGAATATCCTACTGTAGTAAGGGGGGAATGATTCCATTATGTAGTTTGACCAGAAAACAATCTTTAAACAGCTATGCCATTTATTTTATAGTTGGGCTTGAATATTTACATGTGTTAGTAATCATAGAATCACATCTGATTTAAATTTTACTCTTACTTTATATATTTAGATATTATGATATTCTTGCTTTTTTGACCCTGAAACTTTTGTACTATCTAGTTTTGCTTTTATTTAGGGTAATTATGTGTTTCCACATGATTGCTTTGCGGTGTAAAGCCTTTAACCTTTTTTAACGTTAAGGACAATGCCTAGCCAGATGTTTGCTTCAGTGAGGTAAAAATGAATGTATGTAGTATGATGTCTTATAACGCATTACTAGGTCATGGTTGGGCTTGCTTTTAAGCTGAGGATCTCTGGCACCTGTTTTGTGACTTGCATATCAGTCACCTCTGTTTTTCAACAATTCAAATAATAGGTTTGAGCTCCTCCTTGAGATCAAAGAAATCTCTCAGCTGTAGCCCTCACTTGAACTCAACATCCATTCTAAATAAAGCTATGCACCACATTCAATGACTATTACCACACACAGGGGTACTTATTGACTATAGCACTCATTAGTGATGAGCCCAAGTTTGGCGAACTTCAAATAAGTTTGGATCCTGAACCTGAACCCAACTGAAATCAATGGAAGCTGAGTTTGTCAAATAAAAAAAAGCCTTTTTTCTAGGACAATAGGCTAGGAGTGCATGGAAGGGGGTGGGGGAGGGGGTTGACACTTCCCTGTGGAACATGTAAATGCAAATAGGAATAACTATTTAGTGTTGGCTCCAATGTGCCACCCCCCTTAAATAATAGACAATTAAAAGAGAACATTTTTTGAAGGTGGGAACTTTGAGGCACAACTCACAACAACTATTATTAAATACATCAATTTTTATTAATATCAAAAATTAAAAAAGTGATACACTTGTTTCATCCATAAAACCATACTGAAGGGCATTTCAAAACAAAGACTTGCCCCAATGTTTCCAACTATTAGGTGAATACAGCCCAGTGGGGAATACCACTTTATTTAAACAATATAATTACATGCTCTTGTCAAAAATAAGGTGGCAATCACTTTCTTATTAACGTGAAAAGGGGTTTCTTTGCTCCAATTGTCCAAAAGACATGTAAAAAAACAGCTGGCAATGAATGTCATTTGCCAGCAAACCCCTTCTTGTACGCCCTGGAGTCCCCTTTAAAAGCTCTTAATGCCCAGGGGGGTGGGAAGGATCGGTGATCAGGTGACTATTGTGATCAACGGTCACAGTGTTCACATGATAGGAAGGTGATTCCATTGGCTACCAATGTTTTCTTGGGACCGAGAGACGTTTTCGGCAGCTCAGACTTTGTGCTGGGAGCATGCAGGGAGCTTCCTTTTCCAGAGGAGACTAATCTCATTGGAAGGGGCATCAACTTCATCATAGACTCAGCATTAGATGCCTCCAGAGCAGCATCACATGTCATTTACTCCTCTTAAGCAAAGTCAACATGGACAACCATGAATCTCACACCTACATTCGCCTCTTTCTTTTCAAACATCACAGTCTCCCATGGGTTTGCAATGCTTCTATAGGTTCCATCTCCCTCTCTGACCATGTGCTCATAACTCTCTGGAGATTGATCTCAGCCCCCCCCCCCCCAATCCTTGACAATGATGTCTTAATGACTGCTTTCTCTGAGATATTCAAAGCATGGTGGATGTACAAAAAAAATGAACAGACTATTTATCTTTCATTGATACTGTAGACTATGACCCAATTTTTACATGGGAAAGGAAAAAGTTCTATATCCAAGGATCTAAGTTGGGTGGACTAGGTTCAAAAAAGGACAGAACCGACAGATAGAACGTAGCAAAAACAAGACATACACAAAATGGATATTGTTCAGAAACAAAAGCCAGATCCACAATAACTAACCTTACTGTTCTTAGAGACCATCTCAGGTCACTTTGTGAGAGATTTACTAGAACTGATGAACATAGAGGGGGGAAAAGAAAGGAAATAAAATAAAAAAGGGGGGGGTAGGGAAAAGGGGAAGGGGATGAAGAGTAAAGGAAAAGAGAAGGAAATCAGGCAATTAGAAAAAAGAAACTGAACAAGAGTTTCATCCAAATGTTGCACAGCTAAGGTCAATCAAAGAAGGTCAGATCAGTTGCCGTCCAGTGAATACAGATTCTGTAAATTAATCGGCACTTAATCACTAGCATCTAAACAGGTAATGTCCATTGGATTTTAAATTTACATATTTTTTTTATTTTTGTTTTCACTGGGCGGCAACTTATCTGAGCCTTCTTTAATTGTACCTTAGCTGTGCAACATTTGGGTGAAACTCTTATTCACTTTTTATTTTCCCGATTTCTTTCCCTTTTCCTTTTACTCTTTGTTCACTTCCCCTTTTTCCTATTCCCCTCCCCCCATTCTCCCCTCCGCCCTCTTCCCCCTACCCCCATTCCCCCCCCCCCATCCCCTTATTTCCTTTCTTCTCTTTTTTATTATCTCTTCTTTTTTTTTTTTATTCCTTTTCTGGCTCTTTTTCTTCCATCCTTTGCAATATTATAACTAGTACATTTACAAACCTTTTAATATTATTACAGACATATAAATATATATATATATATATATATACATACATATATATCATGCCTAATGGCGGTTGCATGGTGTCGTTGGCCCAAGGGCTGGGGGAGCCTGTTTTTGACTGCCCTTCGATGTCCACCCCATTTCTCCTGAAATTAGCGCCCATGGACAGGCTATTGAGATGTGGATTATCCCCCATTTATGTGGACTTATGTGTGGATCGGGTTTTGGGGGTTGTTGTCCCTCCCACTCTGCTTACGTTTTTTTCTCTCTGCATGTGTATGCCAAGCGGTGGAGGTTGGATTTCTGTACACACCATTGTAATAATTATTATGGTCTTTTATAGAACACATAAGAGTTTATGACATATACCTTATACGTTTGAAACCAGAGAAGTCCGGAAGAAGCAGACCTTTTCATGAAGCGCATAGTCTTTTTTTCTCGTCTCTAAACATCATGGAAAATTGATACGTTTAAATTTGTCTGCCTACTTTGTATATGAATTCATTTCTAGTGCATATGAATGTGTAATATATGTTTTTAATTGCCCTTTTGAGATGGCGTTTCATGACATGTTGTAATAAAATGTAATCTATTTTATTTAATTCGTTATTTTGCATTAGTTCACTATTGGAGATATATTTAAAGTCCTCTATATTTCTATGTTTCTATTTTTCTATTTTATGACTGGGTATGATATACAACACCCCACCTTTAAGATAGACTGCATTCACTATTGCATTTGTGCATTTCCTGAAATAAAAAGGCACTATTTCAGGGTTTTGAAATGCCTTTATTGTTATGTGTATGTAATAAGGATACTTTGATGCAACCTTGCTGTATGCTGTATTATATGATCTAAGATTGTATAGATGTATTATCTCAAATGTCTGTTGCTGTGTTGCCAGTGTATGTTCTTAATTTATATAAATAAAGAATGTACAAAAAAACCTTGCTATAAATCCTGTATAACAAAAATGATAATAAAGGAGGCGCAATATTTTTATTGTATATGCAAGTGCTGTGCAAAACAATAATACTCATAATAAGAATAATAATCAAGATAAAAAGAGGAGCATACATATTATTGTATGCTGTCTGACTGCATTACAGTAATAGTTTGATTGTAACAGATACATTACACAAATGTAATGCTTCCAATCCAAACTTAATATTACAGATCTGTTCTCAGTTCCATGCTATGTATTTGTGGCAATAAATGATAAACATTTGTGAGCTACAATGACCATCTAACTTTTTTTTAAATGTATGTCTTCCTAACAGAAACATAAATCTTGCTTTTATATTGAAGGGGAATATAATTTAACTATAATATAATAATATCATGTAGTTAATAAACTATAGTGGATAACATAAAAATAATACTTATCTCTCCTTCAGGGATTCAGTATGTAGACAGCAATTTTCTCTGTTTCTCTGCACCCCACGCATTAGTGCTTGCTACATTGACTTATTGTATGTTCCACTCATTTTGTCATCACACATCCTCATAATATGAATGAAGTACAATTAAACCTGAAGTCTACACACACATCTAAGCCGCTCACAAAATGATGTATTAATATGGTACAAAATGAAAAACAAATAAGATTGAGGAAATAGCATAAGGTTTGTTACCAATTGCAGGGAGATATTTCCTTTGATCTTGCACAAGTCAGGCTCATGAAAGCAAATATGATAAAATCTTTAACTGTATAAAGACATTCAAAATATAGAGCATGTTAGTTAAAATTCATGCTTCTCTTATTTCTGCTATAAAATATACTAGATGATCTGCAAAGGATTCTAGCTTTGCTGAATTTTACATACTTATGATTATTATTAATTTGTATAGTTTCAATTCTACATAACTTTACATAGGAACTTGATTCATTAATATTAGTAAAAAAGCCAAGGCACCCAAGAAAAAAAGTACAAACTTTGTTCAGCTAAACCAAATTCAGGATCTCAAGGATAAAAGATGATGGTCACTGTGTTTCCTATGTAGAAATGTTGCTTAGTGCATTATTATAACAATGGCTGGAAAAAGTGTTAATTATTGCTGATAACCCCAAATGGTGCTCAGGCTAAAGCCCCATACACACGCTCGGACAATCCGCGGACCAGGTCAGTCGGACTTTGTCCGACGTACTTTGTCCGATGTTGGCGTTGCGTACACACGGTCGGACTAAGTTGTCGGAATATCCGGTCCGGAAGAACGTCGTGACGTAAGTCGTCGTCCACGAGATTACAAAAGGGAAGTTCAGCACCACGTCAGGCACCCGTTGGGCTCCTTCTGCTGATCCCGTGTTTATCGAGAGTTAGTGGAAGTTTGGTGACTTAAGATTCGCGCTTCTCAGTTTTCTGACTCAGATCGTTACTGCTCTTCAGTTTGTGCTTGTCGTGCGTATCTGTTTATTAGTGCGTGTAGTCAGTTCGCATTTGTTGGTCATTGCGGCCTATATCTTGATATAGGACGCTTTGATTTGCACTGCTTATTGTCTGCTCGTTGCTGGTATTCACTTCGTTCTTTCAGGCCTTGCTGTTTATCGGTGCTTTCTGTTTGTCCGTTCTGACCAGCCGACCTTTTGTGACCTTCTGAGCGATGTTTCCCGTGCGTACTCGTCGCCGAGTTCGTGCTGTACGCGGAATTGGTGTCGGGCTTTTAGCTTTGACCCAAGACCCGTCCATGAACAGAGTGACGAGGAGTATGTGGACCAAGAATTGGTTGCTTCAGCGTGACCAGTTCTCGCACATGCCTTTGCTTCGTGAGATCCGGGAGAATAATCCTGATGATTTCAGGAACTTTCTCAGGATGACGGACCCCGATTTTCACCGTCTTTTGGCTTTGCTGACCCCCTTTATCAGCCGGCAGGATACCTGCATGAGACAAGCCATTACTCCGGAGCAGAGGCTTGTTGCCACGTTGAGGTACTTGGCGACAGGGAGAAGTCTTCAGGATTTGAAGTTCTCTTCAGGTATCTCTCCCCAGGCCCTGGGAATCATTATTCCAGAGACCTGTTCTGCCATCATTCAGGTCCTGCAGGAGGACTATATTAAGGTAACATTTATACTTTACTATTCCCTTCTATGTATGCTCTGTTTGCTAATGACTTGTATTTTTGACCTCCTTCCCTAATTACCATGATTGCAATATGTTCTAATATGCTGTGCCCCTTTTCTCCTTCATGCATTTTTCCCTTCACTTACCTCACCAGCATGCTCTTCTGCCCCAATAGACACCTATGGCCTAGTCACTTAAGCAATGTCTTTTGTCTGCTGCATAGTATTGTTTGCCCCAAAACACCCCCTAAAATATGCACAAATGTTTGCTGTGTGGTTTACTTCATGTAGAGCCCCCTTTTTTTGTTCTTTTGGTGGGGGGGGGGGGGGCAAACTCATTAGGAACCCCCTCCCCCAACTGCTCTGTCAGATGGTACCAATCCTTTATCTGCTGGCTTTCCCAAGGTCCATACACACTATATACCTACCTCTTTATAGTGCGCATCTTTAGGGATGAATTCAGCAAAGCATGTAGTGCAAGGGACTGCCTCCATACATTCCATTTCCTATTTTTTTGTCTTCTTTCCCTCCTATTAGCTTGCTTGGTAATTTAATAATGTCACACTGTGCCTGGCTTTTTTGGGGGGGGGGGGGGGGGAAATGTTATTTGATCTTTCCTGTGGCCTGCCAATAGTGTTAAGTACAGAGGGTCTAGCCAAACTAGCCCACATTATTGAGCCATTTGCCAATCAATGAAGTGCAGAGGGTTAGCTGTCCCCCCCCCCCCCCAAAACCCCTAGTTATTGCCAATGGCCCATCAGAAGTGGGGGGATTGATGGGGGGGTGAGTAATCTGTGAAGGGGAGCCTCTACTTTTCTGTGCAAATACTTTCCAGCCTCCAATTTTAGACAATGCTCTTGTTCCAAGATGTTGATTGTCTAATCTGCTTGCAATGTTTAGGTGCAAAGTGACTAATGTTTTTTTCTTGTTTCACTCCACAGTTCCCTTCCACGCCACAGGAATGGCAGACTGTGGCCTCCCACTTTGCCAGCCGTTGGGACTTTCCTAACTGCGGAGGGGCAATTGATGGGAAACACGTCCGCATCGTCCCACCGCCCAACTCGGGGTCCTACTATTATAATTATAAAGGGTTTAATAGTGTAGTGATGTTGGCGGTGGTGTCGGCAACATACGAGTTTATGTATGTGGACGTGGGGATGAACGGCCGGATATCGGATGGTGGGGCCATTACGCACACGGAGTTCTACTGGCGTCTCCAAAGTGGCAGTCTGTGCTTGCCACCTCCAGAGGAGAATGCCGAAGGACTCCCCTTCGTCTTTGTCGCAGATGAAGCGTTTGCGTTGACTCCCCATGTGATGAGGCCGTTCCCGATGAGGACCCTCACCCCGGACCAGAGGGTCTTCAACTACAGGCTGTCCAGAGCCAGAAGAGTTGTGGAGAACGCTTTTGGCATCCTGGCCAGCCGCTTCCGCCTGTTCCTGACGGCATTTAACTTGGCGGAATACAAACTGAACCACATAGTTCTTGCCTGTTGCATATTGCACAACTTCCTCAAAAGACATAACAGGAACTATGTGGTGCCCGTTGGCCCAGATGTGGAGGGCCCTCCAAATGCCGAACTCACAGCCCTTCGAGTGGCACGTCCAGGCTTGCCCCCTCTAAATGCCCGTGTGGTCCGGGACCAATATATGCAGTACTTTGTGGGTAGGGGGGCCATTGCTCTGCCTGACGATGTGTGAGCGGCATTTTTTAATAAATCTGATATTTTAACCAACCTATGATTTCATGTCATTTCAGTCTTCTTTTTAGCTTATTTTACTTTGACATTTTTTCCCTTTGCCTTCGACAGTGGGAATGCACTTTCTGGGCAAAAGGAGGTAACAGTCTCTTCTTCCCAAAAAGATTATTCTCATGTTGTGTGTTTGCTACCTAATCTTTGGTCTAGAGAAGGTTTGTACTGCATAACTGACACCCAAAATACTCCTTTTCATCACCAGGTCTGACATGTGTGTATTCTCCAAAATGCTGTGCTCCGTGTTTTCGTACAAAGCACTGTGGGTGTCATTTACATAAGTCAAATCCGCTATGCTCTACAAGTGCATTGAAAAAGTTCCCCGGGAAAGAAAATTGGAGTGCAAAGTGGATTTGCCTTTAGTAAATAACACCCATTGCCCCCCATATCCTTTTCATTTTACATACATAATGCATTGTGTTTTTTAAATAAGGAAGCCACACATTTAGAAAAATAAAAGTTTACTAGGAAAACATTCCCAAGTGCGTTTACAATCTTCACGCCAAAACTGACAACATCTTGGTTATTTACAACATTGTTTACAAACATTCCGCAATTGGTAAAACCAGGCATGGAGCAAAACAGAACCTAGGAACTTGGAAAGTTCAACTTTGTAAAGTGAAGACAAGATCAGACATGACTATATGTTCAAAGTGTGTTTGATCTTGCCTTCATCACATGGGGGGGTCACCCCCGAAAAGTGGAAATTTGGAACATGCACACAATTTGGGACTGAAAATGGTCATTAGATGGTAAAACACATGCCTAGAAGCTTCAAAAGTGCCATTTTCCATCATGGGGATGAATGGACGTTTTTTGGGGGTGCAACCCCTTCACCACAACCACTTTCGTAGTTCGTAAAGTGTTTGCACCCCCAAAAAAACGTTGCCATTCATCCACCATGGTGGGAGCTAGCACATGTGGACACAATGTGTGCATGTTCCAAATTTCAGACAGTTTTTAAGTTGCAAATGTGTTCTGAAGCTGGCACAAATGTGTGTTAATTACTTGGTGCGTTTTCATATTTTTCCTAAAACATCAATGATGTTCTTCAATTTTTGTTGAACATCATTGATGTTTTGCTTTATGTAATCTAGATCTCTATTGCAGACCATTATCTCTCCGATGAGTACGTGGGCACTCTCTGTGGTAAAGTGCGATTTTTCTTCCACAACATCCACGTCACCTAAAAACCACAAACAAACAAAAATGGGGTGTTGGAAATGAGGCAGCCATACATGGATTAGCTTACCAGTAGCTGTGTTCTCCCACACTCACCTGTTGTGGTGACAATTTCTCCAAGTTCGATGATCTCTCCTTCCTCCTCCTCCTCCTCCTCTGCTTCTGCTCTTTCCCCTTTTTTGGTAGGTGTTGGTTTGGGGGTTTCCTCAGACGGCCCAAGTTTTCGCTCCCCTATGAGAATGTCCAAAAGGAAGATTTAGCAACACAAGCTATTGAGGGCAGAAATAGGAAATGACAAACATTGCTTGAAAGTGACGGACACTATTTTAGTTTGGCCAGTTACAAATGTCAACTACATGAATGAAGTCACTTTGTAAAGGTGCTAAACTGACTAGCTTTTTGGTAGAAGTTTGTGTGATGGAGACCCCCCTCTAGTATCCACTGGAGCACATGTGTGGAAAAGCATAATAAAAAGGGGGTTTGGGTGTCCCAGCACTAGTGCTCTAGAGTCCAGATGGGTAAACAGCTACTGAGTGACCTCTCCTTTACATTGAATAAATTGGCTTTACATTCTTGATGACATTTCTAGTGAGAACAAACTTCTTTTCCCCAAAAAAACACCAAACATCGTATTATAAGTGGCCGAACGATCGAGGTTGCGTACGATCGAATGCACACACACACGACCATGACAGTGGCAGAAAGATCGAGGCTGAGTACGATCGAATGCACAGACGAACCTGAAAGTGGCCATTTTGGAATGTACAACTTGGTAAAAATCAAAACACAATGGAGCAGTATGCAAGCAAGAAATCAAACACAAAACACAACTACTTACTTTTTTGAAGAATTCTCTTGATCTTTCTGTACTGATCGGCCTCCCTCAGTTTCAGGTCTGACCAGCGTTTCCTGAGTTGCTCCTTGGATCGTTGTACCCCAAAATTATTGTACAGCCTTCTCACAACTTTAGACATGATCTTGGCCTTGCGGACATTGGGGTTGAGGTAAGGCCCATACTTCCCATCATAGTCGCTCCTCTTTAATATGTCCACCATCTCCAACATTTCTCCAAATGACATATTGGAGGCCTTGAATTTCAGGTTCCGGGATCGGGACGTTTCTGCCTCCGGACTTTCCTCGTCCTCCTCCTCGTTGGTGGGATATTTGTGGCGCACCTGCTGTGTCCCCGCCATGTGCTCTCCCCACTACGCCGTAAAGAGAAGGGGTGGGGAATAGACGAGAAAGATCGTCAGGGGCGGGCGGAGTTTGAAGCATGCGCAGTGTATATAAAACGTCACACGCCTGTGTCGTAGCCACGATCTGGGAGACGAGGGGAGAGAAAACTCACACGAGACGATCGCTACAAACGAAGGTACAATTTAACGTTGGTACATAACTAGCCTAGACTGATTTGAACTTGAGGCTTCTTTATGGAGAAGATTAGGAGAGTTTAGCCTGACATAATTTATAGGGTTTGGTGTGTTGTTGTGTCTTGCAGAGATTGATATGAAGGGATTCAACGACATGAGTTTTCTCCCCCTCTTCATTGCCAAATACAGGGATTTTCCCATATTGTGGCAGGGTATACACCCACATTACACCAACAAACCAAAGAGGCACGCAGCCCTGGAGGAACTTGTGGAATTTGTCAAGCCAAGGTTCCCCACGGCAACTGTTGATGATATTAGAAAGAAAATTGGCAGCCTGAGGAGTGCGTATATCAGGGAGAGGAAGAAGGTCGTGAAGTCTGAGGAAACTGCAACTTCAGCAGATGAGGTCTATGTCCCCAAGCTCTGGTACTATCAGAGTCTCCATTTTCTGAAGGACCAGGCTGATGTCACGGAGCCAACCTCAACTCCTCCTTCCACGCTTCTTTGCGCACAGCCCACCCCTGATGAGGCTTCCGAGGAGCAACCTGGGCCTTCCAGTCTGGAAGAGGTGGAGGAGCCCAGCTTGTTCCAGGTATAGTAGTTTTGTTACCATTTATGGGAATAATGAATGATGTTCACTTAATTCAGGATCGCCAATTGCTTAGTTCCTAACGTGTTTGACATATCAACAGACAGTGGTGTGGGAGACATTTGGGGCCAGAATCTAAACTGCTGGGCTGAGAATTGTATGGTTTTCTATTTGTAAACATTTTGCACCAGTCACTAGATGAGAATTGTGTGTGTTTGATGAACAAATAACTGAAACTATGTCCCTTTTTCCTACACAGGAAGACCTCAGCCAGGAGGTGGCTGTGGAAGGTGGCAGTCAGGAGGAGGCAGGGGTTAGTGGCAGCCACCAGCTGGGTAGTGGCAGCCAAGAGGGGGCTAGGCCTCGGAGCCTGACTGACACCCAAACCCCTCCCCTCCGCCCTCCGTACAAAAGGGCGAGAAGGGGGGGTTATGCGGCACAGTCAGCGCTCCGGATGATCAGAGAGGCTTCAGACTCCCTACATGCCACACCCGCCGACGAGGAGACCTTTGGCTCGGTGGTTGTCACAAAAATGATGGGTATGGAGGTGGGGCAACGCAACATGTGTGAGGGGCTCATCCTCCATGTCCTAAATAAGGGTAGGGCTGGGGAGATGACCCCACTCACACATGTTTGCCATAGCTACCATGCTCCGCCTCCTCCTCCTCCTCCTTCTGCCACCCCACCAGCACGACAGCCACAGCGTGGAAGGAAGCGTGGAAGGAAGACCTGAGAGTGACGACCTGCAATCAGTCTGGTGTGAGAGAAGATGGAGCCTCTTGTAGTACCAGAGCCTGGGGACCTAGATGGCATCTGCTGCAGTTCCGGATACTTTGGACTTCACGACCAGATTGCACTCCCCTTAATATACGTACTCCTCAGGCCCCCAATTTTCTACGCTTGGACAATGATGGTTGCCGTGGGGGGCCAAGACTTTGCAAATTCCCCAAGTTTCACCATGGCTGCGTTCCTCTTTGGTTTGTTGGTGTGACCTAAATAAAGGTTTTTTTGATTTGAAATAATCATTGACTATTGTGTTTTACTTTGCTACAATGACAGTTTTTCTTTGAGTAGGCTGGTACATTTCACTAATCCTAAAGTAGAATTAACAAGGGGCAACAACAACAAACAACCTCCTAGTAAATGTAAGCAAGAAATACAAATGTAAATAATGTGTTTTTGGTAATTTGAGACACACAACCCCCCTCCAAAAAAAAAAAAAAAAAACATTCAAATATGTATTCCCCAAAACAAAAAAAAAAAAGACAAATCATGGTAAAAAAATAACAAAGATTCTTTTCCGTTCAGAGTAAAAATAAACATGTAGTGTATAAATGCTGCAAAGTAATAAAGAAGTAAGTTTGTGAGAAGTGCGGGTGAATAGGAGCAGCTAAAACATGTCATTCTTGTTGCATTGTAAAGAAAAAGAGAATGCGCTGCATTAAAGACATTTTAACATTGCAGCGTGACGAATGTGCTGTGTCGATTAGGAAAGGTAGTTTTACCTGACAGAGCGCTTCCGTCACAGAATTTCTTCTGAGCATGCGTAGCACTTTGTCCGTCGGACAAGCGTACACACGCTCGGATTTGGTGTGATCGGACCGGGTTGACGCGAAATCTTTCCAGCAGGAGATAAGACTTTGTCCGACGGACAAACCGACGAACACTGTCCGATGGTGCATACACACGGTCTGATTTTTCAACAACCTTGTCCGATCGGACCAAATTGATGAAAAAGTCCGACCGTGTGTATGGGGCTTTAGAGTTTCACCACAAATAATTCTAGAAGATTAATATTGAAAATAGATCCTGCACTATGTTTCGTTTTTAAGTGGCTGCCTCCACCACAATATTATATCAAGAAGTCACACTGACAAAACACATCGGGCTAAGCTTCCTTACGCCATCTGTGTCACTTCCGGTTTGCTCATTTACGGTCCATGGAACGCAGGTGCGTCCCGGACACATTGTAATGCGCTGTTAATGCATCTACTATGTAAGGGCTTCTATTGGATCTTATATTATTGTTAATACAAGTTAATACACTTTTTGGAAAATCCCTTTGCTCTATTTCATGCTATCATGTGTTGGTTCCCGTAAAATTTCCACCTAGGCACAGCCATAGGCAGAAAAAGGAAGCCTAGAGGAGAGATCCCTGAACACTTTTAGACCCACTTAGTACAAAAGGGGTCATGGATGGATGGTGAGTCTGGTGTTCAAAAGGGGAGCACAAGAACACAGACACCAGAGTGGAAACTGCACTTTAATCTCAGCAATAAGCACCCATACAATTTTTAGCACTTTATAAGCACCTTTATAGACTTTCTATGTTGCACATTTATAATTATATGAATTTTATTATGCACTAAGCACTTTATACGAATTATTCATTTATGGCAAAGAGGAATTTTCGCATTTTAAGTTAGTATTAGAAAGGGGAGGTGCATTAATTGTAGCACAAAATTGTCTCAGATTAATTTGCAGATTTGCACATCATTATTTGTATTTTTACTGTTTACTGCTGTATTTGACCACTATGGAGAGAGATGTAGCACTGCACCAATATAGTTGACAGATTGAATGAGGTAAAATAATAAGTGCATTTTTATACAACATACAACACTCCAACCCTCATTCACTGTCCTTCCAAGCACAAGCACCATATAAGCCCCTGAGTCACACCAACTGGTTTGTAAGAGCTGTTGCTGGTTGTGTGCTGACATTTTTAAATGTATTTACTAAAGGCAAATAGGCTATTTGTTTTTCAAGGGAATTTTCCTTTGCAAACAAATTTTTTCTTAGCTTTGTCAATGAGGAAAAGCTCTGTTGACCGCCACCATTCAATCACATGTAAACAAAATATTATTTTTTTATTGTCTTTGCACACAATTGGATATTCTTTGCAAAGTGAAATTCCACCATACTCATTAAACTAATGCCGCATACACACGAGCGGATTTTCCATTCAGAAAAATATTGGATGGCTTTTCCGATGAAACTACGCTCAAGCTTGGCTTGCATACACACAGTCACACAAAAGTTTACGGAACTTTCGACCATCAAGAACGCGTTGACGTACAACACTATGACGAGCTGAGAAAATGAAGTTCAATACTTCCGAGCATGCGTCAAATTGTTTCCGAGCATGCGTAGGAATTTTGCGTGTCGGAATTGGTACAGACGATCGGAATTCAGAACCTGCTCTCAATCTTTTGCTGGCTGGAATTCCGCCAGCAAAAGTCCAATGGAGCATACACACGGTCGCATTTTCCGACCAAAAGCTCTCATCAGACTTTTGCTGCCGGAATTTCCGATCGTTTACGCGGCATAAGAAATAATTCACATTGCAAAGGGAACAGCCTATTTGCCTTTAGTAAACCAACCCCTGTGTCTGCAATCTTTTAGCAGTTTTCACCCCCCCCCCCCCCCCCCCCCCCCCCCACTGGTGTCCTTGTGCCACAAATAGCCATAGAGATGAGTAGGGCCATCTCCCAAGCATCCAGTTGATCAAGGCAGAGAAGGAGGGGTTAAAATTAAAAGACATCTCTAGCATCAACCTTATCTGTTAGGTAACAGCAGCATTGATTTCCCACAATGATCCAACAATGCTAATTGAAAAGCACCCCCCACCACCAAAATTAAAATTGTCCTTATTTAATTTAACGGCAGGCGAGAGTTATTCAATTTCAGTCTCATAATTTGCCATCTGTAGACATTTCTGTGGTAAGTAGTTAGCCATTGCTTTTCACCAATGTTTCTGACACTATTTCAGAATTACATTGTTGCCGCTCCCGAAGCCCCCTGAGTAAGGATGAGCCCGGTGTTCGATTCAAACCCATGTTCGAATCGAGCACCGGGTGTTCGCTCGCTCGGCGAGCCCAGAACTATTGGGGCCGCTCGCATCAAATTCGTGTGATGCGAGCGGCCCCGCAATGCATTGCGGCCCGCGCAGTGCAATGCTGGCTGATGATTGGCCAAGCATGCACTGTGACCCCGCATGCTTGGCCAATCACAGCGCCGGCAGCGAGGAGAGCCATAATTGGCTACAGGCAGGATGCCTGTAGCCAATTATAGCTCAGGGGCTTTAGTACACGCCCCACGGTATAAGAGGCCGCCGCGCCGGCGGCCTCGCATATTATGTGTCAGCGTGTCATTGTGCTGCTGACTGCTGACAACAATATGTGCTCTATTTCTCGCCTGAACCGTACCAGGCCACATGCCCTCAACATTGGGAGGATGCTTTGGGGGTCTAAGACCCCTAAAGCACCTTGTCCCCATGTTGATGAGGACAAGGGCCTCTTCCCCACAACCGTGCCCGGTGGTTGTGGGGGTCTGCGGGCGGGGGGCTTATCGGAATCTGGAAGCCCCCTTTAACAAGGGGACCCCCAGATCCCGGCCCCCCCCCTGTGTGAAATGGTAAGGGGGTACAAAAGTACCCCTACCATTTCACCAAAAAAGTGGCAAAAATGGTAAAAATGACAGGAGACAGTCTTTGACAATTCCTTTATTAAAATCTTCTTTCTTCTTTCTTCATCCTTCGGTTTCTTCATCTTCTCCTTCCTTCATCTTCTTCCATCTTCTTCTTCCATTTTCTTCTTCCTCCGATCCGCTTCTTCTTGCGCTGGTCTTCTCGTCCTTCTCGTCCGGCATCTTCTTCCGTCGGCGTCGGCGTCGGTGTCTTCTTGGGCCGCTCCGCGCAATGGGAGGCTCCCGCTGTGTGAGGCTCCGCTCCGTCTGACAGGTCTTTTATAATGGAGGGCACCTGGTGACCCCGCCCCCTCTGACGCACAGAGACGTCATGGGGAATTCCATGATGGCTTTCCCCATGATGTTAGAGGGGGGCGGGGTCACCAGGTGCCCTCCGTTTTAAAAGACCTGTCAGATGGAGCGGAGCCTCACACAGCGGGAGCCTCCCATTGCGCGGAGCGGCCCAAGAAGACACCGACACCGACACCGACACCGACGCCGATGGAAGAAGATGCCGGACGAGAAGGACGAGAAGACCAGCGCAAGAAGAAGCAGATCGGAGGAAGAAGACAATGGAAGAAGAAGATGGAAGAAGATGAAGGAAGGAGAAGATGAAGAAACCGAAGGATGAAGAAAGAAGAAAGAAGATTTTAATAAAGGAATTGTCAAAGACTGTCTCCTGTCATTTTTACCATTTTTGCCACTTTTTTGGTGAAATGGTAGGGGTACAAAATACCCCCTTACCATTTCACACAGGGGGGGGGCCGGGATCTGGGGGTCCCCTTGTTAAAGGGGGCTTCCAGATTCCGATAAGCCCCCCGCCGCAGACCCCCACAACCACCGGGCACGGTTGTGGGGAAGAGGCCCTTGTCCTCATCAACATGGGGACAAGGTGCTTTAGGGGTCTTAGACTCCCAAAGCATCCTCCCAATGTTGAGGGCATGTGGCCTGGTACGGTTCAGGCGAGAGGGGGGGCCGCTCTCGTCCCCCCTCTTTTCCTGCGGCCTGCCAGGTTGCGTGCTCGGATAAGGGTCTGGTATGGATTTTGAGGGGGACCCCACGCCATTTTTTTTGGCTAGGGTTCCCCTTAAAATCCATACCAGACCTCAAGGGTCTGGTATGGATTTTGAGGGGGACCCTACGCCATTTTTTTTTTTGGCTGGGATCCCCCTTAATATCCATCCCAGACCTGAAGGGCCTGGTTATTGAATTTGGGGGGACCCCTACGCTTTTTCTTTTTCATTTTTTTTATTTTTTATCAATGACTTTTTTTTATGAATGAGTTTCAATGAATCACTGTTCTCTGTGTTACGGGAGCCGTGAATTAACATTAGCCGCGAGTGATTTTAAATAGCTTTTTTACTTTCAAAAATGACACTTTGCGCAGAGACAGTTCTAAACACGGGAAACATGCGCCCCTTCACAGGCATACTATAGACACCCCCCAGGTACGAAATTTAAAGGAATATTACACTTTTATTGTTTCAATTTAAGCATTATTAAAATCACTGCTCCTGAAAAAAACGGCCGTTTTTAAAAAAAAAAAATTGCATTGATACATGTCCCCTGGGGCAGGACCCAGGTCCCCAAACACTTTTTATGACATTAACATGCATATTAGCCTTTAAAATGAGCACTTTTAATTTCGAACGTTCGCATCCATTATAACTAATAGGGTTCTAAAGCTCGCACGGACTTTAGGTCCGTTCGCGGGTTCTGGTGCGAGCCGAACGGGGGGGGGGGGGTTCGGCTCATCCCTACCCCTGAGATATGCATGTTACATATCCCAGGTGGCATCATCTACAATACAGAGGATAGAATAGGGCGGAGTTGGTGCGATGTTAGGGAAGTGCCTGTCTGAACCAGGAAGAGACAATTGGCCACCAATGACATTGGAAGTGAATATGGCAGTGTGTCATCTGGCTTTGCAGGACAGAGCAGTGGATCCCAGCAGACCAACAATGAATTCCCTGGGCATATGAATATATGTTATGAAGATAACCCAACTTAATAGGTAAGAGGATATTAAATACATACATACTGTATGGGACATTATAGGATCAATTTAGTCCATGATTTATCATTCTTTAATATGTTGACTAAATCACTTTTATATACAGAATAGCACAGTCATGGAGAGTTGCACAGCAAGAGTTCATTGTAATATCTGTCAGGTTCTAAAACAGTTGTTTCTTTTCAGTCATAATGGAATCCTGAAATATAACAATGTACTGGACCGTGTATTTTTAATGAACCTAAATTCAGAGATCCTTCCAAACAAATCCTTATTATAAATTACCGTTGTTGTACTTGTGTGAATGGTCAGGTAAGTATGGCCAAATTTATTTATATATATTTGATATAGGACCTATTGTTGTGTAGCCCTATGTATTTATTTCCTGATATCCATATCTGTCTGTATTTATTTTGCCTCCTTAGTAAACATTTATAGTCAAGAAATGTAATGTAAATCTGTAACATAGTAAAGCCCCATACACACGGTCGGACTTTTTCATGGATTCTGTCCGATCGGACAAGGTTGTTGAAAAATCAGACCGTGTGTATGCACCATCGGACAGTGTTCGTCGGTTTGACCGACGGACAAAGTCTTATCTCCTGCTGGAAAGATTTGCCGTCAACACAGTCCGATCACACCAAATTCGATCGTGTGTACGGTTGTCCGACCGGACAAAGTGCTACGCATGCTCAGATCACATTACAAGACCAAAGCTATTGGCTACTAGCCTCTACGTAGTCCCGTCGTAGGCAACAAACGTCACCACGTTCAGAATGATCGGATTTTCCGACAACTTTGTCCGACCGTGTGTACGCAAAACCAACATCGGACAAAGTATGACGGACATGGTCCGACGGACCTGGTCCGCGGATTGTCCGACCGTGTGTATGGGGCTTTAAGAGTTAAATAACTAAAGCAATTACTGTACAGGTAAGAGCTACAGTTATTAAACGGGCATCAGTAACAAAACATGCACCTACAGTTGGTAGGTGCATGTTTGCAGGTGATGCAGGCAGTGAAAAGGAGCATCTTGTGAAGTTGACATTTGCATAATAAGATTCCCCAGGTTTCAGGGCTCCCAGAGTTCTCAAACAGATACTCATAGGTATTATATGTGCAGGTTACTGCTTTCAGTTTTTGATTTTAGTTCAATAACTTTAGTGAAAAAAGAGACACAATTTGTCATAACTTGTAGAATTACCCTAAAGCTACCTATAAACATGATCAGGCTGTTTTTGGTTGTATTTGGTGCCAGTCTAATACTGGTAGGTGTTTTCAATGCTCCTGGTCAGCTGTTTATCTAATAACTATTGTCCTGAAATATGCAGCTACAGCAGTGTCTGCTTATGTCAGTTATCTCTTCCCTTATTCTCTCTACGTTCAGCAAGCCAAGCTCGTCTTGACCGATGCACTAACATATTGGAGTGCCTAAAGGTGACACATGAAATCATCTTCTAATATCTGTGCCATCCTTTGCATAAGCAGTCACTTACTACCTGAAGCCAGAGGCTTTGATGTGCTGGATAACTACAATTGAAGGATCAGTGTCTAATCAAACCCTGCCTACATGACCATATGATTGACAGGCAGCAAGTAAAATGCTTTCAGTGACTCCTATAGTAGTCAGTCATGTGATCAGGTGTGTTGAGTAATCTATATTGTTGTGTCAATAAGCCATGTCACTGCACTTCCTGTTTGCCAGATTATTGTGCTCCCTCCAGGCAATATCTCACTTTTGTCTCTTCCGCTGCTGTCTGTATCTTTGCTACCTTTCATTACCAACCTTTGGCTTGTTCCTCAACTATGCTTCTGTTTGATCCTAAACTGCAGCCATTAGTTATTGACCTTTTGGCTTGTTTCCTGAGTACGCTGCTGCTTGATCCCTACCTGCAATATCTGCTAACGGACCCTGGCTTGCTCACCTCCTGGTGGGGTGATCCTGAAGACCATGACCTGGTTCCAACACGCAGCAAAACCTGCCTCCACCATCAGGAGCTCTGGGGAATAACGGTTAGTACTTAAACCCCACGCCTCAGGTGAATCCGTATCACCAGCCATAATAATATTAGAAATAATATACATATGAATAAAGTATCAAATAAATAAAATTGAAACAAAAAAATTAGGAAAATAAAATATATATGTGAATTATTTAAAAAATACATGCTGGAAACATGTGTTAAATTAAAAAAAGATAAATTATGGATATGTAGACAAAAAAAGAATAGCCAATGGAATAATGATAATAACATGTCATCATGAGACGTTCCTTTGGTGAAACGCTCATTCTCATCTGGGTGTCCATTCATGTTAGTCCTGGTCGGAGCCTCTCCAGAATATCATCAAAAGATGTAACGGACATGCGCGTACATTTAAAGAATTTGTATGGATAACTATGCAGCCTCGTGAACATATTGGCAAAATATCCAGAGGATAGACGCCAGAATATCAAAGGATGGTCCAGAATCGTTGATTGATGGTTGCTTCTCTTCTTCAACTGTTTCTGTCTCTTCACGCTCCTCAGCAGAATTAGTAGCAATTTTCTGGACTCATCAACTTTCTGGATTACAGGATCCATAATGGACGCCATCAGGAAAGAAAGATAGCTGCTGAATAATACAGTGCTCTCTCTGCTTTTTAAAATAGCTATACAACTAAACAATGACTGAGGGGAGTTTTTTAGCTTAACCACTTTCAGACCGGACCATTTTTCTGTATTCTTCTACATATTTTTGGTAAAAAAAATCTCAATAAGCGATTGATTGGTTTGCGCAAAAGTTATAGCGTTTACAAAATAGGAGATAGTTTTATAGCATTTTTATTACTAATTTTTTTTTTTACTAGTAATGGCGACAATCAGCGATTTTTATTGTGACTGCGACATTATGGCGGACACATCGGACATTTTTGACACATTTTTGGGACCATTGTCATTTATACAGCAGTGCTATTAACCAGTGGGTGGCAGTGTAGGGGTTAAGTGTTCCTAGGGGCATGTTACTAACTGTGGGGGGCATGGCTGTGTGTTAGTGAATACTGACACAGTGAATACAAGTGAATACTGATCTCTGCTCCAATCACAGGGAGCAGAGATCAGTGTCACTTGTTGCTAGGCAGAACGGGGAGATGCTGTTTACTTCCGCATCTCCCCGTTCAGCCTTCCCGTGAGACGATCGCGGGCATCCCCATGGCGATCGAGTCCGCGGGTCCCGCGACCGGACTCACGGGGGTCGTGAACGGCACGCGAGAGTGATGGCATGGCGGCATTCTTAAAGGGACGTACCTGTACGCTCTTATGCCTTTCCGTGACATTCTGCTGACATACATCGGCGTGCGCCGGTCGGGAAATGGTTAAAAATGCTTCTAAGCGCTAATGCGGCTAAATGCATCTAAATGCATGGGCAAATACTCGTCAAAACGTATATTTTACTGAAGCGTTCTCCTGCTAGCGGTACTGATGTTTTAGAACATTTTAATTAACGTTCAGTATGCATGGGGCCTTACTGTTGTTCAAGTCATACATTTAAAAGAGAAGTATGTTTTTTTTGTGGATAATCATAGAATTGCACTCCTGTGACCCAGTGGAGAAGCCCAGACTAAAATGCTCAGGCTGGACTTCTCCTTTAACTAAAAAATAAAATATAAACACTTTTTTTAATGTATCTTATAGTATTAGTGAATATAAATCTGCCAAATTCCTTACTGTATTCAATCATGTCACTAAAGAAAAAAATCTCCAAAAAAAATCGCCATAATATTTACCAGTTACTTCCATACAAGTTTCTATACATCTTAGCTGTGTTGATAATTAAACATGATGATTAATACACTGAGTCTCTCACAATGTCCAGGGAATTATAAACTATTATTAGAATCATGTATCTTCCCAGCAAAGAGCCTCTGCAATAAAAACACGTACATCAACAGATATTAAAGGATTTGTTAAGACTAACAAAGCAGGCTGTTTGTCTAGATGTATTTATATTTACAGTATAAAGGATTTCCATATCTAAAAACAAAATCCTTTTTCTAAATTTACAACACTAATTTGTTATCATGTTTGAAAAATTGTATTTTCTTTGCCTAATTGCTGTACACTGTGGACCATATTGTTTTCATGGCATAGGAGAACTATCCTGAGAGAAATATATTGACTTCTGAAAATGCTAGTTACCTGGCTGTCTTCAATACTTTGCATCGCTAACCTAAAACAAGCATTCAAGAACCAAAGTCAGACTGAAATGATCTCTTTTGATCTGAACACTTGTTGCAAGTTTGTGAATCTGGAAATGTTGAATTCACTAACATGGAAACCAGGCAGCTAGCCTTTTTCAGATGGAGAGGGTGTAAAGCCCCATACACACGGTCAGATTTTCCGATGGATTCTGTCCTATCGGACAATGTTGTTGGAAATTCCGACCGTGTGTAGGCACCATCGGACATTTTCCATCGGATTGTCCGACGGACAAAGTTGTATCTCCTGCTCTAAAGATTTTCTGACAACAAAGTCCGATCACACCAATTCCGATCGTGTGTAGCGAATTCCGACGGACAAAGTGCCACGCATGTTCAGATCACATTACAAGACCAAAGCTATTGGCTACTAGCCTCTACGTAGTCCCGTCGTAGGCAACAAACGTCACCACGTTCAGAATGATCGGATTTTCCGACAACTTTGTCCGACCGTGTGTATGCAACACCAGTGTCGGACTAAATCTGTCGGACCAAATCCGATGGATTTGGTGGTCGGATTTTCCGACCGTGTGTATGGGGCTTTAAAAGCATTCTTAATAGCACATTTTTTATCGGTTCAGATTTCCTTTAAACAAGAAACAGTTGAGGAATGTGAACATGGAGTTTAGCAAATGTAACAGTGGGCTTGTTTTTTTACGTATTCAAAACTATTAACTATGAAGCTGTTCCTGTAAAAGGCAGTCAGAGGACAAAGGACTATTCACCAGTATTGCTAGTAGGCTCCCTGCAGCTATGTGAAGACAAGCTTCTTAATAGAGTCAGGGTTTTGCTTCCTCGTATCAGAGCCTCCAGCAAGAACAGTGAGCAGTGCAGTATTGACATCACCAATTCCAGCCAGGGAGTCCTGGCTAACAGTTGAATGTAAACAAAGGGTTGGTAAGGGTGGCTGGGATTATTAAATAAATATTAGGGATGAGCCGAACACCCCGAACAGGCAACCAATTTGTACGAACACGCGAACACCGTTAAAGTCTATGGGACAGGAACATGAAAAATCAAAGTGCTCATTTTAACCACCTTAGTACAGTGCATTTTCACCCCCTTCCTTACCAAGCCATTTTTCAGCTTTCAGCGCTGTCACAATTTGAATGACAATTGCGCGGTCATACAGCACTGTATCCAAATGAAATTGTTATCATTTTGTCCCCACAAATAGAGCTTTCTTTTGGTGGTATTTGATCACCTTTGCGGTTTTTATTTTTTTGCGCTATAAACAAAAGAAAAGGGACAAGTTTAAAAAAAAAACTATATTTTTTACTTTTTGCTATACTAAATATCCCCAAAAAATATATAAAAAAAACATTTTTTTTCCTCAGTTTAGGCCGATACGTATTCTTCTACATATTTCTGGGTAAAAAAATCGCAATAAGCGTATATTGATTGGTTTGCGCAAAGGTTATAGCGTCTACAAAATAGGGGATAGATTTATAGCATTTTTATCATTTTTTTTTTTTAACTAGTAATGTACAGAGAACACACCATTGGCTCCTCTCCTCTGACAGGACCGTGGATCTGTGTGTTTACACACACAGATCCACGTTCCCACTGTGTTACCGGGCAATCACGGGTGCGCGCTCCCTGGAGGGCCGGGAAGGGGAGGACGTCATATGACACCCTCCCGTCCTGAGAGCTGCGCCGCCTGGCCGTTATAATAGACAGCCGGTGGTCAGCTAGTGGTTAAAGGCTTTTTGGGGACCCAGGTCCTGCCCAAGGGGACATGTATCAATGAAAAAAAAGTTTTAAAAACTGCAGTGTCCTTAGTCTGCCTGTAAAGTAGCACATCTTACACGTGTTTAGAACAGTTATGCAGAAAAATTACATTTCTAAAGCAAAAAAATCTAATTAAAACTGCTTGCGGCTGTAATGTATTGTCAGGTCCTGGCAATATAGATAAAAATCATTGAAAAAAACGGCATGGTTCCCCCCCCCCCCCCCCAGTCCATTACCAGGCCCTTTGTCAGGTCGCATGCTCAGTTAAGTGTCTGGTATGGATTTTGAGGGGGACCCCTACGCCATTTTTTTTAATTATGGTGCGGGGTTCCTCTTAAAATCCATACCAGACCTGAAGGGCCTGGTATGGATTTTAGGGGGGGCCTACACCATTTTTTTTTTTATTTTGGTGTGGGGTTCCCCTTAATATTCATACCAGACCTGAAGGGCCTGGTATGGATTTTAGAGGGACCCCCACGCAATTTGTTTTTAAAATTTTGGTGATTTCAATGATTTTTATGTATATTGCTGAGATCCAACAATACATTACAGTCACAAGCAATTTTAAAAGCCTTTTTTTCCTTTAGAAATGTAATTTTGCTGTGGTATTGTTCTAAACACTGGAAAGATGCGCTACTTTAAAGGCAGACTAGTCCCACCCCCAGGCACGATATTTAAAGGAATATTACATTTTTATTGTTTCACTTTAAACATTATTAAAATCACTGCTCCTGAAAAAACAGCCGTTTTAAAAACTTTTTTTGCATTAATACATGTCCCCTGGGGCAGGACTCGGGTCCCCAAACACTTTTTATGGCAATAATTTGCATATAAGCTGTTAAGATGAGCACTTTTGGTTATTCATGTTAGAGTCCCATAGGTTAACAGCGTTCTGCGGCTTTCGAATTTGCCCTGAACACTGCATATTGTTCGCTGTTCGCGAACAGGCAAACACCGGGCCCATCCCTACTAAATATGACTGTTACCATATTTGGTCAATGACATTAGCCACCACCCCTACCCCTTTGTTTACAAATCAGCTGTCAGCCTGAGTCTCAGGTTGGCATTTTTTGTGGGTGCTGTTTATCATGATTGCTAAACAACATGATTGACAAAGGATTTACATTGTAGATTTTTTTTTTTTTTAATAAAGGACTTGTCAAAGTGTGTTGTATCTTCATTTACTGTTAATTTTTTCTTTTGAATGAGTAGGAGTACCATGTACCTCTTACTCATTCAGGTAGGGGGAAGCATCTGGACCCCCTTATTTTTAAGGGGGCTTCCAAATTCCAATAAGCACCCTCGCCCTCTGACCCCACAACCATTGGGCCAGGGTTGTGGGGAAGAGCCCCATGAACATGGGGACAAGGTGCTTTGCAATAGCGGTCCCCATGTTAAAAACATGTGTTCTGAAATGGTTCTGTAATAGGTATTTTTTGAACTTACATAATTTTTTCAAATCTTTGCATTAAAACTCCCTTTAAAAACCATAACAGACACAACGCTCATGAGGACGCTCAATGGTTATTTATTAAAAGTAAAGTCTCTCAATAAAAGGGCAGAGGATTAAGGGTGAGTTCAGGCACCTGGTACTGCAGGTTTTTTTAAGAGCTCCTTTAAATTCCAGAAGACAATAGTTTAGAGTCTCCAGGTAATCTCCAGAGATACCAGCCTTGCGCTCGTTCCTCCCTTGGAAAAATCCTCCCCTGGGTACTCCAGTTTCTGGGCCTCTCTTCACTTGAGGCAGCACCGGACCTTCCATAGATCAATAGGCCCCAAAACTTTTCCGGACCTATTCCCTCAGATGCGTAGCCTCGGGCCAGTTGGTCCCTAGACACAGGATGCATAGTCCCGCACCCCAGGCCAGGAGGGCCATGGGACTGGGTCAGGAGGACCACCAGAACAAAAAAGACAGAAAAAAATCCCCCGCCAACATGGCGTCGGTACCTTAAATACCGCCTACAATAGAGCCTGCTCGTCAGGAGCCAGTGCTACACATACTAGAGCCTTAAGAATCTGGTATAAATGTTGGGGGTCCCCATGCCATTTGTAATTTAATTTACCAGCAATTTAAATAGTATTCATTTTGGAAATGTCAGTTTTTCTGTAGTACACTTATACATCATACAGCTGCAACACTTCAACACAGCAGGTTTAGGGACTCTCCCAGGCATGTTTTCTAAAGGAATTAGGCATTTATAATGTTTAACTTTAAAGCGGCCCTTCAGTCATTTTTTCAACTTTCATCTATTAAATCATCTGCCCTTGTTGTTTTAACTTTGGATATTAAAACTTTTTTTTCTGCCAGTAAATACTTTATGCAGCTCACTTCCTGTTTCTTGTCTGGCCATTAGCCTAGGCGTATGACATCATGCACAGCTTTCTCTCTCTCTCTTGTAAGAGTTTGCCGGAAAGGGAGGGGGGATGAGTCATAAGGACCAATGAAAGCCACAGGGCTGCAGAGCTGGAGGTGTGCCTCTATGTGTGTCTGTGTAAATCCAGGAAGTAGAACAGGCAGCAGCTTCAGCTGTCCACAGTTAAAATGGCTGCAGCCAGACTTAGTGGAGGGAGATTTCTACAGCATATTTTGCAAGTACAGAATCACAGTATATATAAAATAATTTGCAAAGTGGTTGGAGGGAAGCTTCAGAATGGCAAAGATGTTTTTATAACAAATTATGTGAGCAGACTGAAGTTCCTCTTTAAACATTATTAAAATGGCTGCTCCCTGCAAAATGGTATTAAAAAAAAAAAAAAAAAAGATATTGGTACACCTTGGCAGGGCTCAGCCTGAATTCCATTTGCTTGACAGTCCCTTGCCTTGAAAATTGTTATAATTGATTTTAAACATTCAGCTCCAATTGACTTCAACAATGTTTGGATTAACATTCAGAAATTGTGAGCTGTTCTATAAACCTCCTGCGAACCAAACCCAGGTATGTTCCGGTCATCCCTAATTAACAGTAACCCTGTTCAAAACCTATATATTTTCAAAATACACCAACTATTCATAGTGTCTGTAGTTATACAAGGTGACTTCAGTCAGTAAACATAATGCTAGGATTCTAAGCTAATTTCAGGTTTCCAATTAGAAATAATCTATATGGGGACATGGGCCACCCTTTTATGTTGTGACGACTTTCCTATTTACAATACAGAAGAAAGTTTTTTGTTAGAAATTAGCATTCTTTTTTGTGACAGGTTAAACACCTTTTATTATAAAACTGCATCCAACAACTGAAAAGCAACACATGCAAATAATTCTCTACATATATTTATTACTGGATCTAAATATTATTTTTTGTATGCGAGCAGGATAACTATCTGCCTTTAAAATGGTTTCATCTTAAGTGCAGAATGTATAATTTGTTATTTTGAATATGTGTGAAAAGAATTGTAGGAACAATTAAATATTCCATCCACTCTGTCTTTCCAATATTGTTCACTGCTGATAGAAAAGAACAAGAAGTGCATATTACTCTTGGCTTACTGACATATACATTGAACAGTTGAAAGTGGTGTATGGCTTAATGAAGGATGAATCCTGCTGTTTCAAATTGTAGGCTGGCTTTTATCACCATCCATTAGAAAATGTATTTTAGGAATCTCTGGTTTTAGAGAGAGTTAAAAGGGAATTCCTTAGACTAAGGAAAGTTGAAGGTAACAGCCTACTTTTATGAGAGTCTGGTGTCTCCACAAGCAGGACCCCACATCTCTATGATAGGCGTAATTTATAGTTATGGTCAGTGAAATAATATACTAACTAATACTAACACAATGATTTTCTATCATTTGAGTACATTTAGTAAATTATATACTACTGTAGCGATACCCCCACATACCGACCGGGCCATAGCTGAAAGACGGCTGCAGCGCGGTCGGCTTATTCTGGGAGGGAGACCATGGACGTCCTCACAGAATCATGCTCCCACACGCCCCTGAGGCGCGCACCCGGGAACATCCGTGACTGTTGGAATCACGGTAAATGGCTGCTGATAGCGGCCGTTTACCATGTGATCGCTCCATCAATTGACGGAGCATCACTTGTAAACAAACCGGCGTCATGTCATGCTGCCGGTTCCTCCCTCCCCTCTCTGTACCGCTCGGTACAGTATGAGAGGAGAGAGGGAGAGATTGTTTGCAGCGCTGTGAGCACTACAGATCCAGCCCACAGCGCTGCTCAGTGCCCATATTCTGCCAGTACTCCGCAATACTGTGTAATACTCTGCAATACTATGTAATACTCTGCAGTACTATGCAATCCTCTGCAATACTAAACAATACTCTGCAATACTCTGCCAATACTATGCAATACTCTGCAATACTTCCCAATACTCTTTAAAACTATGCCAACACTCTGCCAATACTCACCAATACTCTGCCAATACTCACCAATACTCTGCAATACATTTTAACAGAAACAAAGAATTGTATTTATTTTCACAGAATTTTCAGTCTTTTTTTATTTATAGTGCAAAAAATAAAAAAAACAGCAGTGATTAAATACCCCCAAAAGAAAGCTCTATTTGTGTGAAAAAAAGGACAAACATTTCATATAGGTACAGTGTTGCATGGCTGAGTAATTGTCCTTCAAAGTGTGAGAGCACCGAAATCTGCCCAGTGGTCAAGTGGTTAAGTTAGTTCAGTCCGTTACTCTGCCTCTCAACCCCAATAACAGCCTCAACCCCTCTGGCACACCTGGCAATAGTGTAAGTGCAATAAACATTGAGAAACGCACAGGTTATGATAAAACAAAGAAATTTGCCTTTACTGCAATATTTCCATGGAAAAGAGTAACAAGAGTAATAATCAACTGAAATGCAGTTCCCACCGTTTTGTGTGGGAACTGCATGTTCCAGAATCCATTGCATGTCCCAGAATCCATTGAAGCTCTCCCTGCTGTTCAGTACAATCTCTTCCATTGGCTGTTGTAACTGTGTCTTCAATTGGTTTTCCTCTTCCAGACAATAGGAGCACAAGAGAGGCTACTGAATGCAGAGCTATGTGTGTGTCAGCTCATATTAGAACTACTAGAAGGCAGCTCTCCCTAACTCCAGCTGAAAAACCTGTGTACAGTGTTCCGGTCAGCTTGGTGGGATTTGTGGGTTATAGAGTCGGACACCCACTACACTACTAATATAAAAATTAGCACACCATGATGTCCATCTGAAGTGCAGAGATATAATCGTCATTTCATTATCCAAACCAGATACCAATACAATAGTGTTTAGGTCTTGCATACGACATGCCAAGGTGAGATGCAATGGGTTTGTGCAGTTTTGAAAAACTGATTGCATGTTGTTTGAAGAACAATATATATATATTGTATATGTATTTTCTTGGTAAAACTTCTTTTCAATCCCTACCACAGGACAGTATATATAATAACCAAGAGTCCAAGAGTAGAGATGTCTTCTGGCAGGTTTGGTATGGTTATCAATAACCGCCAAGGCTGGGATGCCTATTTGTCACTAGAGTGGTGACTTATAGCCTTCAAAATCCAACAGTGTAGATGCATCTTTGTATTTGACCCATTAGATTGGACACTGTATACACTAGTACAGGGAATCTTTTAAATGATGTAACAGGTGGGGGTCACAGTGGCATGTTTTATAGAACAAAGGAGATAGGTAGCGAGTGTCAGCTTTATTTCACGTTCAGCATCAACAAATAAACATAAAAATAAACATAGAATGTTTCTCACTAACCACACAGACAATAATGTATTTCTAGTAGAGAAGTTGACTTTTCTGTCTAGATCCACAAAAACAGTGCTTGTCAAAGCTGCCATAATGGTTATTAGGCTGTCCACCTTGCAAGAGAATTTTCACATTTCAGGGGAATTTTCCTTAAAGAGTAATTTCACTTTTGTTGAGAAAAAACATTCCCCTCTGGTTGAATCTGCAACAAGGATTTTAACAAATGTTGTTGCAGATTCCTACCTATTGTTTTTCTGAAGAAATCCCTTTGTGTTTGTCAGTGTCCATGTGGGAAAGTGAATCTAATGGGAGTGGTTTCACAATTATCAATCATCTACTGGGTCTGCATCCCTTTGGATGCAATTTTCTATCATCAGTATCTCACCAAAAATGTTTTTGTTGCAGAGGATGCCTGAAATCTGACTTGTATTTTAGGCAGACTTTTGGGGAAAATCAGTGTGCCAATCACACAAGCAAGATGTTTCTGGTGGGTGTTCTGTACACATTATGTGTACAGAACACCTCCAGGTAGCCATATTGCATTGCACTTTACAGAAAATTAAAGAGCTGCAGATTGAAAAGGAAAGGTATTTTTTAAAAACATTCAATTACAATATGACTTGTGTTTCAATTGTATACACTATATTATTTTTTCTTTATTTGCTATTTTTTTCCCCATGAAAGTGGAGTTACCCTTTAAGCATAGTGAATCAGATGAAGCTCTGCTGACTTCCATTATTCAACCATGAGCAAGCAAAAATACTCAGCACGCAAGTCGCATCGCAAGTTGGATTATCATGATCCGACTTCTGGTGTGACTTCTATTCAAATCAATGGGTTCCCGTCAATCAATTGAGGCAGAGAAACGTCTGACGAGGCTTAATGCTTTGTTTATATACCGCGTTTAACAGCTTTTAACAGCTTTTACCGGCGTCTGGCATTTTTAGGACTGCTCGTGAACGTGATTTTAGAGCATTCAGACAACAGCTCATAAACTCCCCTGCTGATAAACGTCCAAAAACATCCATGTGTGCATGGACATATAGGATAACATAGAGGGGAGTTTATGGGCTGTTAAAAAAATGCCAAAACTACCAAAAACTTCAGTTTATGAGCCTCAGTGTGCATGGAGCCTAAATGTTAGAATCCAGTTATACTTTGTGCATTTAGGAATGCATCAAGCTATTTTTATTCAAACAAACTATTGAGCTGGCAACAACTAGTTCTTGAGCGTGTCTATTCAGTTTTTTTCACAGCTCTTACTGTGAAAAAGCATTTCCATATATGGAGGTTAAATCTCTTTTCCTCCAAATGTAAAGAGTGCCCCATTGTCCTCTGTAATGACCTGAAAGTGAATAATTCTACAGCAACCTCACCATGTAGATCACTTACAGTATGTATTTCAACTTGGTGACCATATCCATCGTAAATTGCCTCTTCTCAATATATAATAAATTCAGTTTAGCTAATAACCATCAGACCAGCTAATGGCTGAAGAATTTTATATTAGGGGTGGGTAAAGCCGGGTTACTGACAGACTACTTCCATATCAGGTCTACTTTACGATTCACTGACACCGCATAGGAGTGGGCAGAGCCATAGCCGCTATTCAGTCTAATAAACCACCCACTGCTGCACTGTCAATTAAAAGTGAATTAAACTTGATGGGGAAGTCAGCTCTCCATCACCTCCACCAGCTCAGTGATAAGTCCCGTATCTATCAGCGTATAACACACACTTTTTTCCCCTTAAAATCAGGGGAAAATCGGGGGTGCGTGTTATACGCCGACCCCCCACCGTTTCTAACCTCTTCTGCCTTTCTCTGCGGCTTTCGGGTATTTTTGGCCACTCTCGGCTATCTTCGGCCGTTCTCGGCTATTTTTGGCCGCACTTGGCCGTCCTCGGCGGATTTTGGAAAGCCGAAAGCCGCCGAGAACGGCCGAGTGCGGGCAAAAATAGCTGAGAACGGCCGAAGATAGCGGATAACGGCCGAGTGCGGGCGAAAATACCCGAAAGCCGCCAAGAACGGCCGAGAACTACCGAGTGCCGCCGAGATACACAGGACATCCGCTCTGTATCTCGGCGGCACCATTTTTAAATGAAAAGACACTGACAAGGCTGCAATGGAAGGCTGCAAATGACTGACAAGACTGCAAATGACTTGACAAGGCTGCAATGCAAGTCTGCAAATGACACTGACAAGGCTGCATTAATGGGCATTTAAATGTAAGTTTTTTTCCTTAAACTTCCCTCCTAAAAGTTTTTTTCTTTTAAATTCCCTCCTAAACTTGGGGTGTGTGTTATACGCCAGCGCGTGTTATACGCCAGCGCGTGTTATACGCCGATAAATACAGTAATTTCCCAATATGGAAATATTCTGTATTTGGGTAATGACATCTCCTGGCCGACAGCTATGTGAGGCAGGGAATGCAGCCATGTGCATTAAGCTGTCACATATATGACAGCTTGCCAGCACAGACATGGTCCATTCTGAGTACTGGTGTACAAGATCTTTACTACCACCAGTTTCCTAAACTAAGAACTGGCTATAATTCTTGAAGAATTTGTCACTGTCATAGTTTCTTAAAGATGTGCTAGTAAGAACTAGTTAAAATTGTCAAGTGAAATTGTCACATGCTAGCGACGTTGGGGCAAATGCTTGCCTGGATTAGGATTAGATCTTAACCACTTGCTTACTGGGCACTTATACCAAGGCCAATTTTCAGCTTTCAGCACTCTTACACTTTGAATAACAATTGTGTGGTCATGCACACACAAATAGAACTTTGGTGGTATTTAATCACCACTATTTTTTTTTTTATAAACAAATAAATTTTTTTTTTTCATATTTTGTTATAAAAGTCGCTGATGTGCACTGATAAGGTGGCACTGATGGGCACTAATAGGTGGCACTGATGATATGGCACTGGTGGGCACTGATGAGGCTACACTGATGGGTGGCACTGATAGGTGGCACTGATGGGCACTGATAACTGGCACTGATAGGCGGCACCGAAATCTGGCACTGATAGGCGGCACTCATGGCCACTGATAGGTGGTACTGATGGGCACTGATAGGTGGCACTGATGGGCACTGATAGGCAGCACTGGTAGGCACTGTTCAGGAGGCACTGATGACGAGGCACTAATTGGCAGCACTGATGGGCACTGATAGGTGGAACTGTTGGGCACTGATTAGCAGTACTAATAGGCAGCACTGGTGGGCACTGATAGGTGGCACAGATGGGCACTAATTAGCGACACTGGAGAGCAATGATTGGCAGCACTAGTGATCACTAAGGGGACTGATGTCCCTCTAACAGAAGCTGATTAACAGCTTTCTTTCTTCTCCTCTTCACGCTAACAGCGTAAAGAAAAATTTCTGTGATCAACTGTCATTGGCTGACAGCTGATCACATGGTAAAGGGCCCGCTGTGATTGGCCCTTTACTCTGCTCTGAGATCAGCCGAGTCCCAAGGACATGCAGTGCGAGAATGGGAGGAAGTCCATGTATGCCCTCCTGCCATTTTAAGCCTACGCTGTAGCTGTCTTTTGGCTATAGCATGGGCACAAAGTGGTTAAAGGAACTACCACCAATAATCTGTTATTAATGCACACACAATGAGAACATTGGATGAAAAATAACACTTTCTGAGGGATCATTCAATACCCAATTTCTTAGTACGCAGCTCTTGAGAGACAATCATAATAGTTCATGCAAAAATATCCAAAGGGACAAGCACAACATTTTTCTTGTACGGTAACAGAACGAACAATTTCTGTGTAACTAGCATAGTATTTGTATGAACAAAATTGTGTGACCACGCATGATTGGAACTGAAAGAATACATTACAATACAATACAATACAAAACTTTGCATCACTTTCGAAGTTGTATTCTGTCGAACGAGAATTTTTGTAACTTTAGTAACCTATTGGTTTTCTATATGAGACTAGCATGCAAAAACTAAAAAAAACGGACAATCACGTGTCTGATATTCTTATCATGTGTACTAAGTATAAGGCTATATTGAATTCCCCCAAACATTTTACCAGACAGGAAGTGAGGGAAAATCTGCAATGCATTCTGACCTGATGATAGCCTTTTTCCCACCGGTATTTGCACGTCCTATTTGTAATTCTGTCTACAGAAAGCAGGGAATGTACTTCTGTCCCTGCTTGCTGTAGTGGGCAGGACAGGACTCAGAGACCCCCGGTTTGTACTGCCCATGGAGGCGTAACAGACCGTGTCCTAAAAATTACAGCCCCCCCCCCCCCCCGGCTGCTCTGAAAAGCTGCATCTGTGTGTAACCATGCTGCCTGTGAAACACTTACATATGCAGCAGATAGTGAGGCTTGCAAGATTCACTCAGTGTATGAAACTGTCAGGTAATGTAACTGCTTGCAGGGAGAAGAAAAGCTGTCAAAACGCGGAGGTGATGTCGGGGGTGGGCGGGAGCGAGCAGCTATCAAACACCAGCTGAGTTTTGACAGTTTTGAGTTTTGGCTCTCACTGTTTGCTGCATGTAACCCCCCCCCTCTCCTCTATCAGTGCCCACAAGTGCTGCCCCTAAGTGCCAATCAGTGCCCATCAGTGAAAATCAATGCCACCTATCAGTGCCAATCAGTGCTGCAAATCAGTTCCCATTAGTGCTGCCAATTAGTGCCACCTAGCGGTGCCAATCAGTACTGCCTATCAGTGCTCATTAATGCTGCCAATCGGTGCCCATCAGTGCAGCTTATCAGTACTTATCACTGCTGCCAATTGGTGCTGCCTATCAGTGCCCATCAGTGCTGCCAATTAGTTCCCATCAATGCTGGCAATCAGTGCCCATCAGTTCTGCCAATCATTGCCACATATCAGTGTCCATCAGTGCCAATCAGTGCCTCCTATCAGTGCCCATCGGTGCTGCCAGTCAGTGCCAATCAGTGCCACCTATCAGTGTCAATCAGTGCCGATCAATGCTGCCAATCAGTGCTGCCAATCAGAGCCCATCAGTGCTGCCAATTAGTTCCCATCTGTGCTGCCTATTAGTGCCAATCAGTGCCCATCAATGCTGCCAATAAATGCCAATCAGTGCCACCTATCAGTGCCAATCAGTGCTGCCGATCAGTACCCATCAGTGATGCATATGAGTGCCTCATCAGTGCTGCCAAACAGTGCTGCCAATCAGTGCCCATCAGTGCTGTCTATCAGTGCCAATCAATGCCCAATCAGTGCTGCCTATCAGTGACCATCAATGCTGGCAATCAGTGCCCATAATATCTGCCAATCACTGCCGCATATCAGTGTCCATCAGTGCTAATCAGTGCCTCCTATCAGTGCCAATCAGTTCCCATCAGTGCTGCCAATCAGTGTCCATCAGTGCCACCTATCAGTGCCCATCAATGCTGCCAATCAGTGCCCACTATTTCTGCGAATTAGTGCCCATCTGTGCTGCCTATCAGTGCCAATCAGTGCCCAAAAATGCTGCCAATAAATGCCAATCAGTGCCACCTATCAGTGCCAACCAGTGCTGCCAATCAGTGCTGCCTATGAGTGCCTCATCAGTGCTGCCAACCTGTACCCATCAGTTCTGCCAATCAGTACTGCCAGTTAATGCCCATCACTGCTGCCAATGAGTGCATGTCAGTGCCTTATCAGTGCTGCCTATCAGTGCCCATCAGTGCTGCCTATCAGTGCCCATCAGTGCTGGCAATCAGTGCCTCCTCAGTGTTCAGTACACTGAGTACAGGGATGGTGAGAGGAGCCCAGCAACCAGGCACATTATCCATGGGGGGAGGGGATGGCCTGGTGGGACACAACTGAAATCTGTTGATGTTTTTTAATGCCACAAAAAAGTGCAGTGCTACATTACTAATTAATAAATTAACAATAATGGTGGAGCCCTCTAATGTATAGTAATCTCAATAAACTTCAATATTACCACAATATCGGTCTTTGTGATAGGTAACTTCAAATATAATACACATCAAACTGAAAATAAAACAAAAAATGAAACTTAGCAGTAGTGGTGGAAACCCCTTCTGTAGATATTTGCCATACAGATTAACTTCAAGTGCAATAATTACAGTGATATGTGATTTCACATGTAATACACATCTAAAGGAAAATAACAATAATAAGGAGAATAACAATAATAATAAAGGACATACATTTTCTTAAACTTAGCAAGGACGGTGAAAACCCCTCTACAGATATTTGCAATACAAATTAACTTCCAATGCAACAACTTTTTAGGTTTAGGAGGTTTACGCCATTATGGCACGTATTATTTTTTTTTAGATTGTTACACTTCATTTTATATGTTCTAATTGCTATTATAATGTGAATTATTGCACTTGAAGTGCATTTTCCAACACCCCTGCTAAGTTCTAAAAAATGTTTATGTCTTATTCCCTGTTTGATGTGTATTACATGTGAAATCACATATCACTGGAATTATTGAAGTTAATCTGTAGGGCAAATATCCATAGAAGGGGTTTCCACCATCCCTGCAAAGTTCCATTTTGTATGTATTATTTACATTTTTTTGTGTATTATATGTGAAGTTACATATCGCAGAGACCGGTATTGTGGTAATATGAAGTTTATTGAAATTACCATACATTAGAGGGTTCCACCAGTATTGTTAAGTTATTGAATAAAAAGGTAGCGCTGCACTTTTTAGTTTTTTCTCATGCTACCGCGTTGCTTGTGTTACTGATGTAAAGCAGCATGTCCCAGCTCTCTCTTTCTGCTAAGGATGTGCTCAAATACACCATACAAGTACTGAATGATGTTAGAAACGCTGCAGGAGGAGGGATATTTATAAAACTGAATTGCAGCAGAATACAATGTGTATAATATTTAATTATGGGCATGTGTCTACAGTTTAGTAATGATTAAATAAAGCATGTAAGGGCAATATGTTTATCTGCTGTTCTGGCTGGAGTGGAAGAGATTGCAGCTACAGCCAGTAACAGAAAACTTAGAGGAGGGAGAATTCATTAATGATAGCAGATTACATAGAATGAAGTAAACATTTTGCATATGCATGCTTTTACATTTCTAAGAATTTCACCTCACTGTCTGTGTTGTGTTGAGTAGTGTTGCTGGAGAAATAGGGGTGATTTATAGATGTGATTTATATCGAAGTGAGCAAGTTCAAATTTAACATGTACAGGCCTAGTGCACCCTCCCAGATTCACTGCAATTTGAAAAGGTTCATGGGAAATGTAGTTCCTTTCTCTGTAAAGAGAGAGGCAAGGATATGATGTAATCGCTGTCGTTGCACCTACTCCTTGGCAGAATAGATGCTTCATCTTTTGAATTAGAGAGCTGACTTCCTGAAAATTCAGTTATGCTGCGTACACACGATCGGAATTCCGGCCAGAAAAAGACCGATGATAGCTTTTCATCGGAAAATGCAACCGTGTGTAGGCTCCATCGGAATTTCCCTTAAGAGATATTTTTGTACAGAAGACAACTTATGTACATGATGCCCCCTAATCAGTTCATGAGAGGAAAATAAAAATCACTTTTATGCACCATGCACTCTACTTTATAGCTGTATAGGCCTAACGCTTCTCTTTTCTTTCTCATGCCTTTTCTGCTTTCTTAATTATCATCTCTAATGCTGCGTACACATGACTGTTTTTTCCATCACAATAAACTCTGATGGTCTTTCCGATGGAGTTCTGACAGAGTTCCGCTGAAACGGACTTGCCTACACACGATCACACCAAAGTCCGTTCATTTAGAACACAGTGACGTACAACACGTACGACGGGACTAGAAAAAGGAAGTTCAATAGCCAGTAGCCAATAGCTGCCCTTGCGTCATTTTTGGTCCACCGGAATAGCATACAGACGAACGGTGTTCCCAATAGGAATTGATTCTGTCGGAAAGATTTAAAACATGTTTTATTTCTAGGTCCGTCAGAATTTTTGAAAAAATCTGAATATCTGATGAAATGATTCCATCTGACCTTTTCTGCCGATCCTGTCCGGTCGTGTGTACGCAGCATTACTCTTGAATTATTGGTCATAAAGGTCTTTTTATTATGTCACTGGATTGCCACACACAACTCTCTAAACTGTCAATCACATCTATGGGTCTTTAACAAAACAAACTCTCAGGGTGTTCCTTCCAAGCAGTGCCTGAGAAAAAAAGAAAACCCCAAAAATGTAGCCTAAAGATTTAACTGTTAATACAAATAGAAAAACTATGGCAGACAGTACTCAATTGTTTTGATGCAAGTGCACTAATAGGGCTGCAATCACCTTAAGCAAGTTTGGGTCTACAAGAAATGTGCAAGGGAAAATGTATTATCAGTCCTAAAAAGAGCATTTGGTTTTACAACTAAGGCCTCGTTCACATGGGGTGTACTAAAACGTATGCCCATGGAAGGCTGTGTTTACCCACATGAGGATGCGCAGGTGTTCCATGCTTCCCAGTGCAGGCAGTCCCATTGATCTCAATTGGGATGCAGTGGCTGCATGGACACACAACTGCTGCTCTCAATTTGACATCCGTGTGGATGTGGGTGCGTGCAGATGAGTGCCCCCCAATGCACACTGTGTGGGCACACACCCGCACCAACACATGTATCAAATTAGGAGCAACAGCTATGTTGGTGCAGCCGCTGTGTCCCAATTGACATCAATGGACTGCTTGCATGGGGGTGCATCTCTGTGGGGGTAAGCACGGCCCTCCATGGACGTACACTTTAGTATGTGAATGAGGCCTTAAGACACTAAAGTATTTGTTTATTCATGAAAACCTGCCTTTTATATTCCATTTACCTTATAATGCTATGTAACTGTTATGTATTATCAGACTTTTATTACTGAATGTGTTGTGCCTTTTACAAATGTTACTTTTTTTTCCTCCTCAACTTCATAACCAGAAGCATGCTTAGTTTTACTTTTTATCATACTCCATTCCCATTGGGGGTCTGGATAACTTCTCTCTTTGCACTTGACACACAGTATTTATTTAAAAAAAGCTATCATAAGTATCATTTGTGCTTTCTTTGACCTGGTATTTCTCAGAATGGCAGTTTTCCCCAGCTACCAACTATTTCAGTACACTTCATTTGAAAAATGGTATAACATTTTTGATGAATATTAAATTACGATGGTAATAAAATAATTTACATTTTCAGTAGGGATCAAACAAGAAATTGCTGTAATAGAATTGTTTTTGAGACCAACATCACTAAAGTGAACTCACACTGAATCTCTGTTTTTAGATGATAGAATTTAGCATTTTGAAATGGCAAGTTTATTTACAAATGGGGATGCATAAATCGTGCAACTACTTTACCAAACATTTTAATAATTCCATAGATTTAGAGGAAAAATAAAGTGCATTTTCAGTTCATGTTTTTTTTAGCAATGCTTATATTACTTATATAACTTATTTATATAACTCACATATTTTAAGTTCCCTATTTTGTGTATTATTTCATTACATCACAGTAAGTATAGAGATTTGTAGATTGGCTCTAAAGGGATATCTTGGTATTTCTTTATTAGATTCTGAACATGTGGAACAGTCTTTCGCAAGGGCTAGGTTTAGCCAACTCAGATTGTTAAAAAAGGCTACATGTATTTGTAAATTAAGAAAATATAAACAACTTCCAAAACGTCATGATGCATATACGTATACAGGTAATCAGTAATCAATGGAATTCTGTGTTTGTCCATCGTCATACCATGCACACATATGCGCCATGATGTTTTTATGCGTTGAGATGTTTATTTGCATCATGGCGCTCTTGGCGTGCACATCACGCATCATGACATCACGCCGAAGTGCCCTTGGTGGGCTTTTGTTGATGGGAGGATCCTGATGGGAGGATCCTGTGGACAGTGGAGAATCCTGATTTCCAGGGAAACAAGGGGGCCGGAGCCATGTTTGGCATCCCTGCCCCTTTTGGTGCCATCTTTGATATCTGCTCCAGTATTTAGGAATGTGGTACAGCATTGTGAGCTGTCTCTAAGGAAGTTGAGTCACCAACAAAACTGGTTAGACATCAATCTTTCTTCTCCCATGTGATCCAGTGGTAGTGATCTGCATATTTCTGTATGATGGATGGGCTTTTACCTTACATCTGGTACTAATCCTTTACTTTTAGAATTTTTGCTTGAGTGAGTGGATCATGTATCTGCCTCTACTTTGGTCCCCTATTCAATGTGCTCCTAGGTATCTGGGGTGACATTTCAGCCATGCATTTAAGGTCTTAGTGGTCCCTGTAGAAGCCTGTGTGTTACATCTGTGCACTACCAATGTCTGTTTAAATTCACCTGGAGACTTGGTAGTGATGCACTGACTATATAAACCATACATTGAAACCACCTATCTAAACCATGCATATAAGGTCTTGGTGGTAGCTGTACTAGTCTGCATGCAAACATCTGTGTATCATTAATACCAGGTTAAACCCACCTGCAGATTGGATGATGCTGTACCAACTATTTATATGTAGCCTCGGTACCGGTAGTTCCTGTTAATGTTTTTCTCTCTGACAAACCACGTTAATGCCAACTTGAGCCTTTTTCTGTGTTTTGAGTATTCAAGTTCCTTGGATAACAGCATCATAGCGTCTACACATCGGCTATATCACCTTATTGTGCTGGTTTCAACTGCTTGATGTGTTACACTTTCAGCAATATAAGAAGTCTTCATTGAGCCCTCCTGGAATGCAATCTGCATGATATGTAATTATAATCTTTATAATAAAAAAAAGTGGATGACGTAGAACCTGCTATTCTACAGATGTCATATTCACTCTAAGATTAATCATCTCACTCACAGACCGTTAAGGAGCTGTCGCTATTTTAAGAGAGTACCGCCACTACTGTTATATTATTACTACATCCTTACTATTCATATATAATATACTTGGTACAAGCTTTCTGATATTTTGATTTATATTCTAGGATGTATCTAATCTATATATTTTTTGAAGATCATTTTGGGACCTATGTGGGTTTTAATAGGTATACTAGTGTTTTTAACCTGTGTTTTGTGACTTTATCATTTTCTATTTTTGTAATACATTTTGTTTATTAAAATTTAGCTCTATGATAGTGAGATACATTTTTTTCTTAATAAATAATTATCTGAACTTTCATGGAAACCCTGAGAAAGTAGATATTTATACAGTAGTTGTGTCTTGAAGTTTTCTACTATGGGCTCCAACTTTATTAACACTTTTTGGCTAATTTTGCAAGGTGTAGGGTTTGGGGGTCTGTTCACAAGCTAGGCTACCATGCTTTAGAAGGTTTTGTTTTTTCCATAATCTGGTTCAACTACAGGTTTAGTGCTTCTTTTTTTCTTAAATTTTTTATTGGTGTAATTTGAAAACATGTAATTTTTCAGCATATATAACTTTAAAAAACATATGCTGGTGGCCTAAGAGGAATATAGGAGAGCATCACTGACCACCTTCTGAAAATTCTAGTTATCTGGCTTAAATGCTAATCTGGATTCACACTTCCCAAGCTACTGACTTTAAAAAAATTCAACACGTGAAGTCAAAACTCCTCATCTTTATGCTTATTAATTGTGAGTTTAGATACCAGAGAATCAAAAAGACAGCCAGGCAGCTAGTATGTTCAGAATAAGATGGACATTAGTAGTCCCTAATTTCGCCTATGGCAGGCTGGATATGTGCACTTGTGGGTGGATACATTTATCTTCTTCCTAAATCTAGTTGTAATCTTCCAATGTTATCCTTATGTAGTAGCTTTGACTGAACATTGATGTTGGATTTTATTTGGACGGGTTCTTACAGTGAGTTGAAAGCTTAGTGCCTGTCATTCCCAGTGAGATATCTCTCTCTCCTTAAAGTATTTATGACTAATGCAAAATCATTTATACCTTTAGCTGTGTTACTCATCAGTGTTTTTCAAAGATATGGCTCAAACTAATTCTTATTAATGTACTGAACTTTTACTGAATTTCTCACTATTCACAGGGTCAACTGTGCTATAGCTTCAGATGTTGAAACTCACAAAGCAGATTGTCTGAGGTTGTTTGGCATGCCTGTCTGCAGAAAACCTAATGTCTTAGAAGCTTAATTGAGCAGCTTTGTGGTCAGTGTAATTAAGCACTAATTTAACATGTTGCACAGTATGACAACAGCGTGCTGCCTGGAAAAGGTCAAAGATCAGTCATTAGAGGGCTATTGCCGAGACTGTGGGTTTCAAGCTATGTGATTGGAGATTCCTTTGAAAAAAGACAGGATGTGTGTCACATACGTTCCCTGCAGTGTTTAGACAGAATTCACATACTAAAGGGTAAAAATAAATTATTGTAGTAGGTAAAATGAATTTGTATAATATTAATTGTGAGCTAATATAATAGATTGAAGCCTGTAAAAAGTATCTTACATGCAATTTAATTACTAGCTGGAAATACTTCAGCATCCTAAAGAGTGCCACCTGGTGACTGAAATGCTAAATTATCTGCACATCAGAGCATCCTGTCCTTAGGCATAACTGGGCAGTCTAGAGGCAATTGTCCTTCTCCCACTGTCATGGCTTTATCATTAATTAAGTCAAAAGCATTCTGAAATTATGTACCAAGCAAATAACCTCTCCTTCATTCCCTATGAGTAAATTCATAAATAGATATAGTTAAACTTCTCTTAAATGTGACATGTCACAAGCTTTACAATAGGTTTCATGCTGTTTTATGACTTAGCAGAAAAAATATATCAGCGGGATGTTACCACAGTATAGCTGAGCATTTTTAGCATCTATATTTATTTTAAACATAGAACTCAGTAAGTCAAATCTATTAATCAGTTACTGTAAATAGCTAAGGTGATGAGTAAAGTGCAAAAACATGGTGAATCAGAAATCAGATTTTTTGTATTATAGCCAATTAAAGATAAACTCAAGACAAACAACTAAGTACACAGTTAAAATGCATATTTGTGAACTGTTTTAGCTGCAAAAAGAATTGTGATTTTGGTCTTGCTATCCAGGCACCCTTGACAAATAGCATTAGCAGGTCCTTAATAATCTTATCTGCACTGGGGTAATCAAAATATAGCCTGGTCCATGATCCACTTCAGCTTCAGATTGGAAATTTCGGTAACAGCAACACACCACATTCTTACCTCCTGTAAGCACATTTACTGAGTTAGACTGACAATGCTGTTAAAAGAAACATGATGCCCCAGAAAAAGTCCTTTCGTGACGAAACCGGTCGGGTTAGGAGCTCTTTCCTGCATTCGCGTTTGTTTGCACAGTGCCTGGATATCTTAAGGCGGCCGCCTATGTTGTACACAACGCTGGTTTTACCTGTAGTAATGTATGTGCAATACTTTAAATTAAACAAACCTTTTGGGATTTTATACTATTTGGCAGCGCTTTCATTTCATGATCAATGTGATCGTGGTGTGGATGGAGCTTGGTTTGAATTTCCTGCTTATGCCCTGTTTGATCTGAGGACACATCTCCAGCTGATTTACATCAAGTCTGTTTGACCCTTCATAATAATGTTTAGCGCATAATTTTTTTCTACATATTAAAAGAAACATAGCTGTAGTTAGCTGTAGCGCTGAACGTCTCTTGCCCAGTCTGGTGAAGATAACAAGCTTACTAACGCAGTGCTGTATCGCAAACAATGGCCTGGTCATGAAGGGAGTAAAACCTCCGGGGCTGAAGTGGTTAAGCAAACATGTATTTTTCCTATTGGGGCATTATAGCATGTTTACTTTAGAGCAGAGAAGGTAAGAATGAGACCCTTGAGGCTTGGATATTTTGCTGCCATTTTATTTTATTTGCTTGGCTGTGTGCATGTATCTTATCCTGCTGGCTCTCTATTGCAAGCATACAACAGCTCCCTCTCATCAATCCACTGCCCATTGGCCATTGGAAGTGATATGCCCATGTGATGCCCATGTGACATTTTTCAACCCTCAGAATCCACTCTGGGGTTGGTCACACTGCCAAGGGTCGGTGAGACCAGAATCACAAAAAACTCTCCTTACTGCAACATTATATTATCTCTGAGAATTTGAATAGGTGGATAAAATATGGTGCTGATTTACACCCTATGGAAAGATTTTATCGATCCTTTCATGTCTATGTAAGAGATAGGAGGTCCTGATAAAGCAGTAATCCTGCAAAACCGTCAACCTCATTTTTGTCCCGTCTAGACTTAACAACAATGGTCCTATCCATAATAATTGAGAGCATTAATGTACAAATGCACATAGGAAACATTTTTATTGAAGATGTTTTTATAGTGGCTTTCTGACTTGATGGGGTACACATCTGAACTCCTCATTAGGACACAGAAATAGAATATATTGTACTTTCCTGCACATCTTTGACATACCTTGCAGGCCAAAAATATATTCCTTACCTGAACTGATTAAATTATGAAGGTTTATACTAAACGAAACGAACTCAGCAGTAAAGCTGAGTAGAGACATTGGCCAAGACTGAACTTAACATGTAAGAAAATGCAACCAATATAAGGGCTAATATCACTGTGTGTTTCTCTCAAGCGATACATTTGTTATTTTAACACAAATGTGCATTCTTACATGTTTTGACTAACTTTGTCTGCAGTTAAAGTGGTTCTAAAGGCAGAATGTGTTTTACCTTAATGCATTCTATAAGCCCCCCCCCCCCAGCCCCTCTAATACTTAAAAGCCCCATCTCAATCAAGTGATGTTGCACAACAGCCTCGGTTGTCCGGGACTCTACCTCCTTTTTGGCTGAGACATTGGCTACCGCTGCTGTCAATCAAAGTCAGTGAGCCAATGAGGAGAAAGAGGGGGCAGTGCTGAGCCAATGCATACAGAGCAGTGGTTTGGCTTGGGTGGCTCATAGCAATCTGCTAGCTGTGGGGGCACTTGGCAGGAGGGAGGGGCAAGGAGCACCAGTGGGGGCCCCAAGAAGAGGAGGATCCAGGCTACTCCCTGCAAAACCACTGTACAGTGCAGGTAAGTATGAATGAATGAATGAATGATTTGTATAGCGCTGCAAATGCAAACTGAATTGCCTCCAGGCGCTTGGTCCGTCTTGTGTTGTCCTGCTTCTTAGAAGAGGTGGGTCTTGAGTTTTTTTGATGATTGTTCCAACTACTAGCGCTTTCTATTTTCTGGAATGAAAGGGATGAGTCTGCGTAGCAGGCGGAGAAGATGGTGGGATCCACTGACTACTGATCCTATTTGTGCATCCATAGTTATCTCTGAGTCAAAGATGACTCTGAGACTTTTGGCTTTGGTGCTTGGAAGGATGGTCTGTCCAAGGATGGTGGGTGGTGTCCATGGGGTCTTAGTTTTTTTATTTCGGTTTGTGTTGAGGAGCAGAAGCTCTGTTTTCGATCCATTGAGTTTGAGGGAGCTAGTGGTCATCCAGTCGTCTATCAAGGTATATACTTTTTACTACGCCTATACCACATCTACGCCTTTATATGCATATGAAATTGATACTTTTTATTGTCTATATATTTAACAATTAATAAACATTCCATGGTGAAATTTAAACATGGTTACATTTACCTCCACTATCCAAGTGTTCCATTTAAAGTCCCAACTTCCTTTTTATACTTACCTATCACCAGGATGGAGACACTTAATTGTGCTTCATTTAAAGTCCCAAATCCTCCCATTCTCACATGTTCTATATATTACATATGACTAATGACAAATACGTAAATGTTTTATTAGTGAAAGAGTTCTAAGACTACATTTAAAATGTATTTATGGACAAATTACCCTTATTTTGCCTTTTGTAAGGCTTGCACAAATTAGATTATTATCTTATTATTATTCTTTCATGGCTCCATGTATAATAAGAGTCTAGTTTGTTTTACATCTGCCTGAGGCAAATAGACAGCTTGTTGACGAAGGACAGTGACAAAGTCATTGTGTCTATAGCTGGACAATCTGATTAGCACCTAATTTCGTATAGTCCCATTTCCTATAATGGCAGAGTCTTTTTCTTTGCTTCTTTTTCTGTATACAACAGTTGCTGAGATTTCAGGGCAATCTGAGGTGGCAGGGTTGGGGAAGAGAATGTAAAGGCTGGTTATTGCTATATGCTAATGGTTTTATGGACTATTAGTAATAAGCCAAGTGTGAGTTTCCCATACACGGAAGAATAAGTCAGCAATGGGAGGCATACCAGTAATACAGTAAAGCCATCCATAGACTTGTGATTTTCTTTCTTGCAACCATGGGTTACAGAACAGAAAATTGCTAAAATTCCCCCATCAACACTAACTAGATTCTGCAATCAACACTAACACTATCGACACCACTGAATCCCTCCCACGGAGCTATTGTGATCTCCCAGCGGGGAAGTGTGGGATGGGGGGGGCAAGGGTTGTCATCCCGGCCAGGAGAACACATAGTGATTATTGCTAGCCAATAATGACATGAATATTTCAAGAATTAAGAATACTATGCACACCCCCTAGGACAGCACAAACTCACCAGAAAAGTTGGACCTTCATAACAAAACAAGATCAGACATGCTGATTTGAATTGTGGGGTATTATCCTCCTCTCCTCCAGACCTACAGGGCTCCACTCATAGGAAAAAAGGAGGAGAGAAAAAAGAGACTCATTGCATAAAACCAAAAGACATTTTTAATTAAAATTTAAAACAAACAGTACACTCACATTTGTTGGTGCTGCATGTTCCAGAGAGTGCATCTGAGCAGCTGATGAAGGAGGGCATACAGGTACGTCCACCCAAATTGGTGCTGCTCTTATCTGGCCGTAAATGTTTTGTAGCCAAACAGGAGTTGGTTTGGGAAGGAATATTGTGCACACCACATAGTTATTATGTCTGCCTTTCCTGATGGGCCTTGTTGTCAAAATCACATATCAGTTCAGTGTTGGAGCAACAAAATCAATTCCAATTTTATTTGTTTGAAGATTACAATAGATGTAATATGCTGCACACAGCATACATAATATTTCCACAAATTATTTTAGACCTCATTAGCTAAGCACATCTACACATATCATGTGAGAGCTAAAAAAAAATAATTTATATTTCCCAGATTACAGTAGAAGTAATATACTACACACAGCAAATGTCGTATTTCAAGTTTCTTGTATACCAGAGTGGCTAAACCATATGCCTATTCACCTTTGGAGTAATTAAAGAAATTTAAAATGTAAGAAAAAAATTTCCGATAGCAATAAGATGACACACAGGATTTTCAATGCTTTTCCACACACCCCTATTTTGCGTAGGAGTGTTAAAAAGAAGTAAAGTAGCTTTTTATCATTAAAATAGAAGGAATATGGTACACACTGTATGGAAACAGGTTTAAAGCATGACTCCACTTTTGTTGAGAAAAAAACATTCCCCTCTGGGTGATTTATGTACATTGCAAGGATTATAACAACTTTTGTTGAAGATTCCTACCTTTTGCTATTCTGAAGTAATCCATGTGTGTTTGTCTGTGCCTCTGTACCGAGTGGGTCTAATGGGAGTGGTTTTATAATTAACTGTCAGGTGTGCAGCTGCAGAGCACTAATGAGGAACTATGCTTTGCCCGCATCCCTTTAGACGTGCTCCTATTGAAAGTATCTCTCCAAAAATGAAATTCAGGGGAACCTGACTTGTATCTCAGGCAGACTTCTGGGAAAATTGGTGCGTCAATCACACAAGCAGGAAATTATGTTTCTGGGGAGTGATCAGTACACACTCTGTGTACAGAACAACTCCAAGTAGCCATATTGCAATGCATACTTTAATTACAGTGGCTGCAGATTGAAAAGGAAAGGTCCTTTTTAATAACATTCAATTACAATATGATTAGTGTCACAATTATATATGCTATATTATTTTTTCTTTATTTGCTATTTATCTCTGCACTTACCAGAAGTGCATGACCACAGTGAAATTAGTCTGATTGTGCTTATTGTTCTCTGCAGTCCCTGCATTTTCACTTTCATCAATAACGTATAAGTATAAGAATATATATGATCCTAGCATGGCTTTACATGACATCCCATGTCAATCACCCATCTCTCCTTAAACTCACCAGATCTTTATCCCTTTTCGATTTCAGCTTCTCCAGTGCAGGTTTAGGATAGCAATTGTCGTTTGTGAATTAAAGGACATCCCATTATTTATTAGGATTCATGCAAACATTTATCCAAAGATTTGATTAGAAATAACAAAATAACTTCTCTTACACTTCAAACATTCTAATGAAGATCAACAAGGAAACATTCAGAATAACATGTTTTGCCATCAGCTGTGTGAATAATAAGTAAGAGTGAGTTTTGGCACAAACTGCTGGGCGAATCATGCCAAATCTTTGGGGAATTCTTGTGTAATAATATTTTCTATGACAGGCAGTAAGGAGACTGTATCAGATGCAGAGTTTAAATGGACATTTAAAGTCCACTAGCAGAAAATAAAAATGATTTGTGTGTATACAGGTGCTGTGGGTGCTGCCGCTGTTTAGTTGAGAAGCGCTGTTACAATCTTAGATCACTTAAATCCCTACCTTGTTTGTCCCCCGTTGTATCAGGTATTTTTTTCAGTTCCCTATCAGCTGTATAAATTAGTTACACAGATCCTCACATAATTTGAGGATTTCTCTCATTTCAGATAACAATCAATGAAGTAAGGGATGATTTAATAAGTAAAACATTGTTTCTCCCAAATTCCAAATCTTGAGGACTGCTGTTGGATAAATCAGCTGTAACGTGACTGTTCTTTGCACTTTATCTAAACCATATTGTAGTTGCTAAAAAGCTGTACTAAAGTTGTCATTAGACCTAAGAAATAAGTGGTTTCACTTGGCAGAGATTTGCAAAAAAATGATGTCCGCCTATGTGCACTTTCAATACCTTTCTGTGTAATACCATAAATCTGTTATCACTAAAAAATCTTAAAGGTTTGGCCTAAAGTCATGATAAGATCTGTTGAAAAAATGAAAAGTGTTGGTGAGTAAGCCGTTTTATCTTATGTATAATACATATGTGAAACAGATGTATTTTATTTTTTATAATACACTTGACTCTGTGTATATTAGTAGCCAAAATACTTTAAAAAATGTATTTTAAGTTTACATTTTAAATATTATGCATTTTATGTTAGTAATGGACTAGCTCTAAGTTACTATGCATGCCTGTAAATTGATCCCAATATACACGTGATTACAACTATCAAATTATCCAGCAAAAAATGCTGATGTCACAGATTTTTGGATTCTTTCTGATATATTTATAAACTGTTACTGTAACAGCGATGTCCACGAGTGCCTCAGCTGTCCCGGACTCTCCCTCCTTATTGGCTGAGACACAGCAGCGGCGCCATTGGCTCCGGATGTTGACAATCAAAGTCAGTTTCCCAATGAAGAGAGAGAGAGGGGGGTGGAACCGAACCACAGCTCCGTGTCTGAATGGCTACACGGAGCTGCGGCTCGGCTTGGGTGCCCCAAAGCAAGCTGCTTGCCATGGGGGCACTCAACAAGGAAGGGGCCAGAAGCACCGAAGAGGGACCTGAGAAAAGGAGGATCTGGGCTGCTCTCTGCAAAAACACTACACAGAGAAGGTAAGTATAACATGTTTGTTATTTTTATAGAAAAAAAACAAGACTTTACATTCACTTTATTCACAAAGTACTTTGACAGGGAAAATGGAAATTAATCATGCGCAAACATAAAACTCTCCTGCCTGACAAAATACTAAAGAAATAGTAACTAATCCTTAGTCATAACATAACCCTAACATAAATTTAACCTAAACTTTAAAGTGTACCTTTAATCTGAGGATACAATTACAGATGAATTATAACAATTTTTTACTTTATTTAGTTCCTGAGGGAACAAAGTAAATGTTGTACTTTGTCCCATCTTCCTAGGTGCCTTAAAACACTAGCTGTGATGTCCCACAGGGCACTTCCGCTTTGGGGCACAGCTTCCCAACACTGCACTTAGGAAGTGGAAGGCTACTTAGCTTCATACTGTCTCTGACTCCCAGGACATGCCCAAGGATGACACACATCCCCTCTTTTTGCATTCTTTGTGCAGGTGCTTGCCTTGGCAAGTGCTGTGAACCAGAGACAGGCACTGTGACAGCTCTAGCTGTCAGGTAGCTGTAACCCATATACCCTCAATTTAGCAGCAACTCTTTAACCTTTGAGGATCACAAAATACTAGTATGACAATATCATGCCACAAATAAAACTGACATAGGTTTCAACATTCTATAACTGTTCTATACAGCAAAAGCTATAATGCCAAAAAGTCTATGTCCAAAAATACGCACCTACTGTAGATATAATAATTGTATTGCTGAAGGTGCTGGATTAAACTGCAGAACCACCATGCCATTTTCCTGGGTTTACAGTTTTGCATTCCTGGCTTGATGACCCGTGAGGATTCTTTGCCATAGTGGCACAAGCCCATGTATTAAAAGAAAGGCGGCAGTGTTGTAATGTTTCTAAATTAGGCATTTGCATGGCTTTTCACAGAATCACTGGGCAAACTCTGCTCTACAGAAATGCACCTCTTGATGTTCAGGCATCTTACATACAGTATACACTCCAGTAAATATGTTTATAAGTGTAATGGCCATAACCCCTAAGGGCGGCCTTGATTTTTCTGGGCTTACCAAGTACCTCCTCGTGGCTTGTCGGTTGTTGTCTAGGGGTTCCCAGGGTACCCAGTGACTTTAGATGCTGACATATAAAAGTCCTTTTCAAGGTTTTTATTTTGCAGGGATATCATCCAACAATAACACAGGTGGGAATAGAAGGCACGGGTGATAAAACTCAGGCACTTTGAACTGCTGACATCCACTGAATGTCTCTAATGAACCCAGAGAGTAGACACTCGCAGCTGGGTGCTTCACTGCTGGATAAACCTCTAGCCAGAGATCTAGCAGCCAACATGTGATCCGGAAACTTTGCAAAGTCTCTGCCACAGACTAGATTGTAACTGAAGATAAGTAGGAACCTTTCTCACAGTACCTGGATCTATCCGCCTTCTTGGCGATACTGTGTGAAGTGTGGATTCTTTAGTGTCCATACAACTCAGCTCCCAGGCTCTTACCGAGCAGCCAGCTTTTTTGCCCTCCTCCGAAGTGTCCTCCCCTGGTCACTTGTACGATTTGTGTCCCTCCAATACCGAGAGCACACCGGGACGCCTTTGAATCCTCCTTCAGTTACTGGGCCTCAAACTAACCAGTTCCGAGGCTCGGGAACGGACGGATCCCCACCCCAGACCATGGGGGCCTCTGGGGCTGGTCAGAGTGACCATGCTTTGCGGGACGGCAGACACTCCTGGGCCCGTTACCCCTCACAGGGCTACCCTGGACCAGAACCAGGAACCAAAGCAGCAGCCGAACTCTGAACACGTGACTTCAGCACCTTAAATACCCCTTCCCAGACTACACAGCGGGGCCAGACGCACCCACTGAAAGATTGGTACCTAACACGTCCAACCAGGCTTGGTTCCCAGCCTGTCACAGGTGCCTCACTGCACCTATGACCAGGCGGAACCTCAGTACAGCCCAGCCAGACTGATGCCAAAGTAAATCCTGTACAATTAACCCCCAGAACTCCATTACAGTTCTGAGAAAAAACAAAATTTACATTGATAGTGCACACTTGATAAAGTGTGGGTGCTACATAAGAAAAACATCAATTCGTGCATGATCAGCAGCCAATATTGAAAATATCGATTAAAAAAAAACTGAAACCAGAGCAGAGTAGAATATAAAGAGGCAAAGAGAAGGGTCGGCAATGAGTTCATTACCTAAATGTTGGGGGCACGTTTTGGTTAAATCATACCCAACAAATAGCATGGAAAGCAGACACTTATACATGGGTAGTGGGGTAAGTTCCCAAAGAAGATCCAGCTCTATATACTGTATAGTAAATGGAGATGAACATGGAGTCTGATTTGGCTTTGTTTCTCTTGATTATATTTAGGCATAAAGATATAAGGGGGGGGGGGGGACTAGTTACATAATTGTTGTAATGGGAAAAATTACAGGAAATTGCATTTTTTTATATTTTCTATTTTCCCAATAAAACCAAAGAATAAAAAAAATATATATATATATATATATATATATATATATATATATATATATATATATATATATATATATATATATATATATATATATATATATATATATATATATATATATATATATATATATATATATAAATTTGCTAGAAAAGACTTAACAATCCCAGAAAGAAACTATGTATTATAGTAAAGGGTAGATGGGCACCTCAAATTCAAAAAAGTATAATGTGTGAAACAAAGACATTACAAAAAAACTAAATAAAATAATGCTCTGGGACTCTGGGATTTAGGTAGAAAAGGGCCCGGGACCCAAATGGTTCAGATCACAAAGATTGGTGCCTTTGAACGGCACCATTAGTGGATGTATCTTACTGTGCAGTGGATTAACCGCAGTCTCCAGAAAAAGGCAATTCAATGGTCATTAATTTGCCATACTATCCACATGCAATAATCATACATAATGCAGTAAAGACATGCAAGCTCAAGACTGTTGCCTTACATCTGCAGGGAAAGTTGTAAATCAAAATAACATATTTTTATTCTTAACTGAACATATCAGTTTGATCAACCATCATGACCATTAATGAGGGCACAACGAATGTGGGCAGAAATAGATCGTTTTAAAAAAGATATGGAATCCCTTCCCATGTGGTTTATATCATTCTTGTACATGAGAGACTTTGAAAAATCTCTTTACGTTTGTTGAGCAAAGTGACTGAATATGTTCACATGCTACTCATTGGTCATTTAGTTTCAAGATGATAACATGCTATAAATTGTATTTCAAAGAGTGGGTTTCCTGTTTGTGAAGAAATAATCCTAGGAAACAGCTAATTTATTGTCACTTTTACAACAAGAGTATGTAAAGCCTTCTAACACTACAACAAATCCACTTCAGCACCATAAAGTAACAAAACTGATGTTGTATTGCAACACTTCCAACACTTAAAGATGGGAAATGCGCAAAAAGCTTTTAGTGTAAGTAATCCCACATTTAGGTAGCAATTTCACATTTTGGGGCTTTTGTGTCATAGCAAGGCAAACTTGCAGATTTTTGTGTTTTTAGTGATGATTGTTTTAAGGAATGTGCTAACATGGGAAAATCCCCTTTAGCAATCGATACAGCTAAATAGCATCTACTATCATAAATATCATAAATATATAAAAAATATTAAATGTTTTTTGTGTAACATGGTCATCGAGTCATCTTGACCATAAATGATGATCAGGATTGTCTCACTGTATTCAGTTATTTTATAAGCTGTATGCTATAATAGGTGAGTATCTGCTAATAATAAATTAACAGTAAATATTAAATGCAATAAACTGCTCAATATTGCAAATCCTCAGCAAACTGTACACAAAACATTTCAAAATTTGTTAAAGAAGTGCAAAATAATTTTCTAAAATAATTTTGCTAAGCTATCTGCATTTTTATATTTTTTTCCCAGTTTTTTTACAAACATTTTATACATTTAAAAAAAAAAAATATTTACAAAAACAAACATAAATTACCACTTGCCGACTGCGTAAATATATGTTGCGGCTTTGAAGTGGTTTACTCGTTTTATGGCTGGAGCTATCAGCAATAGCCCCAGTATTCTTCTTTTCAGCCAGTGATTCTGCTTCTCAGTAAAAGCGATCCGAGTAACTTACTAACCTCTGGATTGTTTTTAGAAGCAGTGGTAGGGGACGTCCTCCCCTCCCGCCACTCGCGGATGTTTCTCTTAGGGCTCCTCTTAAACATTGTGTACAACTGGAGGAAAATATAAGCGAAACATCTCTCTAGGCCAGTCCATTTGGTTGCTGAGGCAGTACAGAGGCCTATCTAAAGACTTATAAAAGACAAATGGGGCACCAGACTAATTGCAGCAATAAAAACACCTGGATTAATAAAGGCACAATAAATTGGCAACTCACATTTGGTGAATCAAAGTATTTATGTTAATACACTCCATGGCCAGGCTCAGATATTCCCTGTGGTGGAGGTAGGTCAGTATCCCATCACAGATAATGGTGGCCACAGTAGCAGTGGAAAGCGAACGGCCGGTGAAAACCAGCGTGAAACGCAGATGGTGTTGGGCCGTAACTGACGTCAGCGGCGGGAGGGTGATGCGTTTGGTGGCGGGCAGTAACACGTTTAGGTTTTTTGGTCAGACCTGATTGAATGAACTACTGGGCAGTCTAATATAGGCTACACAATGGGATGGGAATCGGGAGTAACCAGCTGACTCCATGATCCCTGTCACCCAATCACCCAATCACAATCTAGCCAGGGGTTGCCAAAATTATTATGCAAACTTAAAAGAAAATAATAACTAATTTTAAACACAAATACACAAATGAGTAAAAAAAAGGAACATAAAAACAATATAATGCACAAAAGGATTCCGCCTTCCGTTTGAGGATGCCCCACAGATGCTCAATAGAGTTTAGGTCTGGAGACATGCTTGGCCTGTCCATCACCTTTACCTTGTTTGGGGTCGTTATCATGTTGGAATACTGCCCTGTGGCCCAGTCTTTGAAGGGAGGGGATCATGCTCTGTTCATTATGTCACAGTACATGTTGCCATTCATGGTTCCCTCAATGAACTGTAGCTCCCCAGTGCTGGCAGCACTCATGCAGTGCCAGGCCATCAGAATTGCTTGCCTGTAGGCAAGACCCACTTGTCTTTGTACTCCTCACCTGGTTGCCGCCACACACGCTTGACACCATCTGAACCAAATAAGTTTATCTTGGTCTCATCAGACCACAGGACATGGTTCCAGTAATCTGTGTCCTTAGAAAAGATTGAAAAGATGTCCTTTGTAAAAGAAAGATTGAATACCGTGCTATAACTAAAAAGTGCTAAAAAGAAAATAGCTGTAGCTCAAATTTGTAAGATATGTACAAACAACGTGATCATAGAAATAGAGAGAAGCGGCGCAATCTATGTCTATAATCGATGTCTTTAGTCTGCTTGTCTTCAGCAAACTGTTTACAGGCTTTCTTGTGCATCATCTTTAGAAGAGGCTTCCTTCTGGGACAACAGCAATGCAGACCAATTTGATGCAGTGTGCAGCGTATGGTCTGAGCTCTGACAGGCTGACCCCCCACCCCTTCAACCTCTGCAGCAATGCTGACAGCACTCATACGTCTATTTCCTAAAGACAACCTGTGGATAGGACATTGAGCATGTGCACTCAAATTCTTTGGATGACCATGGCAAGGCCTGTTCTGTGTCGAACCTGTCCAGTTAAACTGCTGTATGGTCTTGCTGCAGCTCAGTTTCAGAGTCTTGGCAATCTTCTTACAGCCTAGGACATCTTTATGTAGAGCAACAATTCTTTTTTTCAGATCCTCAGAAAGTTCTTTGCCATAAGGTGCCATGTTGAACTTCCAGGGACCAGTATGAGAGAGTGAGAGCGACAACACCAAATTTAACACACCTGCTCCCCATTCACACCTGAGACCTTGTAACACTAACGAGTTACATGACTCCAGGGAGGGGAAATGGCTAATTGGGCTCAATTTGGACATTTTCACATAGGGGTGTACTCACTTTTGTTGCCAGTGGTTTAGACATTAATGGCTGTGTTGAGTTATTTTTAGAGGACAACAAATGTACACTGTTATACAAGCTGTATGTTCTCTACTTTACATTGTAGCCAAGTATAATTTCTTCAGTGTTGCCACATGAAAAGATATAATAAAATATTTACAAAAAATGTGAGGGTTGTACTCATTTTTGTGAGATATTGTATGTGGTGCGATTGCTATTTACATATGCATGCGGGACACATTTGCATGTGAGCGTGGGGGGATGAGGATGCTTTAAAAAAAAAAATATATATATATATATATATATATATATATATATATATATATATATATATATTTATTTTTTATTATTATTACATTTTTTTAACATTGTACCTTTATTTTTATTTATTTTTTTATCAAATATATTGCTGTTATAAGGGATGAGCAACATTCCTTGTAATAGCATGGGCCATGACAAGTCTTTTTTTTGGAGACATCTGGAGTCTATTAGATCTCAGATCTCCTCTGGCCTCCAAAGCAGCCGATCAGACAAGGAACCAAAACCCAAAGTGATGAAATCCTTGTAGCTTCCGTTTTCTCGTGTCACACAGTGGGAGGAGAAACATCCGTGTTTTTTTTTCCTTTTTTCACAGTAAGAATTACAGATTTTTTAAATCATAAGATTAGATTGTGCTGTTTCACTATTTTTAATATGATATAAAATGCTAAGCAGAGTACTTATATTATTGAGGTTTTAGATACAATAGTGTAGTGCTACCCCCTGAAGGAGCCGATTGGTGAATTTGGATTCTTTAATCTCCGCCTCAACTCCAAGAATGACCTCAGCCCCTCTGACACACCTGGTTAAATAAAGTTGAATAGAGTTGAATATATTAGCATGGTTTAAAGCATAAGGAAACTTACAACACTGTTAAACCTTGCTACAAATAACTAATACATTAGAAAAGACAACCTTCAATATTTAGCAACTGCAGGTATAGAAAGAGCAGTAATCTATCGATTACTGCCCTTAACACTGAGAGGGAGGAGAGAAGACTTGTCAACTTCTCAGCTCCTTCTGGGCCAAAAACACCTTTGAGAGGCAAACACACAACAAAAAGAAAAGGGTTACACAAGTATAGTAAGCACAGTTCTGTAATGTTGCAGGTCCTGAGGTGAAGAATACTAGTGTCTTCTGCAAGCAAACAATGTGGCCCTTGTTTTAAGAGAAGGTTTAAACAAGCTTGCATGGAAAGTAATCCTCTAGAATGTTCCATTAGGTAGAGGTTTAAAAGGGCAAGCTACTAGAGATGGTAGCTTTAAACAAGCATCCCGTGACACTAAAAAGGTAAATTGGTGTCTGCATGCAGTGTCTGTATGGTGTCAAGAAGGATGTTGGGTTTACACCCACTCACCAGTCCTCTGTGCGATGACACAACAATAGTCTCAGGTGCTGGTTCAGGCTCCTGATGATCCTAGCGATGTTGTAAGGCACCGGATCTCTTGCTGATGGCCGATCGAGAAGACTGGTAACGAAACTCGCAAGGTGAACAGGCATCGGCTGACCCGATACCCGGACGGGTATCTCGATCCCTGAAAGGCGTGCATCGTCTCTGCTGAGCTGAGTGGTGCTGGAATACTGAGTAGTGGACTAAATAGTAGTGGACCACAGTCTCAGCAGTTTTCCTCACACCTGTCACCTCACCACACTCTCTCTCTCTCCCTTTCTCTCTCCCTCTCTCCTTATTCTCCTCACAGACTCTTTTTTTTGGACTTCAGGATTGTGTCAGCATGTGTCTCTCTTCTCACTCTGGCACCTTCCCCTCACAAACTCCTCCTCTCCTCACTGTTAAGTGTCACTGTGTCCCAGCAAAATACTTTTTGAGCCTTGGTATCTCCCTCTCTTTTAAGCAATCTCCTCTCCTCTGTCTCCTGCCAGCACTCTCTCACTCATTTTCCTCATTACTTGCCTCTCTTCTGTCCCCTCTTCCTCAGCACTTCCTGAAACTCCCCGTTTTCCCAGTGTTCTCTCTCTCTCAGTTTTCTGGAAGGACCAGTCAGCATCTCTCTGTCTCCATCTCGTGGCTAAAAGGAGAAATTGCATTACAACATGCCTGCTACAATAGTATAAAAAATGATAACACACATAGGGGATAGGGATATAGACAATAGGGTGGGAATAGTGATATGGATAGGATAAATATCATAAGATATTTAAAATGCCAAAAGACCTTGAGTTGACTTGTGTTATGAAGAAAACAAACTTTTTTTTCTAATCTTAATAAGTCTGGTCCTTGAAGCTGGAGACTTTGTAGAGCTTTGGGTGGGATGAATCTTCCATCTCTAGGTCAATATCTTACCTGTTAACCATTTATTTTTATGTATGAACTCAATGTCTGACTCTCTTACTCTCTCTGCTGTGAGAGACTGCTGATGGGTGGAATGGCTGGCTACTGACAGAACACTAAAATGATACATGCGCTGCCTGTTTGTTTTGAGAACTTCGTAGGGGACAATCTGTTAGTTAGTGTTTTGGACCAGCAGATGTTTTGTTTATTTATGCAATGTATCTGCTGAACAAATCCCTCCTGCATTAAAGGAGTTGTAAAGTCAGAAGGTTTTTTATCCTAATGCATACCCCCGTAATACTTACCTGAGTCCCATCTCTGTCCAGCGATTTCTACAAGTCCCTTGGCCATCCAGGACTCTCCCTCCTGATTGGCTGAGACACAGCAGCGGTGCCATTGGCTCCCGCGGCTGTCGATCAAAGTCAGTTAGTCAATCAGAGGGGGCGGGCCCGGGTGCCCCCATAGTAAGCTGCTGGCTGTGGGGGCACTTTACAAGAGAGAGGGGCCAGGAGCAGCGAAGAGGGACCCCAGAAGAGGAGGGTCCAGGCTGCTCTGTTCAAATACAATGCAACAGAGCAGATAAGTATAACATGTTTGTTATTTTTTTTTTAAACAAGACTTTACAATCACTTTAGGCTGTGTTTGTTTAAAAGTGCAGGACAAGCCTCTTTAAAAGTGCAGGACAAGCCTCTTTGGACTTTTCCTGAGTGTTCTTGTCTTGTAATTTACCACTGCCACCACCAGTTCAGCATGGAAATCATACCCTGGGAATCCTGGGAGATCCCAAATGTATGATTAGTTTCACCCTACAGACAAGTGGTTGCAACCAAGCCTGCTCAGATGGTGGAAGGAGTGGTCTGTGATTGCTATCTTTAAGATTTGCCTGCTGAGATACAGCACTGCATTAGGCATAAAGTGGATGTGGATGAGCTAGTATCCCAATGTAGTGTGACATGTTGCTCCTGATGACTGGGATCTACCAATCAAGCTGGTAATCTCTGGAAACAGGAAAACATATATTACTTGGGTACGACTAACCCATTTTATCAGAGAGTGCCAGCAGCACTTGTCATTTTGGAAAATCTGAAAGGCTGGTTGTACACAAATCTATCGGTAGATCGACTTGTGCACAACTAGCCTGCCCATACATGGATCCAAATTTGACCGGTCACTGCTGAACTGGCTGAATTTGCTTAAATGCATATATCTGTGGTCATGGCATATTTAGGTACTGCCAAGTTTTTGAATCCTATATTGTTAAGTGCATGTAAAAGTGTAAAAGTGTAAAGGTGATAAACAAGGTCAATAATCAGAAGTTAGCCTGATATACCCCCAATTTTGCAGTATACCATAACTTACTGTATTGGAAAAAGAGAGGATGACAGCAAGTTGTGGATCAGTTGGTAGATCATTTAGGAGTAGAAAAAACAAAAGAATAGATTGAGCAGCAGTTTTTTTTTCTGGCCTGGCATTTACAAAGCAATTGAGGAGTATTTTAAATCGCAGCTCTTGTTCTGGGAGGGCATCATATGAAGTCCCTCCATTTAAACAGGGAATGAGCGTGATCATGCGCGTGCATCCTGTTCCTTCGGTGGCGGCGTGTCACAGAGACACAGCTCGCCACCGAGGGGGGTGAACAGCCATTGGTCATGGCTGTTTACCACACGATCTGCCATGATAAACTCACGGTCGATCACAGATGGTTCCGCCCCACTGTGCACGGCGCATGCGTGTGATCGTGGGCACGATGCACGTGCACGTCGGTGGCGGCGTGTTCCCGGAAACAATGCTCGTCACCGACGCTGGTAAACAGACATTGGCTGGCAGGTGTTTACCATGTGATTGGCTGTGATCCTTTCACAGCTGATCACTAAATGTCAACAAACCGCGGTAACGAGATGTTACCGGGTTCTCCTCCTCACACACCGATCGTGTGTGAGGAGGAGATTGCGGTAACATCACGTTACCGCTTGCAGTGTACACCAATCACACTGATTTCCCCCTCCCAATAAAGAGGACCTGTCACCACCCATCAAAGTACCTGTCAAAGTTAATCTGAGTACCTGTCAGTACATATGAGTACCTGTCACACTCCATCAGAGTACCTGAGTACCTGTCACAGTCCATCTGAGTACCCGAGTACCTGTCACAGTCCATCAGAGCACCTGAGTACCTGTCACAGTTCATCTGAGTACCCGAGTACCTGTTACAGTCCACATGAGTACCAGATTACCTATCACTGTTCATCTGAGTACCTGAGTACCTGTCACAGTCCATATGAGTACCCGAGTACCTGAGTACCTGTCACAGTCCATATGGGTACAGAGTACCTTAGTACCGGTCACCGCCCTTCAGAGTACCCGAATACCAGTCACCAGCCCATCAGAGTTCCCGAGTACCTATCTGTAGCCCATCAGAATACCCGAGCACCTGTCACAGGCCCTCAGAGTACCTGAGTACCTGTCCCCAGCCCATTCGACTAATCGAATACCTGTCACCAGCCCATCAGAGTACCCGAGTACCTGTCTGCAGCTCATCAAGTTACCCGAGCACTTGTCTCCAGCCCATCAGAGTACCCGAGTACCTATTTTCAGCCCATGCCTCATAGAATATATGTTGGGGTGTTTGCTTTCCAAACTGGGGTCATTTTGTGGGTAATTCCACTGTCCTAGTGCTCCAGGACCTTCAAAAGTGTGATAAGTAGGAATGAAATGAGATGTATAATTTATGGTCCTAGAACGCCTAAAGGTACTACTTCAATGTTGGACCTCTGTATGGCCAGGCTGTGTAAAAGTCTCACATGTGGTATCGCCATACTCGGGAAGAGTAGCAGAATGTATTTTGGAGTGTAATCTTTGCTATATACATGCTATATGTTAGACATATCTTATAAATTGACAACTTTGTGTAAAAAAAAATTGCGTTTTCATTTTTTTTCCACATATTCCTAAAACTTTAGGAAAAAAATGAACCATTCAAAAGCCCTTATTATGCCTCATAGATTATACGTTGGGGTGTTTGCTTTCCAAATTAGGGTCATTTTATGGGCAATTCCATTATCCTGGTACTCCAGGGCCTTCAAAAGTGTAATAGGTGGTTGAGAAATGAGATGTGTCATTTATGCTAGTAGAACGCCTGAAGGTGCTACTTCAATGTTGGGCCTTTGTATGTGGCCAGGCTGTGTAAAAGTCTCATATATGTGGTATCACCATACTCGGGAAGAGTAGCAGAATGTATTTTGGGGTGTAATTTGTTGTATGTATATGCTGTGTGTGAGAAATAACCTGATAATATGACAATTTTGTAAAAAATAAAAAAAAAAAATAAAAAAAATCTTCATTTTTGCAAAGAATTGTGGGAAAAAATGACAACTTAAAAAAAACTCACCATACTACTTACTTAATACCTTGGAATGTCTACTTTCTAAAAAAGGGGTCATTTGGGGGGTATTTGTACTTTCCTGACTTAGGCTGGGTTCACACTGCTGCGGTGCGGGAACGCTGCGAATACACTGCGAGTTCCCGCACCGCATGTCTCCCGCCGGCAGTTCACACTGCCCTATGCGAGCTGCTGGGGGTGTCAATGAAATGTTAATGACACCCCCATAGCAGCTTGCATATCGCAGTGCGATCTGCAAACTCGGACAGGAATCGGATCGCATGGTGAGAACACCATGCGATCCGATTCTGCTGCGGAGCGAAAAAAAGGGTCCTGTCCGATTTTGGGCCGAATGCGATGCGAATTCAGCCATACTATCTGTATGGCTGAATTTGCATCGCACAGAGATCGCATATGATTTGAACTGCAGTGCGGTGCGAATCATATGCGATCTCCCGCACCGCAGCAGTCTGAACCCGGCCTTAGTGTCTTAAGAAATCAGATTCACCTGATGTACTGAAGGCCTGATCAGATGTGATCAATGTTCAGAGATTGGCACGATAGTTTTAGACTCTATAACTTTCGCAAAGACCAAATAATATACACTAATTTGGGTTATTTTTACCAAAGATATGTAGCAGTATAAATTTTGGCCAAAATTTATGAAGAACAATAACTAATCAGCAAAATTTTATGACAGAAACAAAGAAAAAGGCATTTTTTTCACAAAATTTATGGTCTTTTTTATTTATTCAAAAAATGTAATAGTGCAGCGCAAAAAGATAATCTAAGAAATAAATAAATATAAAATCGCATAAAATCGCATAAAATGATCATGGAATGTCCCAGAAAGAATCATTAAAATTGCAGAGATATTAAATATAGTTGCAAGAAATGATCACGGACTGTCCCAGAGATAATCATATATGTAGTCCAAAATATAAAGTGCAAGTGCATGAAGACTAAATGCAGCTTTAAGTGAAGTGATGACAAAATTGTCCAGTAAAATATTAGTGCTGGTGATCCCTTCACCGAATATAGTATGGGTGGCCTCCCTGCTTCGACCTACAATAGGTCACAAAGCAGTAAGTAGTGGGTTAAAACTCTGCTCTCTCACACCACCAGGAATTCATCTCCAGCAGGGGGAAGTTTCACAATACTCCAGCAGCAACCTCACCTCGCTGACAGAACACTAAAAGGCACACGTGCTGTCTGTTCGCTAAGGGAACTCATTAGGGGGCACTCTGGGAGTCAGTAACTAATATGTCTTGTTTGCTTTATGTTATAGACTTTCTGTACAAACCAGCACGCATTTAACTGTGTTTGTTTAATGCCTTGCTGAAAAAAAGTGCAGAACAAACCTGCTTGGACTGTGTCAGGAAATGTTCCATCCACTGGTGATATCTGTCTTTTGGCATGCAGTACTGCAGTCCACCAGCAGGTGTCTCCTGGCAGTTTGGAACTGTCAGGAGAATTTTCCCCTGCTGCTATGTCATCATTTGGCTGCAGTACTGGCACCCACCAGCGGATGGATTCTGGCAGTGTGGGGCAGACAGCACCTCCTGCGCTCAGGTGTTACTTGAGGACAATTATTTCACTCTTATAAATTACCCGGCAAGCCCATACATGCTTGCCTTGGTATCGCTCTCTCCAGGTGGCCCTGGCCGTGTTACCTGTCCCTGTCCCTGTCCCTGTCCCTGTCCCTGTCCCTGTCCCTCCTGTCTCCTGCCTACCTTGGATCCCTGCTCTGCAGCCCATCCATCCGTCCTCTCCCTCTCCTGCTGGTTCCCCATCCTTACCCATCTACTGACCCCCCTGTGTATGACCTCGGCCTGGCTTTTCGTTTACGATTCTGGTATTGTCCATTTATTGTATATATTATTTTTTTGTAGTTTGTGGTTGGTAGTGCACTGTTTGTTTTCACTTCTTGTAATTTATTTAAATAAACACTAATTATTTCACTTACATGTGTTTTGGGTTTCCTCTGTGCAGTCCACACAGTCTGGTCTACTAATTCCCTGATAGTATAACAAGGCCATCCCTGACCAGACGTGGCTGCATTGAGGAACCATCCTGGCTTGTTAGTCTGCCAATATGGATTACAATGAAATCCTTTATTATTCTCTGCTGGCAGAAGAGGATGGTGAATCTTGTTGTCAGATTTTGGATGGTCTAGTGACCAGCTGATGGAAACCATCCGATCAGCTCATTCCCTGGTAAATCAAGGCTACATGTCCTTTGAGGATGTTCAGCATCTAATTCAATTATGTGCAAAGCTAGCCCTGTCATGTTTTCCAGAAGGAAGTGATGATTTCTCTCCCCCCTTCAATTATGGCCAAGTTGAATCTCTGGTATGGTTGTTAGAGGATAATCCAGCTTATTTCATTGAACGGTATTCCTCTTGTTCACAGCAGGTGTTGACTGATTGCATCCATTCAGTGCAATCTCTGGTTAGTCAGGCTGTGTGTGAACCAGCGTTTGTTCAACCTGTGCTACAAGCACGGTCAGATCTCTTGTATTTTTAGCTAAGCCACAACATCCCAGCCCTGTCATTAATCACCTGCCTTCCCAAGTATCTATCTCCCCATTGCCTATGGCAACCTCAGCTACAGCCCAGTTTTCTCCGCTTTCTACCAAAAACTATTACCCAGTCGCCAAGTGTAGCACCTATCCTGCCTTCAGTCCACCTGCCTCTTCTCCTCCACCTGTAAAAAAGTCCCACAAAATCCTCCTCCAGCCACTGTTCCTTGGTCTTTATTTTGCCCAGAAACTTTCTTTTCTTACAGCCCTGCACCCACGTACAAAGCTGCAGTGGCTAAGCCAAAAAAGAAACGGAAGTTCTTTCCGACCCACACTATCCTGCCAGTAACCCAACCTGCCTCCACCCCAACCAACCTGTTCCAGCTTGACGTCCCAGTTCCTGCTACCCAGCTTGACGTCCCAGTTCCTGCCACCCAGCTTGACTTCCCAGTGCCCTCCTTCCAGCCTGATGCCCCAGCCTTCCAGCTTGACATCCCAACCTTCCAGTCTGATGTCCTGGTGCCAGCCTACCAGCTTGACGTCCCTGCTTTCCAGCCTGATGACCCGCTGCCTGATGACCCGCTGCCTGCTTTCCAGCCTGATGACCCGCTGCCAGCCTTCCAGTCTGCTGTCTCTGTGCCGGCCTTCCAGTCTGCTGTCTCTGTGCCAGCTTCCCAGTCGGATGTGCCAGCTTCCCAGTCGAATGTGCCAGTCTTCAAGTCTGATGTGCCAGCTTGCCAGTCCGATGTCCCAGCTTCCCGGTCCAGTGTGCCAGCTTCCCGGTCCGGTGTGCCAGCTTCCCGGTCCGATGTGCCAGCCTCCCGGTCTGATGTTCCAGCTTACCAGTCCGATGTGCCTGTTATCCAGCCTGCCCTTACCGTACTTGCTGTTCAGCCTAAGGTCCCAGTGTCTGCTGCCCAGCCCGATGTGTTCCTGTCTGCTGCCCAGCCCGATGTGTTCCTGTCTGCTGCCCAGCCCGATGTGTTCCTGTCTGCTGCCCAGCCCGATGTGTTCCTGTCTGCTGCCCAGCCCGATGTGTTCCTGTCCGATGTGTTCCTGCCTGCCGCCCAGCTTGATGTGCCTGCCGCCCAGCTTGATGTGCCTGCTGCCCAGCCTAAAGTGCCCGTGCCTGCTGCCCAGCTTGATGTGCCTGCAGCTTGATGTGCCTGCTGCCCAGCCCGATGTGCCTGCTGCCCAGCCTAAAGTGCCCGTGCCTGCCGCCCAGCTTTGTCATGAACTAGGTACTCACCGAGGCCAAGATGCCGAGAGCGGTTACCCTTGCGACTCGGCGCCCACTGCCCTGAAGGTGACACAGGGACGGTTGGCACCAAGAGGCACAAGCCACCGGGTGGATGGTGACCAGGCGTGGGCTCCTGATGTTGTAGAGAAGGGTAGACTGGAGCAGGTTAGTACGTCCACGAATTCCTAGTTGAGACACAGCAAACAGACTGGGGATCAAACACAGGCAGGTTAGGTAAATGCAGGCCGAGGGTCAAACACTGGTAGATTAGGTGCAAAGGTATCCTTGAGCAGGAGAGTCCAAGGCAGGCTAGGGATCAAACACTGGCAGATTCAGAAGAGAGTCCAAGGTACAGGCCAAAGGTCCGGGGCAGGAGAAGGTAGCAAATCCAAGTAGGCAATCCAGAGGTCAAGGTCAGGAGAAGGCAGAGTAGTCAGGACGATCCGGGTTTGGCAACAGGTAAGACAATCTTCAAGGGTCAAGTACAGGATACAAACAGGAAGCAGCTTGTCAGGCGAACCAGCGTCTGTCTGGGCACAGAGGCCCTCCTTTTATAGGGCCGTTGAGGTCACATGAGGTGATGCCGCGCTACTGCGCATGCGCGCGCGCCGCTTGGCGGGAACACGAGTGCGCACGCGCCGCCGCATCTTCTCCCTGTCACTGGCTATGAGCCGGGAAGCTGAACCCGTGCGCCTGCGCACTAGCGTGCGCAGCGGACGGAAGCCCTGACAGTGCCCCCCCCTGAGGGGCGGCCTCCGGACGCCCAGGCTCTCCATCAATTCAGGGTGTTCTTGTCGGAAGATCTTGATTAATCTTGGGGCATGGAAGTTTCTGGATGGTTCCCAAGAATTATCCTCTGGTGGATAGCCCTTCCATTTTACTAAAAATTGAAGCTGACGACCCACCTTCCTGCAGCCAAGTAACGACTCTACCTCGTATTCTTCCACTCCATCAATTGTTATAGGTGGAGGAGGAACTTCTTCTCTGTTCGGGAAAGGACTGGGGACCAAGGGTCTCAGTAGGGAGGCATGGAATACTGGGTGTATTCTGTAGGAACTGGGTAAGGCAAGTTCAAAGGCCACAGGGTTTACCATCTTCTTTATTTCGAATGGTCCAATGAACTTGGGACCCAACTTCTTTGCAGGACACGCGATCTTAAGATGGGTAGTTGCCAGCCATACCTTCTCTCCAATCTTGAAATGAGGATTCTCCTTCCTCCCCTTGTTGTGATACTTTTTATATCCTTCCTGGGCGTGTTGCATGGCGTCTTGAAGTCTTTTGAAGTTGGTTTGAATGTAACTTATCCGTTCTTGTACAGCGGGCACCCGTGATTCAGAGACAACATTAGGGAGAAAAGATGGATGAAACCCAAAGTTAGCCCAAAACGGAGTCTGATTGGTGGTCGAATGGGAAGAGTTATTATATGCAAATTCTGCAAAAGATAATAGAGAGGACCAGTCGTCTTGTGCGGAAGAACAGAAACATCGTAAGTATTGTTCAAGAGTTTGATTAGTGCGTTCAGTTTGTCCATTACTTTGTGGGTGGTAGGCAGATGAAAGACAAATGTTGATATCCAAGGTTTTGCAAAGTTCTTTCCAAAATTTTGAGGTGAATTGTGGGCCCCTATCCGAGACGATGCTCTTGGGTACCCCATGGAGTCTAACAACCTCCTTGACAAAAATGTTGGCGGTCTCCAGGGCAGAGGGGGTGCCGATCATGGGCAAAAAGTGACTCATTTTGGACAGCCGATCCACTACCACTAGGATAGTGGTGAAGCCTTGTGATGGAGGTAATTCCACGATGAAATCCATCGAAATGTCGGCCCAAGGTCGTTCTGGGATGGGTAGAGGCCTTAGTAACCCCCATGGCTTTGCTCTAGGCCCCTTGTTTCGTTGACATGTAATACAGGAGGATACGTATTTTTGGCAGTCACCTCTCCAGCCTGGCCACCAAAAGGTGCGAGAGATATGTTCTGCTGTTTTCCGTACCCCAAAGTGCCCAGCTAGTTTATGATCATGTAGAGCTTTCAGGACTACAGGTCTCACCTCTGTAGGGACGAAAATCTTGTCTTGGAGCCAGAATAAACCTTCACGTCTCTCTAGGGTGTCCAGAATGGAATCCTTGCAGTGAGCCGAAGCGGTGGATAGAGTGGAGATCAGGTCAGTAGGTGTGAGAAGTAGAAAGTTCTGAGGAGTAAGAATGGTGCTGGGTTCTGATACCTGCGAGGACTCTGGGAAGATACGGGATAGAGCATCTGCCTTGCCGTTCTTTGACCCTGGCCGATAGGAAATGTGGAATGTGAACCTTGAAAAGAAGAGTGCCCAACGGGCTTGACGGGGTCTTAAGCGTTTAGCAGTGCGAAGGTATTCAAGATTTTTATGGTCTGTAAAAATGGTAATTGGGTGGACTGCTCCTTCGAGGAGGTATCTCCACTCCTCCAGCGCGGATTTAATGGCCAATAGCTCCCGATCACCAACGTCATAGTTCTTCTCGGCCGGATTGAGCCTTCGGGAGGCGAAGGCCACTGGGTGCAGCAGGGCTTTCGGCCCATGGCGTTGGGAGAGGATGGCGCCTGTGGCTGACTCCGAGGCGTCCACTTCCAGGACGAAAGGTAGCAGTGGGTCTGGGTGCCGTAGGATAGGAGCAGACGTGAAGAGGGTCTTTAGTTTGACAAAAGCTTCCTGGGCCTCCTGGGACCACTGAAAACGGCTGTGTAGGCGGGTCAGTTGGGTGATTGGACTCACAATGGCAGAGAAACCGGCGATGAACCTCCTGTAAAAATTGGCAAAACCGATGAATCTCTGTATAGCTCTTTTATCCTTAGGAGGTGGCCAGTCTACCACTGCCTTGACCTTTTGTGGGTCCATGGAGGTGCCTTTAGTGGAGATGATGAACCCCAGAAACTGTACGGTAGATCTTTCAAACTCGCACTTCTCAGCCTTAAGATAGAGCTGATGGGCTCTGAGGATGGTGAGGACCTTTCTGACATGTTCCCGATGTAGTTCCAGAGTGGCTGAAAAAACGAGAATGTCGTCTAGGTACACGACTAAAAAGTCATCCAAATATTTTCTAAAAATGTCATTAACCAGGTGCTGAAAAGTGGCTGGAGCATTACATAGGCCAAATGGCATCACCAAGTATTCATAGTGGCCAAAGCGAGACCTGAAGGCCGTCTTCCACTCATCCCCTGCACGGATTCTGACAAGGTTGTAGGCACCCCTTAAGTCGAGTTTAGAGAAAACTTTAGCTGACCGGAACCGCTGGAAGAGTTCAGGAATAAGTGGTAGAGGATATCGGTTCTTGATAGTGATTTTATTAAGTTCTCGATAATCAACGCAGGGCCTGAGTGAACCATCTTTCTTCCCAACGAAGAAAATACCAGCCCCTGCTGGAGAGGTGGATGGCCGGATAAAGCCCTTCTCGAGATTCTCATCAATATAGGCCTTGAGGGCCTTTAGTTCGGTCTCTGACAGAGGAAATATGCGCCCAAAGGGAATTGCGGAGCCTGTGAGCAATTCGATGGGGCAATCATAGGCCCGATGTGGTGGTAGATGGTCGGCCTTCTTTTTGTCAAAGACATCTTTAAAATCCTGATAGACCGGGGGAATGTGTTGAAGATTCTCTGATGTCGAGATGACCGATAGGACAGAGCAGGGAGTTGGAGAGATGCAGTGTTGGTGACAATATGGTGATGAGAAGGAGACCTCCTTCCTATTCCAGTGAATTTGGGGGTCATGAGCTTGCAGCCAAGGAAGTCCAAGGATAATTGGAAACATTGGAGAAGATATAAGATCAAACCGTAGAAACTCTTGGTGGCCGGAATCTGTGGTGGTGAGGATAGGTGAAGTCTCCTGAGTTACTGGACCAGATTGTGGAAGGGACCCATCAGCCAAATGGACCAATAGAGGATTTGTCTTGTTGAGGCAAGGAATGTGCCATTCCTTGGCGATAGAGATATCCAGGAAGCAGCTGCAAGCCCCTGAGTCAATCACGGCTGGTAGCCGGATCTTCCTTCCCGCTAGCTGTAGGGAAACAGAAAGAGTCACATAAGTTTGGGCCCGATTGACGGCTTGACAATTCATGAAAGGCTGAGGTGGCAACTTACTAGGCCGGATGGGACAATTCAGGAGGAAATGTCCTGAACCCCCACAATAGAGGCACAGATTGGATCTCCGTCTTCGTTGCCGTTCTTCCTGGGTAAGGCGGGGACGGACTAAACCCAACTGCATTGGTTCCCCTTCAGGGGCCGATGGACCGGATGGGACGGTCGGATAAGCAGCTGGTATCCTTGGGGAAACCCATATTGGTCGGGACCCTTGTATACGTTCTGAGCGACGTTCCCGCATACGTCGATCCAGTTTGGTGGCTACCTGGATCAACTCCTCCAACGAAGTAGGAGGCTCCACCCGGGCTAACTCGTCCTTCAGACTCTCCCTTAATCCCAGTCGATACTGGTAGAGGAGGGCTGCCTCATTCCAGGTGGTATCGGCAGACCATTTGCGGAACTCCGCCGTATAGTCCTCTACAGGCCTTTTCCCCTGAGAGAGGGTATGCAGGGTGGCCTCAGCCGTGGCCTTACGTTGGGGGTCATCGTAGAGTTGGCCCATTGCTTCAAAAAATGTATCAACAGTATTAAGGAGAGGGTTCCTTTGTTCCATGAGACCATGGGCCCAAGATTGGGGTTCCTCGGATAGAAGGGAGATGATAAACCCGACTTTGACAATCTCTGAGGAAAAGGTTCGGGGTTGCAGGGCAAGGTACAGGGAACAAGCATGTTTGAAGGACCTGAACTTCCTGCGATCACCCGAAAATCGTTCTGGAATTGGTACCTTGGGTTCAGGCACGGCCATCATCATGGCAGGTGGAGGTTGAGCTTGAGGTGCAGAAGTCCCACTAGTAGACCCGGAAGCTGAACTTGCTAGAGGGGCGGCCGTGGTCAATTGTTGGAGTCGAGTATCGACTTGAGCATAACCTTCCTGTAGTTTCTGTACCGCTTCCGTGAGGGCAGACACCTGCTGACATAACATGTCCAGTGGAGAAACCGCTCTGTTGGCCTCTGTCATGGCTGGTTCGTACTGTCATGAACTAGGTACTCACCGAGGCCAAGATGCCGAGAGCGGTTACCCTTGCGACTCGGCGCCCACTGCCCTGAAGGTGACACAGGGACGGTTGGCACCAAGAGGCACAAGCCACCGGGTGGATGGTGACCAGGCGTGGGCTCCTGATGTTGTAGAGAAGGGTAGACTGGAGCAGGTTAGTACGTCCACGAATTCCTAGTTGAGACACAGCAAACAGACTGGGGATCAAACACAGGCAGGTTAGGTAAATGCAGGCCGAGGGTCAAACACTGGTAGATTAGGTGCAAAGGTATCCTTGAGCAGGAGAGTCCAAGGCAGGCTAGGGATCAAACACTGGCAGATTCAGAAGAGAGTCCAAGGTACAGGCCAAAGGTCCGGGGCAGGAGAAGGTAGCAAATCCAAGTAGGCAATCCAGAGGTCAAGGTCAGGAGAAGGCAGAGTAGTCAGGACGATCCGGGTTTGGCAACAGGTAAGACAATCTTCAAGGGTCAAGTACAGGATACAAACAGGAAGCAGCTTGTCAGGCGAACCAGCGTCTGTCTGGGCACAGAGGCCCTCCTTTTATAGGGCCGTTGAGGTCACATGAGGTGATGCCGCGCTACTGCGCATGCGCGCGCGCCGCTTGGCGGGAACACGAGTGCGCACGCGCCGCCGCATCTTCTCCCTGTCACTGGCTATGAGCCGGGAAGCTGAACCCGTGCGCCTGCGCACTAGCGTGCGCAGCGGACGGAAGCCCTGACAAGCTTGATGTGCCTGCCGCCCAGCTCGATGTGCCTGCTGCCCAGTTAAAGTTGCCTGCCGCCCAGCTTAAGAATCCGGAGCCCGCTGTCTGCCCTGAAGTGCCTGATGCCCAGCCTGAAGTACCCCTACCCATTGTTCTGATTGATGCCTTAGACTTTGGACAACTACAACCAGTTGGAGCGTCCAGAGGCCGTTCCTTTGAGGGGGGGTACTGTCAGGAAATGTTCCATCCGCTCAGGTGTTACTTGAGGACAATTATTTCACTCTTATAAATACCCGGCAAGCCCATACATGCTTGCCTTGGTATCGCTCTCTCCAGGTGGCCCTGGCCATGTTATCTGTATCTGACCCGACCCGACCTGATCTGATCTATCCCAATCCTGTCCCTCCTGTCTCCTGCCTACCTTGGATCCCTGCTCTGCAGCCCATTCATCCGTCCTCTCCCTTTCCTGCTGGTTCCCTATCCTTACCCATCTACTGACCCCCCTGTGTATGACCTCGGCCTGGCTTTACGTTTACGATTCTGGTATTGCCCATTTATTGTATATATTATTTGTTTGTAGTTTGTGGTTGGTAGTGCACTGTTTGTTTTCACTTCTTGTCATTTATTTAAATAAACGCTTATTATTTCACTTACATATGTTTTGGGTTTCCTCTGTGCAGTCCACACAGTCTGGTCTACTAATTCCCTGATAGACTGCTCCTGAGTGTCCGCTCTATCTCATGCATACTTTTATAGCTGTCTCTACCAGCTGAGCCTGTCCATAATGGGAAAACCATGGGAATCCTTTGTCAAAATAAATTTGTAAAATATATATATACTGTATATCATATAAAGTATCAGTTTAAAATGTTTAAACTGTAAAAACAAAGCATCACATTTTATCTTTTCTCAGCTTTTTAACCAGAGTATTAGGTGTTCCCCCATAGGTTTGGGCAGCTGGTGTGCCAGGGCACACCCTAATCACTGAGGGCATTGCTGATTCCACCTATTGCCTGGGCTTCCCCCTGTGTTGCGCCACCCCACAGTGCTGCTGGCCCTGTGTTCATTCATAATTGAAGCATAGTAAACGTTTTACTCTGCTTCAGTTTGTGAATGAACAGGAAGCCGCTCAGCACAGAGCACTTCCTATTAATTCACTGGCCAGTGTAGCTGAGGGTGCAGAGAAAGGCATGTGTGTTTGAGCTTTGTTGTGCACACCCTAATACAATAGGCTGCACACACCTATGTATGCACAGGCTGCTTCACCACAGTCTGTATGGGGTCATCACCAGATCTCATTTCTCCTGGAAGACTAAAGCACAACTCCACTTTTTCAGTAAAAATTGAGAAATTCCCACTTTATGTTTAATGTGTTCCCATTCATACAGCATAAGTATAATGTTTATTTTTTTATTTTTAATCTTGTCTTATAGTTGTTTTTCAGAAGTAGGTCTCATGGCTGACTGTCTGTCCTCATTAACATACAATGCAAGAAGCCTAGCTTCTAAACTTTTAACCCTTTGTTAGGACAGATGGTGTTCAAATCCATTTACAACTGGTAATGCAGAGGGTTACTTAAGACAAACACAACAAGAACTAGTAGGGTTTTAAAGGGCTGGAAGCTCTAGAATTAAGCATCCAAAGAGTTAAACTGTAATTTTAAAATACTTTTTTTAAGTTATGCTATGTGAATGAGAACTTGTACTAAATATAAAGTTGATATTATCCCAATTCAGCAGCAGAAATGGAAATACGCTTTAAAACTGTAAACCCTTGCAAACCACTTTGACCTACAGGTAAGCCTCGATTAAGGCTTACCCGTAGGTCCAAGAAATATCTCCTTAACCTTCATGGTTAAGGAGATATATTACAAAAATATTATACAAAAATAGGGCAGCGCAAGTGAAGGCAAACATGCCGTCACTTACTGCTCCCGCGTGCATGTGCTGGAGTGACGTCATTGCTGCTCCGGCCACTCACAGCGCCAGAGCAGCGATACCCAGAAGAAGATGGACGCTTCGTGCTACAGGGGACAGCGGTGACATCGCTGGCTCCTGTGTCAGGTAAGTGACACATAATGGGCTAATATCAGGGTTCACTTCCTCTTAGTGAAATTGGCTTACGTTTTGTTTCCCTTGGTTCTTTGTGTCCCGCCTCATTAACATGCTAATGAATTTTGTAGATGCAACCCTCCCATTTTCAATACATACCTTTTTTTTTAGACACAATTATTGCCGGTGGGTGGAGGCCAGCACGGTGCTTTTTATAGCTTCCTCAAAATATCACAGCACCCAGCCTCAGTACTCCTCCCAAGAATTATCATTCCTAATGCAAGTAGTATTATGGCTCTTGGGAAGAGTTATGAAAATACCAAAATGCCTTGATGGGTTAATGTTAATCTTTAGCAATGGGCATTGCTAGGCAGGCTGCCTATGCGTGCAGACTGCCCTTGGTAACACCCAGATGTTGTGCTGAACCTACATGATTGAAAGAAGGAAAGGGCAGGTCAAGGAAAGTAGGGCTGGGGAGGAAAGAGTTAGATAATCCTGGATGTCCTCCAGCCTTGAAATGAGTTGGGCTCTTTTTAACTTGCTGCACCTTCTTTTGCACACTTTGAGAAGACATGAGAAATAGTAAAATCAGAGTAAGCTATTTCAGTACAGTTAAGGAACTGTGAAAGCCTGAAGGTAAGGTTACCCATTCAGCCCACATGGTGAGTATGGAGGAATGTATGCATAGTTTTAGACACAACACCCATGGCCCTGTGAATATCTAAACTGTGACTGCATCTGGTTGGATGCAGTAACTGTTTGGCTGAGAATTTTTAACCCAGGACATTCCATTTTAACAACTTTTACTAAATCGACCAGCATAAGGCCCCTTTCACACTGGGGTGGGAGCTGCGGCGACGGTAAAGCAGCGCTATATTTAGCGCTGCTTTACCGTCGTTTTACCCGCAGGATTCGGCCGGTAGCGGTGCGGTTTTAACCCCCGCTAGCAGCCGAAAAAGGGTTAAAATCCCCCGCAAAGCGCCGCCATAGCGGCGCTTTGCGCCGGTATTGCCGCGGTATTACTGCGGTGTCCCATTGAAATCAATGGGTAGGAACGGTATAGGAGTGGTGAATACGCCGCTCCTATACCTTTTCAAAGATGCTGCTAGCAGGACTTTTTTTTCCGTCCTGCTAGCGCACCGCTCCAATGTGAAAGCCCGCCGGCTTTCACACTGGAGTGAATGGGGCCGTTTTTTTTTCAGGCGGTGTACAGGCGCTATTTTTAGCGATGTACCGCCTGAAAACCGCCCCAGTGTGAAAGGGGCTTAATACTGGAATTCAGCTTTGAACCATGTAACAAGTGTTGATAACTATGAGCCTGAGCAGATTTGTGGAAAGTCAAGCAGTTGTTTTAGATTATCATGTGATCTGTTTGAAGTAAGATAATATCTTACAGTAAATCTCCTGAAGACGGTATCAGGTTAGTAAGATAAAAGTGGATCTCATGTCAAGAGGAAATCACTAAAAAGGGACATATAAAGATGAGTTTGGTTTAGTATGTTATTCAGGATATGAGTTTCATAATCCTCTCAAACTTTAAGACCCCACACAAACCCAGTAACAGAAATGTATGCGACAAATCTAAATGTGGATTTGGAGACTTTTCAGAGGTTTTAAATTAGTGAACTTTGTTTCCAATAAATAGCCATATGTGATTTAAAACCCTTTGGGCTGTTAAACATTTTTTGAATACCAGTATAATTACTATTAGCAACCTGTATTTATGTGCATGTGATTCTAGTTTCGATATGTAAAGCATTTTCTGTATGGTTCACTTGTTTTTTATATACTGTAAAAGCATTGCAGTTTACTGCCTAAATTCTTTTGAAGTAATACCATTTATATAGTTAATTTATGTGTATAAAATTGGTCATTTGGATCTTTTTATTGTTTGCATCTGCCTTATCTGCCTTACAGTTCTGTCAGTTTTAAAGCATAAGTTGAAGACATTTGCAAGTCATGAGAGGGTTGCGTGCTATACTCTTGGGAAACAGTTCTAAAATTACCTAATTTACCATTAAAGCTAATAAAAGCTGAGTACTAGACCTCTTTATATGGCAGATATTTCTCTAACAGCGCAGTCCACCATTGCTAAAAAATCCAAAATGATGTCTTATTAGACGAAACGTGTCGTGTCAAGTCTTATGTTTGGGAGATGATTTGATAAAACGCTGTATCTTCATGCTTGATGTGAGTGCTCTATACTTTTAAATACATTTCGTATTGATGGTTTTATCTTTTATGACTGTTGGACTACATGACTGAGAGAGAGGGCCTTACCCCATAAGGACACAGTGTCAGTCCGCTTGAGCCATCTTACAGACCACCACCTTGGAGATATATATTTCCTACAGCTTGTTTGACTCAGTGCTGCTGGCATTTGAGACCACGAATTCTGATAAGCGTGTTTTAACCCTTCCTTGGGTGGTGGATGTAAACACCCTGGTGACCTCTTAAGTGGACACTTGTAGCTACTCTTAACAGCAACTGAGATAAACAGCTGTGGCTTTTTCTATATGGACTTTTTACATCTATCTATTTGATTATTTGCACTTATATGCACTTGGCACTTTTTAATGAATATATATACTTAGCCATGTACTAAAATTCATTTTTTGTGTTTATATTTATTTTTGATTGTTTTATCTTGCACATTCACTTTGCAATATTGATCACATGTTGGACATTTATTGCGCAGCACTTTTCTTGTTTTTGATTGCTACACAATCTTCTATCAAGTTGTAGTGCTAGCAGATGTCCACTTATGAAGGAATTGCAGTATCCTATTGGAAAACATTCATGAACCTTTGTTTAAGAGTAGTGGCTTCCATCTTATAATTTGTCAAGGTAGTAAAATTTCTGCGAGCCACAGGTATTGGCCCTCCAGTACACCCCCTACTAATGCTATTGGATGAAAGCTTTCTGCATGCAAAAATTATTTGAAAAAGTAGACTTCCTGTAAACCTTTGTGGAGAGGCCCAATATGTCCAATAGTAATAGTTAAATCCAAGAATGTAATAATCCTTGCACAAAAAGCATTTGTAAAAGTGGAATGTATGTTTTCCCAAATATTCCATAAAACATTTCCTCCAGAGAGCCTTTCCGCAAAATCAACACATCACTGATGTATATGTACAAGACCAAAATTCAGGAACATCAATATGTATTCATTACCAAATATTTTTTTTTGTCCATGTAACAAGACTTTGGTGAATGCCTGGGGAACATTTAGTGGACATCATGCTTGGCATTAGTAGCAGCCTTTAACCACTTGCTTACTGGGCACTTAAACCCCCTTCCTGCCCCGACCAATTTTCAGCTTTCATTGCTGTCACTCTTTGAATGACAATTGCACGGTCATGCTACAGTTTAACCAAATGAAATATTTTAAAAAAAATTTCACACAGATAGAGCTTTCTTTTGGTGGTATTTAATTGCTGCTGGGTTTTACATATTTTGCTAAATAAAACAAAAAGTGTACGAAAAAAAAAAAAAACTGTTTCATAGTTTGTTATAAGATTTTGAAACCAGGTAATTTTTCTCCTTCACTGATGTGCGCTGATGAGGCTGCACTGATGGGCACTGATAGGCTGCGCTGATAGGCACTGATAGGTGGCACTGATAGGCACTGATAAGGCAGGACTAATGGGCACTGATGGTTGGCACTGATGGTTGGCACTGACCGGCAGTGATAGGTGACACTGAAAAGCGGCACTGATAGGTGGCACTGATGGGCACTCATGGGTGGCACTGATGGGCACTGGTAGGCGACACTGATAGGCAGCACTGATCTATGGCACTGATTATTAGACACTGGTGGGCATTGATGGGTGGCACTGTGGGCACTGGTAGGTGGCACTGTGAGCACTGGTAGGTGGCACTGTGGGCACTGATACATGGCACTGGTAGGTGACACAGTGGGCACTGGCAGGTGACACTGGTAGGCACAGCCGCAGCTTTCTGAGTGAGAGACCGATGTCCCTCTGACAGAAGCCGGGGATCAGCTTTTTTTTCCCCTCACGCTGATAGCGAGAGGAAAAAAAATACTAATTAACGAGCTTCTGTTTACATCACATGATCATTGGCTAACAGCCGGGATCGACCCCTTACTCGGATCTGTGATCAGCGGAGTCTCATAGACTCTGTGATCACAGACTGCGCTTGCTTGGGAGGATGTCCATGGACGCCCTCCCGGCAATTAAGGCCCATGCTGCAGCTGTCTTTCGGCTATAGCATGGACGGTAAGTAGTAAGTAGTACATTTTATAAATGTATTATGTTTTAAAGGATAAGTTCACCTTTTGAACATGTTACTGTTTTTAAGGGGGAACATGTAACACGTTCCAGCATCTGCAGCCTCCCTGCACTGGTGAGAGCGCTCTTAGTCCATTGCTCTTCCTGCTCTCAGGTAACTGCTTGCCTGTACAAGGGAAAAGCAGATCGCTATCCCGAGTGTCAGCAGGGTTCTGAGATTGCACCCACATTCTGCTGATCACAGGTGCAATGCTCAGGCTCCTTAGAAAAAATAATACGTCCACATTTTATTACCTGCAAAAGGTGAAATTATCCTTTAAGAGAAATGTAAGCATTTCAGTCATAAACTTATTGTGCAAACATTTTCCAAATGGTTTTGCACTTAACTTCCATAACTTAACATAACTTCCAAACATTTTTTTATAGGAAAGAATACGTGAAGAACGGCTTTAACATATACAGCATGTATACGTAATATCACAAGGCAGACTCTTGACATAAAGTATGAGCTCCATAATATACTGGCGGAAAAAGTGTTTCAGCACTCAACACTTAATAATTACTTCACTTTTGGATCGACCCAGCTCTTGTCACAGCTGCATCTCCTCTCTCCTATCTCCTTCTACTCACAGGGCCTGAGGCAGCAGCAAGCAGGTGCCATTGGCTCCTGCTGCTGTCAATCAAATGCTGTGAGGAGGGAGAGGGGGGTGGGGCCAAGCCTTGCTGTGTGTGACAAAAAAAGCACACAACCCAGCTCAGGATCGAGCTTGCACGTCTGCCCCCAAAGCAAGCGGTTTGCTGTGGGAGCAGACAGAGAAAAGGAGGAGCCAAGAGAGCTGGTGGGGGACCCCAGAAAAGGAAGATCAGAAGAGCAAGTATAACTTGTTTATTATTTTAATGAAAAAAAATGTAACTTTAGTAAGGCTTTGTGACGTACTGGCACACCGCACGATGAAAACTATCTGGATTGCTATGCTCTGTGTAAGATTAGCAATCAGGCTCTTCAGTGTGCTGCCAAAACAATGCAGTTTTTATACTTCTAAGCACACACTTGTAGAGATCTGCTCCCCTCTACTGTCTGAATTTTGTAAATGCCTGTAAGTATATTATGTATGCAATGCACTTCACATCCCTGGGTTGTTGGCTTTGAAACCCTGGAAGGAGGAAGCGGATAGACAGAGGGAGAGTTTCAGACACATGTCCTGTCCAAGCTGCTAAATCTCAAGCCAGAATGGACTGTTATAAACTACTAGGGAAGGATGAAAGTGCAGAGTAGATAGGCTGACTCTGAGTTCCTGTGCTACACCACAGTTCCTGCCGTTGAGAGGTTCCCTTTCAGGTTGGTCGGACAGCAGTTGTAGGATACCCCTATGACTACTGATCTTGTCTTCAGGTCTCCACACAAAGACAGATGCCACATCATCCTCAAGGGCCACTGCAACTTGGCTTTGCTGCAACATTCATCTAGAAGTATCTCTATTAATAACTATAAATACTGGTGTCCTTAATTTCACCAGTACTCCTTCTTTTGATGTACTGTTATTAATCTATTTTAATATAAATCGTGTATTATTTCTATGCTGGTGTGCATTTTTATACTTATGGTTAACATTATATGCTGGTTGCAGTAGTTCTTCTGCTTCCAATTACTTTGTTAAAATTACTGATTAATTTCTCAGAATAGAATCACTTCTCACAATCCCCACCAAAAGAGGGCTACACCCTCAAGAAAAAAACATTATTTATGTGTCATGCAGCCTGATTGCTTAACAAGTTAAAAAAATAAGATTTCAATTAGGTTTTAACCTAATTATTTGTGATTTAGAGCATGCAACTACAAACATTTCAGTCCTCTGTTTAGAATGTGTGTGACTTCTTTTCCCATTTTCTTCTTTTATATCATGGGCTTTTTAACCTAATTCTTCTTCTTTACCTCGGTCTACATTTAAGTTCTTGATCTAAAGAAAAGCTACTGTAGAAGGCTTATACTGCAATCACTTGTATACTCATGACTGATGAGCACAGAACATTGACAGAGCTTTCAATATTATCTCAGCATGTTGACTGATACTCACTTGATATTTCTATTCAGCATTTTATTTTACCCAGCATGCAAGGTACATAATGGTAAAAAAAAAAAAAAACATCTGGATAGAATTCCTGTGTTACATAATAGGCCATCCTCGTGAGTAATATTGCTTTATTGGAATGAGCAGCTTTCTTTTTAATAACCCAGGCAGTGCAATGGATTACAAACATCTGCAAACAGAGCTAGATTTACCTTGAAAAAAAAGAACAGAATAAAGAAACATGGACTATATATAATTTCTATATCTGTTATGAAACAAAAAGACCATTCCTAAAACAATTAAAACAACTTAAATTTTTAGATAGATTTGAGCCATGATAAATATGACATTCTAGACATTTCTTTCATTTATACAATGTTTTAGCTTCTGTGAACAACTTACAGTTGTAGGCAGGTTGCCTATTGTAAGTTAGCTAATTATGACTGCCCTAAGCCAAGTTGAAGGGGTTAATGTTTTGGAGCCTCTCTCGAGCTAAGTTTACTGGCTTTTTGGGGTCCAGCCTCCCATCCTGTGTGTTTATAAAAGGGAGAGAGACCTGGATCCCCGGGAGTCGTCATCTGTGATAACTGAGGTTAAACTGTAGAAATAGGAGTGGTAAGGGAAAAGAAAGGTGACGTGGGGGTGGGGACAAGGAAGAAGGCGGTATGAGCAAGGGAGCATAGATGGTAGGGCATAAAGTCCTCCATGGGAGGAAGAAGTAAGGACTGGACGGATTACTCAGATTGCGAGAGTGTGTTTGACTAAGCATTGTTATAGACAAAATTCTGCCAGGGCCTCCATGTAGACCTGAAAGTCTCTTTGGTGTTATGTTGAGTAGTGGTAAGATCTTCCATGTCTCTGATCTCATTAAAGCGGAGCTCCAGGCTCCTTCAGAAAAAAATATATTTTATTTTTAGGACACTTACCTGTCCACGAATCCAGCGGTTTCTTCACCCGAGCTAATTTTTTAATCTGCTCTCGAATGCACGGCTTCTAGTTTCTCAATGCGTTTCGTGGCTGGATAGTTGCCACTCATCAGGAGTGAGCATGTGATCTGAAATATAATGATATAAAGGTTGCCATAAGGACCATAACCCATCAGGGAGATACTAGAGAAATCGGATAAATCAAGCTCTATTAAGTTACTTACAATCAGTAAAGCTGTATGTGGGAGGTGCACTGCCGGGGGCACCCGGGAACATCTTGCACGGGAACTGTAGGAATGTGATCCATGACCGCAATCCATGGCATCAGCACAGGCGAACCAGCATCTAAGCTGTTGGCATCTCTCTGAATATAAAAAGAGGGGATGAGGAAAAATAATGACTAGGTGACTTCTGTGAACATTAATAAATGTTGCAATTACCATGGTACACAGTGTACCCCAATGGTAGTGTGGGGTGCACAGAGGTAAATGTAGGTTCGGATGGTGCAACAAGTGGAAGGGGATTATATAAAATATAATAAAATGCATAAAATTTGATATTGTGAGTGAAGATATTAAACCAACCTTTAGGGCTAAATACAGCATAACGGTGAAGGGACAACAAACAAAGCCTTGGCCAAGTGCAACGCCACCAACAAAGTCACTTCATAATTGTGGTAATATCCCAAAAATTTGTGATACAAGAGAGAGCCCAACAGAGACACTGGGCTGTCCAACGGCGGACCTTTATGGATGCAGCCTGGGCACATCCCAACGTCACGCACATGCAGAGGAGGGGAGGGGGCATCACCATCCCGTCGGCATAAACTCCCATGGCTTTCAGTATCATCTCTATGCTGACGACACACAAATCTATCTCTCTACACCTCACCTCAATTCTTCAGTCTCCTCTCGCATTGCTAACTTATTAACTGACATATCAACATGGATGTCACACCACTTCCTTAAACGTAATCTTTCTAAAACTGAGCTCATCATTTTTCCACCAGCCAATGCCCCCTCCCCTGACTTCTCCATCAAGATCAACAATACAACCATCAGTCCCTCCCCCCATGCTAGGGTGATAGGTGTAATCCTGGATTCTGACCTGTTCTTTCAGCCCCAAATCCAATCACTGTCCAAATTTTGCAGATTTCACCTCCATAACATTTCCAAAATATGCCTCTTTTAAAGCTTTGAAACCACTAAGCAACTTACGCACTCCCTTGTTATGTCTCATCTTGATTATTGTAACTCCCTCCTCATTGGCCTATCTCTCTGCAAGTTATCCCCTCTTCAGGCTCATCCACCTTACCAACCATTCAGTATCCGCCACCCCTCTCTGTCCAATCACTCCATTGGCTTCCCATTGCCCAACAAATAAAATTCAAAACACTAACAATAACATACAAAGCCCTGTATACTCTCCCCCGAGCTACATCACCAATCTTATCTCCAAATATCACCTATACTGTCCTCTCCACTCCTCCCAAGTCCCCCTGCTCTCTAGCAACATTGTCTCCTCCTCCCATGCTCCTCTCTAGGACTTCCCCAGAGCCTCTCCCTTCCTCTGGAACTCATAACCCCAATCTGTCCAGTTATCTCCTACTCCCTGAAAACTCATCTCTTCAGGGAGGCCTATCCTGCCTTCAGCTAACAATCAAATCTTCTAGTTCCCTGATCAGTTCATCCATCACAGCTACTAACTTTTGTTTGACAAGCCCCTCCATATTAAATTTTAAGCTCGCATGAGCAGGGCACTCCTAACCCTCTTGTATTTTCTCTCTTTATATTGTAAAGTGCTGCGCAAACTGTTGGCTCTATATAAATCCTGCATAATAATAATACTAATATTTAGTAGGAATTTAGTAGAAATTTCATAAAAAATAGCTGTGTTTGTATCGGCTAATAATGATTTTGTGTATTTTTAGTGAAAATATTGTTTTATTAAACATTTGGGCAAATATTACGGGGCCTTAAAAATCAGTAGCACCTTTTTATTCTACTGGTCATATACTTTCAGAAAATGTATGGTTTGGGGAGTCTTTTACAAAACTCTGATGGTCTGGCCACATGAGTAATGCAGACCTTCACTAAAAAAAAATAACAATTACTATTATAATTACTATAACAATAACTTCCCCCAACTACTGTTTTTCTGTTAAACCTTCTTCCTGACTCATCTCTCATCAAATCTCCTCCTTAACCCTCCTGGGATACTAATGTCACATATCCAAGGAGGCATTGATTTTTATCATTCATAGAACAACATGTAACATATGAGGCACCAGATCTTGCACATGCACAGATGGAGATCTGACACCATTTCGGTTTATATGTTGTTCTATGAATAATGAAAAGTAATGGATGGTAAGCACAGATCAATACAGCATAACAAAAGTAGAGAAGATAAAGGGGAAACAGACAATTTTTTTTTTTTTTTTAGCCCCCGCTCACACCTATGCGAATTAGATGTGGCTTACACCACATCCAATTCGCAGGACATTTCAAAATACATTAATATAAATGAGGCTGGTTCACATATCTGCGGTGCATTCGCACGCCGCATTGCACAAAAAACGTGTGCGTTTTCTAGGCAGTGCGGTCCGGCTCAGGTGCAAATTCAGGCCCATTATCTTCTATGGGCACGCATCTGATTCGCAGATGTGTGAACAGGATAAAATACTGATACAATCCTGAGCTGATACTGTGGCAATCCTGAGCTGATACTGAGCAAAAACTGACACGAAACGCTGAACAACTGAGTTTTCTCTTCGCAGGGAAACCTGAGCTTCAATTCGCACCGCACATGTGTGAACCCAGGCTTAAAGATAGGATATTGTTCGATCTTTCAATTTTACATACATATAGTTTAGTTGCTGTTTCCATTCAAAGAAAACCAATTTTTACCTTACAAAGCATTAGTTCAAAGTTTTTATGTGAATCAAGTATGTGGAGAATTGTGTGATTTTTCAGCTCCAGAAGGATTTACCCCCTTCATGACCAGGTAATTTTTTTCTATTCGGTACTGTGCTACTTTACCCGCTTCAACCCCAGAAGATTTTACCCCCTTCCTGACCAGCGCAAAAGTTATAGCGTCTACAAAATAGGGGATAGTTTTATGCCATTTTTATTATAAATTACGGACACATCGGATACTTTTGACACTATTTTGGGACCATTGTCATTTATACAGCGATCCGTGCTATAGAAAAGCACTAATTACTGTGCAAATGACACTGGCAGGGAAGGGGTTAACCACTAGGGGCAATGAAGGGGTTAAGTGTGTCCTAGGGAGTGGTTCTAACTGTGGGGGATGGGCTTTAACTCCCAATGACAGTGAGCAGTGATCTCTATCATGACACAAGGCAGAACGGGGAGATGCATTGCTTACATAGGCACTTCCCCGTTATGCGGCTCCGTGGCGAGATCACCGGGAGACCGGCAGACATGTAGTCCGCCGGTCCCATGGGCACGGTCACACTGTACGCGACGGGTGCACGAGGTACGGGTACAGGTACGCCCATTTGCCCACCGCTGCCATTGTGCCGACATATATCGGCATGCAGCGGTCGGCAAGTGGTTAACTAACAATTGCGCGGTCATGTAATGCCCAAAAAAATTTATATATTTTTTTTTCACACAAATATAGCTTTCTTTTGGTGGTATTTGATCACCTCTGGGCTTATGATTTTTTATTATATAATCAAAAAAAATTTTGGGAAAAAAAAACTATATTTTTTAGTTTCTGCTCTAAAAATATATCCCATAAAAAATCAAAAAAATCTAATCTCTTAATACATTTTGGCCAAAATGTATTCTGCTACATGTCTTTGGTAAACAAAATTTCACTAAGTGTATATTGATTTGTTTGCGTTAAAGATATAGTGTCTACAAACTATGGGATATATACTGGAATTTTTATTTATCCTTTTTTTAATACTAGTAATGGCGGCGATCAGCGACTTATAACAGGACTGCGATAGTGTAGTGGACAATCTGACACTAACTGACGCTGGGGGGAACTAACTAACTGCCACTGACATCACCAATTCCATAATTACAGTGATCAGTGCTAATGATATGCACTATCACTGTACTAATGACACTGGGCAGGAAGTGATTAACATCTAGGATGATCAACGGGTTAAATATGTGCCTAATAATGTTTATGTATTTACTGTGTTCTGCTTTTACTGGAGATCTAGTTGTTTTCATTCCCTGCTTAGCAACAAGATCCCCTGTCACTGAACACAGCTCTGCATTGTTTACACTCACAGAGCTGTGTTTGGTGAAAATCAGAGGTGATCACTGGAGGACGGCAGTCAATCATTGTCCGGGACCCGGTGAACGCCAAATGCTGTGACAAATCAGTCAACGGTCAGCAAACAGTTAAAAAAATAATACTTTTGTAATAATACTATTGTTTTAAAAAAATTAAGCAAAGATAAGTACCTACTTGTCTCCATAACGATTTTGAATTCTGGTGACATGCAGAGTTGCTATACAGGTGTTTCCTGTTAAATCCTAAGAACTTTGTAGAGCATGTTTGGGTTACTTATCCCATCTGCACAGAAATATGGCATTGTATTGAATACTTTCAACTAATGCAAAGCAGAGATACACAGACTTTTAAAAATAGAAGTCAGACCTGCTTACTTCATCCAGTTTGTGTTCAGGGTCATCATCATCATAACATAAAAATAATTAACATACTGTATTCAGTATATATTTAGCAAGCAGAGAGAAAAATAATGACCTGTTAACTTTGCAACATTCACCATTGATAGGAAACAGAATAATAAGCAGGGAAAAATAAGTAAAATATTGTATATAGTGAAAATAATGTAAAAATAAAAATACACAATATGTATAGAAAAACACAATTCACTGATGTAGCAGCACCGCTGTCATCAGGAAGCACTTCCTGGTGACGCATTATTCATGCGAAACGCGTTGAGGCATAGTGGAGTGATACATACGTCATTTCCTGCCCCTGGGTACCACCACATCTGAGGATTGGAATGCATGCTGGCTTCACTGCAGGGAGAGGCATGACAGCCACAGATATGGATTGCTGGATAAACTTAGTGCCAGTCAAAGGGCACTTTTATATGTGAGTTGGCATTTATAAACTGGATGTTTTTTGTATATTTTTATGTATTGAATAAATATGTTGCACAATGATGGCATTCTCTTATTACACGACTGAGTAGGAGGGGAGATCATAATAGTGGTCACAGGATCCCTGGTGGATTGGATGATCAAGCTTATAATTAATTGATGGTTATCTGGTGAGTGAGAATTTTGGATGGTGGAGAATTACACACAATATTTGCGGTGGACAGCATTCACAGCACGGAATCGGATTACACAAAATGAATTATGTATGGATGGACATTTTATTTTAATATTTTAGATTTATGCTTAAATATTTGGGAACAGTACACTGTTCTGTTGGTATATTTAAAAGTGTATATTTATATATATTACAGTTAGTGTGGCTATCTATACATACAGTATAATTTAGCAGTTTTTTTAATTGCACATAAAAGGTTCCCTAAAAAGAAGCTCATTTGCTAGGCCATATCTAACAGATATTACACATTTTCCATGTATTGGCTTCCTCAGGAGACCCTATTAGGGAACAAATCTCAAAATATATAAACATACAGTACATAATTACATATAACATAAAAGACAACAAGAAATTGATTGCTAGGCCCTCGGGTGGCAATCAGGACACCCAGAATAAGGGACGTGGCACATCCTAGTAGAGGTTTGAAAAGTGAATGAAGAAATGGACATTTAAGGCACATGTAAAAAATTATAACAATTTTTAATAGTTCACAATTCAAATATACAAATAAACGTTAATCAAAACCGTTTGGTTAGACAATATAAACAAAAAAAAAAATTATAATGAAAAGAAACAAGAAAAAATAAAAAACAAGGACCCATAGATCCACTCCAAAGGATGAGTGCCACTGATATACTTCCTGTGGGGTATTGGTGACTGAGTCAGTGAAGCCTCCACTAGGATGTGACATATATTGATGGGTGTCTATAGGTCCTAAACGATTTAAAATCACTTGGTGCTTAACATGTTTCGTGATTTTCATAAATATTGCTTCCTCAGGAGCTTCATACTGGTATAAGAGATGTCTCAAATCTGCCCCGCCGGTAGAGTGTCGTTGCTGCCCAACCACAATCTGCCCCTCCAGATGGATTTAGTGAGAGGGGAAGACCCCAGGGGTCTAACAGGGACCCCCCATAAAATACTAAAGCAGCCAATCCGAAATGCAGATTGCAAGATGGGGGTGCATCAGGTAACAAGAGTTTTATTAGAGGGTATTTCACCAGGACTGGATATGTGCATTTAAGAATGGATCATTCATAAAGGCTTAAGAAATGCTGTCTGCCAAAATTACCGATCAAACAAGATCCTCAGAAGCAATGACAGGTAGTTTTAAGGGTATCCCGACTCCACCGGACACCTGAACATAAACATATATTACATATAACATAAAGCATAAACACAATAATAGCAGAATACTCACATAACTGCAATCCAAGTTTTATTTGTGTTGCACTATATCCAAATAGACGAAATGACCCAGGTTGACTCAAAGTATTGAAAGGGCACGTTGGAGTTTTAGTGTCTAATAGGAGGCCCCAGAGGGCAGTGCATAACCTAACAAATTAAAATAAATCTTTTTCAAATAATCTATACAAAAATTACCTCCCTTTAAACTATGGGAAGGCAGAGGGTCTATGGGCATACATGGATTTTATAGATAGAAGTTACTCAAAAAAATGTACAGCTAGTGGACCCTACTTCTGCAAAACCCAGAAGTCAGGCAGCATGACGTATGCTGTAAATAAAGTGAATACGAATACCACAGTATGTCAGTCAAAGATTCCCCTAAAAAATAGACTCCAAGAAAAAAATAGGGGAAATTCTCATGTTTGCAGGAAATAGGGTCCAAATACTGACATTAAATTGCTTCAAAACTTTTATGCCGACCCAACAGTGCACCTCCACGTGGATTCTAATATGGGGGGCTCTTATTAGCCACTGAAACTCCAATGTGTGTTTTTCCATGCTTTGAGGCGACCTGGGTCATTTTTTCTATTTGGATATAGTGTCACACAAATAAGATATTGGTTACATGTGAATACTCGGCTATCATTTGTGTGTATGCTTTAGGTTATATGTACTTATATATTTTGCAAATAATTTTAATTTATTCTCTAATATAAATAGGGACTCCTGAGAAAGACAATACATGGCAAAACATGTAATATCTATTGGTTTTGACCTAGCAGAATGAGTGCCTTTTTAGGGACCCCCTTATATGCAATTTGAAACTGTACTAAAATGTTTTTATGGATGTAGAACACATTTATGTTGTGAATGTTGTGTTGTGAATAAATACTCAGCATTTTAACCAGTCGAATGTTCACTTTCCTGGAGTTATGCGTGGCACCTTAAAGTCCTTTTACTTCTATTTTTGTTCTTCATACAGAGTTACTAAAATAAAGTATATTCTTATGCAAGAAAAAGAAAAGATAATTGCATGTTTCTAACAGGACACAGTGTAATTACCTAACCAGGGTAAAATAGTAGGAAAATAATAAAATAATGATATATCTATTATGGGCAGAAACATATCATGACACATGGGTATTAAAAGAAAAAAGTTCAGTACAATGCACATTAACTGGTAGCAACCAATTAGATTCCTTTCATGGATATCATAGCAGAAAACTTTAGAATCAGATTGTTTTCTGGGAGTTATGACACTTTACATTTTCTATGCACTGTTTTATTGAATATGTCATCTGCATTATGGATATTCCTTTCTGCCATACAACTTTAATCCATATGATTTATGTAATCTCTAAAGTCCATTAAAAGACCAACTCCAGGAAAATGTTTTGCTTTTCTTTGTTTTAGTTTTTTTAGATTCTGCATTTTTATTAATGACTTCACTGATGAGAAACTGGTTAACTTTTGTCTCTGTAATGGGAATTGAGAGCAAAAGGAGTCACCCAGCGAAGGAAGGCACAGGCAGCAATGCAAACTTCCCAAAGACTCTAACAGCACATGCAAAAACAAATCTTAATGACATTCTAACCCTACCTCATTATCTGAAACAAAAAATATGTAGAATGTGGAATTTAAATATCTAAAATGATTGTAAGCTGCAGGGGCGGACTGACAACTCATGGGGCCCCCAGGCAATAGGAGATTATGGGGCCCCCAGGCAATCAGAGATTATGGGGCCACACAGTATACACACACACAGTATACAATCACACAGTATACACATACATGTACACACAGTATACACAGACATGTTTCTATTGGCTGAGAAGGTACTGGAGAGGTGGGGCAGCTATAATCTTGGGATTTTTAGACCAAAAGGATGTCGGTAAGGGACATTTCAGAAACAGATGTAAATAAAACACAGATTTTCACATACTGTCCCTGGTTTTACTGAGGCTGGCAACCCTAAAGGGGCCCCCTAGTGGCCCGGGGCCCTCGGGAAGTGCCCGAGTGGCCGAATGGTTAGTCCGCCCCTGGTAAGCTGTAATTCATATTCAAAATTTAAATAATCTACACATAGTTTTGTAAACATCACAATAATTATATGGGAATGTGCAAGCTTGAGTTGATTCCTAACCTGTAATTGTCTGATCATATTCTACATATATAATGCACTGAAACCTAACAGAGGGAAGCACTTTAAAAGGATACAAAAGAAATATAGCGGAAGGATACCCTGTCTGTTTATGTTTTGCTGACTATGGCAGGACATACATGATTCTTTTTCTTTTTGTTCATCCAGTGGATTGAACAAAAGAAAATGAACAGATTACCTCATCCACACATTTGGTGTGGATTTGGAAATCACTCTTGTTCAGCACTTGTATTCTACTGGCAGGGCTCTTTCCTGCCAGCAGAATATAATGATCAATGTATTGGCAAAATCCAACAGGCTGGTTGTACACAAGTTGACCGATAGATCGACTTGTGTACAACCAGCTAGCCTTACATGGACTGATATTAGGCTGAACCAACCGAATTTCAATTCATTTATAGCTGGCTTATGTTCTGTTTGATCAATTTCCATTCACTTCCTGTCCAGGAGACTACAGGACATGAGAATAAATGTCTCCAAAGAGAGTGGAATTTACCTCTCAGCTAATTGTCACTGAAATAAGTATCCCTATTGAAAGATTGCCCTAACCTCTTGTTCTGTAAAAACTGTGAAATTATATATTTCCCTTTACTTTCAGTCTTGTTGACAGTGGTCATTAACCACTTGCCTACAGGGCACTTACATCCCTTCCTGCTCAGGCCATTTTTCAGCTTTCAGAGCTGTCGCACTTTGAATGACAATTGCGTGGTCATGAATTTTCTTCACACAAATAAAGCTTTCTTTTGGTGGTATTTAACCACTTGACATCTGCGCTATGGCCGAATGACGGCCACAGCGTGGATCTCAATTCCCGGGAGGTCGTCATATGACGTCCTCCCCTGTGCATGCTCCCTGCGTGCGCCCTATAGGGTGTGCGCGGAGCACTCTGTGATCACAGAGTCACTGAGACTCAGGTGATCAGCGATCCGAGTGAGGGGTGGGTCCCGGGCCCCTTACCATGTGATCAGCTGTCAGCCAATGACAGCTGATCACATAATCAAAACAAAAGCGCGGTGATCGTTTTTTTTTTCTTCTCACGCTGACAGCGGAGGAGAAAAAAAAAAGCAGATCACCGGCTCATCTTAAAGGGACATCGGTCCCTAAAAGTCAGAGGCAATTATGCCTCATGTATGCCAATTGTGGATGCCCACAAGTGCCACCTGTCAATGCCCATAAGTGCCACCTGTAAATGCCCATAAGTGCCACCTATCAATGCCCACAAGTGCCACCTATCAATGCCCACCAGTGCTGCCAATCAGTGCCACCTAAAAGTGCTGCCTATCAGTGTAACCCGTCAGTGCCCATCACTGCCACCCATCAGTGCCCATCACTGCCACCTATCAGTGCCCGTCACTGCCGCCTCATCAGCGTACATCAATGATGGACAAAAATTACCCATTTTAAATTTTTATAACAAAATTTAAAAAAAAAACATTATTTTTTTTTTATTATTCTGTCTTTTTCATTTTTTTTAACAAAAAATAAAAATCGCAGAGGAGATCAAATACCACCAAAAGAAAGCTCTATTTGGGGGAAAAAATATATAAAAATGTCATTTGGGTACAGTGTTGTATGACCGCGCAATTGTCATTCAAAATGCAACAGCGCTGAAAGCTGAAAATTGGTCTGGATAGGGGGGGGGGGGGGGTTAAGTGCCCAGTAAGCAAGTGGTTAATCACTGCTGGGTTTTTTATTTTTTACAAAAATAAAAGTAATTTTTCTCCTTCACTGATGTGCGCTGATGAGGCGGCACTGATGGGCACTGATAGGTTGAACTGGTGGGCATTGATGAGGTAACACTTATGGGCACTGATGAGGTGGCACTTATGGGCACTGATTAGGTGGCACTGATGAGGAAGCACTAATATGCCGCACCTATGGGCGCTGATAGGTGGCACTGATATATGGCACTGATATGTGGCACTTATGTGCACTGATAGGCGGCACTGATGGGCACTGTTAGGTGGCAATGATAGGTGGCATTGGTGGGCACTGATAGGCAGCACTGGTGGGCACCGATAAGCGGCACGGATAGGCGGTACTGATGAGCACTGATGGGCATTGATGGGTGGCACTGATGGGCAACACTGATGGGTATTGTTGGATTGCAGTGATGGGCATTGATGGGCAGCACTGATATAGGCGGCACTGATAGCCAGCACTTACTGGCATCACTAATGGGCACTGATTGCTGGCACTGGTGGGCAATGGTGGGCATAAGTGACACTGTTGGTGCTATATTGTAATCAGGGCACTGATGATCAGTGCACTGATTACATGTGTAGATATCCCCCTGTAAGGAGATGCTGCTGATTGGCTCTCCTCACCACACACTCTGTCAGTGTGAGGCAAGGAGCGCCGATTACCGGCATCTCCATGTTTACATGTGACCGGCTGTGATACACAGCCAATCACATGGTTAACGAGCCACGGACACGCGGACGTCTTCCCAGAACGAGAGCCGCACTGCCCCTCCGTCGAAAAAAAAACCCACTAGAAAATAGAGTAAATCAACAGCTTTTACCAAAACCTATATTCAAGTAATAAAAATTTCAGGTATTTTCAGGTATTTAACAAACGATAACGAAAGTACAGAATCCGAAAAATGAAAGATCCGACATAAACAAATGCTTTATTTTCGTTTTCGTTGTGACAACAGTTCGATATAGATAGGAGATTCGATGCTGACAATAACAATCTGTGTCCATCGAACCTGTGGTCGAATGTGCCTAACCTTAACTCTATTAGTCCAAGATTATTCTACATAGAGAGAAAAGATTTGACGTAGAGAGAAAAGATTTGACGTAGAGAGGAAAGATTCAACGTTGAGAGAAGATTCGACGTAGAGAGAAAAGATTCAATGTAGAGAGAAAAGATTGCTGCTGGAATTGGGTGGGGAAAGTAAAATAAAAATAATGATGATGATGAATTTTAGCTGATTGTAACTAAAGAGGAGGAGCAGTAAAATAGCTAGAACTAAGTAAACACATACAGCCAACTTACTTTCACTTACAATTGCTAGCAGAGAGAGACGACACACATACTGAATCATTTCAGAAGACAGTCAATCTTAGCTGGTCCGTTTGTCAGAGAACCTGAATTATTTAGCAATTAAGCATAAGCACAGTAGCAGAACAATAGTGAAGCAAGCTACAGTTCAACCTAACTTTTTCATAATAATCTGCTGCTATTGTGTTAGTGTTGTGAACTTGATAGTGATACTGGTGTTGCTAGTGTTGTGATGCCCGTGTTGCCCTAGTGTTGTGGGCTACTGGGATACTAGTGTTGCCCGTGTTGTGGGCGGGGGGGATTTATTATTATAGATTCTATATTATAGATTGAGATTCTATATAGATTCTATATACCCTATCTTGTTACCTGTCTGATCAGTGATCACTATCACTAGTCCATTTTCTGTTTGAACTATATACATTCAACATGAACGACAAAGATTTGACAAAGCATTGAAAAACATACAAACGTTGAATCTTTGGCTTATGGTGTCTGTCGAAAGTTCTAAGAAGATTCGACTGAGCAGCTAAACTATACAGTTTAGCTGCTCCGTCGAATCATCTTTGAACATCCGACAGACGCCATAAGCCATCAATAACAGAATCGACCTTAATTCATTTGGCCGAATGCAATTTTTAACGAAAAACGAAATAAATAAAAATGAATTTCGGGAGTAACTAAATACATTTTTTTTCCGGACGAAAACAAAATTCCGAAACAAAATATTTCAGTGTGCACATGTCTAATAAATGTGAAAAGTGTGAAGTGTATTTGTATTCAGCCCCCCCCAGCCCATACTTTGTAGAACCATCTTTCGCTGCAATTAAAACTGCAAGTCTTTTTGGGGATGTCTCTACCAGCTTTGCACATCTAGAGAGTGACATTTTTGCCCATTGTTCTTTGCAAAATAACTCAAGCTCTGTCAGATTGGATGGATAGCATCTGTGAACAGCAATTTTCAAGTATTGCAACAAATTCTCAATTGGATTTATGTCTGGACTTTGACTGGGCCATTCTAACACATAAATATGCTTTGATCTAAACCATTCCATTGTAGCTCTAGCTAAATGTTTAGGATCATTGTCCTGCTGTAAGGTCTCTGCCCCAGTCTCAAGTCTTTTGCAGACTATAATGTCCGTACACATGGTCGGAAATTCCGACGGAAAATGTCAGATCGGACCATGTTGTTGGAAAATCTGCCTGTGTGTGGGCTCCATCTGACTTTTTCCGGCGGAAAAAAAATTGGGATCCTGCTCTCAAATTTTCCGACAACAAAATCCGATCAGACTTTTTCCGATCGTGTGTAGAGAATTCCGACGGACAAAGTGCCACGCATGCTCAGATCAAATTACGAGACCAAAGTAATTGGCTAATAGCCTCTATGTAGTTCTGTCGTACGCAACAAACGTCACCACGTTCAGAATGATCGGATTTTCTGACAACTTTGTCCGACTGTGTGTATGCAATACCAGTGTCAGACAAAATCCGTCTGAAAAAATCAGACAGATTTTGTGGTCGGAATTTCCGACTGTGTGTACGGGGCATTACAGGTTTTCTTCTAAGATTGCCCTGTATTTGGCGCCATCCATCTTCACATCAACTCTGACCAGCTTCCCTATCCCTGCTAAAGAAAAGCATCCCCACAACATGATGCTGCCACCATCATGTTTCACGGTGGGGATGGTGTTTTCAGGGTGATGTGCAGTGTTAGTTTTCTGTCACACATAGCGTTTTGCTTTTAGGCCAAAAAGTTCAATTTTGGTCTCATCTGACCAGAGCACCTTCTTCCACATGTTTGCTGTGTCCCCCACATGGCTTCTGACAAACTGCAAACAGGGCTTCTTATGGCTTTATTTCAATAATGGCTTTCTTCTTGCCACTCTTCCTTGAAGGCCAGATTTGTAGAGTGCACAATAATAATAATAATATGTTTCCTGTTGACAGATTCTCCCACCTGAGCTGTGGATCTCTTCAGCTCCTCCAGAGTTACCATGGGCCTATTGGCTGCTTCTCTGATTAATGCTCTCCTGTCAGTTTAGGTGAACGGCCATGTCTTGGTAGGTTTGCAGTTGTGCCATACTCTATCCTATTTCAGAAATGAGGGATTGAACAGTGCTCTGTGAGATGTTCAAGGTTTGGGATATTGTTTTATAACCTAAGCCTGCTTTAAACTTCTCCACAACTTTATCCCTGACTGTCTGGTGTTTTCCTTGGCCTTCATGATGCTGTTTGTTCACTAAAGTTCTCTAACAAACCTATGGGGGCTTCACAGAACAGCTGTATCTATACTGAGATTAAATTACACACAGATGGACTCTATTTACTAATTAGATGACTTCTGAAGGCCATTGGTTCCATTCAATTTTAGTTAGGGTTATCAGAGTAAAGGGGGCTGAATACAAATGCACGCCACACTTTTCAGATATTTATTTGTAAAAAACTTTGAAAAACATTTATCATTTTCCTTCCACTTCACAATTATGTGCCACTTTATGTTGGTCTATTGCATAAAATCCCAATACAATACAATTATGTTTTTGGTTGTAAAATTTGGAAAATTTCAAAAGACATGAATACTTTTTGAAGGCACTGTAATTCAGACAGTTTGAACATCAACATGTTCAATAAAAACTGGACATAAGTTCTAACTCTTCCCTGAAAAAATAGATTTTGGCACACACTTTAAGTCAGGCATGTAAGCTCAACTCAGTTATATAGTTTGCAAATGCATTTCTAGCATTTCCCTATTTCTTCTTAGTTAAAGTCTAGGAAATAAAACGTAATGTACTCACATTTGCTACCAAATTAAAGCTAGTTAAATGGTATAGGATGTAGAGCTAAGACATCTCCAAAACATAAACACACTACTCTAGGATATATGGAGAATAGGGATGAGCCGAACACCCCCGGGTTCGGTTCGCACCAGAACCTTCGAACGGACCGAAAGTTCGCGCGAATTTTCGAACCCTATACGTTATAATGGACGCGAACGTTCAAAATCAAAAGTGCTAATTACAACGGCCAATATGCATGTTAATGTCATAAAACAGGTTTGGGGACCCGGGTCCTGCCCCAGGGGACATATATCAATGCAAAAAGAACTTTTAAAAACTAACGTTTTTTCGGGAGCAGTCATTTTAATGATGCATAAAGTGAAAAAAAAAAAGTGACATTTTCCTTTAAATATGGTACCTGGGGGGTGTCTAAAGTATGCCTGTGAAGTGGCATGTGTTTCCCGTGTTTAGAACTGTCCTTGCACAAAATGACATTTGTAAAGGAAAAAAAGAAGCCATTTAAAACCACTTGCGGCTTTAGGTTTGTTCTTAAGTAGAATCTGAACAGGTACATTATGAAGTGTAGCTCCATCCCCAAAAAATCTATTTTTAAGCTTTTTGGAGAACATAGGGAGGGGTTATCACCCCTGTAACATTTGCTGTCTTTGCACATCTGTTCAGAACATGTCACCTCACTTTCCGTCCCAATGACAAATGTTTTTGGAAAAAGTGGGGTTTTAATTGAAACAAGGATTGGTGATAAAGTATCAGTAGAGAGGAGATACCTTTTTCCCAAATTAAATCTAACAGGATAGAATTTCCCTTCCTAGGGGTAGATTTCCTCTCACTTCCTGTTTTCACTTTCCATTTGCAAGTAGGAGTCGTTTGTAAGTTGGATGTTTGAAAGTAGGGGCCTGGCGTATATACTCTGCAGAAATTTGCCCTATTAGATGTTGGTGTAGCCACAAGACTGGTGGGCACAGGAATGGGCCCTGCTGTGAGTTAATAGATCAAGATTTGTAATTGCATGCACCTGTTGAACAGGGCAGAAAAATTGGGGGGTGGTGGTGGTGGTGGTGGACGGTGTTGCCACAAGACTGTAAGCTCTCACAGTTATTCTTGGTGGGCGCAGGAATGGGCCCTGCTGTGAGTTATTAGATCAAGATTTGTAATTGCAAGCACCTGATGAACAGGGCAGAAATATTGGGCCTTTGGCGGTGGTGGTGGACGGTGTTGCCACAAGACTGTAGGCCCTCATAGTTACTCTTGGTGGGCGCAGGAATGGGCCCTGCTGTGAGTTATTAGATCAAGATTTGTAATTGCAAGCACCTGATGAACAGGGCAGAAAAATTGGGCCTTTGGCGGTGGTGGTGGACGGTGTTGCCACAAGACTGTAGGCCCTCATAGTTACTCTTGGTGGGCGCAGGAATGGGCCCTGCTGTGAACTATTAGATCAAGATTTGTAATTACCCACCCCTGTTAAACAGGGGCTGAAAAATTGTGCCTTAGGCACTGGTGCTGGTGCCACAACACTGCAACCCCTCACAGATACTGTACTTGGAGCACAGCAGTCACACGTGTTGCGAAGCATTTTTTTAAAAAATTGTAAGTACACGCCCCTGTTAAACAGGGGCTGAAAAATTGTGCCTTAGGCACTGGTGCTGGTGCCACAACACTGCAACCCCTCACAGATACTGTACTTGGAGCACAGAAGTCACACGTGTTGCGAAGCATTTTTTAAAAAAATTGTAAGTACACGCCCCTATTAAACAGGGGCTGAAAAATTGTGCCTTAGGCACTGGTGCTGGTGCCACAACACTGCAACCCCTCACAGATACTGTACTTGGAGCACAGCAGTCACACATGTTGCGAAGCATTTTTTTAAAAAATTGTAAGTACACGCCCCTGTTAAACAGGGGCTGAAAAATTGTGCCTTAGGCACTGGTGTGGTGGCATGGATCATTGAGGAGGAGGAAGAGGATAGTCAGTGAACATAAGAGGACAGTCACTCAGCATCAGCATAGGCAGTCTTGAAGGGATGTGACATTAAAAATTATTCGGTTATATCCGCCTCAGGTGCCTGGTAGCTGGTGGTGATCCAAGACTGATTCATTTTGATGAAGGTCAGTCGATCAACCGAGGCGGTGGACAGGCGCACCCTATGATCGGTGACAAATCCTCCAGCAGCACTGAATGTGCGTTCGGAAAGAACGCTGGAGGCAGGACACGCCAGTAGCTCAATTGCATACTGTGCAAGCTCTGGCCAGTGATCCATCCTCAGGACCCAGTAAGCCAGAGGATTTTCGGTGGGAAAGGTGTCCAAGTCTGACCTTGCCCCAAGGTATTCCTGCACCATGTATATCAGACGCTGGCGATGGTTGCTGGAACCGATCATACCTTGGGGCTGCGGACTAAAAAATTGTCTGAACGCATCGGTCAGACGTCCACCTTCCCCACCGCTCCTTCTGCTACTGACCGAAGCCTCAGCAACTCGTCGCCCAGGACCAGGAGTTTGTAACCTCCCAGTTTCTGGGAACGCGTTGCACAGACCTTTCTGCAAGGCCTCCCTGAGATGTCTCATCCTCTGCCCCCTCTGCGACGGCAAGATAAGGTCCGCAACCTTACCCTTGTACCGCGGATCAAGGAGAGTGGCCAGCCAGTAATGGTCCCTCTCCTTGATCCGAAGAACACGAGGATCCTTCCGCAGGCTTTGCAGGATCAGGGAGGCCATGCAGCGTAGGTTAGCTGAGGCATTCGGTCCGGAGTCTTCTGGGTCACTGAGGATGACATGATCGCCAGCCACCTCCTCCCAGCCACGTACAAGTCCACTGGTTTGTTGGGACTGTACATCATCCCTAAAAGACTGCTGCTGCTGATGCTGAGTGCCAGGCTCCACCTCCATGCTCACACAATCCTCCTCCTCCTCCTCCTCCTCCTCCTCATCCTCTTCCTGTGTGATGGGTGGGACAGAAGGAACACTGTCCGGATAAAGGGGGCCTTGAGAGGCAAGGAAGTCCTCCTCTTCCTGCCTCTGTTCTGCCTCAAGTGCCCTGTCCATTATCCCACGCAGCGTATGCTCCAACAGGTGGACAAGAGGGACAGTGTCACTGATGCATGCACTGTCACTGCTCACCATCCTCGTGGCCTCCTCAAATGGTGAGAGGACAGTGCATGCATCCCTGATCATGCTCCACTGACGTGGGGAAAAAAAACCAAGCTCCCCTGACCCTGTCCTGGTGCCGTAGTCGCAAAGGTACTCATTGATGGCCCTCTGCTGCGTGTGCAGTCGCTGCAGCATGGCCAACGTTGAGTTCCACCTGGTGGGCATGTCACATATTAGGCGGTTCTTGGGCAGGTTCAGCTCCTTTTGCAGCTCAGTCAGCCGAGCACTGGCATTATAAGATCGGCGGAAATGCACACAGACTTTCCTGGCCTGCCTCAGGACATCCTGTAAGCCTGGGAACCTGCCCAAGAACCGCTGCACCACCAGGTTGAGGACGTGAGCCATGCAGGGCACATGGGTGAGCTGCCCCTGTCGCAGGGCGGAGAGGAGGTTGGTGCCATTGTCAGAAACGACCATTCCTGGCTTAAGCTGACGTGGCGTCAACCACCTCTCGGCCTGCCCCTGCAGAGCTGCCAGAACCTCTGGCCCAGTGTGGCTCCTGTCCCCCAAACACACCAGCGCAAGCACGGCATGGCATCTTTTTGCCTGCGTACTTGCGTAGCCCCTTGTACGCCTACGGAGCACCGCTGGTTCCAAGGACAGAGCACTGGAGGAAGAAGAAGAGGAGGGGTGGAGGAGAGAGGTGTGTCACAACCAGTAGCAGTAGTAGCGTTTTGGAGGCGTGGTGGCGGAACAACCTCCAACACTACTGCACCTTGTCCTGCATCCCTCACAGCTGCCAATAGAGTGACCCAATGGGCCGTGAAAGAAAGGTACCGTCCCTGTCCATGCCTGCTGGACCATGAGTCAGCGGTAATATGCACCTTACCGCTGACCGCCCTGTCCAGCGAGGCATGGACATTGCCTTCCACATGCCGGTAGAGAGACGGAATCGCCTTCCGTGAGAAAAAGTGGCGTTTGGGAACCTGCCACTGAGGAACCGCACATTGAACAAACTCACGGAAGGGGGCCGAGTCTACCAACTGAAAAGGCAGCAGTTGAAGTGCTAGCAATTTAGCCAAGCTAGCATTCAACCGCTGGGCATGTGGATGGCTGGGAGTGTACTTCTTTCTACGGTCCAGCAGCTGGGGCAGGGAAATTTGCCTGCTGCAATCGGACGTCGGTGTACTGCAAGTACTTGGTTGTGACACACCTAATTCTACACCTTCAGTCCTCTCAGAGCAGCTTTCAGAGAGGACTGAAGGTGTAGTGGGGATGGAGATCCCAGCTGATGAGGAGCAAGGAGAGGTCCGCTTAGTTCTTTGGTGTGGGTCTTTTATGTGTGCCTGCCAACGAGCTGCATGGCAGGTCGACATATGTCTGGTTATGCTTGTGGTGCCCAAGCGGCTGATGTTTTGGCCACGCGAGATACGCTTGAGACAAATATTGCAAATAGCAGTGGTGCGATCTGATGCACTCGTCTCAAAAAAGGCCCACACCAAAGAACTTTTCTGATAACGTGCAGAGGCAGCGCCCTGCACAGGCGGAGCTCTGCGGTGTTGTACAGTTGCTGTGCTGGCCTCTACCTGGCCTCCAGGGGGCATCCTGCCTCGTTGGACATGTGACGCCGCATCCTCCTCCTCCTCGTCCTCCTCCTCATCCTCTCTCCCTTCAGGCACCCACGTGGAGTCAGTGACCTCATCATCCCCTCCCTCTTCACCACTAGAGCAAACCTGGCAGTAAGCTGCAGCTGGTGGAACAGTACTGCCAGATTCCTCAAGCTGGGTATCATCATCCGAGCCTTCGAATCGTTGGGCATCCTCCTGGAGCATGTACCCAACACTGTGCTCAAAGAGTTCGGGGGACTCCTCAGGAGGACATGGTGGGTCTAGGGAAGGGGTGGCTGATGATGCCATTGAGTACGCGTTGGCAGCTGCTCTGCCAGTACCCTGAGCCTGGGTGAGAGAGGATGAGGAGGATGAGGAGGGCTTGGTCATCCATTCTACCAAGCCTTCAGCATGATGCGGCTCCACATGTCCAGCTGCCGAAAACAAAGACGCGCGTGTCCCATGGCCACGTGCTGATGACGATGCACGACCACGTCCACGTCCACTAGAAACAGAGCCTGCCTGCCCTGTGTTCTTGGCTCTGCACGCTCTGCCTCCCCTTGGCAGTCTTCCAGCCATTGTAGTCGGTAGTCCTGTGGGTGCTGCTGAGAAGAAAATATAGGAGCTCTGTGTGATGCCACTAACACACTAGAAGTCCTATGGGTGCTTCTGCAAAGAAAATAGAGGAGCTCTGTGTGATGCCACTAACACACTAGAAGTCCTGTGGGTGCTGCTGAGAAGACAATATAGGAGCTCTGTGTGATGCCACTAACACACTAGAAGTCCTATGGGTGCTTCTGCAAAGAAAATAGAGGAGCTCTGTGTGATGCCACTAACACACTAGAAGTCCTGTGGGTGCTGCTGAGAAGAAAATATAGGAGCTCTGTGTGATGCCACTAACACACTAGAAGTCCTATGGGTGCTTCTGCAAAGAAAATAGAGGATCTCTGTGTGATGGGACTAACACACTTCAAGTCCTATAGGTGCTTCTGGGAACAAAATATAGGTCTGTGTGATGGGACTAACACACTTCAAGTCCTATAGGTGCTTCTGGGAACAAAATATAGGATCTCTGTGTGATGGGAATAACACACTTCAAGTCCTATGGGTGCTTCTGGGAACAAAATATAGGTCTGTGTGATGGGACTAACACACTTCAAGTCCTATAGGTGCTTCTGGGAACAAAATATAGGATCTCTGTGTGATGGGACTAACACACTTCAAGTCCTATAGGTGCTTCTGGGAAGAAAATGTAGGTCTGTGTGATGGGACTAACACACTTCAAGTCCTATAGGTGCTTCTGGGAACAAAATATATGATCTCTGTGTGATAGGACTAACACACTTCAAGTCCTATAGGTGCTTCTGGGAACAAAATATAGGATCTCTGTGTGATGGGACTAACACACTTCAAGTCCTATAGGTGCTTCTGGGAACAAAATATAGGATCTCTGTGTGATGGGACTAACACACTTCAAGTCCTATGGGTGCTTCTGGGAAGAAAATATAGGTCTGTGTGATGGGACTAACACACTTCAAGTCCTATAGGTGCCTCTGGGAACAAAATATATGATCTCTGTGTGATGGGACTAACACACTTCAAGTCCTATAGGTGCTTCTGGGAAGAAAATGTAGGTCTGTGTGATGGGACTAACACACTTCAAGTCCTATAGGTGCTTCTGGGAACAAAATATATGATCTCTGTGTGATGGGACTAACACACTTCAAGTCCTATAGGTGCTTCTGGGAACAAAATATAGGATCTCTGTGTGATGGGACTAACACACTTCAAGTCCTATAGGTGCTTCTGGGAACAAAATATAGGATCTCTGTGTGATGGGACTAACACACTTCAAGTCCTATGGGTGCTTCTGGGAAGAAAATATAGGTCTGTGTGATGGGACTAACACACTTCAAGTCCTATAGGTGCTTCTGGGAACAAAATATATGATCTCTGTGTGATGGGGCTAACACACTTCAAGTCCTATAGGTGCTTCTGGGAACAAAATATAGGATCTCTGTGTGATGGGACTAACACACTTCAAGTCCTATGGGTGCTTCTGGGAAGAAAATATAGGTCTGTGTGATGGGACTAACACACTTCAAGTCCTATAGGTGCTTCTGGGAACAAAATATATGATCTCTGTGTGATGGGACTAACACACTTCAAGTCCTATAGGTGCTTCTGGGAAGAAAATGTAGGTCTGTGTGATGGGACTAACACACTTCAAGTCCTATAGGTGCTTCTGGGAACAAAATATATGATCTCTGTGTGATGGGACTAACACACTTCAAGTCCTATAGGTGCTTCTGGGAAGAAAATGTAGGTCTGTGTGATGGGACTAACACACTTCAAGTCCTATAGGTGCTTCTGGGAACAAAATATATGATCTCTGTGTGATGGGACTAACACACTTCAAGTCCTATAGGTGCTTCTGGGAAGAAAATATAGGTCTGTGTGATGGGACTAACACACTTCAAGTCCTATAGGTGCTTCTGGGAACAAAATATAGGAGCTCTGCCTGCCTGCCACGAACACACTACAAGTCCTATAGGTGCTTCTGGGAACAAAATATAGGAGCTCTGCCTGCCTGCCACGAACACACTACAAGTCCTATAGGTGCTTCTGGGAACAAAATATAGGAGCTCTGCCTGCCTGCCACGGACACACTACAAGTCCTATAGGTGCTTCTGGGAACAAAATATAGGAGCTCTGCCTGCCTGCCACGAACACACTACAAGTCCTATAGGTGCTTCTGGGAACAAAATATAGGAGCTCTGCCTGCCTGCCACGAACACACTACAAGTCCTATAGGTGCTTCTGGGAACAAAATACAGGAGCTCTGTTTGCTGCCAGTGCCTGCCTGCCACGAACACACTACAAGCCCCTCTTTCTAAATCAATCTTTCTAAATGAATCTATCTAACTCAATCTCTCTAAGTAAATCTCTCTAACTAAATCCAGCAGAGTGACACAGAACGATCCTGCTCTATCTACGCCGGAACAGCATGTGACCGGCGCAGACGGCGTGGCGGCCTTTTATAAGAGGGGGCGTGTACTAAAGCCCCTGAGCTGTAATTGGCTACAGGCGTCCTGCCTGTAGCCAATTATGGCTCTTCGAGTTTCCGGCGCTGTGATTGGCCAAGCATGCGGGGTCACAGTGCATGCTTGGCCAATCATCAGCCAGCAATGCACTGCGCCGGCCGCGCCGGCCGCAATGCATTGCGGGGCCGCTCGCATCACACGAACGTGATGCGAGCGGCCAAAATAGTTCTGGGCTCGCCGAGCGAGCGAACACCCGGTGCTCGATGCGAACATGGGTTCGCATCGAGCACCGGGCCCATCCCTAATGGAGAATATGAGAGAAAATCTCAAATTACACTTACACACACACCTAAATAAGTCACAAAAGTGACCGATTCATCCTCCCTGCTTTATACTTTTAATTAGGGAGACAATCAGAAAGAAAACAGCTACTGCTGTGTGTCCTGTATTAAATGGTTATTTGTAAAATTAGATTTTACACAAGTAGTACAAATATAATACATAATTTAAAAAATGTATAAACATTAAAAAAAAAACGTGATCCACATTCATCAATCTCCTAAAGCATTTTGTAAAGATGTACTGTACAGAAAACACTGATAAGGAAACAAAAATATTTTATTAAGAAACTTGTGCTGTTCATTGTGTATGTTTGTAGTCATTAACAATGCATAAAGCAAGAACAATACATTAATTTCCACATGTTTACTTCACTGTGTTATAATTGCCATAAGTTAGCTTGTAGTAAAATATCAAACTATATACATACAAATTAAGATAACTACTGTAAAAATAGTAGGGAAAAGTGATATACTATATGTTTATAGTCAACATATTCAAATTGATAGGAATGATTGATTGGGTTTCCTACTTTTTCTTTGAGTGACTATTTTACAAAATATGCCTGAGAACATCCTGGGTTTTTAGAGATAGTGAGAGAAAGAACCGCTAATCTAATAAGTTTCCCTTACGGTATTCTCTTTTTTTAGTTTTCTTTATTTAGCCTTCCTTTTAATGCATAACTTGACCTGTGCTTCAAAATGCCTTGTATACTTTAGTGAACTTGTCACTACTAACATTTTGGATGTTAAATAGTTATAGATAAACATAACCTTATAACCTGATCATGAGTTTTCTTGCTGGGAAAATTTATTTTACTGTTTTTAAAATAACCTTAAGCTTGCTTGACTACTGAACTTATTTTGCAAGAACACCCAAAACCGGATATACTACACCCTGCCCCATAAAATGTTTTAGAATAAAATGCATTTATTAATCATAAATACTTTGTTTTACCATTAAAAACATAGTTTATGTCCAGGTGGGGTTTGAATTAAGTAGTGTGCCAAGATAGAAAAACAAAAGATTCAGTTCAGCTTCTTCAGTCGTGTATATATATATATATATATTTTTTTTTTTTACTCCCTAACATTCCTCATATAATTATGTGAATTAAGCTAAATGTGAATAGGTCCTTACTAGAATAACTGACTTTATTTATTTTACAGTACAGTAAAAATAAACCTTCATTTAGCATCGTTTTTTCACATTTTGCTGCTTTAGAATTTACGAGTTAATACCAAGCAAGCAAAACAATGATTATCTTACCTACTGAAATGTTTAACAAATTAAGATGTTTGAAAAGTTTAGCAGTGCACATGTAATTTGACATATGACAATGCGTGATATAAAAGATTATTTATTTATATAGAACAAACTAGAGAGCATTCAAAGTTCAATGCTGTTCAAATAACTTTTGTTTCACAGAAATCCTAAGGCATATTTTCCAATTTTAACATTATTAATATAAAAACTATATACAGTGCCTTGCAAAAGTATTCACCCTCCTTGGCTTTTTACCTATTTTGTTACATTACAGCCTTTAGTTCAATGTTTTTTAATCTGAATTATATGTGATGGATCAGAACACAATAGTCTAAGTTGGTGAAGTAAAATTAGAAAAATATATACATAAAACTATTTTTCAGAAATAAAAAATGATAATTGGCATGTGCGTATGTATTCACCCCCTTTGTTATGAAGCCCATAAAAAGCTCTGGTGCAACCAATTACCTTCAGAAGTCACATAATTAGTGAAATTATGTCCACCTGTGTGCAATCTAAGTGTCACATGATCTGTCATTACATATACACACCTTTTTGAAAGGCCCCAGAGGCTGCAACACCTAAGCAAGAGGCACCACTAACCAAACACTGCCATGAAGACCAAGGAACTCTCCAAACAAGTAAGGGACAAGGTTGTTGAGAAGTACAAGTTATGGTTAGGTTATAAAAAATATCCAAATCTTTGATGATCCCTAGGAGCACCATCAAATCTATCATAACCAAATGTAAAGAACATGGCACAACAGGAAACCTGCCAAGAGACGGTCACAAACCAAAACTCACGGACCCGGGAAGGAGGCCATTAATCAGAGAAGCAGCACATAAACCTAAGGTAATCCTGGAGGAGTTCCACAGCAGAGACTGGAGTATATGTACATAGGACAACAATAAGCCACAATAAGCCATACGCGCCATAGAGTTTGGCTTTATGGTAGAGTGGCCAGAAGAAAGCCATTACTTTCAGCAAAAAACAAAATGGCATGTTTTGAGTTTTCAAAAAAGCATGTGGGAAACTCCCAAAATGTATGTATGGTGCTCTGGTCTGATGAGACTAAAATTGAACTTTTTGGCCATCAAAGAAAACGCTTTGTCTGGCGCAAACCCAACACATCACATCACCCAAAGAACACCAGCATCATGCTGTGAGCAGTCAGGACTGAGAAACTGGTCAGAGTTGAGGGAAAGATGGATGGTGCTAAATACAGGGATATTCTTGAGCAAAACCTGAACTTCTGTTTGATTTGAGTCTAGGATGGAGGCTTACCTTCCAGCAGGACAATGACCCAAAACACACTGCTAAAGCAACACTTGAGTGGTTTAAGGGGAAACATGTAAATGTGTTGGAATGGCCTAGTCAAAGCCCAGACCTCAATCCAATAGAAAATCTGTGGTCAGACTTAAAGATTTATGTTCACAAGCGCAAACCATCCAACTTGAAGGAGCTGGAGCAGTTTTGCAAGGAGGAATGGGGAAAAATCCCAGTGGTAAGATGTGGCAAGCTCATAGAGACTTATCCAAAGCGACTTGGAGCTGTGATAGCCGCAAAAGGTGGCTCTATAAAGTATTGACTTTAGGGGGGTGAATAGTTGTGCACATTGAAATAGTAAAAAAGAACCGCTCTGACCCTAAACAAATAATAAAATTAAACACAAATAGGCTGCAGTATAAGTGAGATAAACACAAAAACCAAAAGAACAATAAAAACTGCACCACCAATAAGTCCACCAAGGTCCACAGTAGACCAAAAAATTATGGTTTAAATGTCCAAAAATTAATAGTGAAGATGGCAAATAAAGTCTCTTATTATAACGGTGTCCTTAATAGGAATGAATGAACCACCACCGTGCTCCACAACATAAGTGAAAACCGCCACCAATTGGAAAGCCGCTTAACAGAGGGTAAGCACAAACAGCGTTTGGCTATAACCCAGCCACGGCCTTTGGTATCCAAATTAGATCCCTCCAGGAAACCTTCTCAGGATGATCAGGGTGCTGGACTCAGTATGTCATATGATCCGTGAGATCGTGGGGCATATAAGAAAAAAGGAGACCATAGCGTGATACCACAATAAAGATAGGTTTATTATAAAAAGTAAGTTGTACTTACAAAAATCCAGATATTAAAACGCCGGCCGGCATTCAATCCTATTAAGGACACCGTTATAATAAGAGACTTTCTTTGCCGTCTTCACTATTAATTTTTGGACATTTAAACCATAATTTTTTGGTCTACTGTGGACCTTGGTGGACTTATTGGTGGCGCAGTTATGCACATTGACTTTTCCTGTTATTGTGTCCTATTTGTAGTTTGCTTTACATTAAAAAAAAAACATCTTCAAAGTTGTGGGCATGTTCTGTAAATTAAATAATGCAAATCCTCAAACAATCCATGGTTGTAAGGCAACAAACCCCGAAAAATGCCAACGGGGTGAATACTTTTGCAAGGCACTGTAACCAAGCAACAACCAAAAATAACCGTTGAAGATTTTTTTAAAGCCCAACTTGGGGTTAAATTTACACATGCAGGCAGGTTCTCCCGCAACCACTACATGGGTTAAATTATCATTTGGTTAGTGGTAACCGCTGTCCAATGTTGTGGAATTTATATAATCCCCAGTATCCTGTCCTCCATTGTATTGGAGGATACTGGGGATTGTATACAGCTGCGATTGCCCAGGCAGCAAAGTGTAGCAGCCCCATAGGACCGGTTACATGCATAGGGGGAAGCATGTGGAAGCTTATGTAGAGGCATCTTTTATACTTATTCCTTTCCACCCTAGTCAAATGAGCATTTGAAGCTGACATATTATACAATGCCACAATAATGAGAAACACAGCCCAACTGGAACCTTGTAGGCTAAATAAAAGCATTTCACCACTGATGCTGTAAAGGTGTCCTCAGGTCAGTAATCCATTCCTGAAGCCTACACAGCACCACACTTTGGGGCTCCCCACTCAAACCTGCACCTGCTGTGGCTTGGGTTCTCTGCCTCAAAATGGCAGCACTCTCTGCAATCTGATTCTTTTCACAAACTCTTTTCTTCTCTCTCTCTCTGCTCTGCACAGTACTGGACCTCTGTCCCAGTAGTTAAGTTCACAGTCTCTTCAGGCTCTCCCATCTCTGTCTGCTGCAGCCAGTGTCACTCTGCTGCTGGCTTTCGGGCAGCACAGTTTCTCCTCCTTGAATCAGACTGCCCTGCCCTCCCTGCATTGCCTCATTTCCCTTCCTTCCTCTTTTAACCCCAGCATGGGCTCTTATCCTCCCCCTGGGTTTGCTGTGCAGGGTTAAAGTCAGCCACTGATTGATGCCAGTTCCAGTCCTCCTCTCTCAGGTCTTCTTTCCCCTGCTGCACTGTCCAATCACTGCAAGGGAGAGCAGCAAGCTACTTGGTGGCCACAGAAATTGGTTCAGCTCCTTTAAGGACTGTTGGCCAGGGCTACATGTTTAATGTATACAATACAGGAGGACTACTTAAGTATAAGGGTACATTTAATAGCAGCCCGGAGTGGGGCTTTGGGCCAAACATCAAACAGCTGCAGAGTTGAATTACATGTACATGGACTGTTTTGTGGGGCAAAAAATTATATATTATTCTGTTCAGCCAGTTTTGTGTCACACACCCTCATCATACTGCATACATAAGAAAATTACACCACTATTCCCAGTGACAGCTTTGCAGCTTTCTTTGATGCTTGCATTATATGTCATGTAGATCAAAATGGTTAAGCATGCTCAGTTTAGAAATCTCCTCTACAGTGACTAAACCACAAATGCACTCAGCACTTTGTTTATAGCTTACGATTTCTAGGGAGGGCAGCCAGGTGAGCTGCAGATGGGGAATTGTCTTGCCCTGCTTTCGATCTGCTATACATAGAGATACTATGAAGCATGTATTTAGAGTTCTGGTGTCTCCATAAAGAAACTCTGTTACCATCATTGTTTACTATCACAGAATGGGCTTGTAAAAAAAAAGTAAAATTTAGTAAAAATTAACAAAAGTATAAGAAAAGCCAAAGAATAAACAAATTTAATGCACACAGCAAACTCATACTTGTCGTTAGAACCCATAAAACATACAAAAGGAACCTATTCCGCCTTACAAATCAGGCATTCCTACACTTTTTGGTGTACTAGACATAATAAACATATTAATAAATTAGAAATATTAGACATAGTAATACATTTTCATGTCTATAATATGTAATTCATTGTACATGTGAGTAATAAGAAAATGTATCCAACAAAAAAACAGGCAAGTCAATAGTATAAATATATGTATAAATATATGTCCTAATATATTTGTTTGATAACTCGGATAACTCAGAATCAGGTGACGGATGGATCCGAATATTAATCCCTTTGTTAATTTAGATGCACATGAAACGAGTCGATATTGTCCAATCAGCTCATGCCATTCTCCTGGTGGATTGGACTAGCGTCCAAAAATATTAAATCCTTCCGATTTGATAATATATTGAATATATAGCAATCTTCCAGGAAAACTACAAAAAAAATGTAATTCACCCAGGCCAACGAATATATGAAATGAATGCCCAAGATACAAAATTAATTCTAAAGAACTACTTGGTTCAACATAACGAATGTGATGAAACTAAATTCTTCAATGAACAAATGCATCAGAAACAAAACAAAACAAAAAGTTACAACGTGCATATGTCTACTTGGGATATGTTTAGATACATATACATCTGAAGCTACCTCACAATAGGAGGATACTGTAAGTGATGCTTTTATTATACAGCATCTGCTTTTTTCAGTGCATGTTTCATGCATCCCTTTGCATTGTATAGCTTATGGTACTAAAGATACTAAATTATCTACTTACAAAAGGTATCAGGGATGCTGGAAATTCTGTGTTCGTTCCAGGCCCAAAATATTTAAAGCAGGGTTTCCAACCTTTTGAGCTTCCTGGGCAACATTGGAAGAAGAGGAAATGTCTTGGGCCTTACATAAAATACCATAAAAATAAGGATAGCTGATGAGCAGAAAAAGTTAAGCAGATCACAAGTTAATGATCACTGACATAGATAATGAGACTGATACTTAAAATTAGGGAAAAAAAATTGAAAAAAAAAAATGATTTCAGCTTCTACAGTGTCAGGACTGGGAAGATTCAACATAATAATCTGTTTTCTTTAAGTTTTACTTTAAGTTCTGTGTACATTTTTACTTATTACTTTATGTATGTAGCGCCCTGCTCCTAATAAGCAGACGTTATTATTTTTGTAAATTTAAGTTTGTCTGAAACTGCAGTTTGGCTCAGACTAATTATGCTAAAGTTCTGGTTTCTGTACCAGTTTAGCTGGGTGGTGCTAGTTTTCACTTGACCGTGGGTGTTGCTGTCACCACCGGTAAGTGTTGGAAATGCAACAGGCTAAATGCATTGGGTACCCCTTTTACGCAGAAACAGCCCGTGGGAGTGGACTGCCCGCTGTGCATCTGGGTAAGGGTATTTAAGGTACAGATGGCATTTTTTGGGGTTTGTTATCCCAACCTCATGGCCCTCCGGGCCTAAGGTGTGTGCTGCCTTACTTTAGGTCTCGGGCCGGCTGGCCCGAGGCTTTGCAACTGAAGGGTAGGCCCAGAAGTCTTGGGGCCTACCGATCCAGGGGTGGTTCTGTGCTGTCTTGCCTGTGGGGAGAAGCCAAGCGACTGGAGGATCCAGGGGAGGACTTTTTCAGGAGAGGATCGAGCAACAAAGCTGGTATCTCTTTAAGAGCCTGGAGACTCAATTGGAGGACGCATCCCGGGTCACCTACCACATAGTACCGCCGGATTGGCTGAAAGAAACTGGTACTGTGTGACAGCTCTTTAATTTTACAACAAGTTGCTGGTTGTGCCTTCCTGTGGCAGAGGATTGCACAATGATTCCGTTGAATTGACAAGTCTGTGGCAGAGACTTTGACCGAGCATCTCATCGGCTGCTAGGTCAGTGAGAGAGGCCTATCCGGTGGTTGCCAGATCCAGCCAGTGGAAGCTGTTTGTCCTCTGGATCAAGGAAATACCTCTAACCCGCAAATTACAAGGTACCTGAATTCCCCTTAACCCTCTATCCCTCTATTGCAAACATCTATGTTCTTTCAAATAAATCTTTGGAAAAAGGACTAAGTGTCGGAGCTAACATTCTTTAATCAACTCTACAATGGGATCCCTAGGACGGACACAGTGAACAGGTGAGGTAACGGTAAGCCCAACAAAAACCAGCAGCTCCTTCGGGGGTCAGTGCTACATGTATATAAAAACCAACTGAACATTCAGTTTTAATAAGCTAAATACATGTCAAATTATATGTCAGATGCATCAAGTTAAAAAGTATGGAAAGCTGTACAGTTAATTTTCTTTGGAAAGCATCCACAACTTAAAGAGGAGCTCCAGTAACTTTGTGTTTATTAAAAGTCAGCATCTACAAAAACTGTAGCTGCTGACCTTTAATAAACACACACTCACTTGTCCCACGATCCAGCGATGTGCTCACCCGAGCTATCCCTTCTCTCCCTTTTCTCTCCCCCGTGTCAGCATCTCAACTGTGGGCACACGGCTGTGACAGCTTGCGGCTTCACAGCCGAGTGCCCACTGAGCATGCACGAGTCGTGCCGCACCTCCTGAATGCTTTGGCAGTCTTCTCTGACCTGTGACATGTCCCAGAAGACTGTAGGGAGGGAGGGTGAGAGGAGAACTTCTGCTTGGATCACCTAGGTGATCCAAGCAGAAGTGGGAGCGGATACCTGTCAAAATTAGGTACCCGCTCCCCACCCCAAAAAAAAGATTACATGCCAAATGTGGCAGGGGAGGAGGGGGTTATAATGTAATTCCCCCTTTTTGGGTGGAGCTCCACTGTAGAAAATCCCGTTCCCTGTCAGCATGCTGCAGAGAAGGACCTCCCCACCACTAGATCAAAGCTCCAGTCGTCTGATTATGCAGGGACATTGCAGACGTCTGCAGAGAGGTCATTGCTTCCAGACAGAGAGCAATAGCTCTGCTCTGCAGTATGCTTAGACAGGCTATTCTACTGCTTTCTAAAGTAAATGAGCGGTAGGATTTTGATGCACCAGGAATATATTTAGCTTATTCGTACTAAAAGTTCAATTGGACTTAAATTGATACTATTTTCATTACTCACAGAAAAAATGATTAAAGGTTCTAATAAAGAATATCACTTTTAAAATATGCACACAACTCACACAACAGAGCCATGTATTTTATGTCACTGATATAGAACAAATATGCATATCAGTTACTGGTTGGTATGAGGCAGTAAATCAATAAATAAATATTCCCCTCATGCCGCGTACACATGAGCGGATTTTCCTTCGGAAATATATTGGATGGTTTTTCCGATGGAATTCCGCTCAAGCTTGCCTTGCATACACACGGTCACACAAAAGTTCTCTGAACTTTTGACCGTCAAGAACGCGGTGACATACAACACTACGACGAGCCGAGAAAATGAAGTTCAATGCTTCCGAGCATGCGTCGAATTGTTTCCGAGCATGCGTAGGAATTTTGCGCGTCGGAATTGGTACAGACGATCGGAATTTCTGATCGAAACTTTTTCCGACCAAAAAATTGAGAACCTGTTTTCAATCTTTTGCTGGCTGGAATTACGGCAGCAAAAGTCCGATGGAGCATACACACGGTCACATTTTCCATCCAGAAGCTCTCATCTGACTTTTGCTGGCGGAATTTCCGATCGTGTGTACGCTGCATTACTCTACACTAATGAGAAAGTGCTATACAATGTATCTACCAAATAAAACTTCAAATACATTGCTGCTGCAGTATAAACCGTGAGCAAAATGACAATAACTAGATAAAGTCTGCGAAAAAAATAAATAAAATAAATATAAATATATATATATATATATATATATATATATATATATATATATATATACACAAAATAATAAAACAAGAGTTAAATTTGGTGTAATATACAATAAATAAATAATGAATAATACAATAATTTAATTACATTAATACCACAACGTTCTCTAATGCTATAAGTTTAGTGCTAAAAGTTCATATAATACAAAATATATATAAAGTCCATTTATTAAACTTCAATTTCCAAGTGCTCTGTTGTGTCTTCTTGCGCAATTTTTACACATAAACCATGTTCCGTGCTCACTGACCAACACCCATTAGACAGAAACTCACCAAATCAACAGGCCTCTCTATTTATAGATCTGCATATCAAACCTAAAAATCCTCCAGGCAGTCAGCTATCCTTTAGGAACGGATCTCTGTTCCCGCAAATCACTGTGCATAGTTATATAGTTACATAAGTAATCAGGTTGAAAAAAGACAAAAAAAAAATCGATCAAGTTCAACCAATACATTTTTTTTTCTAAATCATACAATCTCATATACACAATCCTTCACCCACAGTTGATCTAGAGGAAGGCAAAAAACCCCAGCAAAGCATGATCCAATTTGCTGCAGCAGGGGAAAAGATTCCTTCCTGATCTTCCAAGAGGCAATCAGATTTTCCCTGTATCCAGATGATATTGACAAGTATCAAGGTACAGTATGGTGATTAACTTACGGTATACCAAATAATACTATGAAAGAAAGTAGGAATAGAAGTTCTATTTGTGTGTAGTGTGAGGAGGTGCTTTCTGGAGATGTTACAAAATACAACATGTAGCAAGGTCCCCGACCCCTTGAGGCCTAATGGTGACCTCCAGAGTTAGGGACAACTGACATCCTTCTGTGTAGAGTGGGTTACAAGGCATAGTGGGTGTAATGCAAGGTAGATTGATGAGCGCCAGACACTTCTTGAATGCAAAGAGATTAATTGTCTCTTAAACTGTGGGGGAGAGGGTTAGGGACAGGACACCCTTTAGTCAATGCAATGTTAATTGGCAGACTCTATAGGCAGACAGCCATGCAGGGAAAGGCATCCAGCTAGACACCACGTCTGCATGAGTAGGATCACTGTCTCCTATGGCAACAAGCTTGTAACAATTTCTAACAATGGCTGCAATGAACTCCTCCACTTCTTCTACAATCTCCTATTGTAGAACTTCACTCAGCTGAGCTCCCAGTCTTTCACTAGACTAACGGATACACTAGACACTTGCCGACCGCTCAATGTATATATACCTCATGACTTTACAGTGAGCGGTTCTGTTTACGATAATGGTGGTCTCTGCGTCGGGTTCGCCGTGAGATCACCGTTATCGGCGACAGGAAAGGTGCCAACCCGCTCCCGCCGCTCTCCCGCGCCTTCCAAGCTTACCGGAGCCGTCGGTAGCGGCGGAGGCAATCGGGTCCTGCACTCTGGTGGGTATGGAGACGAGTGAGGCTAAGATGGCCCCCACTCGTCTCTATACCATAGGAGGGCGGAAGCGACGTCAAAATGTCACTTCCACCCATACGTCTTAAAGGAACATTTTTTTCAATGTCATTTTTTTATTCCATTTAAGTCCAAATATGAGATCTGAGAACTTTTTGACCCCTCATATTTAAGAGGACCTGTCATGCTTTTTTCTATTACAAGGGATGTTTACATTCCTTGTAATAGGAATAAAAGTGATCAATTTTTTGGGGCACGTGGAAGACGTCATCTGTGACGAAACGGCGTAGGGAGGAGCGGCATGCTGACGTCACCACACAACCACGCGGATCCCGGAAGTAACGGGCAGCGAAATCGAGCCGGCCGGCTATTTACACGCTTTTATCTTGTCTGCATATTGTAAGTGCAAAATCCCCTTTTTTACAATTAAATTTTATATAGAGATACACTATGGAGTTTTTCTTTCATTTCATGTCCTCCGTCTGACCGCCCCTGAGCCTGTATTTCTTCTATCCTGAGCAACCAGCTATTGCCTATTGGAACCCCTGGCCGGGATTAAGCCACAAGCCTGTGTGACCTCTGTAACAGGAGGTCGCACATTCTGGTAAGGGTCAGTGTGTTTGATGGTGGAGGTGCCTTCCTTTCTCTTACCAGACCACTTCTTCCATTTGGTGTTATTTGATTGAGATCACTGTGGAACTTTGGAGCCTTTGTTTATATACTACTGCCGAATCACACAGGCAGTTTAAAAATGACCATCACTCAAGGACTCTCTGGTTTATAGCTTTATTGTTATTATGGACTTTCGTTATTGAACTAATCCATCACTTATATATGTTCTAGGAGGTGTACACTGCTTATACCTATCCTAGTTCACTCATATATTCACATTTATTTGGTACACCTATGTGGTATAGTCACTACCTTCATTATTGTTTGCAGCGCAGTTGTTTGTTTTTTATTTAGGTATCTTGATATAGCACGGCCTTACTCCGAAGGGTCTCGACGTGCTTGGCAGAGTCCCTGGAGAAACCCAGGGACTTGAAGGAGACAACAACAGGAAAGCAGCATGAAAAATGGGTGCTACACAACATATGCAAACTAAACTAGATTATTCTTAACATGTAAGGCAAACTGCATCATTTTCTGTCTCATGACTTGCTTCTTTGTTTTCAGGATGTAATGCTAAACATTATGTTACCATGCTGTTATACAGCCAGAAACAGCCTCTATTTGGTTATACAGCTGACACATGCAGCAATTAAAAGCTAACCAACCCCATGTGCTTTGCCAAATAATGTTAAATTAGATAATTTAGTCAATTTGTAATAAATTGATTGAAAAATTGTGTTTAAAAGTACCTGTGGGTGTTCTGGCAACATATCTTGCTAAACAAGCTGATAAAATGCTGTTTGCGACACAGCACAAAAAAAAAGAGCAGGCATATTAGCTACATCTAAGTCTTGGACAAGCAGATTGACAGCTTTCAACATTGTTTCCTTTGTTTAAAGGCTTCCTAGATCATGATGTTTCCAACAAGATCCTCCTAAACAAGTAAATAGTTGAAGCTTATGTTTAGGTCAATAGAGCATAGTGTCATTTTTTTTTTTATCATAGGACTAAGAGAGAGTCTCTTTTTTCACGTTGCACCATTGTATACACATTGGGATGGAGATAAATATATTCCAAAAATGTTGTGCTTTGCTACCATGCACTTGATTTGCCTTTTGTTCCAATAATGATTCCCATTCATCCTATATGTTAACTGAGAATGTATTTGTTACTCCTAGTGCTTGTCTGGTCCTATTTTTATTTCTACCCTATGACCTAGTTTTTTCACTTTCTGGTTTAGGATTTCTCTTGGGCTGACTTTATTCTCAACAAAGGTGAAACAGTGAGCAACAATAAACCATTCTCTTCCTCTTTTAACACATGGATTATGTAGTGAACCTAAATTAAAATATAAATGTAAAAATAGAAATATTGAAAGCATTAAAGAAACCAAAAAGTAAGTAAGAAAGCCAGGGGGCTCTGCTCAATTAACCTCTATACCCTAGGCATAAGGTAGACATACAATTTTGACTTTTTTTAAATTTCCTAAAGTCATTACAGAATTATAGGCTACCATCTGGCTGTGGGATTAGGACAATAGGTTTGGACCAGTCAGTGGGGTTGATTTACTAAAGGCAAATAGGCTGTGCACTGTGCAGATTTAGTTGATCCAGAGCTTAGTAAATGAGGTGAAGCTTCACTTTGTAAATAATATCCAATCACATGCAAGGAAAATAAAAAAACTGAATTTTTGCTTGGACCTGATTGGATGATGGAAGTCAACAGGAAGACAGTCCTAATCTTTGCCATCAGTAGCCAATACCCATGTAAGCATTGGCTTCAGTTTTACTGACACATTCTACAAGGTAATTGATTTAGGGATAATACGTAAGGGGCAAATTTTTTGCAATTTTCACAACTCTTTTGAAACTTTTAACATAAAGTAAAAACCTTTGCAAACACAGAAAAACCATTACAATACTCAATGTTTGTTTTTACCACATCCCAAAGGCCCCCCCCCCCCCCCAAAAAAAAGAGAATGAGCCAATGAAGCACAATGCATCAATTGAATGGCAAGTTGGTTGACTATTTCTAAACCTACTTCATCTACCTGATGCAACAGGTCATTCTCCATGGAGAAGTGTGCAAAAACTACATACGCTCCTGTCTTTTGGGGCATCCTGTTAATTATCCCTGCTCCCTGGCATAGCTAATCCTTGCCCTGGGATAAGGGCAAATCAGGCAGGAGTAGTCTTACCCCAGATGGTGTTTTAATTGGCTCCTGGAGACTTGACTTTTCAGGATTGCATACTGTAGAAAGACCTCAGTGGTCAGATAGTGCTCCCTCAAGGCCACCAGTTGATCTGCATTCTAGGAGTCAGCTCTCCAAGCAAATTGATGCATGTGGGCTGGAGGGCTGGTAAGCACACTGTTTATTTAAGGATGTTGTCCACATTCAAGCACACATTGGGGAGTTGAAATTTGATGTAGAGGCAACAAACCTCCAGTTCTTAAACTAAACAGGCTGTTTATTTAAGAAGAAATTTAAAGCATATATAGGCATCCAGCCTCAAAGTAAATTAATGGCAAAACAAGCTTGTGATTAACTGAGCCTAAAGGCCCATACACACGATCAGACTTTGTACAAACTTTCCCGTGGATTTTTGTACAAAGGGAGTCGGCCGTGAACTTGTATTGCATACACACGACAGGACTTTTTCAGCCAACTTTCACCAAATCTCGTGGTTTTTCTGCTCTTTACCGCCACCTTTGGTCAACTTCTGTATTGTTGTCTGATCTTTTGCATTGGTTCTGAGCATGCGTGTTTGTACTTTGTACAAAAGTCCTATGGTTTTCTGTACACACGATCGGACTTTGCTCCATTGGACTTTTGTTGCCGGAAAGTTTGTCCGTTCGCACAGCCAACAAAAGTCAGATGAAAACCGAAAAAGTTTGTCCGATGGAGCGTACACACGGTCGGATCTTGCCTTAAAACAGCTAATTTGCATGTCAAATTTGTTGTCAAAAAGTCTGATCGTGTGTATGGTCCTTTACTTAGTTCATGTCCTAAGTCCTAAGAATTCCCTTGTTCCAGATAGTGTTCCACTGGAATGGCAACAGTCCAGAAACAGGCCCCTATAGCCTGCACAATATCTACATAGTGCTGCCTAAATTGTTGGTGTGGTATAAATGCATGCAATACATAAAAAATATAAATAAATAAATAGCACTTGCAGTCTTAGTACAGCAGTCCTTAGCTTTACAGCACAGCATGGCTCCCTCCGAGTGGATGCACACACTATGACTCCCTTAGTTCAATTCAGCTGAACTTAATCTCAACACTGTCAGGGGAAAAAACAAATATGCTCCACTTAATTGGAAATCCACCCCACCCTGCTTCTGAGTATTCACAGTAAAACCAGCTCTCACTTCCATAACTCTCACCAAGGTAGGAAAATCAGAAGTTTGTCCCCACCCCTATCCCCTAGAACATGCCACAGGCCCAGGAGACTGTGGGACCAGTCTGAAAGCGCAGCATAAAGTTACAACTGGCTTCTTACAAACCAAGATGGTAGCTCTGGGGATCCGAAGACCAGCAAAGAACCAGTCCCTCCTGGTCTGGTGAGTACTGATTTATTAAAAGTCAGCAGCTACAGTATTTTTAGCTGCTGGATTTTTTTTTTTTTTTTTAAACTAGCTGTAGTTCTTCCGTGGAGCCACATACCTCCAGTGATATATTTTTCCGAACAACATAAATGATTTTACAGTCACCATGTTACGCTATTTAAAATAAAACTATGGGCAAACCTTTTAATTAAAGTGAATCTATTGCAAACTTTGGCAATGTGAACTGATCAGAAAATGTTTACCTTTAGCAAAAACAGCATGTCATAACAACCAGTTTATAGAAGGAGATAAAGGGCTGTCTGTATCTAATAATTGTTTTGACATGCAGTTTTCGCTGAAAGCAGTTTTATTATATGAGCAGTTTAAATTACTCAGATCTTTGACTGGTTTACTTTAATGAAGCATCTTCAACATGAAATGCAATGGAAAATCCTGAGCATCTTTTTTTATTAACATTGCATACATTGAATACATGAATCAAATTTTATGTGGAAATTATTCCAGCTTGAGTACAATAACCTTTAAAATGATTACAACTTTTTCACTGTGTCCTATTATGTTTTCTTTTTAAGAATGTGACACTTAAGTAACTTCTTGAAGTAAACCAGATTTCATCCAAGAGTTTGAGTTTATACTACTATTGCATCATTACCAAAAATAGAAGGTTTTAATCTAACTACAGCCTAATTGAAGACCCAGGAAGGAATGTCCTGAGTATGTATTTTTATGGGGCTAAATTTAGCAGTGACAGCTTGAGGCTATTATCTAATTATAGACACTGGCCTAAAACAGAAGCATGTTACCATAGAAAGCAAGCAAAAAGGCAAGTCTTTGTTTTGCAGTTGTGAACTCTATAAGTAGGTGTAACTCTACATTATATGGACAGTATGTAGGGTAACTATGTCAGCTCAGAGAATGTTGCTTGGAAAATAAGATAGTATACATAGGATGTATAAAGTAATTTAAGATATATTTCTGTATTAAAGCGGGACGGTACCTGAAAAAAAAAATTAAAAGCCAGCAGCTACAAATACTGCAGCTGCTGACTTTTAATAAATGGACACTCACCTGTCACAGGTTCCAGCGATGTGAGCAGCAGAGGCCGATCAATCGATCGGCTCTCTGCTGCTGCCGGCGCCATTCTCAGTGAGGGAATCAGGAAGTGGCTTCACTTCCCGGTTCCCTACTGCTCATGCGCGAGTCGTGCAGCGCAATGAGAATCGTCAGCGCTGTGCTGGGACACGTGTGTGTCCCGGCAGACAGCGCGCCAGGACAGGAAGTGGCGTAAACTCCCGTGGGAGTTTACGCCCGCAAGTGGGTGCAGATACCTGTCTTAGACAGGTATCTGCACCCCCCTCCCCCCTGAAAGGTGCCAAATGTGACACCGGAGGGGGGGAGGGTTCCGAAAAGCGGAGGTTCCACTTTAGGGTGGAATCCCGCTTTAAGGTTTTTTTTTGCATGGGAGCTCACCCTGCATCACAGATATTTTTTCAGTTTTGTTAGCATTAAAGTAGTATTAAACCCAAAAGCAAACATTTATTATATTGCAGATTACCATTTCTTAGATGTGATGGCTACATTCATTTTCTTTTTTAGGCTTTGTTACTTCTATTAACATTTGGTGATCAAGCCAGTAAGTCTCTTTTTCAAAAAAAAAAAGTTTTCCAGCAGAATGTGTAAGTTACAGAGATCAGACAAACAATTTAACACTAGCAGGTGTGCTTACAATGATAATTTTTTGCTTATTTATGTAACAAATGTATCCCTAAAGGAAGAAAAAAGGCTGCTTATAAAGTATTAGCTGAAGTTTGGCTTTAACCTCCCTGGCGGTATGATTCTGTCCGGAATTTAGTGCTGAAAGCGGTACAATTATTTTACATGGAAATTTGGCGTTTTTATATTGTAGGCATGCAATTCTTATGAATAACTCACTTAAATCTGTCCGAACCAGAGTCTAGTAGACATCCCGGGTATGATAAAGTTTGATACACAAAATCATAAATTATAATATAATAAAAATATATATAAAAATGATTCAATAATGTAGTCAAATCAAAAACACTGAAATTTGCTCAGTTGCAGAATAGTCGCTGTCATTAAATTTATTGTTTGATGATAAATTGTGATTCTAATTTTTTATCGGTGTTTTCTAGCTGGTCTAAAACCACTTTTGACATAAAGGGACACTTTTTGGTTGCTATGGACAATCTCCAGTTTCCAGGCAGAAAAAAAATCTTTTTATTATATAAAATGACATGCAGGGCACTGGGCAGACCACTAGGGACAAAGGGGATGTGTATTTTTTGTATACAGTACTGTAATCTGTAAGATTACAGTACTGTATGTGTGTTGTGTTTTTAAACTTTTTTTTTAATTTGGCGCCGATCTCCGCTCCCGTGCGTCGGAACGTCGCAGGGAATGGAGATCAGCGGCACTCGGGCACTGTGTGAATCGAGCGAGCGGACGGTTCGCTCACACAGCGGGGAGACATTGCAGGATCCAGGGGAAAAGGTAAGTAACTTCCCCCCTGTATGCTGCAACGCAAGCCCGAGTCTGGCTTGGGGTTATTGCTCCTGGCAGAAAAAACTGAACCCGAGCCAGACTCGGGAATACCGCTAAGGAGGTTAAAGGCTAAGTTCACCTCTGTTCGCCTTTTTTTTCTAAATTCCAGCTCTCCTATGTACAATATAGCATTAATGTACTTCTTTTGCTAAATTAAAACAGCTTTCCATTTATTCTACCCATGCTTACCTCACTCTCTTCATGGATGTTTAAAAACCCTGCTCCGTTACTTCTCCTTACTTCCTGAAAAGACTTTAGGTCATGACACAGGAAGGAGTTTACCAGCTGAGGGTAGATGATGCAGGGTGCGTGCTAATGAGATAAACTGGTAAACTCCTTCCTGTGACATGACCCAAAGTCTGTTCAGGAAGTAAGGCAGAAGATATAGAGCTCGGTTTTTAAATATCCATGAAGAGAGTAAGGTAAGGGTGGGTAGAATAAATGGAAAGCTGTTCTATTTTTGCAGAAGTACATTAATACTATACTAGTACATAAGGGAGCTGGAATTTCGAAACAAAAAGGTGAACAAAAGTGAACTTAGTCTTTAATTAGTTAGTGTTTTTAAATCTGCTAGTACATCTAAAACACCCCCCCCCCCTCACAATGATGCTGTTTAAAGGTGCCCCTGAGCTTATTCATCCAGAGTGGAGGCACTCTAATACAGGAGGTGTGTTAATGGTCAGATCACCAGGGAGAAAAGCCAAAGAAAAGAAAACTGATGCAGCAACCAATCTAATAATTGATAGGCTGCAATATATAAAATGTTGAGGGGCGTGGCCTGGACGGAGACCGAGATGGCCGCATAACTTGTGAGCTCCTGCGTGCCCGAGAAGATCCGACGACTTTACAGGGAGCCTACCGCACTTCCCCTGCTATGCACAGGACCACTAGGAGCTCGTCAGCCTCCCGCACCCCCAGAGGCTCGCAAACCCACCTGGGAAGGAACATCCCGGAGTTATTCCGTGCCCAGAAGGCTCAGACCCCCGCGCCGCTCCACGCGCCATTACAGGCCCAAGCCGCGGCCTCGCCTGACGGACGTCCGCCAGCCCTCATGCCGGGAGCAACGTCCCCCACCCCAAGCGGGGCCATACCCCCCAGCCTGCTCGACTTGGAGAAAGTGGCTCTGGACATAAAAAGCACCGTGACGGCGGCAATAGCAGACCTGAGGACAGACCTACTAGCCGTGGCACACCGCATTGATGGAGTGGAACAAACGACACAGACGCACGCGGCGGCCATTCGCCAGGTACAGTCTGCTTATGACTCCCAACTCGCCCAGGTCTTTGAGCTCCACAGGCACGTGGAAGACCTGGACAATAGGGGACGGAGGCACAATATCAGGGTGCGAGGTGTCCCCGAAACTGTGGACGCGGGTGCCATCCAACAGACCATCAGCGCCATATTTAATGAACTGATCGGACGCCCCGCAGACTCCCCCATTGACATGGAAAGGGCACACCGCGCTCTCCGCCCCTCCCCACGAGACAACGAACCCCCCAGGGACATAATATGTTGCATAGTAAACTTCCCCCTCAAGGAAGAAATTCTCCGCAAGGCGAGGGAAAGGGGACGCATACTTTTCAATGGCTCTGAGGTTAAACTTTTCCAAGATCTCTCTCAGATCACCCTCCAGAATAGGAGGGCCCTCAGACCACTACTAGATGCCCTACGAGCCAGAAACATCCAGTACCGCTGGAAGTTCCCGTTTGGCCTCTCCGCCTCCGCCAGGGGGCGCTCAGCTTTACTCAGAACACCAGAAGACCTCCAGGCTTTCTGCGAACAACTCGACTTACCCAACATTGAGCTTCCGGAATGGTACGCGCTCTACTTCCCCACGGAGCCCTGGCTCCCGGTATCTCTCAACCCATCTCCGAAAGCCTCCCGCCAAAGATCGAGGCGCCGCAGACCAGACCCGATGTCCCCGAACGCTCGTCCTTCACGCCGGGACTTCCACCAACGCAGCCCGTCACCGATGAATCTGTGACAAGACGGCCCAGATGACCACCCGCAAGCCACCTGACCGACTCGATCCAGCCTGTGAGTACACACCCTCTCCATCCCCTCCTCGGCCAACAACCCCCCCCGGGTTTCCTCCTTAACCGCATCTCACTAGCGGTTCCACCTCTCCGGACAGAGAACAGATGCAGGAGACCCCACCACTCTGAGCTAGCTCCAAACGGGCCCTCCCCCCACATTTGATGCCCCGAGCCTCGTCAGACCTGGCACCCAGGCCACCGACCTCCACAGTCCCTGCTGAGGACCTTTCAGTTTGGCCACCCGCCTGCCTCCTGCCTCCCCGATGGGAAGTACCCCACAGCCCCGGCACAAGCTCATCTTGCATCCCCTGCACGACCGAGATGTCTCCCCTCAGGGATGATCACCAGAGCCAAGGTTTCCACCCCCACCCTCGTTAACTGGCACAACACCTCGAACTACCCACCGCAGAGGCCTGCCTTGCAACCTACCACCCGAAGACCTCCCACACGCCAAAGACACAGACTGATGCCCGGGGCCCCTTAATGGCCCTGTGCCCTGTTTCTCTCCCCCCAGGTGGACAAGACGCTGATACACCCATCTGGAACTTCGAGAAGAGGACTCTCATCCCCACCAGAGATGTCACGTCATACCCAAACCAGGCAATGTATTCTGATGCAGTGTACCCACACTCCCCTATCTCTCACTTCTTATTATGTTCATACCCAAATGTACAAGTTCCACGGAGATTGAGGTGCCCCACCGCCTCATTCCCCCCCCGGGGGATCCCACCTGAAACCAGCTCCCTCACCCTTCCCTCCTCCCCCACCCCCCCCCCCCCCCCCCCCCCCCCCCACCCTCCCCCCCCCCACCCTCCCCCCCTCCCTTCCCCTCCTCCCTCCCCCCCTCCCCCCCCCCCCCCCCCCCCCCCCCCCCCCCCCCCCCCCCCCCCCCCCCCCCCCCCCCCCCCCCCCCCCCCCCCCCCCCCCCTACCCCCCCCCCCCCCCCCCCCCCCCCCCCCTCCCCCCCCCCCCCCCCCCCCCCCCCCCCCCCCCCCCCCCCCCTTCCCTTCCCCTCCCCCCCCATCCCCCCCCCCCCCCCCCCCCCCACTCCCCCCCCCCCCCCCCCCCCCCCCCCCCCCCCCCCCCCCCCCCCCCCCCCCCCCCCCCCCCCCCCCCCCCCCCCCTCCCCCCCCCCCCCTCCCCCCCCCCCCCCCCCCCCCCCCCCCCCCCCCCCTCCCCCCTCCCCCATCCCCCCTCCCTCCTCTCCTCTCCCCTACTCCTCTTTCCCCACCCCCCCCCCTTCCCCTTTCTCTCCCTCTCCTCCCCATCACCTCACCCTACCTCCCCCCCCTCTACCTCCTTCCCTCCCCCCCCCCCCCCCCCTCCCTCTTCCCCCCTCCCCTCCCCGCCTCCCTCCCTCCCCCCCTTCTACCTTGCCCCCTCCCTAACCTACACTTCTACCCGTCTCCATCATCTCATCCCTCAGCTCCCACCGGTCCATGTTAAACGGATCAGGCGAACGCCCATCCCCTGGGATGTCCTCACAGGCTGCTGACCACATGATGCACTATGTCTGCCTCAGAGATTTATTTTATCTTTAATGCTCTTTTACCTCTTTATATGTATATCTCCGTTACGCAATGTTTACTTGGGTTATACTGAACCTAGATATTAGATAGTTTGTATTATGATATGTTTCATTCTGTGTCCAGATGTACCTCCTGAAATATGTGTACCCTCAATAGGCCCTCACCCAGTACGGTAGGCTCCCTACTACGCTATGTTGACTCTTATCCCAGATAAGATACCTCCCCTTCATTGTCCGGATCTCCGGGCCGCAGCAATGCTGTGGTCGCCGTTCAACCTTCTTCCCCCCAACAGCGGTCTCTTGGAGACTCAGCTGACATACCAGGAATTCCCTAGAAATCCTTTAGGTGGAAAGCTTGACTACCTCCACCTCTGGTTATTCTTTTCCCCCCTCCCCCTGCTCCCCCCCCTTCCTCTCTCCCTCTTTCCTCTCCCTTTCCACCCCACTCTTGCGCCCATCCCCTCCTCCCTCCTAACCACTCCCCCTCCCAGGGAGGTGGTCCCTAGGCATCCCCACCATCAGACCACGACTCGCTATACAGACAGGTGCCCACCTTAGACGACTACTAACCTTCTCACAATGAAACTAAAAGACCCCCTGACACTGAAGTGTGTCTCCCTAAACGTTAGAGGCCTTAACATCCCTGAGAAAAGGTCACAGGTTCTCTCTTCTCTCTCCAAACATAAGGCCCACTTCATTTTTTTACAGGAAACCCACTTTAGATCTGATTCCATCCCCAAACTTTCCAACCATATCTATCGATCAGTCATACACGCCACTAACCCTGATGCCAAATCCAAAGGGGTCGCGATCCTTATCTCTAAACACGCAAACTTCCTTCTGACTGACTCTTTAGTAGACCCGGAAGGCAGATACTTATTCATCAAAGGAACGTACGCCTCTAAACCAGTTACATTGGCCAATATCTATTGCCCTAATGAGCACCAGGTTTCATTCTTCCGCAAAACCTGCGCGCTCCTATCATCATTTCAGACCGGACTGGTTCTCCTGGGTGGCGACTTCAATGTCCCCTTGAACCCTCTCCTGGACACCTCCACCGGATCTTCCTCCCTCACCTACATGGCACTACGACAAATCAAGGCCCAACTTCAAACCCTGAACCTACATGACGCCTGGCGCATCCTATATCCCTCCTCCAAAGACTTCACTTACTTCTCGCCCCCACACCAAAAATACTCGAGGATCGACTTCTTCTTCCTGTCTCAGACTGACCTTTCTGCTCTACACCACTCTTCCATTGAACCGATGTTCCTATCAGACCACCACCCTATCTCGATCACGCTCTCGTTCCCAGAAGCCAATCCCAAAACAAAGGTATGGCGCTTTAACCCCTCGATTATACGGGACCCGGTATCCCTCGAGCACATTCGCGCACGTATCAGACTATACTTCCAAGAGAACACTAGCCCTGACATCTCCCCCATTTCCCTCTGGGAAGCACATAAATGCGTGATACGGGGCGAATTAATGACCCTGAGCGCAATTTCCAAAAAATCCCATCAAAAACGAGTGAATGACCTCCTCAAAAGACTGAAAACCCTTGAATTAGCCCATAAACAAACCCAGGCCCAACATACCCTACAGGACTTAATACAGACCAGGGCCCTCCTTACAGAAGAACTAGGCACACAGACAAAGAGACGATACATTCTGGGTCAACGAATCTTCTATGAGCAGGGAAATAAAAGTGGACGCCTGCTGGCACGCTCAGTCCAATCCGCCAAACTATCTTCCACCATTCATTCCCTACGCGACACTAGAGGCTCTCTCCTGGCCAAAAACGAAGACATAGCGAAGGAGTTTGAAAGCTTCTACCACAAACTTTATAACCTCCACCCCGGCCAATCACCCCACTCCACAGGGGACGCACGCCATTCGCTCATAACAGACTTTCTCTCTCAACATGGCCCCAAGCCCATTTCCCCCCAACAAGCACAAGCCCTGGAAGGCCACTTTTCTAGCTCGGAACTAGAGTCTGCCCTGAAACAAATGAAGGTAGGAAAAAGCCCCGGCCCCGACGGCTATACCCTCCAGTACTACAAATCTTTTGCTGACGTACTCACCCCTAGCCTCTTACAGACATTCAATGCCCTGGCAGTACCACAAAACCGACCGAATAGACTACTTGAGGCGCACATTACCGTGATTCCGAAAGAGGGCAAAGACCCTATGCAGGTAGCTAACTATAGACCGATCTCACTACTTAACGTGGATATCAAGCTTTACGCAAAAATCATTGCGAATAGATTGCTTCCACTGATCCCTGACCTCATCTCCACTGACCAGGTAGGTTTTGTCCCGGGCAGGGAAGCCCGCGACAACACCATCCGCACCCTCAACCTACACCATTGGCTTACGTCTTCTAAAACCCCGGGATTCCTACTCTCCCTCGACGCTGAGAAGGCGTTTGACAGAGTGGCCTGGGACTACATGCAGGCAGTTCTAAAAAACATTGGCCTCGAAGACCGCATGCTCACATCAATAATGGCCTTATACAATGGCCCGACCGCAGCGGTGAGGGTCAACGGCCACCTGTCAAACGCCTTCCCCATCAACAATGGTACGCGCCAAGGGTGCCCCCTCTCCCCCCTGATCTATATCCTTTCCCTAGAACCCCTCCTGAACAAGCTCAGAGGGAATCCAGACATTAAAGGACTAAAAATCAAGGACAGCGAATTTAAAGTATCAGCCTTCGCAGACGACATCCTGCTCTCCCTCACTAGCCCCCGCACGTCCTTGCCATCGCTCCTCCGGGATCTCGGGGCCTTTGGTTCCATCTCGAACCTGAAAATAAATTACTCCAAATCTCATGCCCTGAATGTTTCCCTCACGCCTCAGGAAGTAACACACTGCCAGGAATCTTTCCCGTTTCACTGGGAACAGACGGCCATCACCTACCTTGGAATCCGCATTCCACACTCCCTCACGGACCTCTACTCCCTCAATTTCCATCCAGCCCTGATTAGAGCCCAGAATCACCTTAAAGAGTGGATGTCACTCAATGTGTCTTGGTTTGGACGGGCAGCCCTGATCAAAATGATCATACTGCCGCGCCTATTGTACCTGATCCAGACTATCCCGATGGCCATCCCGACGGGTTTCTTTGCCTCCTTCAAGAAGGCATGCTCGACCTTCCTGTGGAAGGGATCCCCCCCTAGAATCAAATACTCCAGACTCACCCTTCCCAAATCCGCAGGGGGCATAGCTCTCCCGGACCTGCACAAGTACTACGTAGCCTGCCACCTTACGAGGATAGCAGATTGGAATATTCACTCCCAAACGAAAATATGGGTTCTCCTAGAAAACGCGTTCTCCCCCACCCCAATACATCTTCTACCATGGCTACTTCCTAAACAGTGGCCCCTGAACCTCATCGCTCACCCCTTCATCTCCACCTCCTTGGCGCTTCTTAGAAAAGCCCCAACAGGAAAGACTCTTGCACCTACCCCGGGGCCACTAACCACACTGAGAGGGAACCCGGATTTCCACCCGGGCGAAAGACCCTCCTTCCTTAGACAGGAATGGCCCTTCCAAGAGGTCCTGGCATACCAATTTTTCACTAGGGGCAAAATGGCGTCGATAGACGACCTCAGAAACATCTCCACAACATCATCCTTCTCCTTCTGGACCTACAGGCAAATCTGCCACTTCCTTTCAACACACTCTACCCCCGCTAACTGGACAAGACGACTCACCCCGTTTGAAACGCTTTGCCACGACAAGACCCCCCAAAGACACCTTATCTCCCTGCTCTATACTGCCCTTACAGAAACAGTAGACCTGCCACTGTCCCCCTCACAAGAATCTTGGAACAGGGACCTCCCCTCTCCCTTGACGCACGCCGATTGGTCCAGGGTCCACGAATACGCCCACAGAGGCTCCCTGAATGTCGCCACCCAGGAGAACGGTTACAAAATTCTCACTAGATGGTATAGAACTCCATCCCTCCTCCACAAATTTGCTCCCTCAGCCTCTAACCTATGTTGGAGATGTAAAACTGAAGTGGGAACCATGATTCACATATGGTGGGACTGCCCACTCATTCAAACCTTCTGGAGGGACGTCCATAGACTCACCTCCTCGATCACCACCTACTCTCTTGACTACACTCCAGCTCAGTTCCTCCTGCACCATACGTCTATACCAAGGAAAGCATATCACAAATCTCTTGCCATGCACCTTATCAACGCTGCCAGAATCTGTATCCCAAGACACTGGTGCTCTACTCAGACACCCTCACTCAAAGAATGGTTCACGACCATATCAAAAACCTGCGACATGGAGGAGCTAATCCACATCTCACAAGAGAGAATGGAGACCTTTTCTACTACCTGGGCCTGCTGGTTACACTTCAAAACCACTCTTGAATACAAACAACACATGCCTCCCGAATAGGATAAAACACTCCCACACCTACGTGGTTCATTGGGGGGATGTACGGGACCACCCCCCTACCCCCCCTTCACCTCCCTACCTCATCTTACCAGCTGTATCCTTCCCTGCCGGCCCTTCCCTTACCCCACCCCCCCCCCCCCCACCTTTCCTTCCCCCTTTTTCTTCTTTTTCTCCTCCTTCACCCCCACTCAGACTTCTTTACCCTGCAGGCGCTAGGGACTAGACGCCTGAAGCACTAATTCTTCTACCCGGATCAATTGAAAACAGACCCCCACCATGAATGGCTCTTATCCATACGCCCCCCCCGCCATAATACATTTAACCCTAGAGCCACATCTCTAGTTATGTCTCTCACTGTTATTTTTATGTTCTGTATTCACTGTTGATCTATGTTATTTGCACTATTGTACAACTTTTTTGTGTATAACATCTGTACATGTTCAATAAAATCTTTATGGAAAAAAAAAAAAAAAAAAAAAAATGTTTAGTTTTCGGTTTAATACTGCTTTAAGTAATTAATGCATTAGGGTTTCTTGGCATTCTTAACGGAATCATCAGGATTGCAGGGCTTGTTTCCAAATAATATGCACAGGCTATGGTTTTTGTAGAGGGTTACTCAACTACATTTGTGACATTCACTTCACAATAAACAAATGGAAGGCAATTGTAACTTTGTATAATGTACTTGTAGCCTTGTATAAGCATATGATTACAATATCCCAATTAAACACTTCAGCCCTGGACCAATTGGCAGCCAAAGGACCAGGCCCCTTTTTGCGATTCGGCACTGCATCGCTTTAACTGACAATTGCGCGGTCGTGCGACGTGGCTCCAAAACAAAATTGGCGTCCTTTTTTTCCCACAAATAAACCTTTCTTTTGGTGGTATTTGATCGCCCCTGCGGTTTTTATTTTTTGCGCTATAAACAAAAATAGAGCGACAATTTCGAAAACAATGCAATATTTTTTGCTTTTTGCTATAATTAATATCCCCAAAAAATATATAAAAAAACATTTTTTTTCCTCAGTTTAGGCCGATACGTATTCTTCTACATATTGATTGGTTTGCGCAAAAGTTATAGCATTTACAAAATAGGGGATAGTTTTATAGCATTTTTATTAATATTTTTTTTTTTACTAGTAATGGCGGCGATCAGCGATTTTTATTGTAACGGCGACATTTTGGCGGACACATCGGACATTTTTGACACATTTTTGGGACCATTGTCATTTATACAGCAATCAATGCTATTTAAATGCATTGATTCCTGTATAAATGACAGTTGTAGTGAAAGAGTTAACCACTAGGGGGAGGGGAGGGGTTATGGGCTGTGACGTGTGTGTGTTTTTTTACATTAGGGGGCGGGGCTGACGTCTGACGCCATTGATCGGCTTTCCCGATGACCGGGAACAGCCAATCAATGACAGGCAGAGTAGGAAGCGCGGGGAGAGGTTTGTTTACACATACCTCTCCCCGTTCTTCAGCTCCGTGACCCGATCACGGGACACCAGCGGCAATCGGGTCCGCTGGTCCCGCGGCCGGGGTCACGGAGCTCCCGACCGGGTCGCAAGCGCGCCGCTGGCAGGCAGGCATTTAAAGGATCACGTACAGGTACGTGATTTTGCCTGCCCGTGCCATTCTGCTGACGTATATATGCAGTGGGTGGTCAGGAAGCGGTTAAAGAAGCAGCCCACTTTTAATTAGTCCCATTGTACAAAGTACACAGTTTAAATTAACTCTCCACTTCAAATTGCCCTTATCTGAGCTTCTTCCTGCGCACTATGCACAATGCTGCAAAACATATATTACCCAATACTCTGGAAATGTTAGTTCATCTTGTCTGCCCAGCAATATAAAGGGATATACAAATGCCAGTTGGAAAATTGAGAAACTGACTAGATTCCACATGAGAGACCCTTGTGCTTAATGATAACAAGGTCAGCTTCACCCTCCCCTCCAATAAGCATGCCAACATCTTCAATGGTCCCAATGTAGCAAGCAGAAAACTAACCTTTTATGAATTGACATAACTCACCCCTGCTTTTGAGCACAGTTTTCAGCATATTTATAGTTCTCTGTTTCAAGAAGCCTAGACTTAGCTCTCTCACCTGATCTGCACTGGTCTGTTGTTGCATTGTACTGCTTGTTTAGTGAGAAGAGCAACAGTTTATGAATGATAGTTTGGTTTAAGTTTAAGGTAGCACTCTTACCATGTCAAGTGATGCCTTGTTATAGTGTATTCTCAAGTCTCAATTTAGGGTGACCCTAAGGTATATATAAAATCATGAATTTTACCTATTAACATATATACCAAAGGAGTCAGTGGTGCTGAGGTCTTTGTCAAGGTTAAGGTAAGAACAGATGACCTTAGATAATCAGTGGCTCTTGCAGGGGTAGTGTTACACAAGAAAGAATGCAATTAACTTCATCAATCTGCAGGCATATATGTTGGTCTAAAATAGACACGTAAATGCATATTCTATAAAACATTTAGCAAAAATGTCATACCATTAATTACTATATCCAAGCAAATAAAACCTGTTAGTAAATATAACTTTTTAACCTGTTTCCTTTCAGAGCCTTTTTCAGATTATAAACTATAAACTATCAACCAAATGTCATTTTTCAGGAGATGTGGCTTGTGTAACTAATATGGACATTTTCAGTCACATTATATACAGAAGCTCCAATATTACTGAAAGATTAGCATTCCGAACATATAAATGTTATTCCGCCAACAGACTTAGCATACTTGTAAACTCCAGTGTAGGCAAGTGCAAAATGTGTGATATGAATTTCAATCTTTTTATTCAAAGTTTAGCAGAATCTCCCATCAGGAGTAAGCATACAGATTATCAGATACTATCAATACTATATCAGCACAGAATATGTGTAAGACCAAATTAAAGTGATACTAAAGTCTCATTTTTGTTTTGCTTAAAAATAACAAACATGTTATACTTACCTTTGGTGCTCCTGGCCACTCGCTCCTGATGAGTGCAACCACAGCTCCATGTGTCCATTCAGACATGGAGCCCCAGCTAGGCCCCACTCTTCTCTTCTCATTGGCTCACTGATTTTGATTGACAGCAACAGGAGACAATGGCACTCCGCTGCTTTCTCAGCCAATGAGAAGGAGAGTCCAAGCCTTTAGTGCAGCATCACTGGATAGAGATGGGCTCAGGTAGGTATTCAGGGGGCTGCTGTACACAGAAGGTTTTTTATCTTTTTTTTTTTTTTTATCTGTTTATTTGGTTTTCAAAAATGTAGAAAACCAGTTAGAATAGGGGACGCAGACACCAAGTCGTTTAGTCAACTGGATATAACATATACAGATACAATCATTAATACCATTTCAATAAAAATCTTTATGGGAAAAAAAAATATTAATACCAAGCTATATTAACTGGTGTACACACATCAGAATTATGTATGCGGGACAAGGCACAAACAAACTTTCCATCAACATGGATATCAGGAATAGGGATGAGCCGAACACCTCCCCCCCCCGTTCGGCTCGTACCAGAACCCGCGAACGGACCTAAAGTCCGTGCGAGCTTTAGAACCCTATTAGTTATAATGGATGCGAACGTTCGAAATTAGACAATTCCTTTATTAAAATCTTCTTTCTTCTTTCTTCATCCTTCGGTTTCTTCATCTTCTCCTTCCGTCATCTTCTTCCATCTTCTTCTTCCATTTTCTTCTTCCTCCGATCCGCTTCTTCTTGCGCTGGTCTTCTTGTCCTTCTCGTCCGGCATCTTCTTCCGTCGGCGTCGGTGTCGGTGTCTTCTTGGGCCGCTCCGCGCAATGGGAGGCTCCCGCTGTGTGAGGCTCCGCTCCGTCTGACAGGTCTTTTAAAACGGAGGGCACCTGGTGACCCCGCCCCCCCCGTGCGTCAGAGGGGGCGGGGTCACCAGGTGCCCTCCATTATAAAAGACCTGTCAGACGGAGCGGAGCCTCACACAGCGGGAGCCTCCCATTGCGCGGAGCGGCCCAAGAAGATACAGAGACACCAACGCCGACGGAAGAAGATGCCGGACGAGAAGGACGAGAAGACCAGCGCAAGAAGAAGCGGATCGGAGGAAGAAGAAAATGGAAGAAGAAGATGGAAGAAGATGACGGAAGGAGAAGATGAAGAAACCGAAGGATGAAGAAAGAAGAAAGAAGATTTTAATAAAGGAATTGTCAAAGACCGTCTCCTGTCATTTTTACCATTTTTGCCACTTTTTTGGTGAAATGGTAGGGGTACTTTTGTACCCCCTTACCATTTCACACAGGGAGGGGCGGGATCTGGGGGTCCCCTTGTTAAAGGGGGCTTCCAGATTCCGATAAGCCCCCCGCCCGCAGACCCCCACAACCACCGGGCACGGTTGTGGGGAAGAGGCCCTTGTCCTCATCAACATGGGGACAAGGTGCTTTGGGGGTCTTAGACCCCCAAAGCATCCTCCCAATGTTGAGGGCATGTGGCCTGGTACGGTTCAGGCGGGAGGGGGGGGCGCTCTCGTCCCCCCCTCTTTTCCTGCGGCCTGCCAGGTTGCGTGCTCGGATAAGGGTCTGGTAGGGATTTTGAGGGGGACCCCACGCCATTTTTTTTGGTTAGGGTTCCCCTTAAAATCCATACCAGACCTCAAGGGTCTGGTATGGATTTTGAGGGGGACCCTACGCCATTTTTTTTTTTGGCTGGGGTTCCCCTTAATATCCATCCCAGACCTGAAGGGCCTGGTTATTGAATTAGGGGGGACCCCTACGCTTTTTTTTTGTTTTTTTTATCAATGAATGACAGTTCTCTGTGTTACAGGAGCCATCAATTCATTAGCCGCGAGTGATTTTAAATAGCTTTTTTCCTGCAAAAATGACACTTTTTTGCAGGGAAAGTTCTAAGCACAGGAAACCTGCCCCCCTTTACAGGCCACCTATAGACACCACCCAGATGTGATACTGCAATGCTGTTCTAACAGCACGCACACACAAATCCCCAGAAATAAAGCACATATTGTCAGCAGCACACTGACACGCTGACACTGACTGAAACAGAATATGCGAGGCCGCCGGCACGGCGGCCTCTTCTACCGTGGGGCGTGTACTAAAGCCCCTGAGCTATAATTGGCAACAGGCATCCTGCCTGTAGCCAATTATGGCTCTCCTCGCTGCCGGCGCTGTGATTGGCCAAGCATGCGGGGTCACAGTGCATGCTTGGCCAATCATCAGCCAGCATTGCACTGCGCGGGCCGCAATGCATTGCGGGGCCGCTCGCATCACACGAATTTGATGCGAGCGGCCCCAATAGTTCTGGGCTCGCCGAGGGGGCGAACGCCCGGTGCTCGATTCGAACATGGGTTCGAATCGAACACCGGGCCCATCCCTAATCAGGAAGACTAACAAAGGGGAGAAACAAGGCACATAGGGGAACTATATGAATTTGTGATGGGTAGTAATAGATCAGGAGCTCATGAAGAATACATAAACTCCACGGCTTCCACATACGTTTAAATGCACGGAAGGATTTTTGTTGTAAAGCAATTGTTTTTTCATGCAGAAAATGGGTGTGAGTAGCTTTAACAGCCTCTGATGGGTTTGGGGCCAAAGTTTGTTTCCAGGCCCTGGTAATGGTCAATTTAGCAGACAATAAAATGTTGGCTACAATGCCACAGGACTGGGTTGGAAATATTCAATGCCTAGGTTGAGTAAAGCCAAAGCTGGCCTCTGAGAGTATTTGGAAAATTTTCCTCCAGAAGCTTCAAATGCTGTTACACGTCCATAATATATCCATAATGTTACCTGGGGCACCACAGCCACGCCAGCATAGTGATGAGCAAGAATCAAACATTTTAGCAAGGTTTTTTAACTTAATTGATAGAATGCATTAGTATAAAAAACCTTCTGCCTTTACAATCTCATGTACTGTGAGCTCCAAATGCTAAGTATCAGGGTACCTCAGCAAGGCAGTCAGCCATAATAAAAGCAAAATTACCAGGGAATTTGTTTGTAACCAGCTAATATACTTGGCACAACTAATTGACTTGGTATTGACATTGTATGAGTGTCCTTTAAAGTACAATCAGAAAGACTTTATTCAGTACTCTGTTTTGCACCTTGATATAGTGGACTTCAGTGGAAATTATGCAATCCTGAGATGATGGTTTAATGGGCTATATGTATACTAATGTGTAATAATGTCACAGCTTGTTACTTATCTTATTTCTTTTGTTAGTATTTCCTATAATTTATGAGCCTTGTATAAATCCTTAATCCCCAAATTCTCTTTTCAATGTGATTATAAGCAGCTCTTAGCTAAACAGCATTATTTGTGTTGAAATGTCAGTACTCATGTTATTAATGTTTGAGACCTTCCGGCCCTCCAAAGTATCATAGCAAGCAGTAACTAATGAGTCATATTAAATGTTTTCATAGCAATTGTACACAGGTGTCCCAACTGTAATGTGTATAAATTCTACAGGCTTTAGTGTCTGTATAATATTACCCTTTGCCTTGAAAAAATCCATCCCTATAGACATAGAAACACACATGTTTGGAGGTTGCAAGAATATCCTACTACTTTTGTTCAGCTTTTTTTTTCTGGATTAGCAAGTCCCAGTTATGTTGGTAGTAAAATTATAGATTATTGTAATATTTAACCACTTCAATACCAGGCACTTAGACACCTTCCCGCCCAGACCAATTTTCAGCTTTCAGCACTGTCGCACTTTGAATGACAATTGCGCGGTCATACAACACTGTACCCAAACAAATTTTTTATCATTTTGTTCCCACAAATAGAGCTTTCTTTTGGTGGTATTTGATCACCTCTGCGATTTTTATTTTTTGCGCAACAAATAAAAAAAGACCAAAAATTTAAAAAAAAAAACAAGTTTTTCTTTGTTTCTGTTAATTTTTTTGTAAATAAGAACATTTTCTTCTTCAATGATGGGCACTGATATGGCTGCACTGACGGGCACTGATAAGGCGGCACTGATGGGCACCGATGAGGTGGCACCAATGAGGTGGTACTGATGAGGTGGCACTGACGGCCACTGATGATGGGCACTGATAGGCGGCACTGATGGGCACTGATAGGTGGCACTGATGGGCACTGATAGGTGGCACTGGTATGTGGCACTGATGGGCACTCATATGTGGCACTGATGGGCACTCATAGGCGGCACTGATGGGCACTCATAGGCGGCACTGATGGGCACTCATAGGCGGCACTGATGGGTACTTATGGGTGGCACGGATAGGTGGCATGGATGGGCACTGATGGGCACTGATAGGTGGGCACTGATGGGCACGGATGGACGCTGATAGGTGGCACTGCTGGACACTGATGGGTGGCACTGATTACACTGATGGGTGGCACTGAAAACACTGGGTGGCATTGCTGGGTGATGGGTGGCACTGGTTGCTACTTGATGGTGCCAGCCAGTGTCCATTTGTGGGCACTGACTGGCACAGATTGGGCATCATTTGCACATGTGGATGGCCAGGGGGTACATACCTGGCCATCCACATGTTGCCCACTTCCCTGGTGATCCTAGTGGAGTCCCTGGTGGTCCAGTGTGGGCATCTGAGGGGGGGCTGCGCTGATAAACAATCAGCGCATACCCCCCCTGTCAGGAGAGCCGCCGATCGGCTCTCCTCTACTAGCGTCTGTCAGACGCGAGTGAGGAAAAGCCGATCACCGGCTTTTCCTGTTGACATCGTGATCAGCCGTGATTGGACACGGCTGATCACGTGGTAAAGAGCCTCCGCCGGAGGCTCTTTACCGAGATCAGTGTAGCGGTGTGTCAGACTGACACACCGCTCCACCGATCGCCGCGATGCGCGCCCCCACGGGCGCGCGGCGGCTGTTATCCTGAAGGACGTCATATGACGCCCAGTCAGGATAACGAAACCACTTCCCGGACGTCAATTTGCTATTGACCGGGCGGGAAGTGGTTAATGATAGTGTATAATATAATAAAATATTAAATTATAATTATAGCTTTAGAGTAGGATGAGGATAAATCGTTAGTCGGTGTTTATTTCTGTCTGTGTAGCTGTAACAGATATTTACTCACTTCCTGTTTGGTGAAACTGTTGACAATAGAACGGGAAGTGTGTGTGTGCATGTGTGTGTGTGGGGGGTTGCACAGGCTTGGTTAATGTCCATGATTCAAGCCAGGCCTACACTCTCTTGGGTGCTATCACTGCTATACAGCCCACTTGGCTTCTACCTTTGTCTGGAGACTGCAGAGCAAACACATGGCCCGTTTTCCTTGAGAGCGAGGAAGAAGGACGACTTAGTAATATTTGAGTGCAAGTTTTCCTGTGGAAGAGCTGCACCTTAGCTTTATTAATTTATCTTGTGATGCTCTTTCCTGCACAGGTGCTTTGCCTGGGAAACTCTAAGTTAACAACTCATATAATGTTTCTATTTTTGTTTACTATTGTGTGGGCTTACCAGACGTTCCGAAAAGTCCTGCAAACAGCATCTTTAGGGTGGGTTGGGAGCGCTGTAAATAGCGCTCCCAAAACGCCCTGCCCATTGCTCCTTAAAAGTGCTTTGAAAGTGCAGTAAAACAAAACTTTTTACCTTGTTTTTAAAGCAAAAACCACCCCGCTAGTGGCTGCAAAGCGCCACTAAAACAGAGTTAAAGCGCCGCAAAAACAGTGTGAAAGGGGTTTTACATGTCTTCCTATTTTACATTATGGCTTTATTATATTGCTTAACTTTCAAGGCCTGAACTCCCTTAACAAGAGAGTTATGCCCCGTACACACGATCAGACTTTCCGACAACAAAACTGTGGATTTTTGTTCGAAGGTTGTTGGCTCCAACTTGTCTTGCATACACACGGTCACACAAATGTTGGCCAACAATTACGAACGTAGTGACGTAGTGACGTACAAGACGTACGTGATATCTCCATTATGAACGCAAGTTTTACTAGACCGAGCGCTTCTGGCTCGTACTTGATTCTGAGCATGCGTGGACTTTTGTCCGACGCACTTGTGTACACACAATCGGAAAGTCCGACAACAAACATTTGTTGGCGGAAAATTTGAGAACCTGCTAGCCAACATTTGTTGGCGGAAAGTCAGACAACAAATGTTCGATGAAGCATGCACACGGTCAGACATTTCCGCCAACAAGCTCACATCCAACATTTGTTGTCGGAAAATCTGATTGTGTGTACGGGGCATCAGGGTCTTTTGCCGTTTCATATCTTTACTAATGAACGTCATCTGCCAACAGGAAACACACTTTTCTGACTCATCCTGTCCCAGATTCTTCCATGTCTCCTACTCAACTGTTTTTATGACCAATATTTCTACTAAACAAAAAAGAGTTTCTCTATGCTTCAAGAAAAACATAAACATTTGCTTTATACTTTTTTACTCAATCAGTTTTTATTGAAATTTCAACATAGATGAGTTACAAAAAGAAAAAAAGGGAAAAAAGCATTACACAATCACATTATACTTGCATTAAAATAAATAAACAAAAGGTTAACAAAATGTATGAGCATTAATAAGATACCATGATGCAAAATAGTGAAGGCAAACACTTAATCTGCATGTAATGTACCGTATTTATCGGCGTATAACACGCACCCCAAGTTTAGGAGGGAATTTTAAGGAAAAAAAGTTTTAGGAGAGAAGTTTAGGAAAAAAAAAAAACTTACATTTAAGCGTCATTTGCAGCTTGCCCAGCGTCATTTGCAGCTTGCCCAGCGTCATTTGCAGCTTGCCCAGCGTCATTTGCAGCCTTTCCCAGCGTCATTTGCAACCTGCCCAGCGTCATTTGCAACCTGCCCAGCATCATTTGCAACCTGCCCAGCGTCATTTGTAGCTTGCCCAGCGTCATTTGTAGCTTGCCCATCATCATTTGTAGCTTGCCCGGCGTCATTTGCAGCTTGCTAGTCTCATTTGCAGCTTGCTAGTGTCATTTGCAGTTCGCCATCGTTTAAATTTCCCGCCGCGAGAAATACCGCGCATGCGCGGCCGAAAAAGACCGAACCGCGGCCGAAAAAGGCCGAAGTGCGGCCGAAAAAGACCGAGCTGACTGTTCAGCTCCGCTCGGAGTCCCGCCTCCCTGCTGTTTCGGGAGCGAGCGCAGGGAGGCGGGACTACGAGCGGAGCTGAACAGCCGGCTTCGGTCTTTTTCGGCCGCGCTTCGGCTTTTTCCGGCCTTTTTCGGCCGCGGTTCGGCCGCGGTTCGGCCTTTTTCGGCCGCGGTCGCCATTTTTCGGCGCCGCAACCGATTTTTGTCATTTTTTTTGGGGGTATCGGCGTATAACACGCACCCACGACTTTCCCCCGATTTTAAGGGGGAAAAAGTGCGTGTTATACGCCGATAAATACGGTATCTTCAGTCTCTCTCTCTCTCTCTCTCTCTCTCTCTCTCTATATATATATATATATATATATATATATATATATATATATATATATATATATATATATATATATATATATATATATATATATATATATATACTGTATATTTATAGGTATATATGGGTGCAGAGTTGCAAAAAGGGAATAGACATTTGCTTCATACTTGACCATTTATTTCAGACCCAGAGCAACAGTGCTTGAATGATGGCCAACTCACTTTAGTTACTTATTATAGTTTAAATGAAAAACAGGTCCTTCTTCACCCACCTAATTCAACTTATCCATATCAATACTCATGGGTTTCTTTTTGTTTGTGGGGATGCCCATGTTATCCTGACACCCAACCATAATAAAATGGGTGGCATCCTAACTTGTCCATGTGTAGACTCCTTTCTCAGGCCTTCAATGCGGTTATGAAACCATTTTTTTTGGGGGGGGAATGCTTGCAAGGAACTTCACTTGACCAAACAGGACTATATGCACTCACATCAGATGTTCTCAAGGACATTCTGATATTCAGTCAGTCTGTACCCTTGTTTAGGTTCTGCAATATCAGTTTCTGCCAATTTAAGCATCATAATTATTTTTATTTGTAAATGTAACTTTTGCTGTAGCACATCCAACATCAAGAATAAAAAAATGCATAGATTCTCCCTCCAAAATGCATATCAGACACTTTAAGTCTGCCAAAGATTTTACACCTATGAGGTCCCTCTGGAAATTTTATGGAGGATCATCATGCAAAAATCTAAAAAAAAATGTGTAATGTTCCTTAATGTGTAATTCATACTAGACCCTTAATATTAGCATGCAGCCTTGCTGGAATTCTGCTTCTGCACTTAAGAACCTCACAAATACCACACTCCATCATTTCAGTACAAGGAAAAATATTTCATTGATGCTCACCTCTCTGTTAGGGCTTCATACGCTAAACTGTTTTTACCATAATCATATGGTAGTTAGAGAGTAATCATTAGCGAGATTTATACAGGGTTGCACAGTGGTGTAGTGGTAAACATTTTCACCTAGCAGTAATAGGGTCGCTAGTTTGAATCCTGACCACATCATGTAGAATTATGTGCTGTGTAAATTGATGGTGCTATATAAGTACCTAAAACATATTAAAAAAACATTGTCATGTTTCAATGGAAACAAATCTTCAATTATTAATGACATAATTCTACAACATACAGATATAATAAGCACAATAAAAGTTGATATTTGATATCGCATTTATCAGACACTTCATCTGTATGCCTTACTTGCATACCTCATCTTGCCATAACTCCCCTTTTAAACAAATCAAGTGATATGATCCCTGAAACAGATCCAAGATAACATACATATGTTTCCAATAAATGTTACTTAAAATGAAAGTATTACACTAGGATTTGCGAAGTTAATATCTAGAAGAATTATTGAAGAATGTTTCGTGTGAGGATCAGACTTAACACTACAAAACTTTTAACACATTACAAGAACATTTAAGGCATGTACTATAATTGGCAAGATGCCATGCTACTTTTAGTTCCTGAGCAATTATACGTGTGCGGGCGCGAAGGGGCACAGGTTGCTAAGAGTTTCTGGACATGTATCTGAGACCAGATTAGATTTTGGGCTACAGATGGTCAGTCATGACCTACATGGTCTTATAGAGATCACCATTTGAAAAGTAAATAGATCATTAAAAGGTGACAGATGACAAGTACTGGTCATGACCTGGAAGTCATCTGCGCAGAGTTTAAACCAATTTTCTCTTGATGGTTCCATATGTCTGTAAATCACAAGCGGCTGATGCCACATTTTAGATGAAATACATTCAGTTCAGTAACATCTGGATAAAGAGTTCCTGAACAGGGAAGTGTGTTTTGGAACACTTCTGCATAATTGAAAGAGCTGGTATATTGAGCTGCACCTGCCAGATTAAAGGAAGGAATGATAAAGATGGGTAGAGTAGTGCTATTTTAAGATCTGAATTGGTAACAAGCCACACACATTTTACTCTAAGATCCACAGAGCAAACATTTATAAACTCACAATGATATCTTTGATGCTTATGGTATATTATAGATACATTGTAAAAAGCTGTATTATTTCACTACAAATATCAATAATCAGTAGTATGTTCTATCTCCTATCTTAGTATGCTGTTTTGAGATAATTCTATGAGTAAAATGTGCCTTGCTGTAAGCATTTATTTGGTCTTCAAACCTGTGTAATAGTGAATTATAAGATAACAGCAATGGATATCAGTTATATCTTTAAAGAATAGTTCCATGAAATACTATCTGTGGGAAACCTCAGCCAATGGTTCATAGTGGAGAAAGAATACAAATAAAACTAATTGCTTTAAAGGCGTCCTGCCAATAATTCTGCCTATTTTGACTAGAAAGGGATAATCTTTCAACATCCTTTCTGCATGACGTGTAAGTGCAGGCATAAGAATACTAATCCCAAACAGCTATAGTATCATAGGCATGCACAGATTGTGTGCCAAGTGTGCCTGGGCACACTCTAATCACTGTGTGCGGTGCCGACTCCTCCTATTGCCTGGGCTTCCCACAGTGTTGGGGCCCCCTTGCAGTGCTGCTTGCTTCCCTCTTCTCCTTTCCCCCTGGCTGCTGTGGGGGGATGTTTCAGGATGGAAAGCGGGGAAAGAGGCTAGTAAATATGTAATATGCTAGTAAACATTTACTGTCCAGTACAGCTGAGGCTGTGTGTTTGAGCTTTGGGGGTGCACACCCTAATGCAATAGGCTGTGCACACCTATGTATAGTATACAGTGCTGTAAAAAAAGTATTTGCCCCTTTTTTTTGGTCAGGATTAAATAAGGTCCATTTAAAATATTGCATATGAATATTATATATTCTTATCTCCAAGCAGTGAGTAAAGTGTTATGCTCCTTTTTCCATGGTTATGAGAGAGGACTCATCTTCCTAGAGCCTCATACACACAATAAACACAATCAGATTTTCCAACTGGAATTGTGTGATGACAGGCTGTTGGTGGAAAGTCTGACCGTTTGTATGCTTCTTCAGACAATTGTCGGATTTTCCACGGACAAATGTTGGATAGCAGGTTTTAAAATTTTCCACGGACAAATGTCTGTTGTCGGATTTTCCGAGCGTGTGTACACAAGTCTTTTGGACAATAGCAGATTGACGTCCGGGAAGTGGTTTCGTTATCCTAACTGGGCGTCATATGACGTTCTTCAGGATAACAGCCGCCGTGCGCCCATGGGGGCGTGCATCGCGGCGATCGGTGGAGCGGTGTGTCAGTCTGACACACCGCTACACCGATCTTGGTAAAGAGCCTCTGGTGGTGCAATGTCCAATCACGGCTGATCACGATGTACACAGGAAGAGCCGTTGATCGGCTTTTCCTCACTCGCGTCTGACAGAAGACGGAAGAAGACCCCTGGAGCTGTGTAATAAAGTATTTTAAAAACGTGTGTTGTGTTTTTATTTACACTTTTTTCACCAGGTGAATGGGTAGGGGTACTTCATACCCCATTCTCATTCACATAGGGTGGGGGGCCGGAATCTGGGGGCCCCCTTATTGAAGGGGGCTCCCAGATTCCGATAAGCCCCCTGCCCGCAGACCCCGACAACCAACGGCCAGGGTTGTCGGGAAGAGGCCCTTGTCCTCATCAACATGGGGACAAGGTGCTTTGGGGTGGGGGGGGCCGCAGGGCCCCCCTTTCTCCAAGGCACCCCCCATGTTGAGGGCACGCAGACTGGTACGGCTCAGGCGGGGGGTGCTCCCCTGTCCCCACCCCCTTTCCTGACCGGCCGGGCTGCGTGCTCAGATAAGGGTCTGATATGGATTTGGGGGGACCCCCTCGCCGTTTTTTCAGCGTAGGGATTTCCCTTTAAATCCATACCAGGTGACGAGGCTAGCAAAGTGTGTCAATCTTGCCGATCGAGGCAGCGGAATTGAATTCCTTCGCTAGTCCCATCTACCTGGAGTCACGTTCTAAATGAATGGACTTTACTCCGTGTGTCGGAAAGTCTGTTCATTTCAAGCACACACTAGCACACACACTGCTGAGTCCGGTGGACAATTTTGAGTCAAAATGTCTTACTAAGTCCGCCGGATAGTCCGCTCGTGTGTACGCGGCATAACATGAAATTAGCAGAAGGTGCCCAAAGGGTGGCGCTAAAGAGCTAAAAAAACACATAGTACGTCAGTACATTCATGTTTGTTGGCCGACAATTCCTTGCCGTTTGTATGCAAGACAAAATCCAGGCACACGCCTTCGGACAAAAGTCTGAGGTTTTGTCTGCAGAAAATCTGACCGTGTGTACGAGGCTTTACCCTCCTAAATCTCTATTGGAGGTTTTAGTCAGAGATAGCATGTCTAAAAGCAACCAACATCCAATGTGTACCCTATTTCCAATACCTGTAATTTAAAAACATGAAAGAAAAAGTCACCCATTGATGTTATAGTTTCCCCTTTTTTTGTGAGGCTGGTAATGTACTCCCCAAACTCTCCCAATGGTGTTTTTTTTTTTTTTTATAGAATTAGTAAACAAAGACATTTTTCAACACCTTTTACATACTTAATAGACATGTGCAATTCGTTTTGTTCCAAAGTTTTTCAATGAAATTCAACAAATTCCTTAATTCGGAAATATTCGAATTAACGAAAACCCGTTTCCGAAATTTGAAAATCGGGAAATTCAGGAATTTGAAAATTAAAAAAATTTTAAATTCGGAAATTCGAAGATTCGAAAATCCGAAAATAAGAACGAAAATCCGAAAATTCAAAAGAACGAAAATCCGAAAATAAGAACGAAAATTAGAAAACCCGAACATTTGAAAATCTGAAATAATAACTAACTAATATTACTAACTATTAAATTATAGGTATTGGAATTTCCGTTCAAATTTGGCTGTTAGTGAACGTAACAAATACGAATTCATCTGAAGTTAAGAATTATCCAAAATAACGAATGCCGCATCCAAACTAATAGAACATAACAAATTAATAATAATAATACAAATTATTATTATTTATTATTATTAATTTGTTACGTTCCATTCATTTACTATTTAACTTAATTCACTATTTCAAATAATTTTAAAATTTGAAAAGAAATTCCAATACCTATAATTTAATAGTTATTCTTAGTTAGTTATTATTTGGAATTTTCAACTTCTTGGATTCTCGGTTTTTCTTTCTTAGTTTCGGATTTTCAAATTTCCAAATATTCCGATTTTTTCGAATTTTCCCAGATTTTCGAATTTCCGAACTTCCGAATTTTTTAATTGATGATTGATTGATTGAATTTATTCGAAATAACAAATTTTGATCATAACGAATAACCCGAAAAGGGAAAAAAACAAATGAAACGAAAATGAACAAGTTTTTGGAAGTGCACATGTCTAATACTTAAATCGGAGTTCCACACAAAAGTGGAACTTCCATTGGTTGTGCTCCCCCCCCCCTCGTTGCCACATTTGGCACCTTTCGGGGGGAGGGGGACAGGATATCTGTCTAGTACAGGCATCCTATTCCCACTTCCGGGAGCCTCAGCCGCGAGTATTGACATCACCACCCGGGCTTCCTCCTCCTTCCTCCTCATCCCCGCCGGGCCAGTAGGAGAGAGGAGTGGAGCCTCGCACATGCGCAGTAGGGTTCCCGGTGTGAAGCAGTAAGGCTTCACTGCCGGGTTCTCTTATTCGCAATGGAGGCAGCATTTACCCGACAGCTGATGGAAACATCAGCTGCGGTGCTGACATCGCTGGATTCCAGGACAGGTAAGTGTCCGATTATTAAAAGTCAGCAGCTGCAGAATGTGCAGCTGCTGGCTTTTAATTTTTGCAGCAGTGGGCGGAACTCCACTTTAATAGAGGTTCTGTATGAATATTTTAAATGGTTCCAATATTCCAATAGGTACCAACATCCCTAATTTAAGAAAAAATTATTTTATTTATCCACTATGGGACTTTTTTTTAGGTATATACGTAGGTATATAAATATATATGGCTAAAACACCTAATATTAACTGTTAAATTGTATCAAAATATATTTTTGCATAAAGGCCATATTTAAAACATTTTGATATTATGTTTACAAACATGCAAATGCATACTGTATATAATTACAAAACTACTCCCTGTATGGCTGATACTATCTAAAATGTCACATACTGTATAATTACTGCAAAAGGGTGACCTGGGTTAGAAGCTACAATTCTTTCTCTATGTCTTTTTCAGACTCTTAGCCCCCTTCTTCAGGATAATAGAAATGGGAGAACCTGAAAATATCTAATTGCACATCATTGCAAACTGTCAACTTATCAATGTAATGTTCCCAAAGATTTATAAGCAGCATCAAAACATGACATCAGAAATTATTAATAACTAGCCTGCAATGATGTTTATATGCCTCTGTAAGTCTCAAACAGGAGGAAATTCTAAAGGGACACAGTGGAAGACACGGTGGACCAGAATCCTGATTATGTAATGATATTCATGATGATAATTCAATACCATATTACAAAATTCAGAGTGCATTAAAGGAAAAGTTATTATTTAAATACACTAAGATTAACCCCCCCCCCCCCAGGTACTTATTTGCTTTTTCTGGTGGTGGTCTCCTGTGTTGTCTACATCCTGGACAGTAAAAATCTAGTACCAGGCTGTCTGAGTCTTCAGGCTAATGCCCCATAGACTTGAATGGGGAAAAAAACCGAAAAAAACTCCACTCTCTTGGCCTTCAAGACTCTGATCTCTCCTGGCTCTCCTCCTGTCTATCACAGTGTTCCTTCAGTGTGACCTATAACTCTGTTTTCTACTCTCCACTTCATATTTCTGTAGGGGTACCTCAAGGTTCTGTCCTCGGACCCGTCTCATCTCAATATACACCTCCTCCCTTGGTCTGTTAATAAACTCCCATGGCTTCCAGTACCACCTCTATGCTGACGACACGCAAATCTATCGCTCTATTCCTCACCGTACTCCTTCAGTCTCCTCTCGCATTACTAACTTACTAACTGACATATCAACATGGATGTCACACCACTTCCTCAAATTCTATCCTTCTAAAACTGAGCTCAACCATCAGTCCCTTCCCTCATGCCAATGTACTAGGTGTAATCCTAGAATCTGACATGTCCTTTCAGCGCCAAATCCAACCACTGTCCAAATCGTCCAGACTTCACCTACGAAACATCTCCAAAATACGCCCCTTTCTAACCTTAGAGACCACTAAGCAACTTATTCACTCCCTTGTTATCTCTCGCCTTGACTATTGTAACTCCCTCCTTATTGGCCTACCTCTCTGCAAGCTATCCCCTCTTCAGTCTATCATGAATGCCACTGCCAGACTCATCCTCCTTACCACTAAGGAGGTATCCTCCTTACACTAACAATAACATACAAAGCCATTTACAATTCTGCCCCGAGCTACATTACCAATCTTACTTCTAAATATCACCCAAACCATCCTTTCTGCTCCTCCCAGAACCTTCTGCTCTCTAGCTCCCTTGTCTCATCCTCCGATTCTCCAGAGCCTCTCTCATCCTCTGGAACTCACTACCCCAATCTTCCTGGCTATCTCCTACTCTATGTCCACTTTTAGGCGATCCCTGAAAACTCATGTCTTCAGGGTGGCCTATCCTGCCTCCAGCTAATAACCAAATCTTCTACTCCCCTCATCAGTTCACCCCTCACAGTCCCTACCTTTTGTTTCACCAGCCCCTCCCTCTTAGATTGTAAGCTTGCAGGAGCAGGGCTCCTCTAACCCTCTTGTTTTGAATCGTACTGTTGGTGTAGTGTCTCCCTACATTGTAAAGTGCTGTGCAAACTGTTGGTGCTTTATAAATCCTGTATAAGAATAATAATAATAATAATGGGAAATTGCTCTTGTGGTATGGATACACCTAACAAAAGTCTGAGATGTTGTTGCACAGCCTCAGGAGCTTGGAGAAAACAGAGAAAGGCTAACACAGACAGGTCTTCATTTGTGGTATATTAAAGTTTAAAGGGTAACTCCACTTTCACGGGAAAAAAATTCACAAATAAAAAAATGATACAATTGCGACACAAGCCATATTGTAATATAATGTTATTTAAAAATACCTTTTCTTTTTAATCTGCAGTGCTGCAATTTTCTGTAATATGGCAACCTGGCGGCTTTCTGTACACAAATGGTGCAGTATCTCACAAAAGTGAGTGCACCCCTCATTTTTTGTACATTTTTTTTTTTTTTGCACATTTTTTGTAAATATTTTATTATATCTTTTTGTGTGACAACACTGAAGAAATTAGACTTTTTTACAATGTAAAGTAGTGAGTGCACAGCTTGTATAACAGTGTAAATTTGCTGTCCCCTCAAAATAACTCAACACACAGCCATTAATGTCTAAACCGCTGGCAAAAAAGTGAGTACAACCCTAAAGTAAAATGTCCAAATTGGGCCCAAAGTGTCAATATTTTGTGTGGTCACCATTATTTTCCAGCACTGCCTTAACCCTCTTGGGTATGGAGTTCACCAGAGCGTCACAGGTTGCCACTGGAGTCCTCCTCTATGACGACATCATGGAGCTGGTGTATGTTAGAGACCTTGCACTCTTCCACCATCCGTTTGAGGATGCCCCACAGATGCTCAATAGGGTTTAGGTCTGGAGACATGATTGGCCAGTCCATCACCTTTACCCTTAGCTTCTTTTCAAGGCAGTGGTCGTCTTGGAGGTGTGTTTGGAGTAGTTATCATGTTGGAATACTGCCCTGCAGCCCAGTCTCCGAAAGGAGGGGATAAGTGCTCTGCTTCAGTTTGTAACAGTACATGTTGGTATTCCCTCAATGAACTGTAGCTCCCCAGTGTCGGCAGCTTTCCTGCAGCCCCAGACCATGACACTCCCACCACCATGCTTGAGTGTAGGCAAGACAAACTTGTCTTTGTACTCCTCACCTGATTGCCGTCACACACGCTTGACACCATCTGAACCAAATAAGTTTATCTTGGTCTCATCAGACCACAGGACATGGCACCAGTAATCTTATGCTTCATCTTTAGAAGAGGCTTCCTTCTGGCACAACAGCCATGCATACCAATTTGATGCAGTGTGCAGTGTATGGTCTGAACACTGACAGGTTGACCCCCACCACCCCTTCAACCTCTGCAGCAATGCTGGCAGCACTAATACGTCTAATTCCCAAAGACAACCTCTGGATTTGACGCTGAGCATGTGCACTCAACTTCTTTGGTCGACCATGGTGAGGCCTGTTCTGAGTGGAACCTGTCCTGTTAAACCACTGTATGATCTTGGCCACCATGCTGCAGCTCAGTTTCAGGGTCTTGGCAATCTTCTTATAGCCTAGGCCCGTGATGGCGAACCTATGGCACGCGTGCCACAGATGGCACGCAGAGCCCTCTCTGTGGGCACTCAGAAGCTTTGGGCAAACACAGGCTCCTCACACTTCACTAGGAGAACAAAGCACCCAGTGTCCCCACACTGTCCTGCTTCGTTCCATTGGTGAGAAAGCCCAGAGATGAGGCCGGATCGGCCGGTGATGAGCTGCGCCACGTGTGCATGTTCTGTGCTATGGTGATAGCAGGAGAGGTGTGTATGGGCAGAGGGAGCAAGACTGGCTACATGAGAGTCACTGCGCCACTGCCGTACCATAGCAGAGGAGGGAGGGAGTGGCGAGTTGCAGAGGGGCGACCAGATGTGTGATGGAGTGTGCCATGAGCTGCATGGAGGGGTGTGCTGCATGGTGAGGAGGTGTGTTACATGGTGATGTATAATATGCTGTAGCTCACTGATGTGATGTGGCTGGACAACAGAGAGGTGTGAGCTGAAGGCCAATACATAATGTGCTAGAAGTTTACAGTGTGATGAGATGTGCGATGTGCTGCATGGCGATGGATGTTGGCACTTTGAAATAAATAGGTTGCTTTTATGTTGCAGTTTGGGCACTCGGGCTTAAAAAGGTTCGCCATCACTGGCCTAGGCCATCTTTATGTAGAGCAACAATTCTTTTTTTCAGATCCTCAGAGGGTTCTTTGCCCTGAGGTGCCATGTTGAACTTCCAGTGACCAGTATGAGAAAGTGAGAGTGATAACACCAAATTTAACACACCTGTTCCCCATTTACACCTGAGACCTTGTAACACTAATGAGTCACATGACACTGGGGAGGGAAAATGGCTAATTGGGCCCAATTTGGACATTTTCACTTAGAGGTGTACTCACTTTTGTTGCCAGCGGTTTAGACATTAATGGCTGTGTGTTGAGTTATTTTGAGGGGACAGCATATTTACACGGTTATACAAGCTGTACACTCACTACTTTACATTGTAGGAAAGTGTAATTTCTTCAGTGTTGTCACATGAAAATATATAATAAAATATTTACAAAAATGTGAGGGGTGTATTCACTTTTGTGAGATACTGTATATTGGACGCCCCCCAGAGATGTTATTTCCTGCTTGTGTGATTGGCTATAAAGTATGAAAAAAATTGTCGCTCAACCATGTAACCACCCAGAGACAAAAAAACTGTGTACTGGTTAACCACTTCAGCCCCGGACCATTTGGCAGCCAAAGGACCAGAGGTCTTTTTTCAATTTCGCACTGCACTGCTTTAACTGGTAATTGCGCGGTCATGCAATGTTGTAACCAAACGAAATTTGCGTCCTTTTCTTCCCACAAATAGAGCTTTCTTTTGATGGTATTTGATTGCCTCTGTGATTTTTATTTTTTGCGCTATAAACGGAAAAATTTTTGAAAAAAAAAAAAGATATTTTCTACTTTTTGTTATAAGAAAAATCCAATAAACTCAATTTTAGTCAAACATTTGGGCCAAAATGTATTCAGCCACATGTCATTAGTAAAAAAAATGCCAATAAGCGTATATTTATTGGTTTGCGCAAAAGTTATAGCGTCTACAAACTAGAGTACATTTTCTGGAATTTACACCGCTTTTAATTTATGACTGCCTATCTCATTTCTTGAGGTGCTAAAATGGCAGGGAAGTACAAAACCCCCCCAAATGACCCCATTTTGGAAAGTAGACACCCCAAGCTATTTGCTGAGAGGCATGTTGAGCCCATTGAATATTTTTTTTTTTAGTCCCAAGGGATTGAATAAAGACAAAAAAAAAAAAAAAAATTTTTTTTTCATAAAGTTGTCACTAAATGATATATTGCTCACACATGCCATGGTTATATGTGGAGATGCACCACAAAATACATTTTGCTACTTCTCCCGAGTATGGGGATACCACATGTGTGGGACTTTTTGGGAGCCTAGCCACGCACAGGGCCCCGAAACCCAATCAACGCCTTCAGGGTTTCTAAGGGTGCAAATTTTTGATTTCACTCCTCACTACCTATCACAGTTTTGAAGGCCATAAAATGCCAAAATAGCACAAAACCCCCCCAAATTACCCCATTTTGGAAAGTAGACACCCCAAGCTATTTGCTGAGAGGCATGTTGAGTACATGGAATATTTTATATTTTGCCACAAGTTGCGGGAATATTACAAACTTTTTTTTTTTTTTGCCCAAAGTTGTCACTAAATGATATATTGCCCACACATGCCATGGGCATATGTGGAATTACACCCCAAAATACATTCTGCTGCTTCTCCTGAGTACGGGGATACCACATGTGTGGGACTTTTTGGGAGCCTATCCGCATACGGGACCCCGAAAGCCAAGCACCGCCTTCAGGATTTCTAAGGGCATAAATTTTTTATTTCACTCCTCACTACCTATCACTACCTATCACAGTTTTGAAGGCCATAAAATGCCAAGATGGCACAAAACCCCCCCAAATGACCCCATTTTGGAAAGTAGACACCCCAAGCTATTTGCTGAGAGGCATGTTGAGCCCATTGAATATTTTTTTTTTTAGTCCCAAGTGATTGAATAAAGACAAAAAAAAAAAAAAAAAAAATGTATTCAAAAAGTTGTCACTAAATGATATATTGCTCACACATGCCATGGTTATATGTGGAATTGCACCCCGAAATACATTTTGCCACTTCTCCTGAGTACGGGGATACCACATGTGTGGGACTTTTTGGGAGCCTAGCCGCGTACGGGGCCCCGAAACCCAAGCACCACCTTCAGCATTTCTAAGGGTGCAAATTTTTGATTTCACTCCTCACTACCTATCACAGTTTCGAAGGCCATAAAATGCCAAAATTGCACAAAACCTCCCCAAATGACCCCATTTTGGAAAGTAGACACCGCAAGCTATTTGCTGAGAGGCATGTTGAGTACATGGAATATTTTATATTTTGCCACAAGTTGCGGGAATATTACAAACTTTTTTTTTTTTGCCCAAAGTTGTCACTAAATGATATATTGCCCACACATGCCATGGGCATATGTGGAATTACACCCCAAAATACATTCTGCTGCTTCTCCTGAGTACGGGGATACCACATGTGTGGGACTTTTTGGGAGCCTATCCGCATACGGGACCCCGAAAACCAAGCACCGCTTTCAGGATTTCTAAGGGCATAAATTTTTGATTTCACTCCTCACTACCTATCACTACCTATCACAGTTTTGAAGACCATAAAATGCCAAGATGGCACAAAACCCCCCCAAATGACCCCATTTTGGAAAGTAGACACCCCAAGCTATTTGCTGAGAGGCATGTTGAGCCCGTTGAATATTTTTTTTTTTAGTCTCAAGTGATTGAATAAAGACAAAAAAAATAAATAAAAAAAATGTACAAAAAGTTGTCACTAAATGATATATTGCTCACACATGCCATGGTTATATGTGGAATTGCACCCCAAAATACATTTTGCTGCTTCTCCTGAGTATGGGGATACCACATGTGTGGGACTTTTTGGGAGCCTAGCCGCGTACGGGGCCCCGAAACCCAAGCACCGCCTTCAGGATTTCTAAGGGTGCAAATTTTTGATTTCACTCCTCACTACCTATCACAGTTTCGAAGGCCATAAAATGCCAAAATAGCACAAAACCCCCCCCAAATGACCCCATTTTGGAAAGTAGACACCCCAAGCTATTTGTTGAGAGGCATGGTGAGTATTTTACAGCTCTCATGTGTTTTTGAAAATGAAGAAAGTAAAGAAAAAACATTTTTTTTTTTTTTTTTCAATTTTCAAAACATTGTGACAAAAAGCAAGATCTGCAAAATACTCACCATACCTCTCAGCAAATAGCTTGGGGTGTCTACTTTCCAAAATGGGGTCATTTGGGGGTGGTTTGTGCCATCTGGGCATTCCATGGCCTCCGAAACTGTGATTGGCAGTGAGGAGTGAAATAAAAAAATTACACCCTTAGAAAGCCTGAAAGCAGTGCTTGGATTTTGGGGTCCCGTACGCGGCTAGGCTCCCAAAAAGTCCCACACATGTGGTATCCCCGTACTCAGGAGAAGCAACAGAATGTATTTTGGGGTGTATCTCCACATATGCCCATGGCATGTTTGAGCAATATATCATTTAGTGACAACTTTTTGTAAAAAAAATTATTATTTTTTTTTTTTTTCATTATTCAATCTCTTGGGACCAAAAAAAAAAAATATTTAATGGGCTCAACATTGCTCTCAGCAAATAGCTTGGGGTGTCTACTTTCCAAAATGGGGTCATTTGGGGGGGGGGTTTGAACTGTCCTGGCATTTTATGCACAACATTTAGAAGCTTATGTCACACATCACCCACTCTTCTAACCACTTGAAGACAAAGCCCTTTCTGACACTTTTTGTTTACATAAAAACATTTTTTTTTTTTGCAAGAAAATTACGTTGAACCCCCAAACACTATATATATTGTTAAAGCAAAGGCCCTACAGATTAAAATGGTGGGTGTTGCATTTTTTTTTTCCACACAGTATTTGCGCAGCGATTTTTCAAACGCATTTTTTGTGGAAAAAATACACTTTTTTTTATTTTAATGCACTTAAACACACTATATTGCTCAAATTTTTGATGAAATAAAAAATATGATCTTAGGCCGAGTACATGGATACCAAACACGACATGCTTTGAAATTGCGCACAAACACGCAGTGGCGACAAACTACATACATTTTTAAAAGCCTTTAAAAGCCTTTACAGGTTACCACATTAGATTCACGGAGGAGGTCTACTGCTAAAATTACTGCCCTCGATCTGACCTTCGCGGTGATACCTCACATGCATGGTGCAATTGCTGTTTACATATGACGCCAGACCAACGCTTGTGTTCGCCTTTGCGCAAGAGAAGGGGGGGCAGGGGTGCTTTTTTTTTTTTTTTTTTAGTTTTTCTTTTTATTTAGGTTTTTTATTTTATTTTTAAACTGTTCCTTCCATTTTTTTTTTCTTAGTTGTCATTTTTATTGTTATCGCAGGGAATGTAAATATCCCCTATGATAGCAATAGGCAGTGACAGGTACTCTTTTTTTGAAAAAATTGGGGTCTATTAGACCCTAGATCTTTCCTCTGCCCTCAAAGCATCTGACCACACCAAGATCGGTGTGATAAAATGCTTTCCCAATTTCCCAATGGCGCGGTGGGTATGCCCACCATTAGAATACCTCCCTTCAACCACCCACTTCTAATGATGGGCATACATGCACCATTTATATATGCCGAAGCATGGGGGCATCCTCCCGCAAAAAAAGTTATGCCACGTACACATGGTCGGACTTTTTTCGACCGTATGTACGTGGCATTAGGAGCAAAATCGCTCCTCCGCCCTCTGCTGCCCCCATGCTTCGGCATATATGCTCTTTTTTTTAACTGTGGTGGTGAAATCACCTCCTACAGCATTGGAGTCGCGGCTTTATGTATCGTGGGAGCAAACGCTGTTGCTGTCAAGATAAATAAATCCACGCTGCAACTGAATGGCGTACCTGCTAAGCAAATAATGGTTAACATTAAAACAAAGTAACATTACAGTATAACAGTAAGACCTTACCATACCATACCTGCAAAGCAAATACCAAAAAAAAAACATAGTAAAAAATAAAACATTTTGTTAACGCAACTGGTGCCTAAAATATATATATATGCCGAAGCATGGGGGCATCCTCCCGCAAAAAAGTTATGCCACGTACACATGGTCGGACTTTTTTCGACCGTATGTACGTGGCATTAGGAGCAAAATCGCTCCTCCGCCCTCTGCTGCCCCCATGCTTCGGCATATATGCTCTTTTTTTTAACTGTGGTGGTGAAATCACCTCCTACAGTGTTGGAGTCGCGGCTTTATGTATCGTGGGAGCAAACGCTGTTGCTGTCAAGATAAATAAATCCGCGCTGCAACTGAATGGCGCACCTGAAAACAAAAAAATGGTTAACAATAAAACATACCTGAAAAGCAAGCATGATAAAACATAATAAAACATTGCAGAATAGAATAGAGTAAAAAAGAGCAACAATAGAGAGAGAACAATAAAACGACAACTATTTTTGGTTTTTTATTTTCTATTTTTTTTGGGGGTTTTTTTTTTTTTTTTGTCATTTTTTTTTTTTTTTTTATTTTTTACACTTTTTTTTTAAACTATAACTATAATTTTAACTGTAACGGTCGGGTCTCAAAATGCGATGGCATTCTTGAGACCCTGTAACTATAATTTTAACTGCAACGGTCGGGTCTCAAAATGCGATGGCATTCTTGAGACCCTGTGAAAGTGTATCCTAGCCTGTGAAATGCTGTACCCTACGCTAAAACCTCACTAGTGAGTGGTAGCGTTCAAAGCATTCACCAACGCAGAGACCAGGATTGTCAGGACAGAGTGGACAATAATAACGGGTGTCACGCCTACATCCGCGCTTGCTACAGACACAACATCTTTTTTGGGGGGCTCGTTGGGTAGGGGTACTCGGGAGGACATAAGGATAATGCCTCTCATGCAGCCGGCTTACTGCATTTGGTAGGGGATGTTGAGGTGTGGAACCGCCTGTATAAAGGAGTTCCATGACAACCGCTCCCTGGAATTCAAGGAAGGGTAACGTCCCGCCTGAAGCTCCGTATAGCACATGAGCATTCAGCAAAGCCAATTGGAACAAATAAATAGACACTTTTTTGTACCAGCGTCTAGCCTTACGGACAACTAGGTACGGCGCCAACAACTGGTCGTTGAGGTCCACCCCTCCCATATTAAGGTTGTATTCGTGGACACAGAGGGGTTTCGTCACAACACCAACCGCCGTACGAATTTGGACTGTCGTGTCTGCATGAAGGGAGGTAAGAACGAAAACATTCCTATTATCCCTCCACTTCACAGCGAGCAAATTATTACACTTGAAGCAGGCTCTCTCCCCCAGCCTAAGACGGGAATCTACAAGCCGCTGGGGAAAGCCCCGGCGATTAGGTCGCACGGTGCCACATGCTCCAATCTGATGATCAAACAAGTGACTAAACAGTGGCACGCTCGTGTAATAATTGTCCACGTACAAGTGGTACCCCTTTCCGAATAAGGGTGACACCAAGTTCCACACTATCTTGCCAGCGCTCCCTATGTAATCTGGACAGTTCTCCGGCTCTACGTGACTATCTTTTCCCTCATAAACCGAAAAGCTCCACGTATAGCCTGTTGCCCTGTCACAGAGCTTGTAGAGCTTGACCCCGTATCTGGCACGCTTGCTGGGAAGGAACTGTTTGAAAGACAAGCGGCCAGAAAACTTAATCAGGGACTCGTCAACGCAGACAACTTGATTGGGCGTAAACAAGGCTGCAAAACATTGGTTGAAGTGGTTTATGAGGGGCCGAATTTTGTAGAGCCGATCAAATTCAGGGTCTCCACGAGGACGACAAAGTTCATTGTCACTGAAGTGCATGAACCGCAAAATCATCTCGCATCGTGCCCTGGACATGGAGGCAGAGAACACGGGCATTTGGTGGTGCGGTGAGGTGGACCAATAAGACCTCAGAGTCGGGAATTTGTGTATGCCCATGTTGAGGGAAAGGCCCAGAAAGGTCTTAAATTCGGAAACCGTAATTGGTTTCCAATCTCTGGCAAGGGAAGGCACTTGGGGATTAGCGGCGATGTATTGACCAGCGTATATATTACTTTGGTCCACAATAGATCTATAGAGATCTTCCGTGAAAAACAGCGAATAAAAATCGGATGGCTTAAAATCAGCTGTTTCCACCTGAATACCGGGTTGGCCAGTGAATGGGGGAAGTACGGGTTCTGCAGAAGTGGTGGGCACCCAATCAGGATTGGCGAATTCTGCAGGAAGGACACTATGTGATCGACGGACCTGCCTTTGTCTTCTTGGTGGCAGCGGGACACTACTTGTGCTTGCCACCTCGCCAGCTTGAACTGCACTTATGGGACTCGCCACGTCACCAAGTGTTACTGCAGTGCTGGTTTGACTACGTCCAGGGTGTACTAGGCCGCTGGTGCTTGCCAGTTCACCAGAAGGAATAGCGGCGCTAGTTCTTCTCTGCTCCATACGAGAGACCTGCGGTTCCTGCACCTCAACAACATCAGAAGATCGGGATCGGGTACGCCTGACCTTAGCAGGGACCACACCTTCGTCGCCAGAGCTATCTGTCATGGAGCCGCTGTCGTCTACTGGATCGTATTCTGAGCCTGATTGTGACAGATGAGTGACCTCCTCTTCACTATCTGACATACTCAGAAACAAGTAGGCCTGTTCACTAGTGTACTTGAGATTTGCCATTTTGGGCTCTAAATTTAGTAGTACACTAGTGAGATTCACAGGAAAAAAAGCTCCTAGGCTGCTGGCGACTGAATCAAAACGCTACCAAAAAAACTGTTAGCGATCGCAGGGATCAGGCCTGACTTAGTGTTTTGTAAGTGACAGTGATCGATCGATACTGCACTTGTGGTGGGCTGGGCTGGGCTGGGCGGAGGGGGAAAACGCAGGTGCTAGCAGGTATCTGGGCTGATCCCGCTAACAATGCGTTTTTTGGAACCCTAAACTGCTGGGACGCTAGTATAGATCTGATCAGATCAGATATTGATCTGTTCAGATACTATACCACTAAGGGAGGTGTATGCTTTGCGCGTGGGTGTTTGCGGTACTGGCACTAACCTGGGGCGACGCAGACCTTATTTGACCCTAAAACCTAATTGATATCACCCGCCGGGCGATCAGGGGGTTAAACCGATAGTTGGGTAATAAATGGCGGGTGCCCTGACAGTATAAAAAAACAAACTAACTAACCAGCGTCACCCGTAACAGTTATACGGTGATCACTGGTGAAAGGGTTAACTAGGGGCAATCAGGGGGTTAAAACCTTTATTAGGTAATATATGGGGGTACCTGACGATATATAAAAACCTGACGGGGAACCTAAATAACTAACTGGCTAACCAGCGTCACCAGTGACACTTATACTGTGATCACTGGTGAAAGAGTTAACTCTAGGGGCAATCAAGGGGTTAAAACCTTTTTTTAGGTTGTAATATGGGGGTACCTGACCTATAAACCTATTTATAATCCTATATAAACCTGGCGGTTACCTAAAAAAAAAACTGGCTACCTAGCGGCACCAGTGACACTAATACAGCGATCAGAAAAACGATCGCTTAGTGACACTGGCAAAAGGGGGTGAAAGGGTTACCTAGGGGGCAATCAAGGGGTTAAACCTTTATTGGGGGGGGGGTAGGGGGGCTACCTTAGACCTAAAGGGGCCTAAAACTAACTGCCCTGACAGTTATTGCAGTCACACTGACACTAAATGCAGTGATCAGTAAAATAAATGATCACTGCAATCAGTGACACTGTGACTGGGGGGGCAGGGGGTGATCTGGGGGGTGATCAGGGGGTGACAGGGGGGTGAAATATGTGCCTATGTGTGACTGGTGTCAGTGTAGTGTTTGTGCACTAACCTGATGTCTTCTCCGCTCGGCGTCCCGGTCAGAAAGACCGGCACGGGGAGCGTGACATCACTTCCCCTTGCCTGTGTTTACAATTACACAGGAAGGGGAAGCATCTCATTGGCCAGAGCGATCGCGAGGGGGTGGCCAGAAACGACTGGCCGTCCCCTCGTCCCGCATCGCTTCTGGAGCCATCCCGACCGTCCCCGCCGGCGGAGGGGGTTCCGATCGGACACCCCAACTGCCGGAAGAATGGCACGTACAGGTACGTGATTCTGCCTGTACGTGCCATTCTGTTGACGTATATATACATGGGGCGGTCGGGAAGTGGTTAAAGTGTCTCCACACTCCAATGAAGATCTATAAAGCAAAATGAAGCCAGCAATCTGGTGTCAATCAAAAATATGAATCCTTTATTGACTACATAATGGGTAGACAGCACGGAAGACTAACGTGTTTCAGCTACACAACTTTACTCATAGCACATCTAAAAACATACTGAACAAACATTTAGACAGAGTCCCCCACTCTCAGACCAAGCAGAAGAAGCAGGTGGATAATAAATAAAATCAATTAAGTGAGCAACAACACATAATTAGTACAATTATATAACAAAATAAATACAAATACAAGAAATAACGAATCACTTCATCACATCCATAAGATTTAAAAATATTCATATTATGTTATAATCCCAAGTATATCCTAAATGGCCCCTGCAAATAAACAGATTAACAAATTCATACAAATTATTGTAAATGGCTCATAACAACCACAGGTTATTAAAATTGTACAATTTGTCTGCAAAATGCATATTATTTCAAATAAATTTTAGCTCACCCAATGCATCAGACACACAATCCGAGTTATCTATTACTATGGACTCCAGGCCTTCAATTACTTCCAGAAGCTCTGCAGGATCAGTATTTGCAAAAGATAAATCTTATGACACTGGGTCAAAAAAATAAAAAACCCAAACCTTGTCTCACCACATGAATACCAGAAAGAAAAAAGAACAAGGAGGGGGAGACACAAACAAATACAGAAGTTCAAGGAATCACCGGGACTAGATACATGTGATGTTAATATTTTAAATTAGTTTCAGGCATCTTTATATTCTAATGAGAATTCCTTATTGTCTAAAGGTTTGTCTTTTGCTCCTACATTTAGTTTTGATAAATTTTTTCCACTTTGCTAGATGTAAATAGATTTGTGCATAAAATGGTATTGAGAAAAAAAAATCTGGGGAAACTAGGCAGTGGAGTCTGTATTGGATCCTCCCAAGTCCCTGAGCTTTAACTCTCATGTTCAGGGATTTGGTGGCAAAGTCCACTTTAGAGAATTTATATTCTGAATCTGAAAGCAGTGCCTATGGTTTATCTACTGAAAAGGTATGTAGAGGATATAGGAACTTTTATTCACACTAAGCTAGAAATTCGGTAACTCAAGCTTTCCAAAATATTATAGAAATTGAGTCGATTAACCTTTGATAGCGCATTGATATCAATAGATAAATTCTCACGCTATAACATCAAAAAACATCTAAGTATCTGGTGCTTCATAGACTAAAACAGTGATGGCGAACCTTGGCACCCCAGATGTTTTGAAACTACATTACCCATGACGCTTAGCTACACTGCAGAGTGCTTGAGCATCATGGGAAATGTAGTTTCAAAACATCTGGGGTGCCAAGGTTCGCCATCACTGGACTAAAACAGTGTTGTGATATTGTTATTCGTGAATTGGATAAAGGAGGCACGCTTTTTGAAAAACTTAGAGAGTTGGTGGACCGTTATCTTCCACCCCTGGTTGCTAGGCTTCTGGGGTTTATTAGGGACTCTGATACTGTATTGGATCATGTGCAGGATATTTGTTGGCAACAAGGCTATATGTAGGTATCATTGGACGTTAAGTCCTTATATTCCAGTATACCTCATCATCTGGCTCTCGACATTTTCCGGTATCATCCGTCACATTACAGTCATTATATTCCAGAATTACCAGAGTTTTTGGTATTGTCGGTTTCTAATTAGACATCATTTTTTCATCCTTGATAATCGGTTTTACTTACAATGCCGGGGTGTGTCTATGGGAGTCAGATTTTCTCCTTCACTTGCCAGCCTCTACATGGGTTGGTAAGAGGAAATATTTTTGTTCTCCCATCTCAACCCATGTAGAGAGGATATTATTTAGTATGGTCAATACATTGACAATTTGATTTTAGTTTGGAACAATACAGCAACTAATCTGTTTTTTTTTTTTTTTTGTTCAGTACTTAAAAAGGAATTATTTAAACCTTGAATTTTCATATGAGAGCAACAGCAAGTCCATTAACTTTTTAGACATTACACTGAATGGGGATGTTACTAATAGTTAGGACTATGACATTCGTCAAAGTTAGTGCAGAAAATTCCATTCTCCTGGCAATTCCTCCAGAGCATACTATTAGGCCAGGAACTGTGGGTGAATTTACTAAAGCCAGGAGGAATTGTTCTACTTCAGAATTTTACACCCAAGAATGTGACATTTACAATAAATTGAAACAAAGGGGTAATAATGACAGCCATATATGCAGAAGGAGAAGACTTAGAAGGAGTTTTTTATCCAAGCACCAACATTTAAATCTGCAAGATAACCAGGTCACTTTACTCCTTTTTCCACTGAATTAAACCAGATAGTTGAGATCAGTGCTGGGACAAGGCCATTTGGTGCCCAGGGCGAAGATGGCAAACTGATGGCACAGATGCATTAACACTAACACTGGTGCCACCAATGCAGCACAAAGGGATTAATTAACTGCCACTGGTCCCTAATGCATCAGTCACCAATGTGGCAACACATTAACCCCCTCCATGCTGTATATTACAGAAATTAAATACCATTGTAATTAACCTCCCCTCAGTCACCTCCAGCTAGCAACATGGGCGCTTTTAACCCCTTCTTGGGGGTTAAAAGTTCCCTGCTAGCGGGCCAAAAGTACCACTTAAATAGTGGTAAAGCGCTGCTAAAACTGGCGGTGCTTTACCACTAATGGACTAATGGACCCCAGTGTGAAAGAAGCCTTATAAAAAAATGTAAAAAAAGTCAGTGGTGGCAGTGGACTTTGCAAGGACCGCACACGACCCCTGTCTATGCTGCATTACATATACTCCCACCTGTCATAAAGCTATGCCAAATATATTTATGCAACCTCATGTACCTGATCCCACCAGGAAGCCGACACTGCACAGCGCTAATCACAGGCAGTGAGATATTTCACGATCTGTGCAGCCGCGGATCAAGGAATATGATTTTGCCTATGATATGCCTATGATTAGCACTGCACAGTGTCGGCTTCCTGGTGGGATCAGGCATGTGGGGTTTTGAAAACGCCCAAGCCCATCCAAAGTGGTTAATTACCAATTGTATCAGTAATATGCAGCATGAAGGGGGTTAATGTGTTGCCACTGGTCACTAATGCATTAGTGACCATTGTCAGTAAACCTTTTTTTGTGCTGCATTAGTGACACAAGTATCAGTGCTATGCTGCAGCAGAAAGGGGTTAATGAACACTGGAACTTGTGCCACTAATGCAGCACAAAGGGGTTTTGAAAACGCCCAAGCCCATCCAAAGTGGTTAATTACCAATTGTATCAGTAATATGCAGCATGAAGGGGGGTTAATGTGTTGCCACTGGTCACTAATGCATTAGTGACCATTGTCAGTTAACCTCTTTGTGCTGCATTAGTGACACAAGTATCAGTGCTATGCTGCAGCATAAAGGGGTTAATGAACACTGATACTTGTGCCACTAATGCAGCACCAAGGGGTTAACTGACAATGGTCACTAATGCATTAGTGACCAGTGGTAACACATTAACCCCCTTCATGCTGCATATTACTGATACCATTGTTATATAATATCACCTCTCCCCTCCCCCAGAGTTAGCTGGTTCCTCTGCTTACTATTGATGCACATATATTTTTCTCATCCACTGCCTGGTTGGTTCCACTTCCTCCTCTGGGTCGCACTCACTACGGTGCCTGGCAGCTCTCTGCATTCCTCTTTCTTCCCGCCTCCCAGTGACGTCACCCTGGGACTCGGAAGTGCCTGTCGGGTGGAGATCACTCCATGGTTCTGCCTGACAGGGAAGGAAATACTGAGTCCTATTCTTGTGCTGGATGCAGGAGCGCACTCGGCACATCCTTGCAGGCAGCTGTGCGGGATTGTAGCGTGGCCGGTTGGCGATAATCACAGTATGCCCAAAACATTTTTAGCAGCACACTGCCAGCACTGTACCCCCCTTCCCATGGCAATTTGTTCCGCCCAGGGCACCCGCCCCTTCTGCCCCGCCTTGTACTGACCCTGGTTGAGATCATCAAGAAACATATATCTGACTTTTTTGCAGATAAAGCCCTGTATCTGGTCTTAAAGGATGGCTGCAGGTTCTCTAGTAGATGATCACTCACTTTATGATGCTTTCCCCTAGTTTGTTTAGTTCTAATTCTCCCTGTGTTGTCTGACTCTTCACTACCGACTCTCATTTTTGTGGTTATAGTACTTGCCGGCATTGCAGCAGGCATACGAAAAGTATTAGTGCTCAGTCATTTCAAAATAATAGGGTGTACCTAATAAAACAGTACATTAACTGTGGTTCCAGCAATGTGGTTTATGTAATTGCACATAATCAATGTTCCCTCCAATACATAGGCTGTTTGATTAGACCATTAAGAACTCGGATAGCAGAACACTGCAATGATTTTTTAAATCCCAATGCTAATTAATATTTCTAATGTCTCCAAGCAGATGTGCATGGAGAACATATCGGCTACTTTCTCTTGTATGGTGTAGAATGGGTTTTGAAGCCATCTAGAGGAGGTGATACATAACGCAAGGTATTACAAATGGAGGTGTGGTGGATATTTAAGAACCTTACAAACCGAGGCACCCATCGGCCTTAATTTTAGGTGGGATGTGGACCTCTTTTTGAAATTAAATGCATTTTGTAGACAGATTGTTGAATTATAATAAGCCATGGTTCTTATAAGCTATTTACAAAAATTGTTATTTATTTGTTAATCTGTTTATTTGCAGGGGCCATTTAGGATATACCTGGTATTATAACATTATAACATAATATGAATATATCCTAAATATTATGGATGTGATAAAGTGATCTATTATTTATTGGATTTGTATTTATTTTGTTATATACTCTATTTGAATTAATTATGTGTTGTTGCTCACAATTATTATTAACCTGCTTCTTTTGCTTTAGCTGGGATTTGGTGTGTCTATTTAATTGTTTGTTCATTGTGTTTTTGAATGTGCTATGAGTAAAACTGTGCAGGCTACTGTAGATCCACAATGTAGTCAATAAAGGATCCATATTTGTGGATGACACCTGGTTGCTGTCTTCATTTTGTTGCATGGATTTTGTGTGATTGGTTCACTGATTTTCCCAGAAGTGTGCACTAAGATACAAATCAGATTTTGGGCAGCATGTGCAGCTATAGGTTAGTGTAATAGTTAAACAGAACCACTGGTCCTGCATTGTATGTGTAGATCCTAAAGGATTGCCCAAATTCTGGGTGTGTCAGAGAGCATGGCTTACTGGTGGAGAAAGGAATAAATAAGGTAAATATTGTGTGTAGCACTAACCCCCGAAGGAGCTGCTGGTTTGATTTGGGCTTACCGTTACCTCACCTGCTTAATCTCCATCTCAGGGGTCCCGTTGGAAAGTGGCCCAAAGAATGTGAATTTCCAATACTTAGTCCTTCTTTTTGATTATTTATTTAAAATAAAGGCAAAGTCATTTAGGAAAAATAAAAGGGTCAGAGGGTTAAGGGTGAGTTCAGGCACTTAGTAAGGTCAGATTTAAAGTATCCTTCAGATCCAGAGGACAACAGCTCCACTGACTGGATCCAGCAACCACCCGAATAGGCCTCTCACTCGACCTAGTAGCCGGTGTGGTATTTGACAAAGTCTCTGCCACAGAATTGTTAATTTCATTAAAGCATCACTGAGATATTCAAAGAACTGCCATAAAATACCAGTCTCTTTCAGCCAAAACCGGCGATACTGTATGGGTGTTGATCCGGGTTGCGTCCATTAACTGAATTTCCAGGCTCCTCCAGAGATACAAGCCTTGCGCACGGTCCTCTCCCAGAAAAGTCCTCCCCCCTCTGGAACCCCCCATTTCTTGGCCTCTCTCCTCAGGTGAGATGGCACAGGACCACCCCTTGATCAGTAGACCCCAAAGCTGTTTCGGACCTACTCTCTCAAGTGCATAGCCTCGGGCCAGCCGGTCCCGAGGCTCAGGATACATGCAGTTCTCCCCCCAGGGCAGGAGGGCCATGAGGTCCCAGGTAAAGAAGGACCCCGGAGGAAAAGCAAAAAAAAAACACCCATTGTTAATGGCGTCGGTACCTTAAATACCATCTCTCAGAATTCACAGCAGGAAGAACACTCCCACTGGGCTATTTCTAAGTGATAGGTGGCACTCAATACATCCAGCTAAACTGCGTTTCTACACCTACCGGTAGTGACAGAGACATCCACCGTCAAGGAGAAACCAGTGCAACCCAGCTGAACTGGTACAGAAACCAGAACTTTAGAATAATTAGCTTGAAACCCAACTGCGGCTTCAGACAATTTAAGTTTAAAAAAAAACAATAGCGACTTCACATCAGGAGCCGGCGCTACATGTGCTTAATCCTATCCCCTTAAATTAATAAGTATTTACCCCTTTCAATGCAGGTGGGGGGCACTGCAAGATTAACTTATAACAACTAGAAGTTCTGCTTCAAGACTAAATACATTGACACTGCAGCTTTTGCTTTTCTACTGCACATGCAACAAAAAAAAAGCACCATATATCACTACACAAATAGCATCTGGTATTGCAGCTTTGTATTATGAGGTTGTGGCTTTCTATGTAAGAATTTCACAACAAATACATTCTTACAGCATTAAACTGTCTTTAGTTTGAAAGAAATCCAGAGTAACAAAAGTTCTGTTAATATAAGAGTTTGTCTCCCTCTTGTGGTGAAATAATAGGAATAGCTAGCTATAATAATTACTTGTTTTCTAAAGGGTTACAAAACAGACTAGTACAAGCGACCAATCAGCAATAACTTTATGATCACTAACAGGTTAAGTGAACAAAAAGATTATCTCATTACAATGACATCTGAAAGTCCATGTGAAATATTAGGTAGCAGCAGGTAAATATGTTGTCCCTGAAGTGAGTGTGTTAAAAAGAAGAAAAATGGGGATTGCAGTCTGTTGTGCATGAGACTGTGTAGATGCAGACTGGTCAGGGTGGCCATGCTAACTCGTGTCCACAACTAAAAGCACCTAATGTATCACACCGACTTTCACAGACATTGTAATGAGATAATCACTGTTAATCATTTATATTAGCAGGGTATTGAACTTCTTGTAAACAGCAAATGGCTTTATTTTCATGGAGGATATCTCGATCATGTGTTTATCATGGAACAGGAAAACAGGAACTAAGAGGATACAAGTGCACAGTACAAAGATAGACAATGCATCCTGTTATATCATAGAATACATAACTGTACACTGTAATACTACAACGCCACCTGTGCCTCCCAGCAGTCTCCCAGCACAGTCTCAAGAGCATGGAGGAGATTCCAGGAGACAGGCAGTTACTCTAGTAGAGCTTTACAGGGCAGCAGAAGGTCCTTAACCCATCAGCAAGACTGGTATCTGCTCTTTTGTGCAAAAAGGAACAGGATGAGCACTGCCAGAGCCCTACAAAATGACCTCCAGCAGGCCACTGGTGTAAATGTCTCTATCCAAACAATCAGAAACAGACTTCATGAGGGTGGCCTAAGGTGCCCGACGTCCTCTAGTTGGCCCTGTGCTCACTGCCGGCACTGTGAGAGCAGGTTCACCCTGAGCACATATGACAGACATGAAAGTGTCTGGAGAATGTTATGCTGCCTGCAACATCGTTTAGCATGACCGGTTTGGTGGTGGGTCAGTGATGGTCTGGGAAGGCATATCCATTGAGGGACGCACAGACCTCTACAGGCTAAACATGGGCACCTTGACTGCCATTAGGTATCGGGGTGAAATCCTTGGACCCATTGTCAGACCCTATGCTAATACAGTGGGTCCTGGGTTCCTCCTGGTGCATGACAATGCCTGGCCTCATGTGGTCAGAGTATGCAGCCAGTTCATGGAGGATGAAGGAATTAATACCATTGCTTGGCCCCCATGCTCGCCTGATTTAAATCCAATAGAACACCTCTGGGACATGTTTTGGTCCATCTGCCCCCGCCAGGTTGAACCTCAGTCTGTTCAGGAGCTCAGTGAAGCCCTGGTCCAGATCTGGGAGGAGACACCCCAGTATACCATCCGTCGTCTTAATAGGAGCATGCCCTGACAATGTCAGGCATGCATACAAGCACGTGGGGTCATGCAAACTACTGAGCACCATTTTGAGTTGCTGCAATGAAATTTCAGCAAAATGGACTAGCCTGCTGCATAATTTTTCCACTCTGATTTTATAGGTTTCTTTGAATTCAGCCCTCTGTAGGTTGATAATTTTTATTTCCGTCAAACTATGTGGCATCCTTTCGTTCCTAACACATTACCCAGTCCATATCAGTATAGATATCCAGCATGATATTTTCCCCATTGAGATCTGATGTGTTTTCAAAGTGTTCCTTTAATTTTTTTAAGCAGTGTATATAGATATATCTATATAAATTGTATATACAGTGGGTAAAATAAATATTGAACACGTCAGCATTTTTCTAGGTAAATATATTTCTAAAGGTGCTATTTACATGAAACTTTCACCATATGTCAGTAACAACCCATCATGAAAGCTCTTTGCTTTTGCCCATCATGAGATGTTTCTTGTGTGACACCTTGGTAATGAGACGCCTTTTTATAGGCCATCAGTTGAGACTGAACCAGCTGATATTAGTTTGCACTGACAAGGGGCAGGATTGCTTTCTAATTACTGATAGATTCCAGCTTGTGTCTTGGCTTTCCATGCCTTTTTGCACCTCCCTTTCTTCATGTGTTCAATACTTTTTCCCTGTGTCATGCCATTTTATTACCCATAACTTAATTTCTGAAAGTATTTGTTTTATTTTCTTTGTTTGTATGGATTGTATGTGGTGAAATACCTTTGGAAATTTACTTACCTAGAAAAATGGTGACGTGTTCAATACTTATTTTACCCACTGTATATCTATCTATCTATCTATCTATCTATCTATCTATCTATCTATCTATCTATCTATCTATCTATCTATCTATCTATCTATCTATCTATCTATCTATCTATCTATCTATCTATCTATCTATACTGTGTATATATATATATATATATATATATATATATATACATATATATATATATACACAGTATACCACAAAAGTGGGTACACCCCTCACATTTTTGTAAATATTTTATTATATCTTTTCATGTGACAACACTGAAGAAATGACACTTTGCTACGATTTAAAGTAGTGAGTGTACAGCTTGTATAACAGTGTAAATTTGCTGTCCCCTCACTACTTTACATTGTAGCGAAGTGTCACTTCTTCAGTGTTGTCGCATGAAAAGATATAATAAAATATTTACGAAAATGTGAGGGGTGTACTCATTTTTATGACATACTGTATGTACAGTGGTGTGAAAAAGTGTTTGCCCCCTTCCTCATTTCCTGTTCCTTTGCATGTTTGTCACACTTAAGTGTTTCGGAACATCAAACCAATTTAAACAATAGTCAAGGACAACACAAGTAAACACAAAATGCAATTTGTAAATGAAGGTGTTTATTATTAAAGGTGAAAAAAAATCCAAACCATCATGGCCCTGTGTGAAAAAGTGATTGCCCCCCTTGTTAAAACATACTATAACTGTGGTTGTCCACACCTGAGTTCAATTTCTCTAGCCACACCCAGGCCTGATTATTGCCACACCTGTTCACAATCAAGGCATCACTTAAATAGGAGCTGCTTGACACAGTAAAGTCCACCAGAAGATCCTTAAAAGCTACACATCATGCCGAGACCCAAAGAAATTCAGGAACAATTGAGAAAGAAAGTAATTGAGATCTATCAGTCTGGAAAGGGTTATAAAGCCATTTCCAAAGCTTTGGGAATCCAGCGAACCACAGTGAGAGCCATTATCCACAAATGGCGAAGACATGGAACAGTGGTGAACCTTCCCAGGAGTGGCCGGCCGCCCAAAATTACCCCAAGAGCGCAGCGACGACTCATCCAAGAGGTAACAAAAGACCCCACAACAACGTCCAAGGAACTGCAGGCCTCACTTGCCTCAGTTAAGGTCAGCGTTCATGCCTCCACCATCAGCAAAAGACTGGGCAAAAATGGCCTGCATGGCAGAGTTCCAAGGAGAAAACCACTGCTGAGCAAAAAGAACATCAAAGCTCATCTCAATTTCTCCACAACACATCTTGATGATCCCCAAGACTTTTGGGACAACATTCTGTGGACCGATGAGACAAAAGTGGAACTCTTTGGAAGGTGTGTGTCCAAGTATATCTGGCGTAGAAGGAACACTGCATTTCAGAAAAAGAACATTATACCAACAGTAAAATATGGTGGTGGTAGTGTGATGGTCTGGGGCTGTTTTGCTGCTTCAGGACCTGGAAGACTTGCCGTGATAAAAGGAACTATGAATTCTGCTGTCTACCAAGAGATCCTGAAGGAGAATGTCCGACCATCTGTTCGTGTACTCAAGCTGAAACGAACTTGGGTTCTGCAGCAGGACAATGATCCTAAACACACCAGCAAGTCCACCACCGAATGGCTGAAGAAAAACAAAATGAAGACTTTGGAGTGGCCTAGCCAAAGTCCTGACCTGAATCCTATTGAGATGTTGTGGTATGACCTTAAAAAGGCCGTTCATGCTCGAAAACCCTCTAATGTAACTGAATTAGGACAATTCTGCAAAGATGAGTGGGCCAAAATTCCTCCAGGACGCTGTAAAAGCCTCATTGCACGTTATCGCAAACGCTTGGTTGCAGTTGTTGCTGCTAAGGGTGGCCCAACCAGTTATTAGGTTTAGGGGGCAATCACTTTTTCACACAGGGCCATGATGGTTTGGATTTTTTTTTCACCTTTAATAATAAACATCTTCATTTACAAATTGCATTTTGTGTTTACTTGTGTTGTCCTTGACTATTGTTTAAATTGGTTTGATGTTCCGAAACACTTAAGTGTGACAAACATGCAAAGGAACAGGAAATGAGGAAGGGGGCAAACACTTTTTTCACACCACTGTATCTATCTATCTATCTATCTAGATAGATAGATAGATAGATAGATAGATAGATAGATAGATAGATAGATAGATAGATAGATAGATAGATAGATAGATAGATATAGTGATATTTGAAGTTTGGATCACTTAGCCAGCCATGTAGTGGTAAAAACCCAAAGTCTTTATTTCTCCAAAAGGCAAACAAAGCATAAAACAAACAAAACAGTACATAATCTTTGGTTCAAAAACAAAGCTTCAGCTCAACACCAGCATAGACTTGTCTTGCAACAGGTTTTGAAGTTCCCGCCTGTTCCATAAGTCCAAAAAAAGGGGCACAAAAGTCTAGAAGTGTCTCAGTCAGACAAACAGCCCGCAGCCCTCTCACGTTGCATCCTGCTCCACACAACACCTCATCGACTTGCTGGCTTCTTCCTGCTCCTTTCCTACCTGTCTCACAGGTAGGTTTAATCCTGAAGCTCCAAAGCTACTCTTTGGCGTCCCCTTTTAAGGGACAATAACCCAAACTATGGTGATACATATATACCATCCAGAACCTATCCTTGGCAGACTGTACAATATACAGTATAGGGTATTATATAGAAATCTAATCTGCGATCAGTGGCAGCCCGTCCATAAAGGGCGTAGGGGTGCTGCCCTCCTAATCCATGTGCCTGGCCCCTAATCTACATGCAAGGTGCCGGACGAATGGATTTCAATATGTTTTTTTTTTTAAGCACATGATTGGAGCCTGCGCCCTGAACCCACCCAGTTGTGTGACAATAGCATATTAATATTTGCTGTTGTCTTCCTGCTTCTCCTCTCGGCCAATCAGGAAGAGGGTCCTGAGACCCGATTGGCCGAGAGGAGAAGCGTCCGTATTTGCCGGTACCGGGGGTGGATGTAGGGGAAATCTGGGATATGGGATCTCTCTGCATCGCTGCCAATGCCAGAGAGGATGTACAGGGTGATCTGGAAGATGGCCGTCCTCGTGAGCCTGACCACGTGGGTACCCACGGAGGGGGGGGCTGGGTGGTTTGTTTGTTGGCCCAGCTGCCACTGTCTGCGACTGAATCTTACTTATTATGGACTAGCAGTCTGGCCACTTCAACCACTTGCCGACCAGCCACCGTCATTATACTGTGGCAGGTCGGCACATTTCCGCAAGCCGTCATAGCTATACATTGGCTCCTTTAAGCGGGATAGCAGGCATGCGCACGCACCTGCTGCACACCGGGGTGCCAATGCTCATGGTCGACTGTTGCGATGACCGTCGGGCACGAGCGATCGCGGGCACGAGAGGCAGAACAGGGACGTGTGTGTGTAAACACACAAATACCTGTTCTGTGAGGAGAGACAGATTGTGAGCTCCTAATAGAAAGGAACCACCATCTTTTATCCTCTCAAGTCAGTTCCCTCACCATACAGTTAGAACACACAGTCAGGGAACACAGTTAACCCCTTGATCGCCCCCTAGTGTTAACCCCCTTCCCTGCCAGTGACATTTATACAGTAATCAGTGCATTTTTCTAGCACCGATCGCTGTATAATTGCCAACCATCCCAAAAATGTGTCAAAAGTGTGTGATGTGTCCACCATAATGTCGCAGTCCGACAAAAATCGCAGATCGCTGATATTACTAGTAAAAAAAAAAATTATAATAAAAATGGCATAAATCTATCCCCTATTTTGTAGACGTTATAACTTTTGCACAAACCAATCAATATACGCTTATTGTGATTTTTATTACCAAAAATATGTAGACGAATACATATCGGCCTAAATTGAGAAAAAAAAATTGGGGATATTTATTATAGCAAAAAGTACAAAATATTGTGTTTTTTTTCATAATTGTTGCTCTTTTTTTGTGTATAGTGCAAAAAATTAAAACCACAGAGATGATCAAATACCACCAAAAGAAAGCTCTATTTGTGGGATAAAAAAGGTACAGTATCGTACGACCACGCAGTTGTCAGTTAAAGCGATGCAGTGCCGTATCGCAAAAAATGCTCTGGTCATTGAGCAACCAAATCTTCCGGGGCTGAAGTGGTTAAAACTCATAGGGATTGATTAACTGAAGGAAATAAGACTGTTTAACTTTGTACTTTTGAATATTCACCTAGCTTTGTACATGTGCTCACTTTGAATAACAAATTATGTGCAAGGAAAAAAAAAATATATAATTTTGCTTGCACATGATTGGATGATTTACACGGACAAAGATTCACCTTATGCCCTAAGCCAGTGGTTCTCAATTCTGTCCTCAAGTACCCCCAACAGGCCATGTTTTGGGAATTTCTCTTAGATAAAATAGCTGTCCAAAATACCAATATTTAAAGCATCTGTGCAAGATAAAGGAAAACCTGCAAACATGGCCTGTTGGGGGTACTTGAGGACAGGGTTGAGAACCATTGCTATAAACTATATGAGCATTACTTTTTCAAGGTGAACATACTCTTTCCAAATAAACAATCATTTTGCTAAGTGAACCACATATTTCTAGTGAATCAACCCCATTTCTTTAGTGAATCAACTCCATTACATTCCAGTTTTTCAATGTACTGTATACATTTTCATTTCAATGTAGTGAATATATTGATGGGCAAATATTTTAAAATAGGCTTTTCTTGTAGTACAGACCCAAATACTTTTCTAGTCGTTTCATTATTTGTTATGACCAACTATTTTGGCTAGCTTAGGTTATCATTTGAAGGTAAATCTGCAACATGAAAACAAACAACAATAAAAAGCTGACATAGTTCCCCCCAATGCACCTACTTATCTTATAATAAAAGCATTTTGACTATGTTGCTTTTGGAGAGTTTCCTTCACTTCCTATCTCCCTGGCCAAGGAAAATCCCCCTGTGGAGATTAACGAGGTCTCTATGGAGCCCCAGACATCAAGAAAACCTTCCAATTGAAAAATAAAATGTCTATGAATCTGTATTTTCCAGCAGCTCTTCATGCCACAGGTTTTACACCAGTTAGACCAACCCGTGTTCCCTAGTGCCTGCCTGTTTAAAGAGAAACAACAGTATTGTGTTCTTTCACTGATTTTTTAATTAAAAAGGAGGAATTGCCGCTCCAATAGCTATGATTAAGCACCAATATATGGTTTGAAACATGTTAGCCAGTCTTCCCTGTTTTCTTCACGTATAAAGTGACCATGTTGGCTTTTTAAACTTTTTTCAATAAAGATGCCTTCAACGGAGTGCGGCCGTCCAGGAACTTTCCTTCGTTCTTCCACAGATTTTTTATTATTATGAATACAATTTGACATGCTTTTAGTTCCAAACTTTGACTATTGTATTCCATTTCCATGATTATAAATGCTACCTCTGATTGTCTATATTTCATGGAAAATGAATAATGGCTGCTGTTATAAACTAAACTAGATCTAAGTAAATTCAATAAAATCTTATATGATCTTAAAAAGTACCGGTAGATGTTATATATACAATAGCTATATATAGTTATAACCCCTGTCAGATGTTGTTCACTATCTTTGTCCCATTTCATAGATTTCCCTTCACTTCCTATTCCATAGTCAAACAGGAATTGAGAGGAAATCCCTGCAAATCAAGGGAATCCCTTGAGGACCCCCAGGTCACTAGAACTAGTGTCACCATTGGAAGATTTCTCCTCTATTGTATTACTTTTCTGGAAACAACCCAAAATGTGGGATTTTTTTTACTTTCAACTTCAATGATAATGGTAAACTGGACAAATAGAGAGGGTGAGTCTCTCTAACGGGGGCACAGACAGCAATAAAAACTGACAGGGGTTCCAATCCCTTTCCAGAATTTTTTTTGCCTTTAGCTATACTTTAAAATGTTAATTCAATTCCAAAACAATTTTTCAATCTTTATAAATCTTCACTTTTCTTTACAGAGTATGTAAACTCAAAATCTATTTTAGTATGTTTGTCATCATGGTTTATTGTATACCGTCTTTGGTATTTGTTTACATTGTACATAAATTACTCATGGATTTTATATAGTTAAACAATATTACACTTTTAAAACAATTGTTTGTTCTTGTACAAAAATCTAAAGCATGTTTATATATTAAAGTAAATGAATGACTCCTGCACTGTCAAAAAAACTGAAATGGTAAAAAAACTGGGTTTACACTGCAGCAAACACCAGGTGAACTGATCCTTACCAGAAGAAATGAGTGAAATGAATAAATAATGGTGCAGCGCTGTGTAAATACCAGTATACTGAAGGTGCAATAAAGAAACAAACTAAATATTATGATATAAATATCACTAATAAACCGTGACCATGAAAAATGACTCAAAAAAACCATATAGTGATCTTCAAAACATATGCATGATAAATAATAAACAGGTGAAACAAAGTCCAAAGTGCACAGCTGAGTATAGAATATACAATGGCAATCCAAGCAGTTTTGAAATAATCCAACATTCAAAATGTGATCCGGAAAAATAATGATGACAGTCTAAAAGGTATATATATATATTTCTCAAATTGCAGAGAGGATCCCTCCACCGTGAAACATCAGGCACCACCTTTTGTTGTTTCACGGTGGAGGGATCCTCTCTGCAATTTGAGAAAAAAATAAATATATATATATATATATATATATACCTTTTAGACTGTCATAATTATTTTTCCAGCTCACATTTTGATTGTTGGATTATTTCAAAACCGCTTGGATTGCACTTGTATATTCTATACTCAGCTGTGCACTTTGGACGGTTTATTAGTGATATTTATATCATAATATTTATTTTGTTTCTTATTGCACATTTAGTATACTGGTATTTACACAGCGCTGTACCATTATTTATTCATATTTATATATTAATTATATTTACATTTATTAAGTAAACATAAAATTATCAAATGGTAATCTACTGAAGAAGAAGTTTTTATTTTGGTCATTTGAATCTGTGATTTGCACAAATTTGGTTTATTTTAGGAAGAAGTATTATTATTATTTCTATTCATTTCACTGGATGTTTTTATAGGTTCAACAAAATGCAGTTTCAAAAATGTATTAGTAAACAGCACCCTCTTAAAGTTCCTTTACCAAATATTGCATAAACTTGATCATACACTAAAAAGACTTGTGTGTTTAACCCCTGTGTGTTACATGCAATGTCATTTTTCTCTGCTACATTATTATATGTTGCTGAATGCCGATCTCTGCATATTAACTAAGAACTGATTCTGACTTGTCAGCCTACTTAAGTAATAATTATCACAATACAAAGAATACTATGCACCCCTGCTTGTCATGAACTTAAGTTCCCCTTAATACCTCAGTTGTTATTCTCTTATTTTTCCACAAGATGGCACATTTGTGTAAAATAACAGATATTGCACACTAAACATACTGTACTTTTTGTAACCTTGCTCCTACTAAAACTTGCACTCATGTATTAAAAAGAACATACATGTATATGTAATTGTAGGTTGACTTATCAATTATCTGTTGCTATTTTTAAAATCTTCCTTTATCTATTTTGTATAGCATTAACTTCATTAAATTAATCCAAACGAACTTAGGCAAAACTTCATGAATGCCATGCAAATCTGGTACATACTTTGCTTAATGCACACCGGATAAAAAGTGATAAAGCTGTTATTTTCCTGCAAATATGGCTCTACAAAATGTTAAGGTGTGATGATATTGTTATTATTATTTATTTATTTTTTGCATTTCATTGTATAGAATGAAATTGGGATATGTTATGCTTTAAATGATTGTTTAATCATTTTTGCAACTACAAATATGTGAATGTTTGTAGACCTTAACCTGTTTTACAAAACCCTTTTCTCCAAACCTAAGCCTTATGCCTAGTACACACGATCAGAATTTTGTACGAAAAAAATACCCCTTTTGAAGCGATCATACGATATACAGATTGTTAATACACAGCTTTCGAGAGACAATCACGACAGTTTATCCGGTATTATACGATGGGACAAGCATGAAATTTTTCTCATACGATACCAGATCGGACGATTTTCATTTAATCAGTTCATTTGAAAAATACAATACAAGTACACTACAACACATGACATCACTTCCAAATTTGTATTCTGTCGTATGAAAATTATCATCACTTTAGTAAATTCTTAATTTTTGATATGAGATTAACATGTAAAAAAAAATGGATGATCATTTGTCTGATAACCTCATTGTGTGTACCAGGCATTAGACTTCCTCCAAATGCTGGAATCCAGTGTCTTTCACAGGCTCTTTATCAAACATATAACAATCCAAACATTTCTACTCTCACAATGGCCAATCTAACTTTTATGTTGGTGTAGTTACCAATCTGATAACAACAAATCCTGGGACCAACGACAGTTTCATCTTCAAGTTAGTAGGGATGCATACTGGGTGTGCTAACATGACTAGTTGCCAACATTTAGCTTCAATTTGAAGCATTTGCTGTTTATATCATTATCTGTTTGAACTTCTCTATTTTGGATTTTTCTCTGTCACCTTCAGGCACAGCCAGCCAATCCATGTTTACCGACAGCACATGTCCCACCGCTGCGGCTGTGTTTGGGTCATGGCAGCTAGAGGGAGCCTGGGGGGTATTACACAGCTTTTATCAGCTTAGGTGATAGGACTGCAGGCTTGTGTAAAATAGGTTAGGTTTACAAAAGTTTTAGGTTCGCTGTAGGATAGTTTGCTGGGCTAGGGTTGTAATTTTGCCATTTATGTATCTTTCCTTTAGGGAATGATTTTCTAAAAAAAAAAAAAAGTGACTTTCACAGAGAAACTGCTTGCTTCAGACAAAGTGTGTTTAAGGGAAATTAAAATTGGAAAGATCTCCTCAATTTTGGTAAATGTTTTAGGAGAATGCAGGTTTGTCTACATATAATAAAAGTTACTACTAATGTAATTAAGGACTGTCTGCAATAGGGCAAAATTCATGGTGTTCCATCCTTTTCTGCCCAAGGAGTACTGATACTTAAAGTTTTATTAAAATGTTAACAACATTTCATGAAAGAAAAACGCACACACAATACAGGGTAATAAATGTGAGAAAGCTAGTCAGATGAAGGAAAGAGTGGGCTATGGAGTCACAGAGGTGAAAATGGCCATACAACTATTTGCTAGTGATTTAATTATAATATTTAGACTGACTTGGCAGTACTGGGTATGTTAGGTTTTTGGAGATTGTAATTATAAGCATGGTGTGTAAGTTTTTTGCCAATGTATTGCTGTTATAGCTATTAGTATACTATTGTTATTATTACATTTAGTAAAATAAGTAGGTTTACCTTACTTTGCTACTGAAAAGTAGCTTTTCTTCCTATCTGATAGTAAATATAGGTTGTTACCATGTTCTACCCTATACATTTCAGAACAGGAAGTATCACATGCCTCCTGCTGAGTGAGCTAGGGCATCATCCAATGGCTATGAAATGTGACCAGCTAACCTAAAGATGTTATTTTCACTTTGTGGACTCATTTGCTTGTCAAGTCCAAGGGCAGACTTCTTGAGCTTAATATTGCAGACTCTGGCAGCATGCTGATTGTGAACCCTGCCAAGCTCTTACTGGTTCATGCAGTGCAGAAAGAGATTGACAAGCAGCAGGTAATGCTTGCCTGCCTGTAAAACCTGCACTTTTACTTCTTAGCACATTTGTTAATTTTCTTGTGGGGAAACAAGTCATGATAAAATGGTAACATCTGCAGCAGGCACGGTTATATTGTTCTCATTTATGCTGCTAATTGCAATTACTGGTTCTCTATAAGATGTATAATCATTGTCCTGCTTTACAATGAATCTAGGCAGGTGCAAATTAAAATGATTGTCTGATTCTCTGCAATGAACTTGCAGATCATTTTTTATGAACTGCTCATTACAATTACAATTGTTATATAATTCTCTGTCATATCAGTAAAAAAAACAAAACAAAAAAAAACCCTGAGAAAATAAAATTGGAACAGAGAAAACGTATATGACCCTTAGTAATCAATCAGGTTTTATCTTGTTTATCTTGTATTCTCAAGAAAAAAATGAACTAAGTGATCTGATTGACCACATTTTTGTGAAGTTCACTTTTCCTCTTTCCAGTGAATTCATATGTAACTGTACAGAGTACATGTGGTGTTGCATGGATTGTACACAGTTAGTAGATATTTAAAGGGATATAACTTACATTCAGAGAGCAGTGTAAAGTTATTTGCATCATGACTGAAAATCCAATAAAAAACAAACACAAATGAGTACATTACTGATGCTTTTCAGAACTTTTCAGTATATTTAGCATAGACTATTTAAAATATTAGAATACTTATAAAATTTATAAAATTGGGAAGTTTAGAAAATATTGATAACATTAGACATTTGTAAAAAAAATTGAATTATTAAAAAAATGTAAATAAACTCTAAACAATCTTATTATTAATCAATATTTTTGCATGGCATCTATTTTATGATATACTGTGCCTTCATATAACATACATGTAAAAAAAAATTCAAAATAATTAATTTAAGATGATTGTCAAGCGCAGGTTGTCATGTGTGACTGTCAACAGGTCATAGAGGCATTGTTCATTGTGATGGATAATAGATCTTCATCTCTAGACAACATGATTGATATGGGATTTACACCATGGAGCATGTTTATTTGTGTGTTTATTTACTTTGTCATACTTTTGTAAATAAGTAACAAGTGGTACTCTGTAACCAGGGGTACATATTCACACCCTCTGCTAAACTGTATTTTTTTTTGGTACATATTACCCATGGCATGTTTAGCTACTAATGCTTGCAATTGACCTTGAAAAGGCTAGAACATTATCATTATTCAGCTCCCATAGAATTGCATAGGGGTTTGAATGATATGTTTGGGTTTTTGGATTCATAGATCCTCCCACCAGCCTTTCCTGTGGAATTGGTGTAAACTGACAGCTGTTTTTTACTGGTGTTTCAAGAGTGCTAACGCAGTTTGAATGAGGTCTGCAAACAGTGGTTCATAACTTCATTCAAATATGTATCCTAACAACACTGTTAACATTTATTTTGGTTAGTGTTGTTATAAAGGTCATGTCCTTTGATTTTCTCATAACATCAGTTTGAGCAAACCTGCAGTTATGAACAAATGTATTCTCAACTGACTCTAAGTCAATGCTAATAAGTACTTATTAACTTCTCCCCCCAAACATATTTCTGGAGCACCACAAATTTTAACCACTTCCAGACCAGCCTCGTTTTGGATTTTAGGTGTTTACATGTTTAAAACTGTTTGTTTTTTTTGCTAGAAAATGACTTAGAACCCCCAAACATTATATATTGTTTTTTTTTTTTTCTAACATCCTAGAGAATAAAATGGCGGTCGTTGCAATACTTTTTTTCACACCGTATTTGCGCAGCGGTCTTACAAGCGCACTTTTTTTGGAAAAAAGTCACTTTTTTGAATAAAAAAATAAGACATCCGTAAAATTAGCCCAATTTTTTTTTGGATTGTGAAAGATAATGTTACGCCGAGTAAATTGATACCCAACATGTCACGCTTCAAAATTGCGGCCGCTTGTGGAATGGCGTCAAACTTTTACCCTCAAAAATCTCCATAAGCGACATTTAAAAAATTCTACAGGTTGCATTTTTTGAGTTACAGAGGAGGTCTATGGCTAGAATTATTGCTCTCGCTCTACCGATCGCGGCGATACATCACATGTGTGGTTTGACTACCGTTTTCATATGCGTATGCGTTCGCTTCTGCGCGCGAGCTCGTCGGGACGGGGTGTTTTAAAAAAATTTTTTGTTTTTTATTATTTATTTTACTTAATTGTATTATTTTTTACACAGTTTTTAAAAAAAAAAAAATAATTGATCACTTTTATTCCTATTACAAGGAATGTAAACATCCCTTGTAATAGAAAAAAGCATGACAGGTCCTCTTAAATATGAGATCTGGGGTCAAAAAGTCCTCAGATCTCATATTTGGACTTCAATGGGAAAAAAAAATATTTTTTTTTAAAAAATGACATTTGTAAATTTCCCTTTAAGACGTATGGGCGGAAGTGACGTTTTTGACGTCGCTTCCACCCTCCTATGGTATAGAGATGAGTGGCGGCCATCTTAGCCTCACTCATCTCTATACACAGGCAGGGAACGGACCCGATCGCCTCCGCCGCTGCCGACGGTTCCGGTAAGCGGCGGAAGGCACGGGAGAGCGGCGGGAGGGGGGGGGGCACCTCTCCCGCCGCCGATAACGGTGATCTCGCGGCGAATCCGCCGCGATGACCACCATTATCGGAAAGGGGACCGCTCACTGTAAAGAGGGATACCTCGGTTGTGGCAGCAGCTGCTGCCGTTACCGAGATATCCCTCTTCAAAAAAATGACGTATATATACAGTGAGCGGTCGTGAAGTGGTTAAAGAAGCTTTGTAAATATCTTCACTATAATTTTGCCTTAGTTCTCAGACAATTGCCATAATATTTATGAAAACCTCCACCTATTGATTTAAACCTACTTTAGATATACTGCAAACCCCACCCCCTTCTTTTTTCCATTGATTAAAGGGTGTTCTAGACTTAAGCCCACCCAATTATTATTATTATTCCCCACCAATGAACCTTAGCTCCAGTGGTGTACTTTTATTAGAATTATTATACAGGATTTATATAGCGCTGACAGTTTACGCAGCGCTTTACTTTGGCATCTTTTCAAAAATATTAAAGAAAAATATTTTCTACAGTTTTCAAAATAATCTCTGGTGGAAGTTACATATTTTTAATTGTGTTATCCAGCTAGTATCATTAATATACAGTATATATTATCACCTTTACATTGCACAGCATCATAAATGGCTTAATTTTAATTATTCTTCATATTAGTAATCTGAAAGAACAAAGAACATAGTTTGTAAGCTTTTTAACATTTATAAACCTAAAAATATAATTCATTTAAAAAAAAATATCTAACTCTCCAAAGAAACTCCAGTCAAAATATTTTTTTTATACATTGATAAAGGATTAGCACCATCTTTGCAATGATAAATCTTTCCAACATCAAGAGAATCACTTTTTTGCTAGTGTTAGAAAATCAATCCTTTTGGCCTTCAGAATCCTATTCTGTAAATGTGGATATGTTTAAAAGCTGAAACATAGAAGTCCTCTGCTGCAGTGGGGCTGCATCTACACTGCAGGGGTTAACTGCTTGTTTATGCCTAGAGGGACCTGGTTCAGCAGTTTTACTTACCTAATCTTCTTTTCCACATGCTCTTCCACAGTACAGCTTCAAAATGTGACAGGCTTTAAAGCACACTGAATTCCAGTCAAAATACCTCCCACTAAATAAAATGGTTAGCTTACAGTCCTGCTTACACGTTGTGTTTGCTTTGCTTCAAAAATTATACCCCATTTTGATTTTGTGGTACTTCAAAGCATCATCAAAGACTCTATAGTCTATGACCAAAGCTTGGTGCAGCACCTGCAGCTTTTGAGAGAGGCTTTTATTCAGCTTTAGTTTCTTTGTTTTGAAGGTATTGCAGGTATGATAAATCCCAGGATGCACTGGTAAACCAACAAGTGAATCAGAAAGACATCATCAGCAGTCACTTCTGGTTCATGTATATATATTCTGGGAGTATCTGATGCAGATGTCACATCTGGTGTGCAGCATGGAGGAGCAGGAAGATGAGTGGGGTCTGAACTTTTATGGAACAACTAGCAGACTGCACACATGGTGTGCAATATGGGAACACTATATAAGAAGGTGAACAGGACTGGAGAGTGAAGACTAAGTGGCAGAGGATCAGCAGTGCTGGGGGATGAGAGCAAGAGAAAACAACAATTTCACATGTAGTGTGCACCATGGGAGAAATATAGTGGGAGGTGACCGGGAACCAGAAAGAGAGAGGAGGAGCAGCAAACCAGAGGATCAGCAGAGCTGGGGATTACTACTGAGTGGGGGATCAGCAGAGCGGGGAGTACAACTGAGCAAGAGATCTGCTTAACGAGCATACTAATAAGCTGAAGATCTGCTGACTGAGGATATCAATGAGCTGGGGATCTGCTAAAAAGGGGTAATAATGAGCTGGGGATCTGCTGAGTGGGGGTACTACTGAGCTGGGGTTCTACTTTAAATCATATAGAAAATCAAGACACACAAGGCATTTGCCAAGCTTCATCAAAGCTTCAAAAAAGCATCACCGAAGCATCATTGAAGCACAACCAAAGCATCTTTGAAGCATTGAAAACACATCAAAAAACCATGTTGAAGCGGTAGGCGCTTTAATGTGTGAAGAAGTTTAGGCAAGTGTAAATGAGCCCTGAAGATGTGAAAAAAGTTAATTCTGCAAAATGAATGTTTATTTAGCTAAGTAAATATGTATTTACTTGTCATATTCCATCATGTAGTGGAAATTAAAATACAAAAACATGATCAGTTTGGTTTTCAAAAAGTGAAAAATCCTGACTCCTTTAGTGAACCAACCCAAATTAATCTGTTTTCTTTGAAGAAACACCTGAGGAGACCGGCAAAGCAAGTACATTGGGCCCATAGTGATTTAAGCTGCAGGTTGTCAAACCAATATAAATGGTTATATGTCCCTGCATTTATTACATATTTTATTTGGGTATGTGTATTACTTCTCTAAAGCCTTCAAAAGATATTGATGTATAGATGATAATGTAGAGGCAGGTGTGCATCATTAAGAGCATTTAATAAAAATTGCTTTTCTAACATGTTTAGTATGTTAGTTCTTAGGCACAGTTTACAAGTGAGAAAACTGTTGGCAGTCTGACATTTTCTGACAATAAGGTCAAAATGATCCTATGGGACCAAATCTATTTACAGCTTTCAGCCAATTAAGATATCATCTTCACAAATTCACGTGATGATTTTTCCTGGATAAATATTATAAACCGCTTAACAAATGAGAGGATATAATCCCAATCAATAGATAAAAAGCCTTACTTTAATCAGTAGAAACATCTGTCAGTTAAAATGATAGTTACAAAAACACCCTTGGCAAAAGTAGAAGTTACAATATCACTGTAAGTTAGAAAAATAATAAAATTTTAGATCAGCAATGTCATCAATGTTTGTGGCAAGCAGGGAGTTAATTGTGGCATCCTGTTCTGTCTTCACCATCTGCTCAGAACACTTAGGCAAGATCTGTTTTCATACTGAGGTAGCCCCCTAGAGATCCATCCCATGAGACACCCCAGACACTTAATAAGATAAAAGATTACATTATTGTTTTCATTTTATAAAAAAAATCACAGCTTATACCTGCCTAGTTATTATTTAGTACTTTTAAAATTCAATATGTCATACTGACAGTTTCAAAAATTGCAAGTACACTGTCAGGCTTTTTCAAAAAGGCAAATAGTACAAAGTGTAGAAACCCTCACCAACCAATAAGGGTTCATTCTCTTGTAAAAAAGAGTTCCATAAACTAAAATTGAACTACTCTTCCCACTAAGTTTCATGAATACATAGGATTTCCAGCTTTAACGCTGAACACTGGTCAAACAGCTAGATAGGCAGCTGAAATGCCTACAGTATATGGGAAATATTTTTCTGCAAAATAATTTGTATTTCTGTTCATCCGCTTATGAGATTTAAACAGATCTCTTTTGCACTTTTACAGGTTGGTAACTCTTAGGGGTCTATTTATAATAAACTTGCTTTACGAATGCCTTTAGCATTCGCATTGCTATCACCAATAATTGCCATAATCTGCCTAATATATTTATTTCCTATGATTGTGGCCATAATTCCGTATTTTTCTGATGGAAAGCTTTCAGGAAAATAAGTTAATATGGCCACCAGATGGAGCTGATAAGCATAGGAAGTATACCGTACATATAAAACCAATTACAGAGATTATTCCTGACAGCTGTGGAATGCTTGTGACATTTGCATAAAAAATTTTTTCATAAATAGACCCCTTACAAGTTATCCTTTCCCAAGTCTGTGACTGGACAGTCAAAAAGGAAAGAAGAGGCCATCAACTTGGACAAGTAACTTACAATGTACAAAATCATTTTAAATGGACCATATCAATCATCTGAACTGCCCCGATTCCCTCATCTTTTTGCTCCTTCTCACTTTGGTGAGAGAACTGCTCAAACAATGGCAGAATGGCCTGTTCTCTTGGTCCAGATGATGTAATATTCTTAATTGTCTGTTCTCCCAAAGTTCCTTTATTTATTTCAGGCACTCCTGATTCATATTCCCATTTTTTTTCAAGCAAATCAACTCTATTTTTACACGGTTTGTCTAGGCAAACAAGAGACCTAGACTACCCTGTGGTCTCCTAACTTTACCTTAACAATTTGGGGGACTTACCCTCCCAGAGGTTTTTCGATACTATCAAGTGACTCACTTAGTGTAATGCTTGATTAGAGCCATCACATTGACCTTAAAATCTAGCCAAAGATCAAACAAACCTTATGTTCTGTTCCTTTGCATAGGGCACCTTGGTGCTACTCACACTTACCCCCTTTGGTTAAGCCACATGTGATGATTGGTCCTACCCTGCAAGTTTGTGATCTCTACTTTAGACCTATCCCTGAAACACTCACTGATTTTGATGAATCCACAATTTCCTTTGAGATTGGTGAATGGCCCGTTTCAAACACTGATGAATGCCCAGTGCTTTTGGGCTTCACATTTTACCAATACTGCACACTGCCCATCCCTGAGAGATCCCATTTAAAACACTTTTACCAGTAGCTTTGGCACCAGTAGACACACCCTCTCCCAGATGTATACTCTTTTACTTTCCTCTCAGCCCTTACAAAGCACCTGCAGGAATGGGATACAGATCTACAAAGGTCTTTTGACACAGAACAAAATAGGGAGATCATTCATTTTTCCCTCAATTTATCCATATGCACACGACTGCAGGAAACCAATTTCAAAATCCTGTCTAGGTGGTATAGAATGCCTTCAATTCTCCCTAATTTTTTCCTGCAGTCTCTAAATATTACTGGAGATGCCAGGTGGGACAGGTAAAGAACCTACATATCTTCTGGTCTTGCCCAAAATTAACAACTTTTTGAACGGAACTTATAAAGATATTGCAACAATTAAATGACTTTATTTGCTACATGACTCCCACATCCCAATGAACCTAGAGTAGGTTGATCCTTTGTCACCTCCTTAATGTTGCAAAATTGTGCATTCCAGTGAGATGGAAAGACCCCCCTCTCCTTCATTATTAGTGGGTCAAATCTATGTCTGTTTTCAACCACAGTGATGGGAAATTTCGAAGCAGGATTGGATTTTTTTTGAATGAACACATTTCTAACAGTGTATGTGGTTTTCATTCGGTAAAGTCCTTTTATTCCAAAATGAATCAATCAATTTGTATGAATTTTCCTAAGAATTCATTCAAAATTCTATCCATCCATGGCCAGCTTTGGATATTCCTCCTTTAAACTTTCTCCCTTTTTCCCCCTTTTTTCTTTACTTGCATAATCTTAAGTGACTTTCCTTACTGTTTTTTACTACTTTAAAAGAAAAGAATGGCAACAGCTTTTTTTTTTTCTCTCATGCTTCTCTTCTGGGTCATGGGACTGCACTTCTTTCTGCACTCTGGTGACCCTAATTCGGGTTTTTACTAGAATCAGAAGCTATGTTTTCCAGTTTCATATCTAGATCTTCTGTACCTGGTACCTTAAATCTTGCATTGTTAAGAGCTATCTTCATGACACTAATCAAACTTGTATGGTCAAACTGACAAAAAGAACTTCTACTACTGCTTTCAGGGAGGCTTTCAAAGGACGCTTTTAGGTTTTTACTTTCAAGCTTTATCTAAACTGATAATATAGTTCATTATTGTTTTGTATGGGCACTGTGATTCTCTTATAATAGTTTGCCAGTTGTTATAAAAGCAATTCTTTTGCAAAAATATAAACAAAATCTGTAGTGATGTGGGGTTCAGTGGGAGCATCCATAAATTAATCAGATTGACACCACCAGGAGTGTTGGTTTCTATTGTCTTCAAAGTGGTGTTCAGAGGTATGGGTATTGGGGGAGGTAAGTGTTTACTCATTTCCTCTCTCTTCAGGTATGGCTAATAATTTCAGTTCTGTTTTTGTGATTCACAAAATTTGGCCATAGATGCATCAAAATTTGTCTGGTTCAGCAGGGAACAACAGAATTTTAATCCATGTGTGTCCACTGCCACTCAACAGAAGTTACTCTAATGATCGACTTGCTGACATACCTGTGGGAAAAAAGCTGCTCAATCAGAAGTTGCAGCACTGATCTGTGTACTCTGACAGCGGAAGAGTCCCACTGTAGTCAGAATACAATAGCACAGCGGGGAAGATTCCCTCATCTGCCTTGAATGTGTGGATGGGGGAATAGGTTTAGTTTTTTTTTTTACTTCAGTCTTCTGGTTGAAAAAAGCTGAGCCATATATGGCCATCCTAATAAAGTTTTCTTTTCATTTACTGTTGGAATGTTATTCCTTCACTTACTGTCCTATCATACATCAGTGGTCGGGACAGGAAGTGTAGGTACATTTTCACAACAGATACAGGCGGCATAAAAAGCTGGCAGAGGCTCAACCAAACACCCCCCTCACCTTACACACACATACACGTGCGTGTGTGCACTCACACTATCCAAAGCTAAAACCAAAAGTTTTGTCTGAAGTTTGACATTAAAGTTAGAGACAAAGTAGCACAGGAGGGTGTGCAGGGAAGAGCAAAGACAAGAAATTGTGAAAACTGAGCTCCAAGGTTGACAGGGATTTTTGGATGTGGTTCAGGTTGTTACCACAAAGACTAAGCTTTCTTTGGAAAACAGTACAGAATTGTCAATCACTTTTCATGTACAAAAAGTACCTATTCAGCATAACAATTACACCCTGTCTGATCAGCAAAAAATTACTTGTTAATTTAGTTACATTTTGAGGATTCTAATCAAAAAATGATTAGGTCCTAAACTACTAATTATGTTTAATGTGTTATTAGTGTCCACAAGGGTTTTGCATAAAACCGTATTTATGTTTAATATAAATTAACTGTTACAACTGTTTCTTTCTAAGAATGAGGAGAATAAATGAAACATTTTGTTGGATGAATTGGCAGAGACATACAGATAGAGAGACATTTGCATACAACAGGGATTAGACTACTAGCTATATCATTGTGCCAAAAGTAAAGAGTTCATGTTACTTTTCAAAGAATTTACAAAATACTGTCAGATATTTGTTATATTTCACCTAAGATTTTGCTGGAAGAGTAGGTACTGTGAAAGGATACAATAGCACAATAAGCACTGACATTTGCTAAATAAAAAATCATAACTATACTAAAGCCCCATACACACGGTCGGATTTTTGCATGGATTCTGTCCGATCGGACAATGTTGTTGAAAAATCAGACCGTGTGTATGCACCATCGGACAGTGTACGTCGGATTGTCCGACGGACAAAGTCCTATCTCCTGCTGGATAGATTTGCCGACAACACGGTCCGATCACACCAAATCCGATCGTGTGTACGGTTGTCCGACCGGACAAAGTGCTACGCATGCTCAGATCACATTACAAGACCAAAGCTATTGGCTACTAGCCTCTACGTAGTCCCGTCGTAGGCAACAAACGTCACCACGTTCAGAATGATCGGATTTTCCGACAACTTTGTCTGACCGTGTGTACGCAAAACCAACATCAGACAAAGTATGACGGACCTGGTCCTCGGATAATCCGCGCGTGTGTATGGGGCTTAAGACTTCTTGAGCATTCAAGATAATCTATTTTATAATATTTTAGTAATTGTATGGATGTTTGTGTGGATGGATAAATAGAGAAGCATTAAGATAGCACTGTGAGTGTGATGTAACCCAGGCCAATAGTTCTCAACATGTAAGTGTGTAAACTTCATATGGTAGTACTGTATGTTAACAATTTTCTGGGGAAAGTGTTACTAAACCCAGGATCCTGCATTCACTATATCTGGTTTCCCACAGTACACAGAACATGGAAATGCAATTATTTTAGTAAATATAAACTGCTAAACACCTTTTCTCATCAGCAGTATTATAGCAGTCTTGTGACTTCTATCACTGTCTGGTTAAAGCTTGCAGGAGGAGTTTTCATTCTCCTCTGACTGTCCTATGAGCCTGCATTACTCCTGACCCTCTGTCTGGACAGTGCTGATTGGCCCTGTGTCGATCACACGCACCCTCTCCCTAAAAAAAGATCTAGCAACACACAACAAACTGAGCATGTGCAGAGTGTCCCGAGGCTCTGTACTATCAGGAGATAGATTGGGGACTGTGGAAGAAGGGCTGGATCAGAGAAGACAGGATCAAACCAGGGTAGGCTCTGAGGAAGGGGAACTCGATCATCATGGCACCATGGTTGATATGGTGTCAGGTTGATCAAAGCGCATTGTTTCTATTGTTACATTCTAATATATAATGAAGTGGTTCAACTCACCATAATGCAGGATCAGTGGGAGCCCTGGGCGTGTCACTTGTCACATCTCTTGCCACCAGATGCAGCATGTCACTTGCCACCGTTGCCTGTCACCAGATGCAGCTTTTTAACTTTCCACCGTCACCTGCCACTAGATGTTGATTGTCACTTGCCATATTGCTTGCCACCAGATGTGGACTGTCACTTGCCACATCACCTGCCACCATTTGCAGATTACCATGTCACCTGCCACCACCTGCAGGTTCTCACTTGCCACGTCACTTGCCACCATTTGCGGATTGTCACGCCACCTGCCACCATTTTCAGATTGTCACTTGCCACCATTTGCAGATTGTCACTTGCCACGTCACCTGCCACCATTTGCAGATTCTCACTTGTTACGTCACCTGCCACCATTTGCAAATTGTCACTTGCCACGTCACCTGCCACCATTTGCAGATTGTCACTTGCCCCATCACTTGTCACATCACCTGCCAACATTTGAAGGTTGCCACTTGCCACGTCATCTGCCATCTGATGTGGATTGTCACTTGCCACGTCACCTGCTACCATTTGCAGACTGTCACTTGCTACGTCACCTGCCACCATTAGCAGATTGTTAATTGCCACGTCACCTACTACTAGATGTGGGTTGTCACTTGCCAGCTGATGTGGATTGTCACTTGCCATGCCAGCCAGTGGCACCAAATGTGCATTGTCGCTGCATTGGCGGCAGGCTGGCAGCACTGGTCCATTTAGTGAAGGCAGGAGAGCGGAGATGCGGGGCGGGCAGTGAGAGATGATGTAATCTCTCTGCTCCCCGCCGCACCTCAGACATTGAAGAGGCCCGCACTGTGAGGGCAGGAGACCGATGGTTAGGCAGGGACCCTGCGGCAAGAGACTTGGGGCTATGGGTTCCAGATTTGGGGCCACACCCTTAATAGCCACCCCCTGGGGACGCCTATAGTTCCAGTGCTCTGAATTCCCCAGTCTGTGGAGGGCAGCGAGGAGTGCATTGCCCTGTCTAAAGCAAAAGAGCAAAGAGTTTATGACTGCTAATACCAGCTCACATGTCCCTCAGCTCCCAAAAAAATATTTAAAAAAAGGGTCTTCTTTTCCCCCTTCTAAACACATCAATTAAATAAGCAACAATTACTACTGTACAAGGTCAACATTTTGTCCGTTGAGAGAGGTGATGATGGGATGGTGTTTTTAGAGGAGTGTTTCATTTCTATCTTAACCCTCTCTGATGCTCACGCCTAGTGTTGAGACTATAATCAGATTTTAGAACCTGCATCCTTTTGACCTCTAGCCATAAGGGTGACATCCCATAAACCTGGTGCGCTAGCCTTGTACCTTTATAAGTACCTTTATAAGTAATAGAATTTTGATTAAACAACTGAGTGGGTGGTTTTGTGAAGCTGGATGGGCTTTTTGACAAAGAAACTCTTTTCTAATTAATCTTGTTTAATAATAGCCACCAAAAAAAAAACATACTTTCTTGTCAATCGACTATTATTCTCTGACTATCCTCCTGACCAAGTCACCATCTTTACTTACATGTTTGTTGCTAAAATGATGTGTACCATATATATAATAGAAAATTCTGCAAATTAAAAAATAATATATGAATAATACAATCATAAGGGTTCAATTACTAAATAACTAAAGGTTTGCATCTTGAGGAGGAGAGTTGGGAAACACTGCCCTAACTAATGTGAATCGTAATGTTTATGTGTTTTTTAGAATCGAAAACCCCAAATTTGAAGGTGCCCACAAATTGGGCCTTAACATTCATATTCCCCCCATGATCCCATGCCTAAAATGTGTGTAGTTCCATACATCTATTTTTCTAAAGCCACAAAACACACAGTGTGTCAACATGTGCTATCTCCCATTTGAGGGTATCAATGGACACGTTTTGGGGGTGCATCCCTTCCTCATAACTAAAGTAGCTCTAAGGAAGGGGTTGCGCCCCCCAAAACACGTCCATTGATAACCTGTGATGGGAGATAGCACATGTTGACACATTGTGTGTTTTGGGGGTTTAGAAAAATAGATGTTTGTAACTACACACATTTCAGGCATGGGATCATAGGGGACATTTAATTGTTAGGCCTCTACGTGTACGTGGCTTCAACACTTCTGGGAAGGCCGTCCACAAGGTTTAGGAGTGGGTCTATGGGAATGTTTGACCATTCTTCCAGAAGCGCATTTGTGAAGTCAGGCACTGATGTGGACGAGAAGACCTGGCTCACATTCTCTGCTCTAATTTATCCCAAAGGTGTTCTATTGGGTTGAGGATAGGACTCTGTGCAGGCCAGTCAAGTTCCTCCACCCCAAACTCGCTCATCCATGTCTTTAAGGACCAAAACTATGATTACTGCAGCATTATCAGATGAAGTACTATTCAAAATGGAAGTTTCTTTCTTTCACAGATACTTTTTTTTAATGTACCCTACTTCTACCACCTCCCAAAGATACATAGGAGCCTTGACAACCCTCCAGGATGTCCCATAGTGGCTTCAATGGATAGTATCATCACAAGCTATTCTCTATACATTAATTACTTCCTTCAGCCTTTAGCTCAAGCCCTCCCCTCCTGTAACCAAGATGGCACCCATCTGCTGCAATTGTTGCATCCATACACCTGGGAGCTCACATACAATATATTACCAAAAGTATTGGGAAGCCTGCCTTGACACGCACATGAACTTTAATGGCATCCCAGTCTTAGTCCGTAGGGTTCAATATTGAGTTGGCCCACCCTTTGCAGCTATAACAGCTTCAACTCTTCTGGGAAGGCTGTCCACAAGGTTTAGGAGTGTGTCGATGGGAATGTTTGACCATTCTTCCAGAAGTGCATCTGTGAGGTCAGGCACTGATGTGGACGAGAAGGCCTGGCTCGCAATCTGGAAAACTGTATATCATCGCAATCTGGAACACATTATATCATCCACGAGCGCCAAGCTCATTTCCTGTGTCACTTCCAGTGTGCCTGTCAGCCAATCGCGACACGTATCGTCACAGTCACGTGACTTCATCAGGGGTTATATATTAGACTGTAGCACTATATTTCACTTTCTACATACTAATCCCAGGATTATTTCAGAGACATTTTTTTATCTGTCACTTTATCATTCAGTGTTATGTTTATTTATATTTTTGCATATGAGCACTGATTGATTGATCACCCACTTTTTTGTTATACATGTTATATGTAGGCTGCACCATTAGAATTTTACGCACAAGATTCGGAGAGCACCACAGATTCATAGAGGCAGGTCTCCCTAAACATAGTGTTCCCTGTCATAGAGTTCCACAAAAAATTCTCCAAGGATCCCAAGGTGTGAGTGCTCAAATCTATCCCAGACACATTTTCTCAAACAGAACGTTTGCAGTGGCTATGCCGGCAGGAAACGTACTGGATTTTTACCTTAGATACTCTGGCACCAAAGGGAATGAATGAAGAGATCGAAGTCAGTTCTGTCATCTCGCATATAGATTACTCCATAAAAGACCCTTATTGAGTTGTCGGTCACAGTTATAAAATAACTCATTGCTCTTATGGTACTAATAATATCTACATGTCTTTTCTGATTACCCACCCACCATGATCATGATCAGGGTATAATCCCAGGGCTTCATGTAGGCAGGCTACATGGGCATACCACATAGGTATACTTTCATATAGGTACCAACAACATATACTGTACATGTTAATAAATAAATAAAATGTTTCTGATTAGCCATATCACTATAATTATGATTAAGGTAGACTTTTTTCTATTCTTGAGGTTGTTGCTTGAATTTATATAGTGCCAACAGTTTGCACAGCGCTTTACAATGTAAGGGGAGATAATACACCAACAATACAATTCAATACAAGAGGGTTAGAGGAGCCCTGATCCTGCAAGCTTACAATCTAAGAGGGAGGGGCTGGTGAAACAAAAGGTAGGGACCCTGAGGGATGAACTGATGTGGGGAGTGGAAGATTCGGTTGTTAGCTGGAGGCAGGTAGGCCTCCCTGAAGAGATGAGTTTTCTGGGATCACCTAAAAGTGGACAGAGTAGGAGATAACCAGACAGATAGTGAGTTCCAGAGGATGGGAGAGGCTCTGGAGAAGTCCTGGAGACGAGCATGGCAGGAGGAGACAAGAGAGCTAAAGAGCAGAAGGTCTTGGGAGCGGAGAGGACGGTTTGGGTGTTATTTGGAGATAAGATTGGTGATGTTGCTTGGGGCAGAATTGTGAATGGCTTTGTATGTTATTGTTATGTGTTTGAATTGTGTTTTGAATTGTATTACTTGGGCAATGGGAAGCCAGTGGGGAGATTGACAGAGAGGAGTGGCGGACAGTGAACGGTTGGTAAGGTGGATGAGTCTGGCAGCAGCATTCATGATAGACTGAAGAGGGGTTAGCTTGAGGAGAGGTAGGCCAATGAGGAGGGAGTTACAATAGTCAAGGCCAGAGATAACAAGGGAGTGAATAAGTTGCTTAGTGGTGTCAAAGGTTAGAAAGGGGCATATTTTGGAGATGTTTCGGAGTTGAAGTATGCACGATTTGGACAGTGGTTGGATTTGGGACTGAAAGGACAGAGTCTAGGATTACACCTAGTACCTTGGCATGAGGGGAGGGACTGATGGTTGTATTATTGATCTTGATGGAGAAGCCGGGGGGGGGGGGGGCACGTGCTGGAGGAAAAGTAGAGAAATAGATTTGTGTATCATTAGCATAGAGGTGTTACTGGAAGCCATTGGAGTTTATTAACAGACCAAGGGAGGAAGTGTAAATTGAGAAGAGAAGAGGTCTGAGGGCAGCAGCTTGAGGTCAAGTAGTATGAGTATGGAGTAGTGGCCATTGGATTTAGCAGTTAGTAGGTCATTAGTGAGTTTCAGCAGGGCAGTTTCAGTGGAGTGTAGCAAGTGAAAGCTAGACTGTAAGGGGTCAAGAAGGTTGTTGCCAGTGAGGTAGGAGCGAAGACGGTTGTAGACTAAGCCTTCTAAAAGTTTTGATTGAAAAAGGGAGCAAGGAGATGGGTCTTAAGTTGTTCAGGCTGGTGGGATCCAGTGAGGGCTTTTTAAGTATGGAGGTGATCAGGGCATGTTTTAGAGGGGGAGGGAGGAGATTGAAGATGTGAGTGAGGGAGCATAAGATAGAAGAAGAGGGTGACCATAGTAGATGTGAGGGAACAGGATCCAGGGGACAGGCAATAAGGCGGGCTCCTGAGAAAACTTTAGAGACTTCTTCGGTAGTAGCAAGGTCAAAAGAGGAGAGTGTTGAGAGTGGATTTGTACAGGGCATGTTAAGTGGGTTAGATGTCTGTGCAGTGAAGCATCAATCTTGTTTTTGAAGTGATTGGCAATCTCGTGAGCAGTGAGCAAGTTACAGGGTGGAGATGGTGGTGGAGAAAGTAGAGAATAAAAAGTAGAGAAGAGACGACGGAGACTGGAGGACAAAGTATTATTGAGGGTGACAAAGTATGTTTGTTTGGCAGCAAGGAGGGAGGAATTGTATTTTTAGAAGGCAGATTTATATTGGGTTAATTCATGCTGGGAGCTGGTTTTACGCCACACTAGCTCCAGTGCTTGACTATGTCTCTTAAGGCTTCTGGTGTTGTTGGTCTGCCAAGGTTGTAATGGTCGGGGTCTGACATTTTGTGTAGTGAGAGAAGCAAGACAGTCCAGTGAGGATGAGAGTGAACTGTTGTAGATAGAGGTGGCCAGGGCAGGTAAGACAGGGGTGAGATTTTGTCATGGAGGTGCTCAGTTGCAGAGTATAGAAGAGAAGGAATAAAGTGGCAAAGGTTTCTGCGAACAATTGTTTTCTGCTTGGTGGAACAGGTGGTTGGAGACAAGCACATTGTGAAAATTATGAGGTTATGGTCAGAGAGAAGAAAGGGGGTGTTGGTGAGATTGTAGGGGGTGCAAAGATGGGAGGAAACAAGGTTGAGTGTACTACCATCAGAGTGAGTGGGGGACTGTGTCTATTGTGTAAGGTCAAAGGATGAGGTTAAATTGAAAAGTTGGAATGCATCTGGGCTGGTAACATTAGCGGTGATGTTAAAATCACCAAGGATAATAGTGGGTATTGCAGAGGAGAGTAAGTAGGTTAGCCAGGCAGAGAAGTCATCCAGGAAGCATGACACTGGTCCAGGAGGCCAAAAGATCACTGCAATCTTTAGAGAAATGGGAGAAAACAAACAAATGCAATGTGTCTCAAAAGAAGAGAAGGATAGAGAAGGGGGGTAGACGGGACTTAAAGGGTGCTCAGTGGGGTAGAAGCAAACCAACTCTGCCTCCTTTCCATCCACTGGGTCTGGGTGAGTGCAGTGGAGGCTTCCATTGGAGAGAGCTGTGTGCAAGGCAGAATCTGACTCTTGAAGCCATGTTTCCGTGATTGCAAGAAGGTTGAGGGAGTGGGAGACAAAAAGGTCATGGATAGAAGTGAGCTTATTACAGACATAGCGGGCATTCCAGAGGGCACATGAGAAGGGGAGGGTGGTTTTTGGGAGCAGGGGGATCGAGATAAGATTGAAAAGATTGCGGCTGATGCTGTAGGAGGGAGGGTGCCGGATGTGGGTGTGAGATACTGGAGGACCGGGATTAGGGGAGATATCCCCAGAGGTTAGCAGAAGCAAGAGGGTGAGGACAGTAAGATGGAAGTGGGATGTGTATGAGTTCAGGTGCTTCCCTGTCCTTGTGTGTGGGTCAGCAGGTAGGTGAAGTATTAGCAGGAGGTGATGAGAGCAGTAGTAGGGAGAGGGTAGAAGTGATGGGGATATGTACACGTTTTGGGATGGAGAAGAGGGCAAAAGAAGTGAGAATTTAAAAGCAGAGTGGAGCAGAGTTCTTTGTGGTCTTTTCTTGCTGCTTTCGTTATCCTGCTTTAGTTTAACTGCTTGTGTTACATAGTTACATAGTAGGTGAGGATGAAACCATCAAGTCCAACCTATGTGTGATTATATGTCAGTATTACATTGTATATCCCTGTATGTTGCGGTCGTTCAGGTGATTAGCTTATAGTTTTTTTTTTTTAAACTATTGATGCCCCCCCCCGCTGAGACCACTGCCTGTGGAAGGGAATTCCACATCCTTGCTGCTCTTACAGAAAAGAACCCTCTACGTAGTTTAAGGTTAAACCTCTTTTCTTCTAATTTTAATGAGTGGCCACGTGTCTTGTTAAACTCCCTTCTGCAAAAAAGTTTTATACCTATTGTGGGGTCACCATCACCAGTATGGTATTTGTAAATTGAAATCATATCCCCTCTCAAGCGTCTCTTCTCCAGAGAGAATAAGTTCAGTGCTCGCACTTTTATAACTAATGTCCTCCAGACCATTTATTAGCTTTGTTGCCCTTCTTTGTACTCGCTCCATTTCCAGTACATCCTTCCTGGACTGGTGCCTAGAACTGGACAGCATACTCCAGGTGCAGCCGGACCAGAGTCTTGTAGAGTGGGAGAATTATCGCTTTATCCCTGGAGTTAATCCCTTTTTTAATGCATGCCAATATTCTGTTTGCTTTGTTAGCAGCAGCTTGGCATTGCATTCCATTGATTGGCCTATCATCTACTAGGACCCCCAAGTCCTTTTCCATCCTAGATTCCTAGAGAGGTTCTCCCCTAGCATATATATTGCATCCATATTTTTGCCACCCAAATGCATTATTTCACATTTTTCTACATTGAACCTCATTTGCCCACCCCATTAATTTGTTCAGATCTTCTTAAAAGGTTTCTACATCCTGTGGAAAAGGTATTGCCCTGCTTAGTTTAGTTTACCCCATCCTCCAGGTCGTTTATGAACAAATTAAATAGGATTGGTCTCAGCACAGAACCCTGTGGGACCCCACTACTCACCCCTGACCATTCTGAGTAATCCCTATTTATCACCACCCTCTGAACTCGCCCTTGTAGCCAGTTTTCAATCCATGTACTCACCCTATGGTCCATGCCAACGAACCTTACTTTGTACAGTAAACATTTAAAAACAAAAAATTTAGATGCAAACCCTTTATAGCAAAGTTTTGCAAAGCACTGAGACAGTTTTGAATAGCTTGAGAGAGTGTTGCATACCCCAGTTATAGCAAAGTTTTGCTAAGCTGTGGGTAAATTTGTTTAAAATATGAGTTTCTCAATATGAGTCTTTTTTCATCTAATTTGGAGGTTTATGTTGGTATTCATATACACATATGTAATACACAGTTTCTAAAAATATGAATGTTTCATATATACATCCAGGGGTGCATATATGAGCAGCATCTTTTACCTTGCAATTAATACATTTTTAGTATACATTTCACACCCAATCAGTATATAGATATTTATTTTTTATTGTTATTTTTTTTTTTTATTCCTAATTTTTATTTTTATATTTTATATATATTGTTTATTAACGATTTTCCATTCATCCTGTGTGTTTGTATACTATGTTTATACCATGGTCTCATATAGATGTGCTAGAGTCCCATTTTACATGCTAGACTACTAAGTAATCCTTTGGGCCCGACCCCTCCACTTGTTTCTCTTTAGTAAACTGACATATGTATTAGCAAATTAAATCCGTTTCTCCATCCACTTTCCTTATATTAGACAGACATGTCCGTCAGCCAAACAGGTCTGAAGAAGAAGCAGTTGATTCAAAATGTGTTACTGCCAATCCATACGTCAGTACACTAGTACACCCTCCGTAGTGACATCGCGTCATGTCCAGCCTGGTGCCATCTTGCGTTCCATGCTACTTACAGTGGTGATCGGCCACTTCCTGCTTCCATCCAGTGACACAGCCAGTGTTTGAGGCTGCTACAAAAGTGACAAGCCCCAACTATTTGAGCCTGTATTACTCATCTATCTTGTGAGTTGCCATTTGTCTTGCTTTTATTAAATCATTGATTTTAGTACTGCACTTAGCTTGGCGCCTCTCTGTTCCTGTTATCTTGTGTACAGTAAATGATTTTTTTATGAAAAAGGAGCAGAGAGTGAAAAAGGAAATACTAATGTTTAACTGGTTGCCCCTGGCCACAGTACATTTACTGTGGCACTGTGGCATGGGAGAAACTGGAACACGTACATGTACGTCATTGTCAGGTCTGGGCTCAGCCCTTTTTTCTGTGAGCTGGCCGCTCAGCTGTCAGCTAATTGCCAGCTCGTATCTCTCCACAGTTACTCAGCTGTTGATGATATCCTGTTCGTCAGCCCTGTTCGTCAGCCCTGCCTACTTAGGCCGTCCAGCCCAGAGGATCTCTGCCTTTGCCTTAAGCCCCGTACACACGATCCGAAAATCGTACGGAAAATACCGCATTCGAATCGATCATACGATAATCGGATCGTTAGTACAGAGCTTTCGAGAGCCGATCAGGACAGTTCATCTGATATTATTCTATTGGACCTGCACGGAAATTTTTTTCGTATGAAGCCAGATCGTACAATTTTCGTTTAAGCAGTACAGCTATCATTCGAAAATGCAATACAAATGCATTACAACACATAAATTCACTTACAAATTTTTTTTCTGTCGTGCGAGAATTTTCGTGACTTTAGTAAACTCATAAGATTTGACGTGAGCATGCAATAAAAACGGACGATCATTCGTCCGATAATCTCATCCTGTGTATGGGGCATTAGTCAACATCACAGAGATGCTCTCCTGCATTCCTGTTAAAAGACTTGCTTGGCTGACATCCCTTCTGGCTCCAGATCCTGCTTGCTGTTTTACTACTAGGGATGAGCTTCGAGTTCGAGTCGAACTCATGTTCGACTCGAACATTGCCTGTTCGCCTGTTCAGCGAACAGCGAACAATTTGGGGTGTTCGCGGCAAATTCGTAAAAGTCTATGGGAGAAATCTCAAGTCTCAAATCTCCCTTCTGGGACACATTACAGGTCCCAGAAGACTATGGGACCATTTACAAGGCACAGCATGGCTAGTGCATGGGCTGCAGGAAACAGGCTGTGAACCCCCAAGGCTTCATTTCCTTGTTTCCTTTACATCCTATGCTGGCACCTGCACCCAAAGCCGATTGAAGAATTGGTTTGAGTGAGGACATCTCTGGATCCCGGGACAGGTAAATGTCCTTATATTAAAAGTCAGCAGTTACAGTATTTGTAGCTGCTGACTTTAAATTTTTTGGGGAGAGCCTAGAGCTCCTCTCTAAGTCAAGAGGCCAATTGCTAGGCCTGGGCACTGTCACATGAGGAATAAAAATGCTCAGTATAGGCAAGGCGACGATGTCTCTTTAACATTGAATGTGTCTAAAACAGAATAGCAACCATAGTCTATATTCAGCCATTTATGACAGCACAGTCCATGGTTGACGTTGGCATCACTCATTTGAGAAAAGTGATCCAACCAACTTCCCATTGTAATATTTTAATATAAAAGCAACTGTGCTACATAAATGCAAACTGAAATCAATTCTGTGCCATTCAGCAGTCTACTTAATTGTACTGTGTCTTAAATAACACTTAGCTTTTCCTGTTAGCACATGATCCAGATAATTTTCTCAGATTTATCATCTTTTTTTCCAACAAGAGGGCAAGCATTAGCTTTTATCCCAGTGCATTGACTGCAGTTTAAAAGGCTCAGAACCGGTGTGCAGTTTACATTTGAAGTCAACAGAGGCAGGATCAATTGCAATCCAACCAAAAATCAATTATACGTGGTTTGCAAAATGTGACTGGGTGGCTGGCTCACTTAGAATTGTGCACAGGTTACATTGCACTGGTTTTATACACAGCAGGTCATTGAATCTGAGCATCCTCTATTCCTTATGTAAATCTATATATTTTGTTTTAATCTTCCATCTGTTCTTGGAAAGGCACTTAGTAAAATGTAAGGAAACATCTGAAAATTATAGCAAAGTCAAAAAGATAACAAAGTAAAAAAAACAAAGCAAAACAGTAAAATGAATGTATGTACATCTTTTTGTCAGAAAAACCAATGCTATATTAGAATCTTGTCATATTCCCTGACGAGGAGATTACAGGATAATTTTATCAATGTCTGGAAGGAGCAGGTCAAGGGTACTTTCCTGCCAAAGCCATGGTACACCCCTAAAAACAAATCTAAAAACATACACGGAATTACTTATTTATAAGTGTTTACTCATGTCTAACATAAAAATGCAATATTAAGAATGTAGCTTTGACCTTCAACCTATACACATAAGGCCTTGTCTACGAATGTTACAGTGTTGTGACTGCCACAATATTTTACAAATATTTTTAATAGAACAAAAAAATAGATATTTTTAATAAAACTTAAACCTAAAATAAATGTTTACAATTATCATTTCACAGTGTAGCTTCTTTATCTATTTTGTGTTGTCAGGTTTTTTTTCTATCAATGATGCTGAAAATTATAGCACTCAAATGTCAGAAACCTAATTTAAAGCATGTACTGAGAGAAATACAGCTACAGTCCTGCCGTTGTTGACCTAATACTAAAAAGCAAATGAACTGTAGCAAACATGCAGATCTGGAATGTCTTGCCTTATCTGCATACAAGCAGTCCCCGAGTTATAAACATTCGACTTAAAATAGCTCATACTTACAAACGGAGGGAAACAACAGGAAGTGAGAGGAAATCTACCCCTAGGAAGGGAAATTCACTCCTGTAAAGCCCCATACACACGCGCGGATTATCCGAGGACCAGGTCCGTCGGATCATGTCCGTCGTACTTTGTCCGATGTTGGTTTTGCGTACACACGGTCGGACAAAGTTGTCGGAAAATCTGATCATTCTGAACGTGGTGACGTTTGTTGCCTACGACGGGACTACGTAGAGGCTAGTAGCCAATAGCTTTGGTCTTCTAATGTGATCTGAGCATGCGTAGCACTTTGTCCGTTGGACTACCATACACACGATCGGATTTGGTGTGATCGGACCTTGTTGTCCAAAAATCTATCCAGCAGGAGATAGGACTTTGTCCGTCGGACAATCCGACGTACACTGTCCGATGGTGCATACACACGGTCGGATTTTTCAACAACATTGTCCGATCGGACAGAATCCATGCGAAAATCCGACCGTGTGTATGGGGCTTTAGAGTTATCATGGGAAAGGTGTCTCCACGAATGCTTTATCACCAATCCTTGTTTCCACAACAACACAAAATTTTAAAAATCTAATTTCACAGGGACAGAAAGTGAGATGAAATCTTCTGAACCATGGCACAGACAGCAAAACAAATGTTACAATGGTGTTAACACTTCCCTATACTATCCAAAATACATACAAATACATTTTTTGGCTGGAGTTACACATAAAAAATTTACCTGTTCTGACTTACAAACAAATTCAACTTAAGCACAAACCTACAAACCCTATCTTGTTTGTAACCCAGGGACCGCCTGTACTCAATTTGAGATAGTGACATGGAAAGTTCTGTAGCAAAGGATCAGCATGACATCTAGGAAACTGGAATTTTCATTGGGGGAAAGCAGCAGTGACAGCCTCCATACTTTCTTACTACAGGCTTCCTTTAATATATGAGTATTGCAAACCATTTTATTAAATAAAGTTCAAATAAATAAAGTCCAGAAAAGTCTAATAATTCAGTATCATCACCAGTATTATTTGCTGAATCAAAGACTATCTTCTCACATGATGCCACCCATCTCTATTATATGAATGCAACATTTTAAGGGAAAGCCATATGCAAACTCCAGTAGTACTTGCCCTGTAACCTTTTTGGATGCACCACTGCAATGAGCTACACAGTTATCCAGTGCTCTAGTGAACCAAGCCATTAGGAGGGCTGAGACTGAAGCTACTTCATAGAGGTGGCAGCAGCTCCCTAGTCCCCCCACACCCCCCCCCCCCCCCACACACACTTTACTGTATCACATTAGTACATTAGTTAATCTTGTAACTATGCATGAGAGGAAAGGTGTAGAAATTCCTACTCAGCAATGCAGGAATGCTTTTGATGATCCCTACGTGACACAGGTGCAGGAGATGCACGGGACAGCATCTCTGCCCTTTGTGCTGGTCATCAGATCTTCTCTGCACAGCTATGCTGTTGAATATTTATAGTTGGTACCTTTCTGGGGCAGCCCCGTGTCCAGGCCTTAGGATACTTCACAAGAATTGGAGTATCTGGAGTATGTGTGGGACATTTGAGGATGCTTGGAGAAATCATTTAGTAAGGGTATTTTGGCATGTGGAGGCAACTGAGGTTATTTACTAAAACTGGAAAAATCAGGTGCAACTCTGCATAGAAACCAATTAGCTTACAGGTTTTATTGCCAAAGCTTAATGGAACAAGCTGAAGTTAGAAGCTGATTGGCTACCATGCACAGCTGCACCAGATTCTAAGTGCACTAGTTTTAGTAACTATACATATGTACATACAGTATATATGAGCACAATACTATAGGAGTTATTTAATATAAGTGTAACAAGTGGTGCTGAACCAAACTTCAGGGGCATTTAAGCCTCTGAAAGTAAATTGTTTGCCAACATCCCTGAGTGAATATTTAGAAAATGGAGCCTCTACTAATAGGGGACCCCTAGTACCCTCCGGTACAATTGGGATTTTTCAGGCGAAACACAACAAAATTGTTGAAAAGAACAAAGAATATAAAAAAAAATATATTTTTGAATTATTTATTAATAGAAAAAGATGTATATAAATAAATAAATATCAAAGAAAACAAAGTAAACAAAAGAAAAAAGGGGTGAATGTGTACATACAAATTTGTTAAAAACAATTGTAATACAACCTTTTAGTTTACAGATGTTACATGTGGATATGACATATATAAATGGAGAACGAAAGAAAAAGATAGAAAAAACACATCCCTCAGTTGCCTAACATGTTTCGGGAAACTCAGACGATCCCTTCTTCAGAGGCATTTTAGGTGGAGATTGAATGTGGAAAAAGAGGTCAATATCCATAAGGATAAAAGGTTAATACATCGAAAATCAAGGTGAGTTTCTTCATACGTTGAAAAATAGCGACAGGCCAGGAGTTGTTGCAGGAGGCTCTAGGACCATATAAAGCAGGTCCTAGACCTCTCAACACCAGGGGAGGGGGGGGGGGGGGGGGGGGGAAATTATTTTTGAGGGGTTTTTTTTAAGGAAAAGAGGGGTTTGTGGCCCTCCAAGTGGTGATCTCCAAGGGTAAGGCCCACACAAGGATCAACCTAGTGACCCATCTCCACGTGGTGAAGCAAGATGGTAGGCCCGGTAATCAGGATGTAAAATTGATGAACACCCCAGGAGTACTGCAATAGAAAAAACGCCTGGTTCTATCTCAGCAAGTGATTGCTCCTGCTGAGATAGAACCAGGCGTTTTTTCTATTGCAGTACTCCTGGGGTGTGCATCAATTTTACATCCTGATTACCGGGCCTACCATCTTGCTTCACCACGTGGAGATGGGTCACTAGGTTGATCCTTGTGTGGGCCTTACCCTTGGAGATCACCACTTGGAGGGCCACAAACCCCTCTTTTCCTTAAAAAAAAACCCTCAAAAATAATTTTTCCCCCCCCCCCCCCTCCCCTGGTGTTGAGAGGTCTAGGACCTGCTTTATATGGTCCTAGAGCCTCCTGCAACAACTCCTGGCCTGTCGCTATTTTTCAACGTATGAAGAAACTCACCTTGATTTTCGATGCATTAACCTTTTATCCTTATGGATATTGACCTCTTTTTCCACATTCAATCTCCACCTAAAATGCCTCTGAAGAAGGGATCGTCTGAGTTTCCCGAAACATGTTAGGCAACTGAGGGATGTGTTTTTTCTATCTTTTTCTTTCGTTCTCCATTTATATATGTCATATCCACATGTAACATCTGTAAACTAAAAGGTTGTATTACAATTGTTTTTAACAAATTTGTATGTACACATTCACCCCTTTTTTCTTTTGTTTACTTTGTTTTCTTTGATATTTATTTATTTATATACATCTTTTTCTATTAATAAATAATTCAAAAATATATTTTTTTTATATTCTTTGTTCTTTTCAACAATTTTGTTGTGTTTCGCCTGAAAAATCCCAATTGTACCGGAGGGTACTAGGGGTCCCCTATTAGTAGAGGCTCCATTTTCTATTTAATATAAGGTGTGTTTAGATATACTACACTTTTTATTTATTTTTTCCTTAATTATTCCCTGGGTTCAAGAAGCAGTGGTAACTGGGGCAGGTAGGGGTGCATATATGTGCATGTTATGTGTGGCAGTGAAGGTGTTGGTCGATGGAAAATGTCTGTTCTTGGGGGGTCAACTGGTGAACTGATATGGGACATGGGATGGCGAAAAAGAAGGTTGTTGGTGTATTATTATTATTGGGGTGCATGTAAGGATGGTGGTGGAACAGGAGTTGTGTGAAGTTCAGAGCATGGTCCTTTAGTTGATGGTGGTGCTGGTGGGAAGATGGCTGGAGCAGTGTGAGCTAGATATAGGCTGGGGAATAAACAAGGAAATGCAATTCATTATCCTGGCTACATCTCCATCTGGTAGTGTGTGAAACATCCCTTACTAGGTCCTCTAATCTCAGGAATAGGGATGAGCCGAACACCCCCCCGTTCGGCTCGCACCAGAACCCGCGAACGGACCTAAAGTCCGTGCGGGCTTTAGAACCCTATTAGTTATTATGGATGCGAACGTTCGAAATCAAAAGTGCTAATTTTAAAGGCTAATATGCATGTTATTGTCATAAAAAGTGTTTGGGGACCTGGGTCCTGCCCCAGGGGACATGTATCAATGCAATTTTTTTTTTTAAAAACGTTCGTTTTTTCAGGAGCAGTGATTTTAATAATGCTTAAATTGAAACAATAAAAGTGTAATATTCCTTTAAATTTCGTACCTGGGGGGTGTCTATAGTATGCATGTAAAGGGGCGCATGTTTCCTGTGCTTAGAACTGTCCCTGCAAAAAGTGTAATTTTTGCAGGAAAGAAAGCTATTTAAAATCACTTGCGGCTAATGTGAATTGACGGTTCCCGTAACACAGAGAACAGTCATTCATTGAAAGTCATTCATAAAAAAAAGTCATTGATAAAAAATAAAATAAATAAAAAAAAAAAGCGTGGGGGTCCCCCCAAATTCAATAACCAGGCCCTTGAGGTCTGGGATGGATTTTAAGGTGAACCCCAGACAAAAAATATGGCGTGGGGTCCCCCTCAAAATCCATACCAGACCCTTATCTGAGCACGCAACCTGGCAGGCCGCAGGAAAAGAGGGGGGGACGAGAGCGCCCCCCCTCCCGCCTGAACCGTACCAGGCCACATGCCCTCAACATTGGGAGGATGCTTTGGGGGTCTGAGACCCCCAAAGCACCTTGTCCCCATGTTGATGAGGACAAGGGCCTCGTCCCCACAACCGTGCCCGGCGGTTTTGGGGGTCGGCGGGCGGGGGGCTTATCGGAATCTGGAAGCCCCCTTTAACAAGGGGACCCCAGATCCCACCCCCCCATGTGAAATGACCAAAAAAGTGTCAAAAATTGTAAAAATTACAGGAGACGGTCTTTGACAATTCCTTTATTAAAATCTTCTTTCTTCTTTCTTCATCCTTCGGTTTCTTCATCTTCTCCTTCCGTCATCTTCTTCCATCTTCTTCCATTTTCTTCTTCCTCTGATCCACTTCTTCTTGCGCTGGTCTTCTCGTCCTTCTCGTCTTCTTCATCTTCTTCCATGGCGTCGGCATCTGTTCTTCTGTCGGGCCGCTCCTCGCAATGGGAGGCTCCCATTGTGTGAGGCTTCGCTCCGTCTGACAGGTCTTTTATAACGGAGGGCACCTGGTGACCCCGCCCCCCCTCTGACGTCATGGGGAAAGCCATAGGGAATTCCCCATGACGTCCCTGTGCGTCAGAGGGGGCGGGGTCACCAGGTGCCCTCCGTTATAAAAGACCTGTCAGAGGCAGCGAAGCCTCACACAGCGGGAGCCTCCAATTGTGAGGAGTGGCCCAAGAAGAGACACCGATGCCGACGCCATGGAAGAAGATGCCGGACGAGAAGGACGAGAAGACCAGCTCAAGAAGAAGCGGATCGGAGGAAGAAGAAAATGGAAGAGGATGGAAGAAGATGACGGAAGGAGAAGATGAAGAAACCGAAGGATGAAGAAAGAAGAAAGAAGAAAGAAGATTTTAATAAAGGAATTGTCAAAGACCGTCTCCTGTCATTTTTACAATTTTTTGACACTTTTTTGGTGAAATGGTAGGGGTACATTTGTACCCCCTTACCATTTCACACAGGGGGGGGGCGGGATCTGGGGGTCCCCTTGTTAAAGGGGGCTTCCAGATTCCGATAAGCCCCCCGCCCGCAGACCCCCACAACCACCGGGCACGGTTGTGGGGACGAGGCCCTTGTCCTCATCAACATGGGGACAAGGTGCTTTGGGGGTCTTAGACCCCCAAAGCATCCTCCCAATGTTGAGGGCATGTGGCCTGGTACGGTTCAGGCGGGAGGGGGGCCGCTCTCGTCCCCCCCTCTTTTCCTGCGGCCTGCCAGGTTGCGTTCTCGGATAAGGGTCTGGTATGGATTTTGAGGGGGACTCCACGCCATTTTTTTGGGCTGGGGTTCCCCTTAAAATCCATCCCAGACCTCAAGGGTCTGGTATGGATTTTGAGGGGGACCCTACGCCATTTTTTTATTTTTTTGGCTGGGGTCCCCCTTAATATCCATCCCAGACCTGAATGGCCTGGTTATTGAATTTGGGGGGACCCCCACGCTTTTTTTTTTTTATCAATGAATGACAGTTCTCTACGGGAGCCATCAATTCATCAGCCCTGAGTGCTTTTAAATAGCTTTTTCCTACAAAAATGACACTTTTTGAAGGGACAGTTCTAAGCACAGGAAACCTGCCCCCCTTCACAGGCAACCTATAGACACCCCCCAGATGTGATACTGCAATGCTGTACTAACAGCACGCACACACAAATCCCCATAAATAAAGCACATATTGTCAGCAGTCAGCAGCACACTGACACGCTGACACTGAAACACAATATGCGAGGCCGCCGCCGCGGCGGCCTCTTATACCGTGGGGCGTGTACTAAAGCCCCTTAGCTATAATTGGCTACAGGCATCCTGCCTGTAGCCAATTATGGCTCTTCTCGCTGCTGGCGCTGTGATTGGCCAAGCATGTGGGGTCACAGTGCATGCTTGGCCAATCATCAGCCAGCATTGCACTGCGACTGGCGCAATGCATTGCGGGCCGCTCGCATCACACGAATTTGATGCGAGCGGCCCAAATAGTTCTGGGCTCGCCGAACGGGCGAACGCCCGATGTTCGATTCGAACATGGGTTCGAATCGAACACCGGGCCCATCCCTACTCAGGAACACAAAACCCTCAGTATCCTTAGTTTTTATTTGTCATATCAGTCACAAGGTCAATCAGCCTGTCAAACATCTGTCTCTGCCCCTGACTCTGGTGGCCTTTCCTAAATTCCTGCTGTGAGGGGGCCCCAAGCATGGTGTTGATGGTAACTCCTCTTCTGGTAGGTGATACTTGAGGAAATGTTTGTAGTGGGCACAGTTTTATTTGGCTGGGTGGCTCCTCCTCCTGGTTCTGGTCCTCCTCTTCACTTGCAGTCTCCCAGTAGCTTTTGATACTGAAAAAAAAAAAACAATATGCTTTAGAACATCCACATTCTTTTAGGTGTCACTCACACTTGTGAATGAGGCTAAGCTGCCAATTCTGTGAGATTCTTGCGACTGCAGTAACAGTTTTCTGCTCAGCCTATGCAAAGCAACAGCAGAATGACAGAGGCAAACCATTTCCCACCTCTTTGGAAGCATTTAGACATGTACTGATAAGCTGAAATCATGAAGGTAATTGCTGCATGTCAGAATATATCCAAACAGGCGGGAACACCTGCAGCCACAGTCAGCCTTTGCATAGTCTGTTTGGACAGAGCTTTTTTGCAAACACCTGTCATTGCAGCTGCAAGAATCCTCAGTTTTTTGCCACCAGAACTTGCAGGTTATCTTTATACTCCACTTTGAATAAGCCCTAAAAGTTATATTTGTTAAAATAGCTGATCACAGATCTTAACATACTTCTTTATTTTCAGGAGAGGAAGCAGAAAGTCAATTTCTCTTGTAGCTGATGCCACTGCTCCTCTACGCAGCTTGTGCACTTGCTGATTTCTGTCTCCTATTCACAATAAACTGTACTATAGGTATGCATGTGTCTGTGACTCACTGAAACAAAATATGCTCCACATATGTCTGATGTCTTAATGGTTGCTAATACCCAACTTCACCTTTTACAGAACATTTAAAAATTGGAGCCCCATCATTTTTAACATACGTTATTGCGTCTGGTACCCACTAAAAAAAAGTCCTTCCCATATGTCTGAAATCTTAGCTCTTGTCAATGTCCAATAAAAAGATTAAAAATCAGAAGCCCAAAAATTTAAAGCAAGGAGCTGTGCTTTAAATAGGAGCAGGGGCGGACTGACAACTCATGGGGTCCCCGGGCAATCAGAGATTATGGGGCCACACAGTATACACACACACACACACTATACAATCACACAGTATACACAGACATGTTTCTATTGGCTGAGAAGGTACTGGAGAGGTGGGGCAGCTATAATCTCGGGATTTTTAGACCAAAAGGATGTCGGTAAGGGACATTTCAGAGACAAATGTAAAAAAAAAAAACACAGATTTTTACATACTGTCCCTGGTTTTACTAAGGCTGGAAACCCTGATGGGGCCCCCTAGTGGCCTGGGGCCCTCGGGCAGTGCCTGAGTGGCTGAATGGTCAGTCCGCCCCTGAATAGGAGTAAGCTAGTGACTAATATTATAATATTTATATTTGATACAATAAAAAATATATGTATGAGCAAACATATAAAACTGTCACAACAATGATTAATTAAAGCTAAATACGGCAATTATATTTGTTACTACACATTGTTACTACACATTGTGATTTAGTAGCAGTATCATACAGTGAGTAGAGTAAAATGTCCATCTGATTTGGCAGTTGTATCATAAATAGATGTTAGGGGTTTGTATAGCTCACTGTGGTCTAGGAGAAAGAAATGAGAAAGAAATAAAATGAAAACTAGCTAGTGCAAATATTATTTAATAAAAAACACATAAATGATATGCTTAGACATTAGATTCACAATGTAAAGCAACTCCCAAAATATTCTGATATATGTTAAAATGTACAACGTCAACAAAAAGTGCTGCACTATCCCTTTAAAACAAACGCACATGTGCTATGAATAAATTATATATAATACTGTGCACAATAAAATAAATATCCAAGCTGTAAGATACAAGTAAATCATGAGGTAAATTAAATCATATTATAGTACCAAAGATAATTAATTGGTCTTCATAAACATAAGTGCCATGTGCAAGCTGAAATCCATTATTTTGAATCCTTTTTTCAAAATAAACTCTTTTAAACTCTTGCCACCACCATGAACACTATAAATCCTTGCCAGAAGTTTTAACCACAAGCTTATAGGCGTTCAATAAAACTTATGGATGGACTTTATACAGAAGGTAGTAGCCAGTCATCAACCTGTAGAAGTATCTCACAATCAAATGATTTCATGTCATGAAAAGAGAAAAAACACTCCACATTTATTAACATTAAAAAAATTTAACTCACACAAGCAGGTGCACATATACTGTATGGGGATCAGTATAAATCATTCTAACTGTTCTGTCATCTTTTGCAGGATGTAATGACCTCAGTCTGCTATGCTACACCCATAGTAAAATGGTATAAGGGTGAGAAGGAGTTATAAATACAGCAAGAGAGAAACGGGTCCTATCAAAGTGTATCCACAAGTAAGTATTTTATTATATCATTCCTTGAGCCACTCACCACAATGGGGTGTTGTCACCATAACCAAACAATGTAAGCATACAAGAAAATCTTAGGATATCAATGGATTTAATCAACTTGCAGCAATCCCTAGATTGACCTTAGTGATAATCATATCATTGCATGTGGACACAAATGCTATCATATTAGTTCAGAAACCTTGACCCCTACTCAACAACTCACTCAGCAGTCATCTACCTGCATTACTTCCGCATTGGACAACCATCAAGTCTACTCCATTCCCTGGGGCCATACACATACAGATTGTCTATATACAATCTGACTGTTTTCTTGTACTTCCAAGCGGAGTTCTTTCCGCTGACAATCTCTAGGTGTATGGTGATTGGCGTCCGGACTCTCTGTTGGCTTATTATTTTGTGTATATTTTTGTGTGTCTTTGTGTTCATTGTCCGTGTTCCACCCTCCCCCCACCTCTTGTGGTGTGGTATTTTTTGATTTTGCACTTACTTGACAGGACCCATTTCTCTCTTGCTATATATTTGCTCATAAGCTTTGGATCACATTGTGATCCATTCTTAATGGGTATACACACTTTTTAAATAATTTCACTGGTCTCTTTGGTTCTCTGGCTTTGTCTGGATAAGCAATAATAACCATGGCATTTTCCTTGGGTGAAGAAATTGATCAGGAGATACGAGAAGCCTTCCAGAAGGACTCATCCCAACTGTTAAGTCAGGATGAATAAATTAAGAGTGGATTTAAAGAACATAGAAAGTTACTAACAAAACACCTGAACAGAAAATGGGATGTTTCCTGCTTGGAAACTGTAGTGATCTAATCTTATAGTTCCTAGATGGTTTGTAGTTAATAATAAAAGTATTGTCTCCGCAGCAAAACCTGATTCTCCCAGAGAGAGATTTTATTGACTTCTAAAACAGAACATTCTTACAGATGACAAAGTCGAACAGAGTACATGACAAGGAATATCTTCTCCTAGACCCGTGCCTCCAGACCCTTCTCTCAGAGATATATCTTCTAGACTGCCTGACATCCTGACTGTCTTCTCAAATACTAGTCTGACACTGGGTGGGGGTCAACCAAATGTTTACCATGAATACCCCCCTCAATTCTAATAACCATCAGTAAATACTCCCTTTGAAATGTTCATCTAGGTTAAAAGGCTATTCCTCACACACACACAACTTGCATAAGATTTACACATCAAAGGGTAACAGATAACATTGTCAACTTATATCTGGCCTGGTCACTAATACTGTGTGTGGAATATATATATCCAATACATATATATAATACATAAAGTCCCACATAAATCGGCCAACACATTACAACAGAAACCTACATACATCATAGAATAGTTCCTCATGGACTTGGTGATAGAACAGTATCCGCAGAACATCTTCATAATGAAAGGTTTCTTATGAAATGGAAGGAACTTAGGAAAAGATCCAACTAGCTAAACTAAGAGATCAAATAGAGGAAAGGGTTTACACTCTCTAAAGGAACTGGAAGAATTTACTAAATAGAACAAGCGACTTAAAAAGGAGATTGAAAGGGTCCAACATAACTTAAAAACAACAAAACAGTTGAAGATCAGGAGGGACTTAATAGATTTTGAAAAAGATCAGGTCTTTGATCTGACTATAGGAAGAGGGAGAAGTAGATCTGCTAGAAGGGGCCAAAGATCCCAAAACTAGACAAGAAAGATCACCAAGTGACATAGATGAGGGAGTTTTTCCAAAAACAGTGACTTTTTTTAGAGAAGGGGCGGAAGACATCGGAGACCGCCCCCCTGTCTCAAGGAACTCCAATGAACCGAAAAATTCTGCCAAATGGCAATAACAAAGAAAAAGCACAGAGATTAGGGAACTGGGGATTACGCAGAAGCGGAAGGTGCCAGAAGAGATACAATTGAAAGAGTATGGACCTTCATTCAAATCAGATATGAAGGTCATTAATAGGGATGAGCTTGATGTTCGGGTTGAACATAAGTTCGACTCGAACATCGGGTGTTCGCCCGTTTGCCAGAGAGTAAACATTATGGGGCGTTTGCAGCAAATTCGAGCCCCGCGGAACACCCCATAATGCCCTGCGAGATCGCAGTGCATTGCTGTATCATGATTGGCCAAAGCATGCAGCTGACCTGCATGCTTTGGCCAATCACAGCACCCTCTGCTAAGAGAGCCATAATAGGCGAAAGGCAGGGTGCCTTTGGTCAATCATGGCTCAGGGGGACTAAGTTCACGCATGAGTGCTGCTTGCAATGCTACAGTTCATTGAGGGAACCATGAATGCCAACATCTACTGTGACATATTGAAGCAGAGCATGAGTTCCTCCCTTCAGAGACTAGGCTGCAGGGCAGTATTCCAACATGATAACAGCCCTAAACACACTCCCAGGACAACCACTGCCATGCCACCAGACCTAAACCCTATTGACATCTGTGGGGAATCCTCAAAAGGAAGGTGGAGGAGCGCAAGATCTCTAACATCCACCGGCTCCGTGATGTCATCATGGTGGAGTGGAAGAGGACTCCAGTAGCAACCTGTGAAGATGTTGTGAACTCCGTGCCCAAGAGTGTTAAGGCCGTGCTGGAAAATAACGATGGCGACACAAAATATTGAAACTTTGGGCACAATTTGGACATTTTCACTTACGGGGTGTACTTACTTTTGTTGCCAGTGGTTTAGACATTAGTGTTGAGACAGTGTGTTGAGATATTTTGAGGGGACAGTAAATTTGCACTGTTATACAAGCTGTACACTCACTACTGTGTAGCAAAGTGTAATTTCTACAGTTTTGTCAAATGAAAAGATATAATAAAATATTTACAAAAATGTGAGGGGTGTGCTCACTTTTCTGAGATACTGTATATATATATATATATATATATATATATATATATATATATGCAGTCTCGTGTATATATATATATATATATATATATATATATATATATAATATATATACAGTATCTCACAAAAGTGAATACACCCCTCACATTTTGGTAAAAAAAAAATTGATATCTTTTTATGTGACAACACTGAAGAAATTACACTTTGCTACAATGTAAAGTAGTGAGTGTACAGCTTGTATAACAGTGTGAATTTGCTGTCCCCTCAAAATAACTCAACACAGCCATTAATGTCTAAACCGCTGGCAACAAAAGTGAGTACACCCCTAAGTGAAAATGTCCAAATTGGGCCCAAAGTGTCAATATTTTGTGTGGCCACCGTTATTTTCCAGCACTGTCTTAACCCTCTTGGGCATGGAGTTCACCTGAGCTTCACAGGTTGCCACTGGAGTCCTCTTCCACTCCTCCATGACGACATCACGGAGCTGGTGGATGTTAGAGACCTTGCGCTCCTCCACCTTCCGTTTGAGGATGCACCACTGATGCTCAATAGGCTTTAGGTCTGGAGACATGTTTGGCCAGTCCATCACCTTTACCCTCAGCTTGTTTAGCAAGGCAGTGGAGTTGTGTTTGGGGTCGTTATGTTGGCATACTGCCCTGCAGCCCAGTCTCCGAAGGAAGGGGATCATGCTCTTCTTCAGTATGTCGCAGTACATGTTGGCATTCATGGTTCTCTCAATGAACTGTAGCTCTCCAGTGCCGGCAGAACTCAAGCAGCCAAAGACCATGACACTCCCACCATGCTTGACTGTAGGCAAGGCACACTTGTCTTTGTACTCCTCACTTGGTTGCCGCCACACACGCTTGACACCATCTGAACCAAATAAGTTTATCTTGGCCTCATCAGACCACAGGACATGGTTCCAGTAATCCATGTCCTTAGTCTGCTTGTCTTCAGCAAACTGTTTGCAGGCTTTCTTGTGCATCATCTTTAGAAGAGTCTTCCTTCTGGGACGACAGCCATGCAGACCATTTGGATGCGGTGTGTGGCGTATAGTCTGAGCATTGACAGGCTGACCCCCCACCCCTTCAACTTCTGCAGCAATGCTGGCAGCACTCATACCTCTATTTCCCAAAGACAACCTTTGGATATGACGCTGAGCATGTGCACTCAACTTCTTTAGTCGACCATGGCAAGGCCTGTTCCGAGTGAAACCTGTCCTGTTAAACGGCTGTATGGTCTTGGCCACAGTGCTGCAGCTCAGTTTCAGGGTCTTGGCAATTTTTTTTATAGCCTAGGCCATCTTTATGTAGAGCAACAATTCTTTTTTTCAGATCCTTAGAGAGTTCTTTGCCATGAGGTGCCATGTTGAACTTCCAGGATGAGAGAGTGAGAGCGATAACACCAAATTTAACACACCTGCTCCCCGTTCACACCTGAGACCTTGTAACACTAACGAGTCACATGACACCGGGGAGGGAAAATGGCTAATTGGGCCCAATTTGGACATTTTCATTTAGGGGTGTACTCACTTTTGTTGCCAGCGGTTTAGATTAATGGCTGTGTGTTGAGGTATTTTGGGGGGGGGGGGGCAGCAAATTTACACTGTTATACAAGCTGTACACTCACTACATTGTAGCAAAGTGTAATTTCTTCAGTGTTGTCACGTGAAAAGATAGAATAAAATATTTCCAAAAATGTGTGTGGTGTACCCACTTTTGTGAGATACTGTGTAGATATCTATCTATCTATCTATATATATATATATATATATATATATATATATATATATATATATATATATATATATACTGTATATATATAGATATACAGCGGGTAAAATAAGTATTAAACACATCACCATTTTTCTAGGTAAGTATATTTCTAAAGGTACTATTGACTTACGTTCAGAAATTAATTTATGTGTTTATAAAATTTTGAGATACTGTATATATATATATATATATATATATATATATATATATATATATATAGATATACTCTGCATCCAGTGTAGCCTATATCTACAGTGCATTCTGTGGTGTACTGTTTCTAATACACTTCAGGAGGTGTATCAATATATATATATACAGTCTTGTATATATATATATATATATATATATATATATATATATATATATATATATATATATATATATATATAATTTCTATACAGCATATATGGACAAGAAAGGAATCCAAAGCTTTGTAGGTTTTTCTAACTTCTATTGGAAGTTTATTAAAGGGTTCTCAGCCATCATCGCTCCTATTACACAGTTACCTAAGCATAGCATTTGGTTCCATTGGTCTCTGGAAGCACAGGTTGCTTTTAAAACCCTTAAGAGACTGTTTACCTCTGCTTCTGTCTTAAAGCATCCTGATTCTACTCTGCCATTCGTCTTGTAAGTTGACACTTCCCAAATTGCTGTTGGAGCAGTACTTTCCCAACTACATGGGACCAGAAGCCTGTTACACCCAATTGCTTTCTTCTCCCGTACATTATCAGCAGCAGAGAGGAATTATGATGTTGGGGACCAAGAACTGTTAACATTAAAGTCTGCACTGGAGGAATGGCGATACCTGTTAGAAGGAGCAGCCCATTCGATCCTGATCTATACAGATCATAAAAAGCTGGAGTATCTAAAATCTGCAAAGAGATTAACACCACGTCAAGCAAGGTGGGCATTATTTTTCTCCAGATTTTCTTTCAATGTCACCTACCGGCCCAGCTCGAAAAACACAAAATCTGACGCATTGTTGCGTATGTTCAATGAATCTAAAGAAATTTCACCTTCAGACACCATCCTGGCTCCAGGAAATGTTCTTCTTGTAAAGGAAGATCTATTCTCATGGATCAAACAAGCCTCCGTGGGGTTGAGCCCCCCACTGAAACAGAGTTACAGGCGAGAGATGGCCTGTTCTGGTACAGAAACAACATCTTCATACCTGAGAATCTACAGGTCACTATACTGAAACTCTGTCATGACCATGTACTGGCTGGATATTTTGGCATAACTAAAACTACTGATTTTGTGCAACACACGTTTTGGTGGCCTCAAGTAATTGGAGATTGCAAAAGATACTTGGAGTCCTACACCACTTGCATTTAAAGAAAAAATAGTATAATCAAGGCCTGGGGTTTGTTAAAATCATTGCCTGTTCTGGACAGACCATGGAAGATGTTTTCCATAGACTTTATTGTAGAGCTGCCCCCTGCAGAGGGTCATACCACCATGTTTGTGGTGGTGGACCAACTGTCCAAAATGGCACATTGAAAGGAACACCCTCAGCTCCTGAGTAAGGATGAGCCGAACACCCCCCCCCCCCGGTTCGGTTGGCACCAGAACTTGCGAACAGGCAAAAAATTCAGACGAACACCGTTAAAGTCTATGGGACACGAACATGAAAAAATCAAAAGTGCTAATTTGTGGCCTGTTCAGGAGGGGGTGCTCTCTTGTCCCCCCTATTTTCCTGTGGCCTGCCGGGTTGTGTGGGGGAAAGGGTTCTCCTTAATAACCATACCAGACCTGAAGGGCCTGGTATGGATTTTGGGGGGGACCCCCACACAATTTTTTATTTTTTTTTTGGTTCTGGGTTTTATCTATATTGCTGAGACCCGACAATTCATTACAGCCGCGATCAGTTTTAAATTACTTTTTTTCCTTTAGAAATTTAATTTTGCTGTGGTATTGTTCTAAACACGGGAAAACTGCACCACTTTACAGGCATACTATAGACACCCCCCAGGCACAATATTTTATTGTTTCAGTTTAAGCATTATTTAAAAAAATCACTGCTCCCGAAAAAACAGCAGTTTTTAAAACTTTTTTTTGCATTGATACATGTGCCCCGGGGCAGGAACCGGGTCCTCAAACACTTTTTATGACAATAACTTGCATATAAGCCTTTAAAATTAGCACTTTTGGTTTTTCATGTTAGTGTCCCACAGACATTAGCGGCTTTCGAATTTGTCGCAATAACTGCATAATGTTCATTGTTCACCAAATGTCCGAACAACCAAAATTCGAACATATGCTCAGGCCAAACCGTTCACCCATCCCTACTCCTGAGACAGCGCAAGTCTTCATCAGGGAAATCATTACGTTTTATGGAGTGGCAGCTAACATTGTCTTGGATCGGGGAGTACAATTTCCCAAGATGACGAGATCTCCCTGCTTCCATTGGCCAAGTTTTCCTGCAACAACTCCACCCACTCTGCCACGAAACAAACTCCATTTTTTGTGAATATGTGACAGTGTCCCTCACACTACTTGGAGTAGCAGATAAAATGTGTCTATTATCAAAAAGTGATATTGAAAAATATATAAAGCCTGCAGCAAAACCGGTTAGTGTTCACATAACACAAATAATGGATAAAAGTGTCTAAAATGGTCTTGTGCAGTATTATTAAGATCACTAAAAACACCAAGGGGGTTATTTACGAAAGGCAAATCCACTTTGCACTACTTGAAAGTGCACTTGGAAGTGCAGTCGCTGTAGATCTGAGGGGGACATGCAAGGAAAATAAAAAACAGCATTTTTGCTTGCACATGATCAGATGAAAAAATCTGCAGAGCTTCCCCTAATTTCAGAGCTTCCCCTCAGATCTACAGCAATCTACAGCGACTGCACTTACAAGTGCACTTTCAAGTGCAGAGTGGATTTCCCTTTAGTAAATCAACCCCTATGTGCAATGATTAAGGAACTAGATAAAGTGCAATAAGGATATATAAAATCGCAACGTACTATGTGCAATAAAGTGAATAAAATGCAGTAAAGGGTACGTGAAATTACATACAGCTCCCCCAAAAGTGAGTTAAAATAATGTGCAACAACTATCCATCAAAATAACTATGTAAAGGTAAAAATAGATAACACTAGTGTCCATAGAGATAGTAAACAAGTCTTGAATGGAGAAAAAATGCAGCGGAAATCCTAAATGGGGGATAATAAACAGATTGGGTATATGAGGGATCTCCAATCCCAACCAATGAGTAAAGTCCTAGATCCAGACTTAAAAAGTGTTAAAGTGTACTCGTAGCCACAAATAATGTAAAGATGTGTATAATGTCCATAAAAGGTGATTCCACGAGTGTTCTCTTCAAGAAATAGCCTCACAGGACTCTTACCTCATAAATGAAGAAAAACGTGCATCACTAAGTGATTGTACTTTCCACACCGTTCTATTGAGACCTCTTCCTGCTTGTATGTCCTAGTAGTGGGGCCAGAAATTGATTCTCCAACTACCTGGGTTCTTCACTACACCGTCCCAATAGGCTCCAATGGACGCCAAAATAGGTAAGGGAAAAGGAAGAAAAGAGGGTGCCTCCAATAGTGTAGTATATTAAATAGTGATTGTGTTTATTAAATTATAAAAAAGGGTGGACTCTTACATAAAAACTAGGGCTGTTACTGATTAAAATTTTCGTGTTCGATTAATCAATTTTTCCATTAATTATAACGCACATACATATCCAACTACTTTTAGCTTATCTCCTTGCATTGCAACTCTGCATTAGTCAGTGGTAAATGTGGTATACACTATATACAATCACCCGACACTAGTTAGTTTCCACAATCCATGACTTAACTTCACAGTTCACACAAATACGTTTTAAATTCAAACTGTAGCACTGATTGGAGATCCCTCATATACCCTATCTGTTTATCATCCCCCATTTAGGATTTCCGCAGCATTATTTCTCCATTCAAGACGTGTTTACTATCTATATGGACACTAGTGTTATCTATTTTCAATTTTTGACTTAAAGTGGAGGGCCACCCTAAAAAAAAAAGAGCATTAATATTCTTCAAAAAAAAAAAAACATTTGAAAAAAAAAAAAATGTTTTACCTTAACAAAAATCCCGGTTGCTAGGCAGTCTTCCTAATCTGCCTCCTTCCTACCCCGCGAGGATCTTCGGTCTTCTCCGCTCCTCTGCGTTGTCTTCTGGATAATGGGGCGCGCTGTGTTCTGGGAACTGTGTGTTCCCTAACACAGCGCGTCCCATTCACAAAGCCCCGCGCGACTCGCGCATGCGCAGGAGGAAACGGGCAGTGAAGCTGCAAGGCTTCACTGCCTTTTTCCCCTAGGCCCCTTTCACACTGGGGCGGGAGCCGTGGCGACGGTAAAGCAGCGCTATATTTAGTGCTGCTTTACCGTTGTTTTAGCCGCGGTATTAGGCCACTCGCAGGTCAGTTTTACCCCCCGCGAGCGGCTGAAAAAGGGTTAAAATCCCCCGCAAAGCGCCGCCGTAGCGATGCTTTGCGGCGGTATTGCCGCGGTATTACCGCGGTATTGCCGCGGTATTACCGCGGTGTCCCATTGAAATCAATGGGTAGGAGCGGGATGGGGGGGTGAACTATACCGCTCCTATACCGCTCCAAAGATGCTGGTAGCAGGACTTTTTTTACCGTCCTGCTAGCGCACCGCTCCAGTGTGAAAGCCCGCCGGCTTTCACACTGGAGTGAGTGGGGCCGGTTTTTTCAGGCGGTGTACAGGCACTATTTTTAGTGCTGTACCGCCTGAAAAACGCCCCAGTGTGAAAGGGGCCTTAGTGAGGATGGGAAAGGTAAGTCTCCTTATTAAATGTCAGCAGCTACTTTTTTTTTAGCTGCTGACTTTAAAAAAAAAAATTTCAGATGAAACACCGCTTTAACATAATTATTTTGATGGATATTTGTTGCACATTATTTTAGCTCACTTTTGGGGGAGCTGTGTGTGATTTCACGTACCCTTTACTGCACTTTATTCACTTTATTGCACATAGTACTTTGTGATTTTATATATCCTCATTGCACTTTATCTTTATCATTGCACATAGTGTTTTTAGAGATCTATATATTACTGCGCGAGACCATCTTATACACTTTTAAACTCCATTCTTTGCCAATTATGGCTTTCACCCATCATTTTTGCCTAACTCCATTCCAGAATGCTCAGTACCAGCTGTCCTTAAGACAATAAATTTCTTCAGCTCCAATAACAAACTACTACAGGAAACCATGACAAAAACACAGGAACATAACAAAGAAATCTTTGACAGAAAGAGACGAGGGGAATTAACTCTTGAACTCGGTAATCTGGTTTTGTTGTCCACAACAAACCTAAGGTTGGCATGCCCTTCAAAAAAGCTGGGTCCAAAGTTTGTGGGTCTGTTCCTTGTAAAGAGGAAAATGAACGATGTAGCCTATGAGCTGGAACTACCAGACTCGTTCAGGATTCACCCTGTCTTTCATGGGACTTTACTGAAACCCTCTGTTCCCAACTCTTTTCCAGAACAAAATTTGGATCCTCCAGAGCCTGTAATAGTTGATGGAGAGGAAGAATTTGAGGTAGAAGCAATCTTGGATTGCAGGAAAATAAATAGCCAAGTCCAATTCTTGATTAAAAGGAAGGGGTACTGACCTGAAGAGAACTTGTGGGAGCCTGAAGGTAATATCCACACTAAGAGGCTGATCCAGTCTTTGAAAAGGTTCCATCCTGAAAAGTTGGCCCAATTTCGGAGGCTGCCCCTTGGAGGGGGGCAATGTCAGGAAAGGCTTGCCACAAACAGACGATCTGGACAAGCTGGTGCGCGATTGCGGGTGCCAACGCGTGCACAGGAGCGTGCGCACGATCCCTGGTCCCAAACGGCCTATTTAAACCAGGCTGACACACAGAAACATTGCTGTCTGATCTACAGTGTTCCCCATGTGTTTACCTGCTACTCTGCATCTGTTCATGCGTATTACCCAGCTTGCCTCTGACTATTTCTGCTGTCCGCCTGCATCTGACCCTGACTTGTCTTGATGTTGCACTTGCCAGCTCCTCTGGTCCTTCTGCTGTCCGCCTGATACCGACCCGGCTTGTTCCAGTGATCCTGCTCCTGCCTCTGCCTTGTTCCTGTATACCTGTCTGTGCATGACCTGGCTTGTCTGACCCTTCTGAGTTCCAGTCCTGTGGGAACCTCCTCCCAGTCTGTTCCTGCCTCCAATCTGCTGATCATCCTGCACAGTGCCATCTGGAATTCCGGACTGACCTCCATGCTGGTGATCCTGTCAGGCTTTCGTGCTAATCTGCACTCTTGTGCCTCCTGTTGTCTCTATCAGGGGCCTTGAGTCAGAGGCATAAGAGAGGCCTTCCTCTGTATTTCAGGCTCATCTACTAGGTACACAACAGAAACTGTCAGAGCCAGGCCCGGTGAGACTAATAACTACCTATGGAGCCCAGTGGAACTCAGTACGTAAGGTCCTTGAAAAACACTGGGAAATACTGACCAAAAGCCCTGGGGTGGTGGATATTGTAGGACAGTGTCCCACGATGGTAGAGCTAAGAACCTGGAGGATATCCTAATACATTCCGAGTTCACCAAGGAATCGAGCTCTACATGGCTGTCAGAATATCCCCGAAGTAAAGGGATGTTTCACTGCAATAAATGTCTAGTCTGCCCCTTTGTGGATAGGACCAGTGTCTTTACTGATGCAGTAGCACAGAATTCTTATGAAATTAGAGACCTAATCAATTGCTCCAAAGCACAGGTAATCTATATGTTAACCTGCCCATGCCCCAAGATTTATATAGGAAAAAACTAAAGGGCCTTTAAAAGTCAGGATAGGAGAGCATCTACGGGAGATTACAAAGGAGAAGGAGAGAGACCCAGAAAAAGAGCAAGAAAAAACATTGCCAAAACACTTCGCCCAATATCATGACGGAAAGACAGAAGGTTTAAAAGTAAAAGGGATTTATGTCCTCAAAGTTCCACCAAGAAGGGGGGACATCAACCGTATCCTTCTACAGAAGAAGTGGTGGATATTTACGTTGAAATCTCTTGCCCCTCAGGGACTCAACACTGAGCTGAACATACATCCTTTCCTTGAAATGTGACCACTATACTTCATAATGATCTTCTCTGCTTTCCCCTCCTCCCCTACTCCCCTTCTCTTTTTCCTTCCCTCTCCCTGGACATGTACATCTTCTCATCTTTACCTTTACAGATTTACATCTTGGATGTATATACTATTACCTCTATGTGCTTTCCTCCATATATATGTATATTTATTAGTAGTTCTATCACATCAGTGGCGTAACCTACCTTTTTGATTTTGATATGATATGATTTTGGATATGATTTGGATGTATGTGATCTTGATCCTGCCCCGCTCCAAACAAGCTATAATTGATATTTGCTGCGACATCCAGCTTACCAAGAGAACGTCAATGACAATGGACAAAAGGCTGCTGTTATGTCGCTTTAAATTCCTTCTAGGAGGGGCGGCACCATCATCATGGAATAGATGATATAAGGGACATGTGTCTATTAGTCCCCTCCCCGTCCAGAAGAATCTTCTCTACTCTTCATAGCGAAACGCGTTGATGTCACTACAGTCACGTGACACCATTCAAACTATGCCCCGTACCAACAAGAGGCAGGAATGGCAGGTGATCTGAATCATAACCAGATTTGAATGGCCTCTGCCGTGGACTATCCCGTTGTTGCAACCACCAAGTCTTGATGCCCCTGGTTCATCTTGATACAGACTGTCCTTTATGTGCAGCATCCATCCAGTGGCAACACGGTGGCAACGGTGGATACAGATTGTCTATATCCAATCTGATTGTTTTCTTGCACTTCAAAGTGGAGTTCTTTCCACTGACAATCTCTAGATGTATGGTGATTGGCGTCCGGATTCTCTGTTGGCTTATTGTTTTGTTTATGTTTTTGTTTCTCTTTGTGTCCATTGTCCGTTTTCCACCCCCCCCCTCTTGTATTTGGTATTTTTTGATTTTGTACCGTGAAGATGTCGCACAATAGCTTTTGCCATTGTGCATATTTTTAGCTTTCAACATTGGAATTGAATACATTTTTGTACTTTTTATCAGCCTTGATCAATATCCATTGTTGCCATAGTAGCCGCTTTTTACCCAGGTAGCCTTACCTGGGCTCTTTTCTTGTATGCTAAAAAGGAGTTATACTTATCCAGCACAGCTTCATATTGTGATGTGATTGATCCAAGCATCCTGATAATCAGCTATCGTAGTGGTTCCCACTAAACCAATATAAATCAATTCAAAACCTTTAACCACTTACAGAACGGTAAGGATTTGTCCTCTTAATGACCAAGCCATTTTTTGCGATACGGCGCTGCATCGCTTTTTTTTTTTTTTTTTAATTTATTTATTTATATTTTTCATAATACACACAACAATTAATTGGTCCATACATAACATTAACTCACTCGTCTCTATATCGAGCGTACATATATCTCGTATTTCTCTTCTAATCCATTTAGTGTAGATATACAGGGGAAAAATATATTGTAGTCATTTCCAGATGTCTATTTGTCTTGGGGTATATCGGGTCCCCAGCTATTTGGCCAAAAAAGTAGAAGAGAGAAGCCGAGTCGTATCTAAGGAAGGAAGAGAACAAAGAGAAAAGAAGAAAAAAAGAGAGAGAGAAAAAAAAAAAAATAAAAAAAAAAAAAAAAAATAAAAAAAAAAAAAAGAAAAAAGGGGGAAGAGGAGGAAAAAGGTATTTGCCAACACCAATATATACCCGCCCTCTGGGAAGACCAGGGCATCCACTAAACATCCCAACCTATCTTTAATCTCCTTAATTTACAAAGAGAGCCTTCCCCTCCTCTGAAAGTTTGAATTCATTCCATTGGACCCAAGTTTCTGAGTATCTCTCGTGATTATTTTGAGCCGAGAGTACCAGATCCTCCATCTTATTTATCTCCTCCACTCTCGTTAGCCAGGAAGCAATAGAGGGAGGGCCCGTGTCCCTCCACTGCCGTGCAATACATGATCTAGCGGCATTAAAAAGGTGGCGCAAAATTGATTTATTATATATCCTTTCTGGTATATGGGAAACGTGTAGTAAGAATAGGGCTGGGTCCTCAGTTAAGGTATGATCCGTAAATTTCTGGGAAATACGATACACCTCCTTCCAAAAATATTCCAATTTCGGACAAGACCAGAAAATATGAAATAGTGTCCCCTTGTCTTCCAAACATCTCCAACATTTGTCCGGGATCAGGGGAGAATATTTATGGAGTGTTGAAGGTGTACGGTACCATTTTGTCAAAATTTTAAAGTTGGTTTCCTGAACCCGTGTACATATCGACGATTTTAAGGCCCTATTTATTATTTGTTTCTGTTGCGCCGGGGAGAAGGTCCTATCTAATGTCGTTTCCCACTTCGTTATAAATGGAGGAATATATCCCTCAACGGGGGCGCTGCATCGCTTTAACTGACAAATGCACAGTCGAGCGACACTGTACCAAACAAAATTGATGTCCTTTTTTCTCCAAAATTCAACTCCTAACTCACAAATCCTTCTAGCTTTGGTGAAGGTACTCTCTGACTTGACACATATAGCAGGGCAGGGTTTCAGGCTGTACCTGGAATGCATACTGTGACAACTTCAGCCAGTAGTACACCTTTGCCACCCATCAGTATCAGTGTTAGTTTTTAGTGTTTTCTTGACCAGGGCAGGGTCAGCTTTATGATAACCAAAAACAAAAAACATGAAAAATAAAAGCGAATAGCAAAATAGTGATGGTGGTGGGAAAAAGGCTAGTTCTGGGTAATTTCTTTTTTGCCTTTTCTATGTCGTTTCAGAGATTGTTGGCCTTTCACTCCTTGATTAAGGAGATGTAATCTGGTTCTTCTATTAGAGACTTTATTTAACTCTCATCTACAAGGTAGGTTTCTTTGTAGCCATCACCTCTGTGAGACCAGTGTCTGAGCTGTCAGCTTTATCTTGCAAGAAACCAATTTTTTTTGTTTTGTTCTTTGCACAGGGACAAGGTGGTATCGAGGCCAATGATTTTTGTTTTTATGAAGGTGCAAGTTGTCATTGCTATCTCTGACCATATTTACTTTAAAAGAAAAAAAACATAAACAAAAATCTGTAAATCATGTAAACAAAAATAAAACATAAAAAAGAGTGAAAGAATGAGGTAAAATGTCTGGGTCTAGACCAGAATTTGGCTTTTAGCACTATCTTGTTTTTTAGAGACCATTGACTTCACACTCTTCAATTATGAATACCTAATCTGGTTCCCTCTTGGTTTCAGAAACTACCTTTATACCATTAGAGACATCCCTCTCTATACGCTCATCTACATGGTGGGATTACTTGTAGTCATCATCACCTCTACTTGGTGTAGTATCTTAAAAGGAAGAGTGGCCACCCAATTGGCAATGGCAATGTGCTAAAGTTTTGCTGCTGCTTGTCCTTTCCTCTGGCCATAACATTCCCCTCTTCTCCTATTGCTACTTGCCCTTTTCCATGTTTTGTGGGGGGCAGACTATGGTTGTAGGTTTTTCCCTTGCAGCTATTTCTCCAGTGCTAGTTCTCCAGCCACTATCAGGATATGTGAAAAAAGGTGTTGCATTTTGAGTTCTCCCTGATATGGTGACAGTAGAAGAAAGTTCCCCCTTTAAGCCACTGCTAATTCCCTCTACATGAGCACCAGCACCCCAATACTCCACATCCTGCTCACTCCTACCACCCAAACTCATCCTTCTTAACAACACTGCCCCTCCTCCTCCTCATTCAGCACCTCAATACTCCTCTTCCTCACTGCCAGCACCCCAAATCTCCTTATTCTCATATTCCTCCTCTGCCTCCTGTTTTCAATCCTTTTTCGGTAGAAAGATCTTCCTGTCTCTGTGCAGACTAAGAATGAGCTAAGGTTTGGGCCGAACCCAAAAACTGGCACATGACAGCAGATCACTGTCCCAGTCAACTTCTGCCCTGGAATTCCCTGCACTCTTCCACATGTAAAAAAGGGGTAGGGACTCTGGTGACAAAATTAACCTAATACGGCCACATGCCCATATTTGGTCAATGACATTGTCCAAATATAGCCATGTTGCATATTAGGTCAATGATGTCACCAGCAGCCCCACTCATTTTTATTTGTGGCTGTAGGTCAAAGAATTGCACAGACACAGTTCCCAGTTTCTCATGAATTTGGGCCTAACTCAGTTTGGCCCAAACCTTAGCACATCCCTAGTGCAGACTAAAAATAATTATCAGTGATCATTTGAATTTACACATCCAAAAAACTTTGTTTATTGGTCAGTTTTGTTATTATGCCTTTTCAGACTGTTTGATTCAGAAACCCATTACAATAACCAATTTCAATATAAATTATTGTTCATCCACAGTAGGGATGGGCCCAGTGTTCGATTCAAACCCATGTTCGAATCGAACATCGGCCGTTCGTCCGCTCGTCGAGGGCAGAACTCTGAGGGGCGTTCGCATCAAATTCGTGTGATGCGAACGGTCCACAATGCACTGCGCCAGTCGCAGTGCATTGCTGGCTGATGATTGGCCAAGCATGCACTGTGACCCCGCATCCTTGGCCAATCATAGAGCCAGCAGCGAGGAGAGCAATAATTGGCCACAGGCAGGATGCCTGTGGCCAATTATAGCTCAGGGGGTTTAGTACACTCCCCACACTATATAAGGACACTGCGCCGGCGGCCTCGTGTAGTGTGGTCCAGGCTTGAGGAACAGTGACAGTGTACTGTACATGTGCACACTATACTTGAATCATTTCTGTGTGGGGAAAGTGTAGGGAAAGAGGAAAAATAGGCAGGGATAGTGTATTCTTCTCAGCCTTTGCTTTTAGGGAAAGTGTAGGGATAGAGGAAAAATAGGCAGGGATAGTGTGTTCTTCTCAGTGCTGTTCTCTACCAATCCAGCCATCTGCAGGAGTTAGTGTGTGTGCTGTGTGAGTATAGCACAGCAGTAGCACACTAAACCCCCTTACACTGTATCTGCCCTGTTGTCACCTAAGACAGCCATCTGCAGGAGTTAGTGTGTTTTGTGTGCCTCCAGCACAGCACAGTACACATCAACAGTCCATACATACATACATACACACAGTATATACCTACAGTCCCTGTCTTGTTTCCACTGCCTGTATACTGTGGTTCAGAGTATATAGGGTTTTAGGTATAGGGTTTTATTTTGGGTGCAGGGTTCCCCTTAATGTCCATACAATACCCAAAGGTGCTGGTAATAGGCTGGGGTGGGGGGGATGGGGTAGCCATGTCATTTTTCTAAAAGATTTTCATCCATATTGCCAGGACAAGACATGACATTAAAGCCGCAAGCAGTTTTAAATGGCTTCTTTTTTTCCTTTACAAATGTCATTTTGTGCAGGGACAGTTCTAAACACGGGAAACACATGTCACTTCACAGGCATACTTTAGACACCCCCCAGGTACCATATTTAAAGGAATATTTCACTTTTTTTTCACTTTATGCATCATTAAAATCACTGCTCCAGAAAAAACTTCAGTTTTTAAAACTTCTTTTTACAAACTGGGGGCAGGACCCGGGTCCCCAAACCCTTTTTCTAACAATAACATGCATATTGGCCGTTATAATTAGCACTTTAGATTTCGAACGTTCGCGTCCATTGTAACTAATAGGGTTCTAACGTTCGTGCGAACTTTCGGTCCGTTCGCAGGTTCTGGTGCGAACCGAACCCGGGGGTGTTCGGCTTATCCCTAATCCACAGAAATAAATACAAATTAGGCTTGTAGGCACAAATTAAATGTTACACAGCTCATGGGTTATGATGTTTAAACAATAACTAGTATTTTCTGTATGAGCTGTTTGTTAAACTAAATCTCAAAGGATAACCTCTGGTATGAAAGTGCAAAACTTTCTTCAACAAGAGCCAAGAAACCTTTATATCACATTAATATCTATTGTATTTTTAATGCAGATATGCACAGATATTCAAAAATGCATTCATATCTCGCTAGCTTGCTAATATATATATATATATATATATATATATATATATATATATATATACACACACACATACATACTTTTTTTTCAATATATTAATAAATATTCAAAATATTGGACAATCCATAAAAAGTCTTCCAGTACTTTTCTTTATCTCTCCAAAGATCTAAAAAAAAATAGACGGCTAAGCCCTTATAATTATCTATCCTATTTGTGACAAGTATGGTCTAATCAGTCTCTTAGGGAGTTACCCTGCCGATCACGGAGGAGTGTGTGCATAGTATGCTTCAATTCTTTTATCAAGCTATTTTGGCGGTAGCATAACATAAGAAATGTCAACACATTATTGTAGAGATGGCCAGGACCATAAACAAGACAAGGAGCATGTAATGTGTTAAAATTATTAAAAACATCTAATGAGCATGCTTTAACACATAAAAAAAATTCAGTTATGTAAAGAAACACAAGATACAGTTTACTGTAATCCCATATTAAAAGATTAGAAACAACATCTAAGGAAATCAGAGAGTGTCTAATTGAGGTTCTCAGCTTTAATCCTTTGAGTAGACTCCCTCTTGGATATAAAGATCTGTCAGTGAATAGTCTTGGGGCTTCTTTAAGAAGAGTAAACTACAAGGGATGGACACGCAGTATTTTATGACCTTAAAAAATGAGAGATGATCTTATTTGTTAAAATAGATATGAATTTCAAAGTAAATTAATGAGAGCAAATGCATGGCATTTGAAGTAAGAAATGTCTAATATATATATATATATATATATATATATATATATATATATATTTATATATATATATATTTTTTTTTAATATGGAAAATAATTTTAAGTAATGACGATAATAGGGTTGATTTACTAAAAATGGAGAGTGCAAAATCTGGTGCAGCTCTGCATAGAAACCAATCAACTTCTAGGTATTTTGTCAAAGTTTAACCACTTAAGCCCCGGACCATTTTGCTGGCCAAAGACCAGAGCACTTTTTGCGATTCGGCACTGCGTCGCTTTAACTGACAATTGCGCAGTCGTGCGACGTGGCTCCCTAACAAAATTGACGTATTTTGTTCACAAAAATAGAGCTTTCTTTTGGTGGTATTGGATCACCTCTGCGGTTTTTATTTTTTGTGCTATAAACAAAAAAAGAGCGACAATTTTGAAAAAAACACATTATTTTTTGCTTTTTGCTATAATAAATATCCCCCAAAAATATATAAAACAACATTTTTTTTCCTCAGTTTAGGTCGATACGTATTCTTCTACATATTTTTGGTAAAAAAATTGCAATAAGCATTTATTGATTGGTTTGCGCAAAAGTTATAGCGTCTACAAAGTAGGGGATAGTTTTATGGCATTTTTATTAATATTTTTTTTATTAGAAATGGCGGTGATCAGCGATTTTATCGTGTCTGCGACATTATGGCGGACACGTCAAACAATTTTGGCGCGATTTTGGAACCATTCACATTTATACAGCGATCAGTAAAATTGCATTGATTACTGTGTAAATGTGACTGGCAGTGAAGGGGTTAACACTAGGTGGCACTGTAGGGGTTAAGTGTGTCCTGGGGAGTGTTTTTATCTGTAGGGGAAATGGGCTAGCTGTGACACATCACTGATCTCTGCTCCCGATCACAGGGAGTAGAGATCAGTGACACTAGGCAGAACGGGGTGTCACTAGGCAGAACGGGGAGATGCTTGTTTACATCAGCATCTCCCCGTTCTTCCTTTCCGTGAGCCGATCGCGGGTATCCCTGCGGCGATCAAGTCCACGCGACCCGCGAACCCAACTCACGGAGCTCCCGACCGGCGGCTCGGACGCCATGGCATGGCAGCAAATTTAAAGGGACGTACAGGTACGCCCATTTGCCTGTCCATGCCATTCTGCCGACGTACATCATCGTGCACCGATCTGGAACCGGTTAATTGAACAAGCTGAAGTTAGAAGCTGATTGGCTACCATGTACAGCTGCACCAGATTTTGCACTTTAGTGTACCATGTACAGCTGCACCAGTTTTAGTACCAGTACTGACTTTACACCGCAAAGTGTGCTCAGATTTTTTATTTACCCTCTCTTAACAAGAAGAAGATGAGCATTCCCTCATTAAGAGGAACCAAGAGGCAGGAGTGGCAAAGGCAGGTCTCAGTATTGTTTACATTATATGCAGTGTCAGCTGGCGTTTTTTTGCCAAACACCCCCCCCCCCGCGGCACCTCAACCCCCCCCCCCCCCCCCCGCACTGTCTGCAGGTCCACCAGAACTTACACCATCGGCGGTGGGAAACAGCAGGCACACATCGGCGGGGATCGGTGGGCACACAGCAGCGGGGATCAGCGGGCACATCGGGCAGGGATCAGGCTGTGGCGGGCATCTGGTAGCGTCTCCTGTGTCCTCTTCTCTTCTGAGATTCTCCCCTCCTCCTAGGCATCCAATAGGATTGCCCAACCTATCAGCCAATCGGGAAACAGGTATCAGACCTGCACTTCCTGATTAGCGGAGAGGCGATTCAGTGTTAGAAAAGCAAATATTAATTTGCTTTCCTAACACACCTGGGTGGGCTCCGAGCACAATGCTCTGCGCTCCGAGTCCACCCTATTTTGAAGCCTTTGGTTCTAATCAGGTGCTCCAAAAAACACCCTGTCGCTGTAATTCATGCCCCCAGCATCCTGAAAGGGAATAAGGGGTAGCCGCGGCGGCCGTGGATAGATTCACGCTATGCATGAATCTATCCATTAACCATATAGCGTGGACAGAGGGGGCGGCGCCCGTGCGCCCTTAATGGACAGCCCGCCCCTAATTATACTTTATTCATTAAGTTTTAAGAACTTCCATCTTTAGTAAACTTAAATTGACCAATAAATTGTATAACTTGAACTCCAAACTTTTTGCAATAATCAGTGATTAACAAGGTACAACAGTTTTCTACAGATAAAAATGTAAACGAGATCAGCTTTAAAGCAAACTGACAATTTTATCTGAATTTGTTTAACATTGTAACTGTTTATAATGTATGTATATGGAAATGTTTTTTTTGCTCACTGCAGGCCTGCTTTCTGCACTGCTACACAATGGTTGTACTATACACAATAAAAAAAATGCAGAGATTTGTCCGTGGGACTTTATATGAGGTGCAAAGCACCCAATTGTAAAAACAACAATCTAGAGATTTATTTAATGTAATACCAAAAGGTCAGCAGAGAAATTGAACCATATTACAAAGCAAATTGGTTCAAATACGCATTTCCATTCCATAGCTAAATTCGGTCAATGATTAATGTAACATTGCATCTTTTGTATCCCAACGTTTTTCGTGAATTGATTCTAACTTTTTCAGGGATTGATGCATATACATATATTTATAAGGTAACATAGTTTAAGACTGTATGAAAACAATAGTACAAATTGTATTACATGAATGTTACATGAATGTAAAATGTAGGGATCACAATGAGGGACCCATACAAAAAAAAATGAAGGTTATCACATGCTCATATCCCAACAGCAGCTACAAGGAACATCTGACACATGAGCTGTGAATATAAGATCCAGAGGGGATCAGCAGTGCAAGCAGGACAGATTGAAGTATCGGGCAGTAAGGACAGTCCAACACAACCTCCAAGGTGATGGCTGGAGAAAAATGTGTATGTGTGTTAATGTAAAAAAAAATATTGCAACCAAATGTTGGCACAATTGTATCAAATGATAAAAGTGACCTGCATAACTATACACAATGCCCATTCTTATTGCCCAATATATTATCTCAACAGTGAGTAAGAAATAACTAGAAATATTTTTCTGAGCTGCTGGTAGCTTCCTGTAGTGGCTAGCTAATTGCCGCCCGTGCTATAGCCGAAAGATGGCTACAGCGTGGGCCTTAATTGCTGGGAGGGCGTCCATGGACCATCCATCTTCCCGAACAAGCGATGTCTGCTGATCCCTGCGGGTCACGTGTGTTGCGTTCTGTGATCACCGTGTCTATGAGACTCAGCTGATCACAGATCGGAGTAAGGGGTCTACCCCCGCCCCTTACCACATGATCAGCTGTCAGCCAATGATGGCTGATCACTTGATGTAAACAGAAGCTCAGTAATCTGTATTTTTTTCCACTCATGCTGTCAGCTTAAGGGAAACAAAAAGCCGATCACCGGCTTCTGTCGGAACATCGGTCCCTCACACAGAAAGCCGCATTTTCTGTGCCCACCAGTGTCAGCTGCCAGTACCCACCAGTGCCACCTACCAGTGCCCAGAGTGCCACCTGCTAGTGCCCAGAGTGCTACCCATCAATGCCCACCAGTGCTGCCAATCAATGCCCATCAGTGTCTCATAATCAGTGCCACAGATCAGTGCTCCCTATCAGTGTCACATACCAGTGTCTACCAGTGCCCATCAGTGCCACCCATCAGAAAACATCAGTGCCCATCAGTGCCACCTATCAGTGCTGCTTATCAGTGCCACATATCAGTGCCCTTCAGTGCCACCTATCAGTGCCCTTCAGTGCCACCTATCAGTGCTGCTTATCAGTGTCACATATCAGTGCCCTTCAGTGCCACCTATCAGTGCCCTTCAGTGCCACCCATCAGTGCCAACCATCAGTGGCACCTATCAGTGCCACCTATCAGTGCCACCTCATCAGTGCTTATCAGTGCCACCTATCAGTGCCCATCAGTGCCGTCTATCGGGGCCCATCAGTGCCGTCTATCGGGGCCCATCAGAGCAGCCTATCAGTGCCCATCAGTGCAGCCTCATCAGGTCCTTTTTTGTTTTATTTCGCAAAAAAAATAAAAAACCCAGCAGCAATTAAATAGCACCAAAACAAAGCTCTATCTGTGTGAAAAAAAATATAAAAATGTCATTTGGGTACAGCGTAGCATGACGTGTCATTCAAATGCCACGTACACAAGATCGGAATTTCCGACAACAAATGTTCGATGTGAGCTTGTTGTCGGAAATTCCGATAGTTTGTACGTGGCAAAAGAGTGACAGCACTGAAAGCTGAAAAGGGAGGAAGGGGGTTTAAGTGCCCAGTAAGCAAGCGGCTAGTCCACAAAACGTCATATATTATAAACTAACATAAAAGCAAGTTTGTAAAATGTGAGATTATGTTCTTATGTTAAATGTGAATTGACCTCCTGCATTAGCAAAAAGAAGTTAGAGTTCCACTGAACGGTTACTGTCATTAAATCCTTCATCAAACATATAAATGTTACTATCTTCATTGTTTTCATTTTGCCTACTAGCACATGCACAGTGCATGCAACATGTAAGGCATGTATCTGGTGATAACTATCACATTTGTCAGTCTGCTTATGTCAGCTCTTGACCAAATGCTTAAGCTTGCAAATTGTTTAGCCAATATCATAGCACTATGCAGTCCTGGAAGAAGCAGACAGGGAATTATGTCCAGGAATGATCATCTGCCCCTAATTGTAGGTAACCGATGGATGGGCATGCAAACAGCGGTGGACAGCTCCTGGCGTTAGCCTGTTATTGTTTTGTGCGCGTGTCTTGGCTGCAACTGTTCCCATACACCTGTGACTCCAGCCACAGCAATCCGCAGATTTTTGCCAGAGAAATCCACTGTCTTGCTGTAATCACAGATGTGAATGAGCCTTATGCCGCGTACACACGAAGGGACTTTGTCCGCCGGACCTAGTCCAGCGGACAAACCGCCGGACTTTCCAGCTGGGCTTCGCCGGACTTGAAAGCGAACGGACTTGACCACACACGATCACGCTAAAAGTCCAGCGGTTCACGTGATGACGTACAGCACGTACGACGGGACTAGAAAAAGAAAAATACTAGAAAAATACTTGCTACTGAGCATGCGTCCTTTTTTGTCCGCCGGACCATACTACAGACGGCCGTATTGTCCGCCGGACTGCCAAGTCCAGCGGATAATTTTAAAACAAAACTTAAAACCTAGTCCGCCGGACTTTTGGGAAAAAAAGTCAGTCGAAGGCCCACACACGAGGGGATTGTCCGGCGGACTCGAGTCCAGCAGACAATCCCGCGGGATAGTCCCTTCGTGTGTACGCGGCATTAAAGTAGTGTCATCTTCAAATTCAGAAGAGGGTTTATTTCTGCTTTAAAGTGGTATTAAACTCAAAACAAAATGTATTAAATTGCAGCCCTCTAATTTTTAGTCTAAATTTTAGTCAAATTTCTAAAGTAAAATTTGAGTTCTTCTTTTTTTAGTCTTTTTTCCTTTATTTTCACCAGGTGATCCAGCCAGTAAGTCTGATATTTTTCAACTTCCTTTACCAGCCAAGCTGTTAGACAAAGTAGCAGTTAGCTAGTTGAGACAAACCATTTACCACTGAAAGGGGGACTTACAATGTTCAGCATTTATTCACTTATGTAAAACCTTTAGGAAACAAAAAAAACAGTTTGCTGTATCTGCTTATAAAGTATTAGCTGGAGATCAGCTTTAAATTGTTGGTCAGGTCCATGTAAATCTGCAAGTTTGACACAACTCTCCCCAGACTGAGAATTCTGCCATCCAAAGGTGTCTGTCTGGCTTACTACTTCATCCAGAATGAAGACCCCAGGTAAAATGAAGGGAAATAATCCTAAAAAAGAAATGCATCCACCACATCTAAGGATTGGTAAGCTGCAATATATTACATTTTTGTTTTTGGGTTTACTACCACTTTAAGTATCTTTATTTAGGACACATGATATACTGTATTTATTGGTGTATAACACGCACCTTAATTTTAAGAGGGAAATTTCAGGAAAAAAAAACTTACATTTTAAATAAAGAACATTGAAGCAAAATAAGGGTCAGTGCCCATCAATGTAGTCTCACCAGTGCCCACCAATGCAGTCTGATCAATGCCCATCTGCAGCCTCAACATTGCTAATCAATGCAGCCGAATCAGTGCCCATCTGAAGCCTCACCATTGCCCATCAATGCGACCTGATCAGTGCCAATCAGCGCAGCCTTACCAGAGCATGGAGATTAGAGCTGCTGGATTATACAGAGCGGGGATCTACCATTAACTCGGCTGCCGCTGTTATATGAAGTCCCGCCTCCTGGACCAGCTCCTAAGATAGACAGCATATAGTCCCGGCATTGTCCAGTGTGCTGTCTATCATAGGAGCTGGTCCAGGAGGCGGGACTTCATATAACAGCAGCAGCCGAGTAAACAAGAGATCCCCACTCTGTGTAATCTGGTGGCACTTGCCCCCCCCCCCCTTCTGTGGCATTATTTTCACTCTGTTTTCAGGGGGAAAAGTGCCTGTTATACGCCGATAAATACGGTAATTTTCCAATCTCCTTGGACTCAACTGAAGATTGTGAATTAAAGTGAAACCAAACTCTGCTAACTTTTACAGATGAAGTTGGTGCTAGCTTAGCCTTTATTTAGATATGCAGTTACTATGCCATCAGTCATTTGACAGCTTGAAAGTTTGGTTGAAAGCTGACATAACATTCTGGCAACTGTGACAATTATCATCAGAGGCATGCCTAAATGTAACTGGGAAGTAATTAAATAAGTGGGCTTAGTTTCACTTTAAACAAATTGTAAGGTAATTGATCATCAAACTTATGAGTCTATCTGCTGTAATAGTTATGGCTTTTTAAAAAATGTGTTGACATTTTAGGAATATGAACTTCAAATCCAATCAGATGAATATACAAAATCTCTTTTTAATTCCTCTCTATATATTTTAATAATGAATTAAAATTGTCTAATGGTCTTTGGTCATGCATTTAATATTCATGGGTTGAACTATGCAATATGTAGCTATTGCATTTAATCAGGTAATATCCATTTGCCCTCTCTGTATCTTAAATGTTTATACATTTTACCTATGCAGTACTTGTTATATTATTCTTCTGTCTATGCTTCCTGATAAGAAGAAGAAAACTTAAATCATGAAAAACATTTTCTTAACTGTGCAAAAATGATATTGGAACATTAAACATCGCATTTTTTATAGATTAAACCTGTAAAATTATGAAATACTTAAATGAGTTGTGATGGCAGAAGTTGTGTGTAGCAGTCTCCCCAGCACCCCTTAACCACTTCAGCCCCGGACCAATTTGCAGCTAAAGGACCAGGCCCCTTTTTGCAATTCGGCACTGCGTCGCTTTAACTAACAATTGCGCGGTCATGCGACGTGGCTCCAAAACAAAATTGGCGTCCTTTTTTTCCCACAAATAGAGCTTTCTTTTGGTGGTATTTGATCGCCCCTGCGGTTTTTATTTTTTGCGCTAAAAAACAAAAATAGAGCGACAATTTTGAAAAAAATGCAATATTTTTTACTTTTTGCTATAATAAATATCCCCAAAAAATATATAAAAAAACATTTTTTTTCCTCAGTTTAGGCCGATACGTATTCTTCTACATATTTTTGGTAAAAAAAATCGCAATTAGCGATTATTGATTAGTTTGCGCAAAAGTTATAGCGTTTACAAAATAGGGGATAGTTTTATAGCATTTTTATTAATATTTTTTTTTTATTAGTAATGGCGGCGATCAGCGATTTTTATTGTGACTGCGACATTTTGGCAGACACATCGGACATTTTTGACACATTTTTCTGACATTTGTCATTTATACAGCAATCACTGCTATTTAAATAGCACTGATTCCTATGTAAATGACAGTTGTAGTTAGGGGGTTAACCACTAGGGGGCGGGGAGGAGTCAGTGTGACGTGTTGTGTTTTTTTTACAGTAGGGGGGCGTGGCTGTATGTCTGACGTCATTGATCGGCGTTCCCGATGACAGGGAACCGCCGATCACTGACAGTCAGTGTAGGAAGCGCGGGGAGAGGTTTGTTTACATAGACCTCTCCCCGTTCTTCCGCTCCGTAACCCAATCGCGGGATACCAGCGGCGATCGGGTCTGCTGGTCCCGCGGCCGGGGTCACGGAGCTCCCGACCTGGTCGCGAGCGCGCCGCTAGCGGCGCGCGCGCGACCCACGGGCAGGCACATGCACGATCACGTACAGGTACGTGATTCTGCCTGCCCGTGCCATTCTGCTGACGTATATATGCAGTGGCCGGTCGGGAAGCGGTTAATTAGTTACCTGAGCACCATCTCTCACCAGCGATGTCCATCCATCCTCCTGATTGACTGAGACACAGCAGCAGTGCATTGGTTCCCACGGCTGTCAATCAAAGTCAGTTAGCTAATCAGGGAAGAGAGGGGGTGGGCCCAGTCAGGGCTCCGTGTCTGAATAGACACACATAGCTGTGACCTGACTCGGGTGCCCCCATAGCAAGCTGCTGGCTGTGGGGCCACTCGACAGGAGGAAGGGGCCAGGAGCAGCAAAGGGGGACCCGAGAAGAGGAGGATCCAGGTTGCTCTATGCAAAACCAACTGGAAAGAGGAGGTAAGTATAACATTTTTTTAAAATATTTCAAACTGAAGGGGGTGTGCCTTGCTTATGAAAGAGTGATGTGTGGTGATGCATTGCTTATCTCTATGTGCAGAGACCTTTACAGCCTAGAAGCTAGAAGATCTCACTAAGATCTGGGGCAGTTCTCTCACACTCACAAGATGCTGAAATCAATACCAATGTACACTGCTCTATTCAGTCTCTACCTACTATAGTGGATCAGGAAGGATATGTCTCTAGAATACTGCATTCACAGAAATCTGAACTAGCAGTGGTCAGTCAAGATATATCCTATATCAGCAACAGGCTGAGGAAGTCAAGGAGTAAGTGGAAGACATTCTCACAAGGATTGACAATCATCAAGTAGCCATTTTTCTCAGCTACTAGATAATTTGAAAAACCAAATGCACATAAAACAATATTTATATCTACTGGGTTCCTAAGACTGTGAAACCCCTGCCATGCCAACCATGCTGAGCTACATTTACAATCAGCTCCTAGGGTGACCTAAGGATGATCCAGTGGAGATTGATAGAGCACACTGTGCCTTAAGCCTGAAAAGATTTAACTGAGGTAGGCCCAGAAAATATTCACATTAAAAAAGCAAAAAATGTGGAAGTTCATTAGCATGTCTGCTCCACCCACACATGCAACAACATAGCATCTTACCTCTAAAGCCTTCTACTAAATGTCTGGTTCACAAAAAAATTTGGACATACTCAATACTTTCAAAGATTGCTATTCTTTCTCACATAACCTAATGCATATCATCATGTAGTGCACAACCAAAAGCAAAGAAGTTGCCCAGAATTTTGACCTGTCGTGAAGTCACCAAATTCCTTTTCCTCCCCATCTGGCATCCTCGAATCCCTAAACTTCTCAGAGGACAATCATACACTTGCCATTAAACAGACAACAAACAGGAAAGCTTCAGGACCTGTTCGTTTTTTGAACAGGTTCTATAAAAGTTTGAGACAGGAATTACCACTTCTCTTACTATAATTCTTTAATAAACTCTCCCCTTAACATCCCTCTATTCCTCAAGCTTTAGGAAAATCATATTTCTGTGATGTTAAAACCTGACAATGAGGACACAGATCATAGAAGATATAGACCAATCTTACTACTGAGTGAAGATATTACATTGTATGGACCAGGTAGGATTTGTATCACATAGAGAGGCTTGTGATACTACTAAAAAAACTAACCATTTATTGGCTGACTGGGACTTTGTGTAACAAACCTTGGCCGCCTATGATGGTCTGGGAGATCACCTGATCCACAAAAATATGTCTCTTTATACCTTCCCTTTCAGCTAGTGTCAAAACCAACTGTTCTCACTCTTGCAGTTTCCATAATACTAACAAGACTAGACAGGGCTGACGTCTTTCTCCTCTTTTGTGCATGCTCGCAACTGAACATCTTGCAAATGCTCTTAAAACCCATCTAGATAAGGCGATCACCTTGGTTTGACAGAATACAAGCTGGCACTTTATGCAGGTGATTTGTTATTGTATTTCACAGCTCCCTTGAACATTTTTTTAAGTAAACTAAATCTGAACTTAATTATGCCTCTTCAGACTTGTTAGTAGTATTCTTCTAAATTTTGAAAGGGTAACAAGGCTGCATGGGCTGCATGCTCAGTTAATGGTCTAGGGTGGATTTTTTGGGCGACCTCATGCTTTTTATTATGATTTTTGCATGGGGTTTCTCTTCATACCTGAAGGGCCTGGAAGGGAATTTGGGTGTGTGGCAGAGTTGTAAGGCAGAGGGCCCAGGGTGGATGGCAGTGGCATAATGTTGAGAGAGGGAGGGTTGGCAGAATGTTGGGGATGTGTGGAAGATTGTTAAGAGTAAGGGGTGTACAGAGGAATGAGAGGGCAGGAAAATGGTGATAGCAGGGTTAGGTGGGTTGGCACATTAAAAAGTGGTAGCGAAGGGGAAGAGGTTTTGAAAGAGGTGCAGGATTGGCAGAGCAATGAGTGGAGAGGCCAGGGTAGTGTGAACAGTTTATCGGTTGTGCAGGAGTCAATCTGACTCCTAGGCTCCTGAAAGGAATCACATGTGCAGTAAAAACCAAGAGCACAAGAATTAACTTCACTCATGCGCTCCTGAAAGGTCGCCACCAATATAGTGATGAATTCCTGTGCATAGGCCAGCTTGTAAGGTTACTACTGCAAATGCACAGGATCCTAATGCCAAATTGTGATGTGCACATATGGAATGTTTGGGATGTTGGCACCGGTACAGTCCTGAATCACACCTCTGTTCATCAATTACTGATTAAAACTTCAGTCATACACTTGTGTGTTTAATTCAGCTTAAAGCTTATTTGAAGCTTTAGTATGTATTACTGTAATGCTGCCAGGTGTAATGTACAGTAGTAAATATGCTACTTTACATACTAAGTGCTCCAGCAAGGGTTAAAATACCCCAAGGTAGCTGCAAACTGGGAAATTAGATCACACACAGCAGTGGCCCAGGTCTCCAGCGTACAGATTCTCCACTTGTACCATGCTACAACCCCATCTCTGCTCTGGGAGCATGAGCTCTGAGAGAGCAGCAGTCTGGCTCTCCAGCGTGCTGCTAGCCCAGGGTGTCTTAACCCTTGCTGTAGCATTTAGTATTTAGAAAAACAGAAAGACAAGCTTATTTATTACTGTTTAAGCAGCCTGACTACATTATAGTAATAAATGCCAAGGTTTCAACTGTGCTTTCAATTATTGCTCTCTGTGAACAGGCTGTAAAGAAAGCTAAAAATTAAAGTCAAACTGCTGAGCTGAAATATTTGCAAGCATTTATAGATTTCTGGCAAAAAAGACTTGCAAAGTCTCTTTTGCCAAAGAACTCTTCCCCCACATGGCATACAGTACATCATATTTGCTGGCTCATTCTTGGCATACCAAGAATAAAGCTAGGTGCCAGGGGTGTTGTAACTCCTGTGCACTTGAGCAGGAGTTATAGCATCCCTCAAGAAGACACATGGCCAGAATTAGGCATCTTCCTCAGTCAGCATAATATACAGGGCTATGGGAATTCTTACATTCAACACAAGTTATTTTTGAGGGATTATCCTACTGCCAATTTAAGGTCAGATGGAAGCACACACAAAGGTTGAACTAGATGAACTTGTGTCTTTTTTCAGCCATATTAACTATATGATCATCAGTGGACATCCAGTGGGCAATGAGAAGCCAGAAGAAGCTTTGTATTAGATGACAATGGGTATTGATGGATCAGCAACATAATCCTGGAGCTGTCACTTCTGAGGAGGGGGAGCACACTATGAAGTGTGCCATAAAATTTTTGCATATTTGCAATTGCACATTATGGCAGAAGTACGCTAGTCTAATCTTTTAATAGACCTCTTCATCTCTGCTACTGTATAACATCCTCCACATACATGGCTAGACTTTTTGGACCACATGTGTTTCCTGTTATGTCATAAACTCACTGTAAGTAATAGCTAGCATTTTGTGGCAGGTTTAAAAGGAATCAGTTTTTTTGTTAAAAAGGGAGGTATCTCAGATGAAAGGTTTTTTTAATCATTATTTATTTATTAGTGTCCTTGTAACTTGGGAAGAATTGTATAAGAGTTTTTTGATAGAGACTGGCAATTTTTTAGGTGTACAGTGATACCTCGGTTTTGCGAGTAACGTGGTATACCAGTGTTTCACAAGACGAGCTATATATTTTTTTTAAATCCTGACTTGATTTGGGAACGATGTCTCGCAAGACGAGCAGGACTCAAACCGCTGGTGTATATTTTACCGTATGTGGCCAGAGGTCCGAGGACGCTGGTGGCTCCCAGTGCTTCCTGGAGAACACGGAGACGCTCAGAGACACTCTGAAATACTCCCAGCGGAGTGTCTCCGAGCATCTACGATCGTCTCTGAGCGTCACCAGCGCCCGCGCACCTCTGGCCACATACAGTACTGCATACACCAGCGCCTCCGCACTTCTGGCCACATACAGTACTGCATACACCAGCAGTGGTTGTGGAATGAATCATCTGAGTTTACATTATTTCTTATGGGGAAACTCGCTTTTATATACGAGTGCTTTGGATTACAAGCATGTTTCTGGAATGAGTTATGCTCATAATCCAAGGTATTACTGTATATGAAAAGGCTCTAATCATCCATATTTGTGTAAATAGAGAGCATTATTAATCTGCCATCATGTGTCCCTCATTTCCAGGAGTGGAGGTCCATGATCCATTGCTGCAGTCTGTATTCACCGCTGATTGGTCCTCTTGTTGTGATGTCATCTTCTTCTAAAGAGAATCCCTTAACTGGACAGCCAATAAGAAGTATGCATGTCACCCAGACAGCAACTTTGGAATTGAAAAACAAAATTCCAACTCTGCTGTAAAGAATATTCAGGACATCAAATGATTATAGAATTAGGTAAGTAAGTTGAAGACACTTCAAAATATGTAATACTTAGGCTATTTTAACTTATTTTAAAATAATATATGTCAAGCATCTGTCATAAAAGCACCTTTACTGTCCTCCAAATTGTAGTAAGTTCAAAGGCTACTATAAGACAACCATACAAAATCAGCAGTGCACATTTATATGATTATTACTATGTCTATTCTATAGCTTAATTTTCACCAGATTTTTATTCAGCTTTATGCCTCTTATACTGTACATTCTGAAGGTATACATAAAAAAATCACAAACAAATAAAACAAAAATAGTTACCTAAAGAAAATATTCTGCTCATGTACACTGTATGAACGGACTGTATGAAGCACTAACATAATTTCCTATTCCATTTTAGAAATGTTATTCAGTGATTGATTTCTTTCAAAGTACTGCTGTGTTACATGTACTCCTTTTTATTTACTCAGCTATGCCATACAGCTGTGACGGCTGTTTATGATTATCCTGCAGTAGATTTTGAAATGTTCTTTTGATTAAATTTTCAGATCCATTAAGCTATCAAATTGACACTGATGCTTCATAGATTAAAGTGAAGCAATTACTGCTTAAAAAAATGTGATGGATTTTCAAATTTAGGAATACTTCTTAAAGTTTACCAATGAAACTTGCAATACAGTTATTTGCAGATAAACTCTAGGAGAGGTACTGTTATTAAATTAAGATCAGTTTACCTTCGAGAGATCCCCTAGCAATTTAGACAGTTCAATTTAGGGATGTTTGAAGAAATACTTCTCTTTTTCCCTTGAGCTGAAACTGTTACTTTCTGTTACGGTGGCCTTTACAACTTGTTTTATAATTATGTACAAAACCAGGCTTGATCCTGTGACATTTTCTAGCAAGTCAATATATTTTTGCTTTTGATAAAGAAATAATTGGGCAGTGTATCTTTCAACACCAGAAGGTGACTTGTGGCAACAGTTTAATAAATATAAACTTGTCATATCCAGCTCATACCAGTTTATAGCAATATGGCAAACTACAGATGTAGTCAAAATTTTTGGAAAAGGGTTTATAAGGATATTTATATAATTTACAATGTATAGCAAAAATGTTACGCTAAACAAAAATATAAATATACATATAAATATAAATGTAAAACAATGAGTCCATGTGTCTTCCAACTGACATCAGTGTAATGCCTTCACTTTGATAAAAAGTGCACAAACGATTGTTCATTCAATTCCTCATGCACCGAAAGAAGTTCTATTGTAACAAAACCGGTCGGGTAAAAGGTTTATCTCCAGTCATCGCATTTGGATTGAACCAATGTCCTTGTCTTTGGACCGAGGAAGATTGTACCCATGTAATGGCATGCTATGCGTTACTTAAATAAAGCCTATTTTTAAGGATTTTACACTATTGGCATTTATCTTTATATTGACACATCCCACTGGAGATATTGCTTCAGTACCGTAAGAGTATGGTTCAGAGGTGACTGCTGGACGATTCCTCTTGTTCTTTCATGTGGAAAAGCAAGCGTGGATGGAATATAATAAATACACAAGCCTTATTTGACCCCCTGTAATAGGTGGTCAATACGCTCTGGTAAGAGTACATCCTTTATTATGGTGGTGGTTATCATAAGGTGGAGGAATTGAATGAACAATCGTTCGTGCACTTTTTATCAAAGTGAAGGCACTAAACTGATGTCAGCTGGAAGACACATGGACTTATTGTTTTACATTTATATCTATATGTATATTTATATTTTTGTTTAGCGCAACACTTTTGCTATACATTCATTAGTTATCTGATCATATCTCACGTCAGTGGTGCTGCTATACATAAGTTCAATACGTTTACACAAGCGCAGTTTACTCTCGTTTTCATATAATTACAATAGCAATCTTTATGTTCTAATTCTCAAAAATAATTTGCTCTATTTTAAAATGCCTTTCCACCTAAAACCTTGATTTGTGTTTTTAGTAGATACAGCTTGTTACATCTCACAGGGAAGATTTCTTTATTTAAGTTCCTAGGTCTAAATTGCCAAGACCTTTATGAGGATGTCCCTCTTTCTTACTAGATTTATATATCATTTTATGGTATGAAGAAGACAAAAGTGGAGAATGAAAATGTTCAGAACCCAGTGGTGGACAGGATGTTAAATAATATGGTGCAGAGATCTCAAGACTGGGGTACTCAATATGGAAAGAAGGCAAACTTCTCAAAGGAAGCCAGGGGGTGACTCATTTCACTGGGTTCTAGCTACCTGTATATATAAACTGAATATTGGGTAGAATCTATCTCCATTTAATGTTTACCTGTTCTCTGCAGACTGACAAACATCAATAATAGCAAAACACTGCGTACATGATAACCCTTTGCGATAGGATGATTCTTGAAGGCAAAGTTTACTTTTTTTTCAATGTAGATTCAGGACATAAAAAACAGTAAGACACATGAAGGAGTTCACCAGCTGACCGCATTAGGACACACCCTGCACCCATCCACTATGTTTGCACAGCATCCTCGGCATCCCATGGGCCCGGGCCGCATGCTAAACACTCTGGGGCTGCATCCGGCCCATGACCTGGACACCCCAAGGGCCTGCCTGATTGGATAAAATAGTGCATTGCCAGTATGCGCAGATGAGGCCAGACATCTGCAAGAAATCCTTGTCAGGAAGTTCGGGTTAAGTCATAAGGACGTTAAAGGGACGGGGGTAGAGGAAAGCATTTTCTGATCACTGTGATAGCCAATCTGAGGCTATCACAGCAATCAGGTGACCCAGAATCTCGAGTTCTGGGTCCCGATCATTAGTACTAGGCTCACGGTGAGACACCGGTTGCTGTGCTGGGAGCTTTCCGCACGGCACGTTATGAGCACAAAGGAAGAAATGCAAATATGTGGCCCCACGGAAAAAAGCCCAGTCCAGCGGAGCAGCATATTTGTTTTATATTGGTGCCAAGGGGTTAATTCTCACATTATGAGCTTTGTTATTTTTATTCCTGTTAGGAGCTCTAGGCTCCATTGAGCACTGTTGCATTACAGTGGGAGCTGAACTTCCAGCTCCCCACTGCATCAGATGGGTGTCAATGAACAACACCAGTCCCGATGCTTTGCCTTCACCATCCTCAATCTGCTGTGACATTCACAAAGAACAGTGATAATACTACAGCTGTGCTTTGTGAATGGCACAACAGAGTCAGGGGAAAGGAGACACAAAATTAAAACTTGTGTCATTCATAGACACCTTTCCGATGCAAGAGGAACTGAAGGTTTGATTCCCGGCTGTACATATTAGAAGCTCTCAGTGGAACATAGAAAATAGAGAGGGCTTGTAAAGGAAAAAAAATAATGACAGTAAAGGTTAAGATTAAGAACATTAAAAATAACTGTGCCCAGATTTAGCAAGCTTATTGTTGATCACATGATTTTCCAGGGGTGATGAAGTTTTAGGTATTTGACTGTGGTTTCATTTAAAAATCGGAAATAATGTTGTATGTAATAGTGTTCAATGTAATCTGGATTAAAACATTTTTTTTATTTTTCAGTCAGTGGCTGTGGATTTCATGTTGCTTAAATGCAGAAGGGAGTTCATGTATATTGATATGGGCAGCTTGGACCTTGGAAGTCCTGTTAATAGAAGAATCCAGAGCTGAATTTTCTCCTTGGTCTCTAAGGAACACAATCAATATACTTGGCAATAGTCAATGGGGTTCTTGAGCTGAAGACAGTGCCTGTGCAATAAAATTGGAATTAGTTAAACACGTTATAGCTAACTTTTAAATTAACAAGGGCAGATGTTTTTCCATACAACAAAGTGAATCAAGTATTTTAGAAAGTATGGATCCAGATGTCAAGATCCAAAATAATTATTTTCTGCATTCACATTATCATATTAACAACATTTTTGATTATTCCATAGTGTTATTTGACAGGTTTTGCTAAAGAACACTTCATATACACATATCAAGACAAATATATATTGTTATTAGAAATACAATGATGACAGTGCTGATGGTTTGAATGATTCTTGCAGAGTACTACATAGAACTTTCTCTGCACAGCACAGATCAACAATAGCTGTGCTTGACTCCCCATGTGCCACTTTCATTTTGATACCCCATGTGTCACAATCACCTATTTAGAATTTAGAAAACACATTTTAGAAGATGTGCATATTGGATAATGAGAAAACAGCTTCCTTATGAAGGATTCTCTAAAAAAAAAGTCAGAACAAAGAGGAATTCTTTATTTTAATTTCCTTAAGCATAGAACATTGATAAATATTTATGTTTTTTTTTTTTGTAGCAGGCTTGTTAAAGTGCCATATATAGTGTATCACCCATACAGATTATTACATTATGTGGGATGAAAAATATTCCTATGCTCTGTGGTAAGGGCTTATATAAACTAAATATGTATATTAAGTGTAACACTCAAGCTTTGTAACACTATATGACACAACATGGTAATTGCAGCATACAGAATATACTGTATACAGTAGATATACACAGTATCAGATACAGAATTTATTTCATTTACAGTTTTTCAACCTGGTTCAAAGTTATCTGTTTTAGGTTGTTCGTTGACAACCTCTTCCTTTATGCAAGAAACAAATCACTGTATCCATCACTAATCCTTACTGTTCCATGCTTGGCTGTCTCAGATGACATGTTACCAACAGGAAAGACAGGTAAAAAATAATGACGAAAGAAGTATTGGTAGCTTGAAATCTTTGTCAAGGGATTGCTTGAACCTGAATTAAACCTTTAAGTGCATCTTAATGTCAAGAGGTGGGGCGGACTTCCCAATCATGTGAGCCCTGTGGTTGACTGTCATTGGTCACATGATTGAGTGCCTGTCCCACTGGCTCTCAATCATAAACAGAGACTGGGGATTGTCTGTGACAGCTCTGTTACTGTGCTGGGGGGAGCACATAATGAGCATACTCTCAGCACAGAAACCTTGGTCCCGATGAATGCATATGTGCACCCACCCTGTTGCTGCTGCACTTATGTATTATGTGGTTGGCAAGAGCTTAATAGACAATTTAAGATGTACAAATTGTAAATATAAATAAATCCTTTACATAATGCTATATTGCCAAATACTATTACAAACAGGTAAACAAAAAAAAATCTGAAAATATAAATACATTATGCCATTAAGTCTTGTCAATGAACTGTTTAGCTACTTCAATACAAGGCACTTACACCCCCTTCCTGCCCAAGCCAGATTTCAGCGCTGTCGCTGTTTAAATGATAATTGCGCTGTCATGCTACACTGTGCCCAAACAGAATTTTTATAATTTTGTTCCCACAAATAGAGCATTCTTTTGGTAGTATTTGATCACCTCTGCGGTTTTTATTTTTTGTTAAACCAATAAAAAAATACCTACATTTAAAAAAAATAAGTTTTTCTTTTGTTTCTGTTATAAAATTTTGTAAATAAGTAAGTTTTCTCCTTCACTGATGGGCACTGATAAGGTGGCACTGACAGGCACTGATAAGGCGGCACAGATGAGGTGGCACCAATCAGATCGCACTGATGGGGACCGACGGTGGGCACTGATAGGCGACACTGATGGGCACTGAAAGGCTGCACTGATGAGTACTTATGGGTGGCACTGATAGGCAGCACTGGTGGACACTGCTGGGCACTGATAGGTGGCACTTATGGGCACTGATGGCCACTTATACGTGGCACTGATGGGCACTGATATGCAGCACTGATAGATGGCAATGATAGGCATCACTGATGGCACTGGCAGGCATTGGGGATGGGCACTGATTGGCTGCTACCTTGGCACTGATTGGCATTTCCCTGTTGGTCTAGGGTGACATACCTGGTGGTCCAGTGTGGTGCCAATCCCTGGTGGTCCTGGCGGCATCCTGTTGGTCCTGGGTGGGCATCCGAGGGAGGGCTGTGCTGATAAACAATCAGCACAGACCCCCCCTGTCAGGAGAGCAGGCGATCAGCTCTCCTCTGTCAGACGCGAGTGAGGAAAAGCAGATCAACGGCTCTTCCTGTTTACATGGTGATCAGCCATGATTGGACACGGCTGATCATGTGGTAAAGAGTCTCCGTCAGAGGCTCTTTACCCAGATCGATGTAGCGGTGTGTCAGACTGACATAACACATCACCAATCACTGCGGTGCGTGCCCCCACGGGCTTGCGAGAGCGGTCATTCTGGAGGGCCGTTATATGACGTCCACCCAGAACGAGAGCTGCGCCGCCCAGGCGTCATTCAGCTGCACCGCCCAGGCGGTTAAACTTAGTGAAAGTGTAGACAAAAGGCTAATTACACAGCTGTAACATATACTGAGGCAGAATTACTAAAGGAGATGAGAATCTTCACACAATAAATTGTGTGAATATTCACTTAAATGATCTAATGACATGAAAACCAAATTCCTATTCATAGGTGTATTTCATAGGGGAACATTACTGTGACACAAATAACCCAAATGCTAGAAATATTTTGAATGCAACACGTCACTTTAGAGAATGTCATCAGGGCGATCTTTCCTAATTTCGCTTCAGAGGAATAGAACGGTTGTCTCACTCGCCCAGAGGAGGGGACAGGGAGAGAAGGCTCCTGGGGAGAGAAGAATGGTGGATAGGGGTTAAACTTGAGATGGGATCTGGACTTGAACTTACATTAAAGCAGAAGTAAACCCATCAATCTAACAGTTTGAAAAAACAGTTACATTCCCGGCATGCCGGAAATGCTAACTGTCACATTGGTTGTACTCTCAACCAAACTTTTAAACAATCCAATGGCTGGTGTCATAACTGATCACATGTGCAGCTTCATGGCAGTTAAAGGTTAAACGGAGGCCAAGATGGCAGCTTCCTTGGCTGAAAAGTATATGAGGGGTTACTTCCGCTTTAAGAATGCCTCTGCCCAGAGCCTCCTCTCTCTATTTTCCTGTCACTCTTCTGTTTTTTTTTTTTTTTTTTTCACATACCTGGATAATTATTTCATCTTTTTTATTTAATGTTTTTAAAATGTTATGGTGTGCTTTCTTATGCATATGTCTATACGTGTAAGAGTGTATGCATGTGTATACATGTGTGTGTGTACATACATGTGCATATTATCACTACAAGGTGTGTGAAAATTTGTGGCATACACATGTATCACCCTATATGTATTGCAACTGATTCTCTTTTTTGGATAATTGCCTGCGGTCAATTAAGACAATCAATGGGTGGAGAATGTGATCTTTAGAGCTACTATTTATTTCAAAGTTTTATGTCTGTAATATGGTTTTGACTAAGGCCTCATAGGCTGAACTGCGTCAACTGACTTAATCTGCGTTTGTTCACTGTGGCTATTCAATAAAATGAAGAAATTTTAAGAGCAACAACCGGAGTGCGGATCCACAAAATGTGCCACTGTCCTTACCTATAACTGGCCTTTGCAGCAAGGACCATTGGAAGGCAATGCATATCAAACAAAAGCCAACAAAAAATCCTTGGAAATATTCCAAGCTCTACTTACCAATCAGCCCGCGACTGTTGGTCACAGGCTGGTTGGTAAGTAATGCTTGGAATTTTTCCAAGGATTTTTTGTTGGCTTTTGTTTGCCACTCCATTCACTGCAGCAGGACACTATAGATGTGCCACTTCCAGGGGTCACCCTTCCTTTCTTGTATCTTTGCAGGAGCCAGGATGGGCTCCATCCCCTGTCAACACTCTAGCAGCAGCAGCAGATGCACTGTCTACATACCCCCTCCCTATCGAGCCTGAGCAGCCCCCACACCTTTCCCAGATAACTGGGGTTTTTTTCTGCCTGTAAGAGCATATGCCTGTAAATTCCTGAAAAAGCCAAAGTGTGCATGGACACATTGCCTAACATGGAGGGGAGTTTCCTGCCAGAAAAATTGAGAGCTCAAATAAGCTCAAAAGCCTGTAGGAGCAGTTTCTTTGAGCTGCATGAGTCCTTAAAGTGTTTGTAAAGGCAATTTTAACAAACAAGAACAAACGTGTAATACTTACCTGCTCTGTGCAACAGTTTTGCACAGAGCAGCCCCATTCCTTCTCTTTTTGGGACCCTTGCTGGCGCTCTGGGCCCCATCCCCTGCCGAGTGCCCCCACAGCAAGCCTCTTGCTATAGAGGCACTCGTGTGTGCTCACTCCCAAGCCCCGCTCTCTGTATCTATAAGACAGAGAGAGCATAGCTCAGCCCTACTCCCTACTCACTGGCTGTGATTGACAGCAGTGGGAGCCAATGGCTCCTGATGCCGCATCTCAGCCAATGAAGAGTGAGAGACCCGGGAGAGCCGCTGCTCTCGTGCACATCGCTGGATCAAGATTGGGCTTAAGTGGGGGGCGGAGCTAGCCGGAGACCAAGATGGCCGCGTAGTGCAGGAGCTCCGTACACAGCGGGACAAAAACGGCACCAGGTAACCTGCCCAGACAAGAACCGGAGCCCAAAACACGGCGTTCTGACCCGCTGACACCGGGAGACACCATAGCCGAAATGCCGGGACGGAAAAACAAGCCGAAGGGGCCGACACGCCTGACCGAGTTCTTCTCGTACGGGCCTAAACAAGATGGCGCCGGCCACACTTCCACGCCGACTTCGGCCGCCCAGCACGGAGGATCCCAGATGAATCCATACAAAAGGAGCAATCCTCCCAAAGGTACGTCATCCCCGCCAGCTACCCCATCCTCCGGGAGCCCAGAAAAGGCTAGGTTTAAGCCGGATGCCACGGATGATAGCAATGAGGTGAGCTCACTGCTAGACTCAGGGGATGACACCAGGGAGCTGCCCGACTCCATTGACGCCTTCCCTACTAACGGCCAGCCAGTACTTGACACTATGCTAAAGGAGATGTTAGTCTCCTTGAGGGGGTCCCTTCATTCAGACATGGTCGCGTGCTTGCACAAATATGGCACAGAACTCCGGTCAGTATCAGACAAAGTGGCCCACATAGAAAACAGGATGGGGGATTATGCCACCACAATAAATGAGCTAGTGGATGCAGACGAAGCCAGGGACGAGGAACTAGAGTCAATGAAAGCCAAAATGGCTGACATTGAGGACAGATCCAGGAGAAATAACATCAAAATTAGAGGGGTCCCAGAATCTGTCCCACCACAAGAACTCAAAACCTATGCAACTCAACTGTTTACCGCCATCATGCCAGATATATCCGAAATAGAGTTAACAGTGGACAGGATTCACAGACTCCCGAAACCTAGCTTCCTATCTGAAAACATACCCAGGGATGTAATTTTGCGGCTGCATTTTTACCATACTAAAGAGAGACTTATGGCCATCAGCAGACGCAAAGAAGACATACCAGCACAGTATGCGCATTTACAATTCTATGCAGACCTCTCCCAGTACACGTTACAGAAGCGCAGGAACCTGACAACCATAACCAAGGCCCTCAGGAACCACAACCTTACCTACAAGTGGGGGTTCCCCACAAAGTTAATAGTCACCAGAGAAGGCAAAGAATTTGTAATGGACTCGGTCCCCAGAGGAATGTCCCTGCTACAAACATGGGACATCATTCCAGACCCACCGCCAAGCTCTCACAAAAGGAACCCCTCCAGGAACCAAGAAGCTGAATGGCACACAGTGGACCGTAGAAACGCTAACTCTCACGTATAACTTACCATGGGCAGAAAAGGGCCGCAATACCCGTTGTACCAAAAAACGCTCCGATGAGTTGTGTTAACTTTCCCCCAAGTTACACTTGAGTGACCTCGAGTCACACTATGCCAGAGAACTATTTAAGTTGGCGAAAAGCCATGTTGTTAACAGTTTACTTGTTCAGTTTTTCTCTTTCTACAATTCCAGCCAGGAAAACCGGTAATCTAAAGAACCACATTGCACAAACCGAGGACCGCCAGTTCTACACATCCGCCCTGTGGGCCACCGCTCAGACCAAGAAGTCGCACCATGATCCCACAAAAACTGTAAGTGAAGCTCTTACCATTCTAACACAACGAAACCATCAACACCATTACAATGGCTGTTAAATTTATAACACTAAATGCCAAAGGCCTAAACCACCCAGCCAAAAGACGATCCCTCTGGAAGGAAGCGATCAAACTAAATGGCGACATTATATGCGTCCAAGAGACACATTTCCAGTCCACAGCCCCACCGAAATGCTCTCATCCAAAGTTTCCTCATGTTTTCTTTGCCAACTCGGAAAATAAATCTAAGGGCGTATTAATTGCAATCAGGGACACTGTGGCATTTAAGCTACATAGCATAGTAACTGACCCGCAGGGTCGATACATTATTCTTGTGTGTGACCTGAACTCCACGACCTACACAATTACAAACCTGTATGCACCCAACTCGGGCCAATCCAAGTTCCTCCACAAGACTTTTAAAACCATCGAGGCACAAAAAAGAGGAGAAGTAGTTGTTTGCGGGGACTACAACATGACCCCAGATTCGGTTATGGACACAACGTCACAACCTAAGAGACGCCCACCTGATCTACAGCCGCTGTTGCGGAAACACTTTCTGTACGACGCATGGAGATGCCTTAATGCGAACAACAGAGACTATTCTTTCTTTTCCCACAGGCATAACACCTACAGCAGAATAGACTTATTTCTGGTAGATAAACGATTATTGTTTCAGTGTAAAGACGCCAAGATTCATGACATCACCTGGTCGGACCATGCACCGGTGGAGCTTCAAGTGGGGACTCCATCTAACAGAAATTCCTTTGTATGGAAAGCAAATCCCCAGCTCTTCCGGCATGGTCCGACCAGGAAATATATTGAGGATAAATTGAAGGAATTTTTTGCAACTAATAGAAACTCTGTAGCAGACGCCTTTGTACTATGGAATGCCCACAAGGCATTCACCAGAGGCATAATGATGCAGCAAGGGGCAAGACTTAAGAGGACGAGGCAACTGCAAACCACAAAATTGCTGAACCAGATACATGAGCTAGAAACGCAAAACAAGTCCAACACCACACAATTACTTACAGATCAAATAACACAGCTACGCCTGGAACTAAGAGTAATTCTGCTGGGGGATTATGAAAAATCCTCCAGGAAAATGAAATTAGCTTACTATACCAGTGGCAACAGAGCTGGTAAACTACTCGCTTCTAAACTAAGAGGTCACAGATACAAAACTCACATCTCACATGTATTCCACCCTAAAACAAAGAACAAATTACAACACCCACAGGATATAGCAGACGCATTCAGCAGCTACTATAGCACGCTATACAATCTCAAAGATGATAACGACACACACCAACCACAACCTGAAGAAATTAACCAATTTCTTAGTAAGGTACACCTTCCTAGCCTCACACCAGAACACATTGAATCTCTCAATGCCCCCATAACTGACACAGAAATTCTCCAAGCAATTAAACTATTACCACTAAACAAAGCTCCAGGACCAGATGGTTTCTCAGGAGAGTATTACAAGACCTATCAACACATACTAGCTCCACAACTGGTGGACGTATATGGTTCTGCAGTTGCCTCCTCCTCGTTCCCACAGGAAATGTTGTCAGCCACCATAGTCGCGCTACCTAAGCCAGGTAAAAATCCAGATTCCCCGCAGAACTTTAGACCTATCTCATTGTTAAATAACGATGTTAAACTGTACGCAAAACTGCTAGCTTCAAGGTTGATAGATATATTACCGGAAATTATAGATAGGGATCAATCAGGATTCACAAAAGGCAGGCAAACTTCGGACGCAACAAGACGCTTGGTGAACATAATACATTTAGCTAACAAGTCTCAAACGCCTTCTCTGCTCCTAGCTTTGGATGCAGAGAAGGCGTTTGACAGGATCCACTGGCTTTTTTTGGAAAAGGTATTAGAAAAGTTTGGCTTCACTGGTGCAATTTACTCAGCTATAATGGCCTTATACTCAAACCCATCAGCGCAGGTCCTAGTAGCGGGAACAATGTCCAAGTCATTTAAAATCACCAACGGGACTAGGCAAGGGTGCCCAATGTCCCCTCTAATATTTAACTTACTTATGGAACCATTGGCTGCGTATCTGAGATCACACACTCATATATCAGGTCTACAGATAGGGGGGAAAAAACACGTTATAAGCCTCTTTGCAGATGACATTATATTGATACTGACCAGACCCAGCACCTCATTGGCAGAGGTACATCAAGCACTACACGCATTTAACAGAATATCATACTACAAAGTCAATGAATCCAAATCATTCATACTAAACCTTGGGATCCCAAAACATACCAAAAACAGATTAGAAACACTTTTTCCCTATAAATGGAAGAACGATGGGGTTAAATATTTGGGGATCATACTCACTTCCAAAGTTAGCGAACTTATCTCAGCCAACTACAACCCCTGGATCAGATCACTCCAAAACAAACTACAGGCCCTGGCAAAATTCGAATTATCATGGTTAGGTAGGATTGCAGCTTTTAAAATGCAAATCTTACCCCAACTGCTCTATCTATTTAGGACCCTCCCCATTCCAATTCCCAACTCATACTTCCAAACATTACAGCCCATACTCAACAGGTATATTTGGCAGGGCAAGAAGGCCAGATGTGCATTTAGCAAACTGACGAAACATAGATCAGCTGGAGGGGTGGGGCATGTACATATCCAGGACTATTACTACGCAACAGTTCTAGCACAGATCAAAAGTTGGATGGACCCAGTGACAGAACAAACTGCACTATGGCACACAATAGAACAACATCAAGTGGAGACAGGAACATTAAGGGACTATGTCCTAACAGCACATCTTAACCCCTCACTAGACAATAAACAATCCCCCACGATACTGGCAGCCATGAGAGCATGGACCTACCTGAGGAATAGATACCCAGAGAAAGAGAACTACCAACCTCTAAAAACTCCTATCTCATCACTCACACATCTAATCCCAAACATCAATCTAAACATATGGAAAGGAAAGGACATCCGTTTTGTAGAGGATATAACAACAGGAAACACAACCAAAACCTTCAGTGCCTTGCAGAAAGAGTACTCCTTACCAGACTCTGAGAAATACAGATACTTACAAATTTCCCAGCTCATTAAAAAGAACAGGATCACAGGAACCATGATACCCCCTAAGACACACCAATATTTCATGCAAACAAACACTAGGCAGAAAGGAATATCCACGATATACATGGGACTCCAAGACAAATATGAGTGTGAAAGAAATCAAAATATGACAGCCTGGGAAGCAGACATAGGGGTAACCATCTCAGAGACAGAGTGGGCAATGGCGTTTAGACATACATTTAACTCCACCAAGAGCACAAATCTAAGGGAGATGCAACATAAAATATCCCTTCGGTGGTATCTGACCCCCAGCCGATTAGCCAAAATTTACCAAAACACAACACCTGAGTGTTGGAGGGGGTGTGGTGGGTATGGCACTTTATGCCATGTACTTTGGAGCTGCCCTAAAATTAAACCCACATGGTCACAGGTGGAGGGAATCATCACAGAAGTCACTGGTATGAGGCTTAGCCTGACACCGGCGATAGCTATACTTTCCATCGGACTAGTCAATATCCCGAAAAATCACAGAACTATAGTATCACACATTTTATTGGCCACCCGCCTGGCAACTTTAAGATACTGGAAGAAAATAGAAATACCAACCGCTATTGAGATAATAAACACGATTCATGTCCATGGCACATATGAGGTACTTCATTCATCGTCCCTAGGGCAATACGATGAAATGTTAGAACTATGGTCACCCTGGAACGCATGGTATTCTGAAAAAATAAAACTTTCATAACAATCTAATATAGAAGAGATAAGCAACTGGTTTTCCTGACTCCACCATCAAGGTGGAATTCAGTTTAAGTTTACTTTTACTTTTTCTTTCTACCCTTATTCTATTCTAAGCGGTTAAAATTATATATTGTTCAAGCGTATTGTTTGATGAAGCAACGAGCAACCAACAGGAGCCCGGGGGGGGGGGGGCCCTCAGTGGTCGGCCGCGGCCATATTGAGAGACCGCTTGGGCCGGGGCTGGGGGGCTCCCTACTCTGAGGCAGGATATCATACAATAAATGATAACTAGCGTATGTATGGAGGTAGCAATTACGACTAGCACATATTGAATATGCAGGATAAAATGACCTAGCATGCTTAAGATTAGTATCTAAGAGGAACACACCTTGTACATGTACTTGTATTAATGCTTGAACTGCCACTGTTCTACTTTCTTTTTTTTCTCATTGTGTTTTGTGTTTTGTGTTATTAAAATAAAAAACATTTAAAAGTAAAAGATTGGGCTTAAGTATTAGGAAGGAGCTGCGCACTGAATTTCTTTTACCTTCATGTATGGATGCATGAAGGTAAAAAAACCTTCAGCCTTTACAACCACTTTAAGTGTTATTCCTTTAACTTCGACTAAATGAGCATTTAGCCCTTCCAGTCCTAGGGACTAGGGATGAGCCCAATGTTCAAGTCGAACGTAAGTTCGACTCGAACATCGGGTGTTCACCTGTTCGCTGAATAGCGAACAATTTGGGGTGTTCGCTGTAAATTCAAAACCATTTAAAAGTCTATGGGAGAAATCAAAAGTTCCAATTTAAAGGCTTATATGCATGGTATTGTCATAAAAAGTGTTTGGGGGCCTGGGCCCTGCCCCAGGGGACATGTATCAAAGCAAAAAAAGAAAGTTTTAAAAACTGAAGTTTTTTCGGGAGCAGTGATTTTAATAATGCTTAAAGTGAAACAATAAAAGTGAAATATTCCTTTAAATTTCATACCTGGGGAGTGTCTATAGTATGCCTGTAAAGTGGTGCATGTTTCCCGTCTTTTGGAAAAAAAGTCGTGGCTATAATGAATTGTCGGTCCCGGCAATACACATAAAAGTCATTGAAAAAAACGGCATGGGATTCCCCCACAGTCCATTACCAGGCCCTTTGGGTCTCACTGTGTGGCCCCACCCTCAGTTATAAAAGAACTGTCACCTGAGAGGACGGTCATTACGATGGGTTGGAGGCAGCGTGAAGGTTTTTTTTTTTTTTCGGTCCGTTGGCAGAGCAAGAGAAGAAGAAGACTTTGTGGGACATTTATATATTTAAATTTTTTAATAAAGGACTTGTCCCCAAGCCGTGTCATGTGATTTTCTTTTGTGAAATGGTAGGGGTAAATTTGTACCCCGTTACCATTTCACACATGGGGGAGGCTGGGATCTGGGGTCCCCTTGTTAAAGGGGTCTTCCAGATTCTGATAAGCCCCCCGCCTGCAGACCCCCACAACCACCGGGCAAGGGTTGTGGGGATGAGGCCCTTGTCCCCATCAACATGGGGACAAGGTGCTTTGGGGGGCTACAGCAAAGCACCCTCCCCATGTTGAGGGCATGTGGCCTGGTATGGTTCAGGAGAGGGGGCACTCTCTTGTCCCCCCTATTTTCCTGCAGCCTGATAGGTTGCATGCTCGGATAAGGGTCTGGTATGGATTTTTGGGGGGAACTCCACGCCATTTTTTTTTTGAGGAGTACCCCACACCATTTTTTTTCATTTTGGTCCGGGGTTCCCCTTAATATTCATACCAGACCCAAAGGGCCTGGTAATGGACTGTGGGGGAATCCCATGCTGTTTTTTTCAATGACTTTTATGTGTATTGCCGGGACCGACAATTCATTATAGTCGCGAGTACTTTTAAATTACTTTTTTCCTTTAGAAATTTCATTTTGTGCAGGGAATATTCTAAACACAGGAAACATGCCCCACTTTACAGCCATACTATAGACACCCCCAGGTACAAAATTTAAAGGAATATTTCACTTTTATTGTTTCACTTTAAGCATTATTAAAATCACTGCTCCCGAAAAAACGTTTGTTTTTAAAACTTTTTCTTTGCATTGATATATGTCCCCTGGGGCAGGACCCAGGTCCCCAAACACTTTTTATGACAATAGCTTGCATATAAGCCTTTAAAATTAGCACTTTTGATAATTCATGTTCGTGTCCCATAGACTTTAACAGTGTTCACATGTTCGAACAAATTTTTTGCCTGTTCGCATGTTCTGCTGCGAACCGAACCGGGGGGTGTTCGGCTCATCCCTACTAGGGACCCACGCTATTTCTACTGACCATATACAAAATGTCACTATTCACTAATGCATTTAGCTAGACATCTATTGCCTTTGTTCTCAGCAAGTACTATACCTCTCTCTCAAACAGTTGCTTCTCTGTTCCCCAATTCACTGGTTATCCATCAGCAGCCAGCATTAGACACAGAAAAGCACATAGAATGATTGCTGAAAGTGGAGAAAGTGCAGAACTCGGGCGAGCTATCCGCTCTCAGTCACAGATATTATCATGATTGTTACAGTGTATATCTCTGGCTTCAAGCCTAATATGTTTGTATTAATCCAAATTTCCAAAACAATTCTTCACTTGAATTATATATCTGAAGTGTGTTTCTAATTTACTTTTTCTGGTTATATGGATAATTTGGAGAAAAGTGACTTTCTAACCGATCTTTAGATCTGCTCTGAATTATGCCAGTAAATCCTGTTTATTGATTAGTCATACTCATTTCAAAAAGGCTGGCTTCTCTTATTCTCACTTCAATGGACAGCAGGTTATACTATAGGTCCCTAATTTATTTGTCATATGGCAATGTCGCCTGTTAGGTTCTCTCTAGAGTGGCAGGAGACCTTTCAATGTCTAGCCCCCAAATAGGAATCATAATGACACATTTGTCTCATCATATTTAAACGTCTACTAACATAAAGAGGTGGATTTAATAAAAGAATTGAGAACCATCACTCAAAAAAAAAAAAACTGTTGCTGAGACTCTGATCTAGCAGGACTCCAGATCCTTTTCCATCCTAGATTTTCCCAAAGGTTCTCCCCTCAGTGAGAAACTTGCATTCATATTTTTAGCTCACAAGTGTTTTTATTTACATTCTTCATTATTAGGCTGGATTCACACTAGACCACAGCAGGGGGCCGGTGCGTCTCCATTCAATGGGTCAGGTCTAATTTTAACCCACATTTTTGGCTGAATTTGGACCTGAAATGGACCAAAAGTCACACAGGACACCTGTGCAATTCGCACTGGAGCCGCCCTGGAGATGTGTGTACCAGCTCAAGAGGGTCACAATCTCCTGCTATGCAAATTGGATGCTGAAAAACCCACATTACAATTTGCAATAGTGTGAGCCCAGCCTAAAACATCATCTGCCATATAGCTGCCCACCCTTCTATTTTAAGTACGGTAGGTTTACTTGTAAAGTTTCTATACCCTGTTGTGAACTTATTGCCCTGCTTAGCCTTGCTTGGAATACATTGCTGAAAACTTACAAATGGGATTCATTTGTAAATCTCATATCCATCTTGTCTCCAAGAAGGATGGCTCTCTGAGACCATATATATTAATTATCATGGCTTTAATGCTGTTATCATTAAAAATTGTCATCCATTGCCCTTTGGGGTGCATATAACCTCATCCTGTTGTATACATTCTTTGTGGTTTATATTAATAACATCTTAATTTTCTCAGAATTTCTGAAATCCCACAGAACCCATGTCCACCTTGTACTTCAGTGTCTCAGAGATAATAACCTCTATGCCAAGCTGTAAGTGTCTTTTCTAGTTTCTAGAGGTCTGGATTATTACAGACAATTTATGCAGAATTATTTGTCCATTGCTGCACCTATCATCACTCAGAAAAAAGTTGCTAACACCAAGTTTGGCCACAAAAATCTACAGTATTTGCAGTGTGCAATTATTAGATCCCAGACAAGTCAGGTGAAATGTTTTATTTTATCAGTTCATTTTTACGACCACTTAGAATAACTGGTTCCTCCAGCAGTCGGGCTGATGTACTCTCCAGATCTTTCGATACACAGGATGTGGAGTCCTCCTCCAAACAAGTTCTGTACTCGGGAGCTAAAAAATATGCACACATCATACATACTAGGGGGAGTACAACTGAGGGAATCAATGGTGGAGAAGGATATGTTCAGGTAGTTCATGAGCTTAAAGTAGTTGAAAACCCTCTCATATACCCAGTGAAGTGAAAAGAATCAGATGATACAAAGAGGTGAAACAAATCTACTAAAATTTACTTTACTCAAAAATACAGAATTGTAATACTTACAACTATTATACACTGTGTGAGAGCTGATTGGAGGAAATGGACACACCCCCCTCCACACACTGCACAGGAAAGAAGGAACATACAGAGCGGTGTTCTGAATAGGCAAGCTTTGTGCTGAGCATGCATTAAGGCAAAAAATACTTCTGCCTTTAGAACCACTTTAAATCCAAAGCAAAACAAAAAGGGTACCAGCCCTCTAAATACCAGTTTCTTTTCTTTTTATGCCTACCTGCATCCTCCACCTATTGCAATATTCAAGAGATTAACTGGGAGAACAAAATGTTTGTTACAGAACGTGATCTTCATTTTGACCTTAGTAGGCTTGCCTTCAGCTGCATGAATTGAACATACACAGTGCTTCTTATGGTAACTCAATAAAGTCCTAAACACAAAAGATATGTTCATAAAGCAAACAAAATTCCAAATACAGAGAAATATCAGCAGAACCATCACTTCTCAACAATTCAGAGAATGAACCACTTACTGTCCATGCTAAACCCAGGGAAGACTAGACAGACCTGAGACATTCCCATTTCTTGTTCACCTTTCCCGTTTCCCTTTGCACCGGATCTCAAAGGGTCTACTTCCAAGAAATAAGGGAATATATACCTGCCATCTAGAATATATCAAGTGTTACACTCAAAAAATTCTACATGTAAAAGCTTATTTTATAAAATGCATTGAAAAATAAACTTGCAATTTCAGCATTCCTGGAGTTGGACTAATATATATATATATATATATATATATATATATATATATATATATATATATATATATATATTTATTTATTTACAGTATATATATATGATACAACTAGCAAAAAATTGTACGCTTTGCTAAACACAGACATTTATTGTGAATGCAGTATTGAGTCCTTAGCATTGGCTTTGCTCTTTGCCTTTAGTATCTGCAGCTAGAGCTACACTATGAATCATTCATGGTTTCCCAGCTGAGAAGGGCTTCAAAGGGGGTGATTCTGATTGGATGTCCTGTGTGTATTACTACGCTACAGATTCCCTACACCCTGAGCACTAGAGGGTTTCGGATGTACTTTCATCTGTTCCTCCAAAGTGTTCAGGGTCACAGTTCACTAGGAGATAACGATGTAGATGTACATTCAGAATTAGCTGCAGAGATACCTGTGTAGTGTGGTGTAGAAAACTGAGCCAGCTCTTTCCCTTGTGGATGCTAAGAATCAATTACTGTATTCTGAATACAAGGTTGGCTGCAGGGGATAAACAGATGTCAGAAGATGTTTCCCTAATAAGACCCCAGCAATAGAGGAGCACTGTCACTTTCATTTTACATTAAGAAGATAATTTCCCTTTATAGGTCCAATTTCATTACACATTCATGGATATTCTGTGCAGTTCTTTAGAAGCAAGTCCATTTATAGCTTAAAGAACGGAGGAAATCTTGGTGAAAATGCAAGACTGGCAGGTTTTACTTTCTAGTTATGTTACATTATGAGGAAAATGATTACAGACTGTTTAACACGAAAATATACAGCTGAATGTACATCTACACACACTGCGGTATAGAAAATAATGAAATTTATTTCTTTTGTTTGATGGTTGAAGGAAATTTTCTTATGTTTTTCATAGCACAAACACTGACTACAAAAGGGCGAAAATAAATATTTTATTGTTTAAAACATGCATATACCTAATAACTTTACAGTATCTTTTCTAGAGCCTTAGACATTATAGAGCCAGCAAGGAAGGTGGATCAGAATTATACACTCTTCATATCATGTGAATTTTTGATAAAAAAAATGGCATATGTTATTTGGGTGCTATTTGAGATAGTATTTTTAATTTAGCTTGAAAGATGAAACTATTTAAATGTTAAACTTGGGGACTAAGTAAATACTTGGTACAGAGGTTGATTCTTTGGTGAAACTTCCAACTCAGCATATTATGGAACATAGGGGGAAGGGGCAACAGGAACAGATGACACATACCACCATTGCGGCTTCTTCTGACTTTAAAGTAATACTAAAGCTTTTCTTTTTTTTTTCTAAAATAACAAACATGTCATACTTACATGCTCTGTGCAATGGTTTTTGACACAGCAGCCCCAATGCTTTTCTTTTTGGGTCCCTTGCTGGCACTCCTGGTTCCTCCCCCTCGAGCAGTGCTCCCAGAGAAAGCTGCTTGCCCTGGGGGCCCCACTGCTCATTGCGCCCCCCGCTATCTCCTCATTGGTTCGCTGGCTGTGATTGATAGCAGTGGGAGCCAATCGGCTCCTGCTGCTGTCTCAGCCAATGAGGAGGGAGAGTCTTCATCCAACCAAGGCTATCGTGAACATCGCTGGATCAGAGGGGTTTCAGGTAAGGATTGGGGGGCCGCTGGACACAGAAGTTTTTTTTTACCTTCATGCATAGAATGCATGAAGGTAAAAAAAATCTTTAGCCTTTAAAACAACTTTAATTATGTAAATCAGTTTTAGGTCAACTTTATGTAGATACATAAGAAAAGCCTGTCATTGATAAAATGTCAATTTTGGTTCATAGACTAGTTTTATCTTTCAGTAAGATTAAATATAAATAACTACTTAGGAGCTAAGCGGGTGTATTTCTGCTTCCAAACATGCTAAATGGAAGTTACTAAGTTACTAAGTAAGGCTCGGTTCACACTAATGCACTGCGTACTGATGTGATCTGTTGTTTGACAGGTTCAAATTGAATGCAATTTCTGAGGGGACTGGACATAGCTGGGGACTAAATTTTCACCGCACCCGCACTAAACCCGCACAGGATCCTTTCTTATTAACTAGGTCAAAATTGCACTGCATCAATGTGAACACGATTCATAGAAAACAATGTATTTTCAGATGGCAGATCTATGCCTTTTGGATCACATCAGATTTGCATCACTGTGAACCAGGCCTAAAGAATGCTATACGTGCCAACATGCCAAACGATAGAAACAGTCAAAAAAACGTATCCCAGACAGAGACAGATTAAGCCAAAATAGGGTCCTGACAGGGTAGAAGCTCTGCAACTCCATCCCTTCAATGGACATTTAAAGGATTGCATTACGCATAGAAAAACCACCACATTTGCATTGTCACAGCCCTATCAGACACCAAGTTCCTGCAGGCGCACATTCTCTATGAAGTAATAGGCAGATGTACAGTTTTTATCAGTTGTTCTATCGATCTACGTTACATTTGATTGATGACAAGCTTCTCATGTGTCTACATAAAGTTGACCTTAAAGTGATTCCAAAGGTAGTAATAAATAAAATAAAATAAATAAATAAAAAAAAAGCATGTTATACGTACCTGCTCTGTGCAATGGTTTTGCACAAAACAGCCTGATCCTCTTAAAATTGGGTGCCCCACCGGCAGTCTTGGCTCCTCCCCCCTCACAAGTGTCCCCAATAGCAAGCCTTTCGCTACGGGAGGACTCGAGCAGGCTTGCTCCTGAGCCACGCTTCTATGAATGGAAATTGCCTATCCACATACAGAGTGCAGGTTGGTCCTGTCCCTGCTCTCTCCTCATTTTCTTACTGGCTGTGATTGACAGCAGCAGGAGCTAATGGCACCTGCTTCTATGTGAGCCAATGAGGAAAGAGAGACCTGGGAGAGCCTCTGCTCTCGTGCACATCACTGGATAAAGATGGGGCTCAGGTAAGTATAAGGGAAGCTGCAGGGCAGTTGCAAGCAGAAGGTTTTTTACCGTATTGCATAGAATGCATTAATGTGAAAAACCTTCTGCCTGTAGAACCACATTAAAGAATATGTTACCCCAACATTTCATATTCCTGATATGTGGCTGCTGTACCATGTAATTGTATAAAAAAAATCCTGTTTTCTTTGTATTGCTTCCTTTGTGCGAAATACCTGGTGTTCTTGCAAGTCCCTCAGCATCGCCATATAAAACTGACCACACTAGGCATGAAAGCACAGCATGGTCAGTTTTCTGTCTGTGCTGGGAAGTCAGCCAACTCTCCTCCAATGACTAGACTTTTGCTGCCCCCCCGTGCCTTCCCCCCACACACACACAACAACCACTCACCAGAAATACCAGTGTGTTGCTGTTTCTCCTCCCCTAGCTCCCTGAGATCTTTAGCAGCATAGAACAGAGGGTACATGAAAGAAAATGTATTTATATATATATATTATTTTATTTTTTTATGTATTCACTTCTACTTTAAACTGAATTGGTTATTTTACAAGGTGAGGGTTCACATATACTTTAAACTACTTTGCATAATTAAGATTAGAAGAAGCAGCAACATTGTAATATGTTCTTGTTGCCCCTTCCCCCTTTGCCTTATAATATGCTGAGTTGGCCATTTCACCAAAGAATCTAACTCTGTATCAAGTTTTTTTTTAGTCACCAATTTAATATTTAAATAGTTACATTTTTCAAGCTAAATAAGAGACAGTATACCAAATACAACCCAAAAAACATACACTTTTTTATTTATAAATGTTTTACATTATATGAAGAGTGTATATTTCTGATACTGCTTTTTTTCTGCTCTATAATTTTGAATTTTTGATTCCTATGTTCTTGCTTATAGGTTGATGCCTTTAGAGGTTTGGAAGAGACAAGCAAGATATACAGTGTAATTCGATGTTTATATGGTCTAATTGGGTTAGTCAATCAGGTTTTTGGATCTGGAAAAAAATAAAAGAATTTGGCACTAGGGAAAGTAGCCCAAGACTCACAGATGGCACTTTTGTCTTAAAGTATATTTTCGCAAACATTGAAAATGTCACTCATTCTCCTTCTACTCCCACCCCACCTCACCCATTCACCCCCAGTCACTTCTACACTTCTAAGACTTCTAAGATTTGCATTTTTTTTTGGAGGGGAGAGTACCTTTTTTGACATTAACTTAGTTGAGCATGAGCTCTGCTTTACACTCTTCCCCCGCCCCTTTCTTTCCTTGTGCCAGCTGTATCCTCCTGGCACATGTTACATGTCCCAGGAGGCTGCAGGACCAGTACCACAATGCGGTCATGCCTTGTGCATTGGAGATCTAGCTGTGATTTCTTGATATCTCACAGCCAGCAAATCCAAGATGATGGTACCAGAGAGTGGAAGTCCATTGACTGCAGGGTAGACAGCTCAGAACTCCATAGGCTGGTAATTGTCTGTTTCTTTAAGAAGCTATAGTATTCGTAGCTGCCGATTTTTAATTTTTTTAAACAAGAGTGATTTTCCTCTTTAAGGCCCTCACAAAGCTAACACAGGATAAGGATATTTATTGAGTCCACCAAGATTTGAAAATTACAGTCACATGGTAAGATACAAATACTAATGTCATTGTTTTGTGAACTTAGCCAATTGACTGAGTAGCTGTTAGCTTTGGGTAAGTTTGACCAAATATTTAGCTTGTGTAGCAGCGCCAGTGCTCTCTCTCCCCCTCCTCACTGGACTGTGTGAATAGCAGTGAGAGTCATTGGCTCCCGTTGCTGTCAATCAAATCTAGTGACGAGGGAGCGGGGAACGGGTCCGAGCTGTGCAATGTTAATAGACGTAAACAGTGTGGCTTGGGATCAAGCCTGCACGAGTATCCCCCCAGCAAGCAGATTGATAGGGTGGTACTCAAAGGCAGAAGGAGCAGGAAGCACCAGCGGTGGACCTGAAAAGAGGAGGTTCGGGCTGCTCTGTGAAAAACTATTACACAGAGACGGTTAGTATAACATATTTGTGAACCTTTAAAATCACTTTGACTATACAATTAAAAAAATAAACATAAACTTTTCTACTCCTAATTTACTTCTCTAAACCCTTACAAAAAGGACAAGACTTCAAGTAATGGTAAATGGGCAAAAGAGCAGGGAGTGCACAAAACAGAAGTACTGTATCTAATGACTAGTACCTTTAAGCCTCCACACATCATAGAAACCCTCAAAGTAGAGCTCTATCCAATTTTGTACTTCTTCTCATTTGTGAGTGAGGAATTTTAGAAGAATGTCTACTACTTCTTGCCCTTTCAACACAATAGAACATGAGAGGAAATCTCCCCAAAGTGATGGAAAAAATGTCACCTTTGACAGCTATCATTCAAACAGGTGTCCCCATTGGAAAAATTTCCTTTCACTACTGTTTTAGAAGAGTAGATAGATAGTAGATAAAATGTAGATATAATTTTCTGTCTCAGTGGCAGCCATTATAAGGGCAAAAAGTCAGACTTCATGTCCCATAGCCAAAACAGGAAGTAAAAGCAAATCTCATAAAATTAAGGGAATCTCTTGGGGACCCCCAGTTCATCAGAACTAGTGTCCCCAATAGAAAATTTCTCCTCTATAACTTTTCTGGAGACGACTCAAAGTTTGGGATTTTCTTTTACTTTAACTCTCAATAATAATGGTAGACAGGACAAATAAAAAGGGTGAATTCCCCTAACGAGGACACAGGCTGCAATACAAACTGCCAAGTGTTCTAATTCAAATCCACTCTATCCATAACTAAAAAAAAAAGTTTTGCCCTTAGTTAAAGCGGAAGTAAACCCATCCATAAAACAGTTTAAATTTCTCGCGCATGCCGGAAATGTAACACTCCCATTGGTTGCTGTCTCAACCAAACTGCCAAACCATCCAATGGCTGGTGTCATAACTGATCACATGTGCAGCATCGTGGCAGTTGTAGATTAAACAGAGGCAAAGATGACAGCTTCCTTGGCGGAAAACGATAGAGGGGTTTACGTAAAACTTTAACCTTTAAGCTTTGGCAATAAAACCTGGAAGCTGCTTCGTTTATATGCAGGGCTGCACCAGATTTTTCACGTTCCAGTTTTAGTAAATAACCCCCAGTGATGGAAACAGATACAAATACTGACCCTCCACAATTTACCTAAAATAAAATAAAAATGACTTTAATTATTAAAAATGGTGCATCATATTATTACGGTACGTAATATCAAATATTAACAAGTTAATTACATGGTATCCAAGCATATTTATTTTTTTATCTGTTTGTTGCTATGAAATAATTCAGTTGTTTAGACACTGTTTTCTTAGGGTTAACAAGAAAATTTCATGAAAAGGTATTGTGAAGTAGGTTCTAATAAGATATTTTTTTAAATTTCTAGGCCCAGACCAAATACTGGAAGTTATAGCTTATCGGTAGAAAATCTTTTAACACTACAATGGAAAGGATGTTAAATAAGAACACCAGCAGTGGCTTATAGCTTCTGGGTATCTCTTTGTTCCCTTGATCTTAAGTCCACTTACATTGTGTGTTCTTATTCAGAGGTCGCCAAACTTTGATCAATAATGGGTGATAAGGGACTTCTTTCTTACCTCCAGGACAAGTTGCTTGTCTTGCTTGTCTTACCTTTTCCTCAAGTAAATATGTGCAAAAATTAAAGTGTATAATAAATACATAATGAAGTCATGAATAAATAAATACTTTATGAAATGGTAGAATCTAAAAATAGCAGAATTTGTATTTTTATAGGCTTCTAATAATGTGTTTCACTACACTTAAGAATGAGTAGTCATTTTCTGGGATTATCAGAATTTGTATCCATTGGGTCATGGTACATAAAAATGTCAATGTCAAACAGTTATGATTAAAATGAGTACTAACTATACTATATAAAAAAGGTAGGTGTTTTTACTGAATAAAAAATACAAAAAAGGTAGGAAAGGTTAAAAAAAAAAGGTAGGAAAGGTAAAAAAAAAAGTAGGAAAGGTAAAAAAAAAACGGTAGGAAAGGTAAAAAAAAGGTAGGTGTTTTTACTGAATAAGTACGTTGTTTATGGCAATCATTTACTGTATATTCTTTATTTTATTATCCAAACCAGAAAGTTCATAGCTGGTGGTATCTGGTCAGTTACTAATTTCAGACAAATGGTATAGATAAGCATATGGCAGTACCATAGCTAATTGTATACCATTTAAAGTCCATCCAGATCCCTCAAAGCCTGAAGTATAGTTATACACATAAACTAGAAGAAGGAAGAGAGAGTAGCGCCACTCTAAGCATAATATGTCAATGTAAAAGCTTTAATTTACTTCAAAAGTAGACTCACATTTGAGTAGTAGTAAACAGGCATTTTTCGCCGCTGCCCAGCTGGAACCGTGTGAACACCCAGGAAAGCTAAAGAACCCTAAAAACAAATGCCTGTTCACTACTACTCAAATGTGAGTCTACCTTTGAAGTAAATTAAAGCTTTTACATTGACATATTATGCTTAGAGCGGCGCTGCTCTCTCTTCCTTCTTCTCATTGCTATAGAGTCTCTTCTGCTCTCCTGAGTTGGCTGCCGCTACCAACACCGGCCAGAACCTTTAATACAGGTCTGGATCCAGAAGGAAATAGACTTAGCCTCCAAATACCAACTGGACTTTTATCATTGTTTTTTATATATATCTCACTAGCTGCCACTGCTAGCGCTCCATTCTACCCTCCTTAATACACATAAACTAAACTCCTTGTTTACAGATTACAACGGACAATCTCATTAACAAATGTAAACATATATATATATATATATATATATATATACACACACACACACTATATTACCATAAGTATTGGGACACCTGCCTTTACACGCACATGAACTTCAATGGACTCCCAGTCTTAGTTCATAGGGTTTAATATTAAGTTGGCCCATCCTTTGCAGCTATAACAGCTTCAACTCTTCTGGGAAGGCTGTCTAGGTTTATAAGTGTGTCTATAGGAATGTTTAACCATTCTTCCAGAAGCGCATTTGTGAGGTCAGGCACTGATGTGGACGAGAAGGCCTGACTCGAAGTCTCCGCTCTAATTCATCCCAAAGGTGTTCTATCGGGTTAAGGTCAGGACTCTGTGCAGGCCAGTCAAGTTCCTCCACCCCAAACTTGCTCATCCATGTCTTTATGGACCTTGTTTTTGCAGTAATTCTTTTTTTCAGATCCTCAGAGAGCTCTTTGCCATGCAGCATCATGTTGAACTTCCAGTGACCAGTATGAGAGAGTGAGAGCGATAACACCAATTTTAACACACCTGCTCCCCATTCACACCTGAGACCTTGTAACACTAATAAGTCACATGACACTCGGGAGGGAAAATGGCTAATTGGGCCCAATTTGGACATTTTCACTTAGGAGTGTACTCACTTTTGTTGCCAGCGGTTTAGACATTAATGGCTGTGTGTTGAGTTATTTTGAGGGGACAGCACATTTACACTGTTAATCAAGCTGTACACTCACTACTTTATATTGCAGCAAAGTGTAATTTCTTCAGTGTCGTCACATGAAAAGATATAATAAAATATTTAAAAATGTGAGGGGTGTACTCACTTTTGTACACCCATTCAGCTTTCAGGGGGGAATACCGCTGACAACTGATGACTCATCCGTTGTTTAGGATGTGGCGGCTGGCTTCCCGGCCCCGCTCCTTAAAGAGGAGTTCCACCCAAATATGGAACTTAAGTGTTGGTGACCCCCTGACATGCCACATTTGGCGTGTCATTTTTTTGGGGGGGCGGGTACCCTGTTTTTAGAGGCACCGAGCTACCACTGTCTCCCCTGGTGCCGCAGAGCCAGAAGGAATATTAACTCTCCCCCCTCCCTCCCTGCAAACTTCTGGGACACGTCACAGGTCCCAGAAGATTGCCTGGCCATTTTCAGCGCACATCGTGGCTCGCGCATGTGCAGTGCGTGCCTGGCTGTGAAGCCACAGATAGGCACCCACAGTTAGAATGCTGGCGCCACTGAGAGGAGAAGGAGAGGAGCGGGGCTTCGTGCGCCTGCATCACTGGACCATGGGACAGGTAAGTGTCTGATTATTAAAAGTCAGCAGCTACACTTTTTGTAGCGGCTGACTTTTAAATGGGTGGAACTCCGTTTTAACAACCTATTGACTGTGCACTTGGAGGGTGAATAGAAAATTTGGGTGTTCGGCGAACACCCCGATGGGCGATGTTCTGGCTGAACTTATACTCGGCCCGAACTGTTCGCCCATCCCTACCTGAGAGACAATAGGAACAATTATTGTTCAGTGGATGGACAACAGCTTGGTTAGAGGTAGAAGTAGAGAAGAGGCAGGTTTTATCTTAAAATAAACATTAAGGGTACTATTTGATAGTCAATAGCCACAAATATTGTACAGTGATTAGACAGTATGTAAGCAGCTTGGTTTCAAAGTAAGAGGAATACTCAAGGCAAGTTTATCTTGACATAAACGTTAGAGTATATTATTTGGGAGACAACAGTAGCCACAAAAATGTTTGCATGTTGGAGCACTGGAATAGGCCAAAAACCTGGACTCCAGCAGCAGAAATATTAGACAACATGTTTATGGTGGCTACGCACTGAAATGAGCTACAATTTGGAGTCACGGAGCAGGATTTACTTTGCAGCAAACTTAAGAAATTCAGCAGCTGAGGTTCAGCTGCAGAAACATTGTATGACACCTTTACAGTGCTGGAGTCCAGAATAGGCTGAAAACTTTGAGACAGTGCTAGAAGTAGCCCGCGGTGAATAACCGAAATTTGGCAGCTGAGGTACAGCTGCAGAACATTGTGTGTCTCCTTTACAATACTGAAGTCCCAGAACAGGCTGCAAACTTGGAAGCACCCCACAACAAACATTAGAAATTTGGCAGATCAATTCCAGCTACAGAAACATTGTGTGGCGCTATTATAGTGCCTGAGTATTATAATAGGCTACAAACTCAGAGACACAAAGAAGGATTTACCCTGAAGCAAACATTAGAAGTCAGGCAGGTCCAGCTGCAGGAAGATCATGTGTGGCAGTCTATCAGCCATTTTTCTTGGGGAACAGGGATCCAATAGGGTAGCCATACAGTAATGGCCCCTCTCTTTGATAGAATCCTGGGGTCCCTGCACATGCAATTGTGCACAAAAGAGTAAATTTGGCACAAATGTCCAGCACTGTCCTCAATAATCTCACCCCACCCAGCTACAACTACCAGGGTTGGGGGAGGTGAAATATACCACTTTAAACCTGTGCTATTGCCTTCTTTTCACCTCCAGCACCCCAATCCAATTCCTTCTCCTTGTATTCCTCATCTGCCTTCTGCTACCTGAGGCATCTGAGGCAGCCGCAATCCCTCCTCTTCCTTCTGTTTCTGTGCCTGGTGTATCAGGTTATGGAGTGTCTGCTCCAGGAGGAACACAAGAGGGATCATATCACTAATCTCTGCTGCATGATGTTATGTGACCCAGTGTATGTTCTACATAAAAAATTTGTATCTGTATACCTTACTTCAGAGTGCCGCTCAATGCTCACATGACTGCCTACCACTCTCTTCTCCCAATCTGAGAAGTACAGTGGGAGGGGCTGAGAATTCCTCACTGACGTCAGTCGGGAGGAGGGGAGAAGAGGAGGAGAGCGATGGACAGTCACATGAACACTGAGCGGCACTCTGAAAAAAGGTGTACAGCGGGATATTTTTTATATAGAACATATGCTGGGGCTATAACATCATGCAACAGAGGGATGATGTACATAAAGATATTTTATCAGTTAGGAGGGGAGGGGAGGGCAGGCACTGACACTAGCTAACAGGCAGGGGAGGGAGAGGAGGACAGAGGAGAGACAGCAGATGATGGAGGCATGTAAACTGACCGCAGTATCAGGGGCTCAGCAGCCATGATAAACGTAGTCAGTTTAGAAAGGGATGGGGAAGCACCAGGCAGGATCAGCCAGGTATTTTAGATGATAGAAGGGGCCAATTTACACAACGCAAGCACTGTGCTGTAATGCATGCTTTCAAGAAAAATTATCTTTTTTTTTTTTTTTAGGGTTACAACCACTTTAAGGTCATCCCTTCAAAAGGTGCCAAGATGCTGTGTGCCTTGAATGATCAGCCATTCATGTGCTCAAAAGAACCCTCACTCTTCAGAGCTTTTTTTCTAACTCTAATCACACAGATTATCATTGATGGCACATTACTGCTAGTGGAGCCTCTAATGCATTGCCAACATCGAATTCAAGCCTATGGGGGTGTGCAAGCAGCTTGTGCTTGCATTGCATATCTGTCAGGTGACAGGGTATGACCTTTGAAAGTGGCCACAAACTCTACTGGGCTGATGAAGGACTTGCCTAATGAGGAACCACTGTAAAACCAGGTTGAGAATATGTGTCCGGCAAAGTATATGTGTTTTTTTTGTTTCTATGGAAGGGTGGCAAGCAGATTAGACACACTCTACCTTGCCTGGCTAAAGATGGTGTGGGAGGGAGGGGCCTGGACATGGCGCCAACAAGGAGCCTGTGCTAGGTGCTCTGGGAGATCCCATCCATGATGTGAAGCACAGGATACTCTCATTTGATCTCTGTTCCCATACCTGTTGACCTCGTACCAAAGAGAGACCAAGCCCGGATTTCTCAGACAAAGATGAACCCCAGTTGCAGGACTGAAGGAGACTGAGCCTGGAGCAGCCTGGAGCCTGTAAGGAACAGAGTGAGTGGGGAGCAGAGAGGTACACGCTCTCGCTGGAGATGCCGAGAGAATGGAGGATGCCGGCACTCAGCATTCTGTCCGAGGCGGTCTAACACCTTGATGCGATAACTCGGCTCAACTCCGATCGACTTCAAGTCAGCTAGGCTATGCCTGGTAACTTGGCTCGGGAGTGCAGGAGCTCGGCTTGACTAGGTGGCTCGGCGGATTCGGACGGAGTTGAAGGAGTAAACGAAAAGAAAAAAAGGGACAGCACACCGAGAGACAAGCCAAGAAGGGGAGTTTATTGTTTTGGGATACATCAAAAGCCTAAAGAAAGGGACACCGGACAACATAAAACCCTTTTAAACATACATAACAATACAAGTAAATAGAAGTGAACTCTATAGAAAACTGTTACTAATCATCCTTTGAGCCACACACTGAGGTAACAATGTTAAGGCCACAATTCCCCAAATTTGTGGGGGATAAGAGGAGAATCCTAGTGATTTAAAGAATCCTCCTGTTCCTCAGAGTGGTCCTACCATCTTTTCTTTTATTGTCTATAACACCGTTTACATATACCATCTGACACGTAACACAATCAAAATCAATAAATGTGTGTAATAAACTAAAGAAAGGTGGCCAGGAAGTGTATGTGGCTGGAAAAGAGTGAGAAGATAATGAAAAACTGGAAGCTGAAAGAGACTGATTGAAACCAGCTAGTTAACTTGCTAAATAAATCACCTAAAATACCTGAAGTAACCACAAGGGTGCGAACATCCATAGAGAGGAGAGGGGGAAGGGAAGTATATAAAGAATATAGATGAAAATATAGAAGAAAAATATACAGTGCCTTGAAAAAGTATTCACCCCCTTGGCTTTTTACCCATTTTGTTACATTACAGCCTTTAGTTCAATGTTTTTTTAATCTGAATTATATGTGATGGATCAGAACACAATAGTCTAAGTTGGTGAAGTAAAATTTGAAAACTATATACATAAAACTTTTTTTTAGAATTAAAAAAAATGATAAATGGCATGTGCGTATGTATTCACCCCTTTGTTATGAAGCCTATAAAAAGCTCTGGTGCAACCAATTACCTTCAGAAGTCACATAATTAGTAAAATGATGTCCACCTGTGTGCAATATAAGTGTCACATGATCTGTCATTACATAGGACAACAATAAGCCATCTGCTCCATAGAGTTGGGCTTTATGGCAGAGTGGCCAGAAGAAAGCCATTACTTTGAGCAAAAAACAAAATGGCACGTTTTGAGTTTGCGAAAAGGCATGTGGGAGACTCCCAAAATGTATGGAGGAAGGTGCTCTGGTCTGATGAGACTAAAATTTAACTTTTTGGCCATCAAAGAAAATAATATGTTTGTTGCAAACCCAACACATCACATCACCCAAAGAACACCATGTTTTTCAGCTGCCGGGACTGGGAAACTGGTGAGAGTTGAGGGAAAGATGGATGGTGCTAAATACAGGGATATTCTTGTGCAAAATCTGTACCACTCTGTGTGTGTTTTGAGGCTAGGATGGAGGTTCACCTTCCAGCAGAACAATGACCCCAAACACACTGCTAAAGCAACACTTGAGTGGTTTAAGGGGAAACATGTAAATGTGTTGGAATGGCTTAGTCAAAGCCCAGACCTCAATCCAATAGAAAATCTGTGGTCAGACTTAAAGATTGCTATTCACAAGCGCAAACCATCCAACTTGAAGGAGCTGGAACAGTTTTGCAAGGGGGAATGGGCAAAAATCCCAGTGGTAAGATGTGGCAAGCTCATAGAGACTTATCCAAAGCAACTTTGAGCTGTGATAGCCGCAAAAGGTGGCTCTACAAAGTATTGACTTTAGGGGGGTGAATAGTTATGTATATTGACTTTTTCTGTTATTTATCCTATTTGTTGTTTGCTTCACAATAAAACATCTTCAAAGTTGTGGGCATGTTCTGTAAATTAAATGATGCAAATCCTCAAACAATCTATGTTAATTCCAGGTTGTGAGGCAACAAAACACGAAAAAGGGGGTGAATACTTTTGCAAGGCACTGTATGTCTTGGAATTCTCGCCCGGTACTCAATATCCCCCATCTTTTTCCTTTGCCCACTGGCCCTCTCATTCTCCATATGTCCTCCAAAAGTATGGAACCCACGTGAGAAAGAAAAACTTGAGAGTGGGGCATAGAAATGCAAGATGGCGGCAATACATTTTCTAACGTATAATGTCCGAGGGATAAATACACCCAGGAAGAGGCACAAAATATTAAAAGAAGTAAAACAATATTCTGTAGGGGTAATATTTGTATAGGCGACACATATATCTCATGAAACTAATGTAAAGCTATACTGAAAAGACTATCTAACATGGTATTATGGGGACTCCACAATGGAACAAGAGATAAGATGGGTCTTTAACAGAGTAGCTAAGGAAACATATCAATGGTGAAGTACCTAGCAAGAATCAGAAAAAAGAAAAAATCTGTAAATTATATAGAGAAAAATAAAAATAAGACAGGGGAGATGATGTTTTCAACTCCAGAAATAGCCAGAGTATTTCAAAAGTACTACAGTACATTGTACTCGGTAAACGGAAGGAACAACAAGAAATAAACAGAAAAAAAAAGATAGAAAGGATAAAAGAATATTTAAAGGAAGCTAGGCTACCTAAAGTGGCAGAAGGAAAATAATTGGCCTTAGAGGAACATATAACAGAGGATGAGATTAATGTAGCATTGAAAAACTTGGCAACAGGAAAAAGTTCAAATGGGTTTCCGATTCATTATTTTAAAAAGTTCAAGGAACTTTTAACACCAAAACTACTGTATTTTCCAACACGAATGGGCTAGGAACAAACTTTGAGATGAGGAGGGAAGCACTACTGGCCTCTATTACAATTATACTCAAAGAGGGAAAAGATGCTACCCCCTGTTCTAGTTACAGGCCAATATCACTGTTGAATGCAGATACAAAGTTATTTGCAAAAGTTCTGGCCACCAGGACGAAAGATCTGATACCTGAATGGGTGCATGCAGACCAGGTCCAGTTCATCCCTGGAAGAGAAGGGAGAGATAATGGAGTGAGAACATTACTTCTCTTACACAGACTTAGCAAAGGAAAGTCCTCAGTTCTATTCCTGTCAATAGACGCTGAAAAATAATTTGACAGGGTAGACTAGGTATTTATGATGAACACCCTAGAAGCAATGGGAATAAGCCCAAATATGGTCCAATATTTTAAAACATTATATAACTATCCTGCGGCAACAGTAAAGATTAATGGAACTTTATCTGCATCTTTTGAAATGTTTACTGGAATGTGACCCCTCTCACCCCTGCTATTTGTTGTGTCATTGGAACCTCTATTGGCAACTATTAGAAATAGTACAGACATAGGAGGTATCAAGATTGGAGATGAGGAGCATAAAGTAGCGGCATATGCTGATGATTTTTTGTTCTATATCTCCAATCCTAGAATAACACTACCAAACCTAATGAAACTATTGAAATATTACAGAGAATTATCAAATTTAAAAATCAACCCCACAAAATCAGAAATTTTGAATATCAACCTAAGTAACTGAAAACCAGACACTGAAAAGGGAATTCCCATTTACACGGAAGGAAACTGAATTAAAATATTTAGGATAAATTTAACACAAGCCCTGGGGAAACGTTATCAAGCAAATTATATCCCACTTTAAAATAAAATAAAATCGGAAATTAAAAAAAAATAACAGCAAGACCTCTCTCTTGGATAGGACGAATAGACATTGTAAAGATGCCGAAAATGATGTATAAATTTATGTATACATTTCAAATGTTTCTGACCCCCCTACTGCAGATGTACTTCAAAACATTAAAGGCAATGTTATTAAGGTATATATGGCAGAATAAGAAACCGAGAATGCAGTTTTCTGTATTATGTAAATATAAATCCCAAGAATGACTAGCTTTACCAGATTACAAAAAATACTATAACGCAGTATTACTGACACGAATAATTGAGTGGACAAAAAAACAAGCAAAAAAAGATGGGTGAAAATACAAAACACAATTCGTAACGCACCATTAGGTAAAATTATATGGATACCTCCACAATATAGAAAGTTAGACACAAATACACATGTAATTACACTAAATGTATTAAAAATATGGGATTTAATTTACAAACAAGCAAAATGGAAATATAACTTGCCACTAATTCCGCTTAGAGAAACAAATAATTTTTTTCTGGGAAAAGAGATATTATAATGCGCAATTGAAGGATATAATGGAAAAAGGGAAAGAAAAATCTTCACCCTGGGGACCCACGTGAGTAATCACCAGACTGTGGTCCCCTCCCTGGCCTCCCTTATTGAACACTCTATGGAGGATCTCCTGGACTCCCCTCTGGGGCCTCCCCTGTCCGTACAACAGCTCCAACTCCATCCTCACAGCTCCTGACCTTTTCATTAAACTGTCAGATCTGCTGGACAGGGGACTAGCACAAACAGCAGCCAAAATCACTGGTGATATCCGGGAGGACTTCCAAAACCTGGGATCCAGGGTGGAAGCTATAGAAAGTAAACTGGACATAACTGTCTCCAAAACTTAACATACATCTGACCACATTCAGGTTCTCCAGGCTCAACTAGACACAGCCTTATCCAGGATTGACGACCTGGAAAATTGGTCCAGGAGAACGTCCTAATCAGAGGCCTCCCAGAATCAATCACTGACACCACATCTGTCGTGCAAGATTTCCTCAGACAATTGATTCCCAACATTCCCACACAAATTGGAGATAGACCGGGCCAACAGGACCCTGGGCCCTCTGAGAAAAGATGGCTCCCCAGGGACATAGTGGTTAAACCCCACTTCTTCTCCATTAAGAAAGAAGTGATGAAGCTGTGTCGCTTCCAATCTCCCCTAACTTGCTGAGGGCATGCCATACAATTGTTTGCTGACATCTCACCAACCACCATTCAAAAAAGGAGATCTTTGAAACCCCTTCTATCTGTGCTATCTAAATGTGACATCAAGTACAGATGGGCCTTCCCCTTTGCTTTAAAGTTCAACTTCAAAGGCAAGACGGATTCCTTCCACTGCTTCCAGGATGGTGAATGTCTCCTCATAGACCTACGTCTCATCTCGCAAGAAGCGGCTATGGACTTTGCTAACTCCAGCTCTGGATCAGCCAAGCATCCCTCTCCCACGAGCCCCCTGATGACTGTCTGGAACAAACCTAATCCAAAACGCACCAAGGATGCTAGACCCCCCTGATAGTTCAGGCCCAAACCCTGACACCAATTCCATTATTTTTCCTCCCAAGACCAGGAGGCCACAGGGAAGGTAGCCCTCAGTTCCCATTTTCACCACTCCCTAGTTTTTAGTTTATATCAAGTTAGCTGTTTTTGACTTTACACAAGTTAGAACTTTATTGCCTGAGCATTTCTTTATTGTTACTCTGTTTGGGTTGAACCACTGACCCACTCTGTGCTGCGACCCTGAATTTCTGGGACGCCTCCCCGGGAGGTTTGAGTCCTTCCCCAACAGGGGGAGGAGGCGAGCCCCCCCCCCCCCCGGACTACATGTCTGAGACCATGAGTTCCATCATATCTTAGCATTCTTTTACAGTTGTTATTTTGGTGTGCCGAGGCCGAGGCAGTATGCCCCCTACCCCGTGGACTTGGTTTTTCCTTCTCCCTGGGTTAGGAGAAGTGGACATATTTTGTTGTCTCCACTGCTGACCACTCAGGCTCCCCTGAGGCCTGAGTACCTTTCCCTTTCTTCTCTTCCTATTCTTCCTTCTCACCACTCTTTCTCTTTCAGCCAACTGCCAGACCCTCTGCAGAACAACCATCTTCTGGGAGGTTTCAACTTCCCAGCACGCAAGCCACCAGGACCAGTCTCACAGCCCCCCACAGGTAAGTGACGGTAAATTGTGTATAGGTCTGATCCTCCAGCTCCATGACGAGTAAGGCATCACAAGCTGCTCCCTTAGGAGTACCAACTCATAATGCCCAAGGGTTAAACTCCCCCACCAAATGCAGAAAAATCCTCAACTACATGAGATTCCATAAAATAGACGTTCTCTTTCTACAGGAAATGCATTTTCCGATCCAATACAAACCATCATTTATCCACGCTCAGTTCCCTCTATATTTCCTATTCAATGCAGAAGACAAAACCAGAAGGGTGGCTATTCTCATCTTGAGGAGCTGTAGGTTCTCCTTGAGATCAGAACAAAAAGATCCTGAGGGCAGATTCCTCCTGCTTAAAGCTATCATAGATGGTCACCTCTACTCCTTTGTATCCTACTACGCCCCTAATGCCTGCCAATCAAAATTGTTAGAAGGTTCTGTAATCTTCGGAGGGGACTCTAATACAGCTTTCGACCAAGGTCTATACAAATCTAAACCTCCCCACGCTTAAATTACTCGCCCAACCAGGAGTAGTTCCAAGATTGCCAAAATGATCTTTCAGCTGGGCCTCGCCAATATTTGGAGAGAATTGAACCCCACAAAAAAAGACTACATGCACTTCTCCCATTCACACCAACCGTATGCCTGGTTTGATCACCTTCTGGTCTCCAACGCTAACTAAAAAGAGCAAAATGTGCAGATATCGAGAAATTGGAGAAGAACATCTCCTCTCTCCCTGTAGAGCACAAAAAAGACCCATCTTGAGTCCCCACCTCCCTCCTTGATACAGCCCGCCTGGAACTGAACTTAGCACTGACAGCAGATGCAGATAAAAGCATTAGGTAGAGTGGGGCAAGATATTATCATCAAAAAGATAAGAGAAGCTCCCTCCTAGCTTCCAGACTTACACCACATGCCCGCACTTACTCCTTCCCTATAATCAGGATAGCTGGTAAACCCCCGACGGCAAACCCATTGAGCATTATTCAGGCCTTTCACAAGTTCTATGAGAATCTATACAGAGTACAGCAAGCGGAAAGTGCCTCGGATCTATCTAGATTCCTTGATAATCTCCCAATCCCCACTTTGGCAGCAGAACATAGAAACAGACTTGAAGCCCCCTTCTCTACAGAATAGATGTTAGAGGTGATTAAAAACTCAAAGAAAAACTTATCCCCGGGACCAGAATGGGTTTTCAATTTCTTACTACAAAGCATTTGCGACTACAGTAGTGCCCTACATGACTACATTTTTTAACGCTAAAACCAAAGGTTGACATACAGTTAAACTCAGCGTTTATAACCGTCATACCAAAACCAGATAAAGACCCGGGTGAGGTGAGCTATTATAGACCAATATCCCTAATTAATAATGATTTAAAGAACATGACTAAGGTCATGGCTGATCACCTTGCCTCCTTTATAAGAGCATATATTCATAAAGATCAAGTTGGGTTTATCCCAGGAAGACAAGGCCTGGACCAAATTAGGAGAGAAGTAGACATTTTCTCCCTCTTATAGTCAGGTTGGAATGGTGGTTCTAAACAGGCCGGCATGCTGTTGTCATTGGATCTACAAAAAGGCATTTGATTCTTTCTCTTGGCCTTATCTGTTTGCCCTAATGGACCACTGGGGATTTGGCCCTCGTTTCCAGGCCTTCTCAGGTCATTATATTCTATGCCTGAAGCTAGGATTTGCCTACAGGGCCTCTACTCAGATCCCATTAAAATAGCTAAAAGCACTCAGCAAGGTTGCCCATTATCTCCGTTAATCTTTGCCATAGCAATAGAATCCCTGGCAATTGCCATCCGCACAAACCCAAATATAGCAGGGGTCAAGTGTGGCCCAAACACACATAAATGTGATCTCTTTGCCGATGACCTACTCCTCTTTATCACCTCCCCGGTCACCTCCCTCCCCCTCATATGCAAACTACTAGAAGAATTTTCCAAGGACTCTGGACTGCGGGTAAACTACACCAAATCACAAGCTGTCATGAAGGCTCCATCCGTGGCCGGCGACCTGATGATCCTGCCAGTAATCGGCGCCTCAGCATCCCTGGTTCCCGTTCTCGGCTGCCATTGCGCATGCGCGAGCGCGCGCGCGTGCACGCGCGCGCCCGCAGACGGGGGCGAGTGTGCGCGGACGGGTGCGCGCCTCCATTGGCGCCAATGAGGCTATTTAAACCCTTCTGTCACTGACGGTCCCCGCTGTCTGCTCTACAACGTTCTGTGTTTGAAACCTGATCTGAAGTCTGTTACCTGTATCTGACCCGGCTATCCTTGACCATCCGCTCTGTCCCTGTGTATCGACCTTGGCTTGTCTGTGACCATCCTCTTGTCTTCTCCACCTGTACTGTGCTGCCAGCCTGATACCTGACCCGGCCCGTCTGACCATCCCAGAGCCAGCTTACCTGTTGTTCCAGTCTGCATACAGATCCAAGTCTGCCTGTTGTTCCAGCCTGCACACAGATCCAGCTTACCTGTTGTTCCAGTCTGCATACAGATCCAAGTCTGCCTGTTGTTCCAGCCTGCACACAGATCCAGCTTACCTGTTGTTCCAGTCTGCATACAGATCCAAGTCTGCCTGTTGTTCCAGCCTGCACACAGATCCAGCTTACCTGTTGTTCCAGTCTGCATACAGATCCAAGTCTGCCTGTTGTTCCAGCCTGCACACAGATCCAGCTTACCTGTTGTTCCAGTCTGCATACAGATCCAAGTCTGCCTGTTGTTCCAGCCTGCACACAGATCCAGCTTACCTGTTGTTCCAGTCTGCATACAGATCCAAGTCTGCCTGTTGTTCCAGCCTGCACACAGATCCAGCTTACCTGTTGTTCCAGTCTGCATACAGATCCAAGTCTGCCTGTTGTTCCAGCCTGCACACAGATCCAGCTTACCTGTTGTTCCAGTCTGCATACAGATCCAAGTCTGCCTGTTGTTCCAGTCTGCATACAGACCCAAGTCTGCCTGTCGTTCCAGTCTGTCTACAGAACCTGCTTACCTGCAGCTTCCTACATACCTCATCCGCTGAGCTTATCCAGGAAGCTCTTGCACCGGTCTTACCATTCCTGCCAGGCACCTGTGCCCCTCCTGACTCCTGGTCCTACTGTCCCATCATCAGGGGACCGGCGAGCGGGAGCCGCAAGGGAGGCCCTTCTCTGCTAATCAGACTCACCACTACCAGGGAGCGTGACAGTAGCAGACAGCCATGTCTGAGTCTGAGCAGGGGGCCTCTCCTATGGAAGGACTGTGCCAACACCTGGCGGGACTGACCGAGGCGGTAAAGAATCTCCAGCAGGGATACACCCGGTTGGAAGAACGGGTGCTGGCCCTACCACCAACAGCCCCATCCGGGGGAAGTCCAGGTCCATCGGTGGTAATGCTCCCTCCAGAGCCCCGGGTACCAATCCCTGAGAGATTCTCGGGTGCCCGCAACCTCTTTCGGGACTTCCGTAATTCCTGTGAACTGTTCTTTGCACTACAGCCACGTACTTTTTCCCTGGAAGCCACCAAGGTGGGCTTCGTGATCTCCTTACTCTCCGGAGACCCACGGACCTGGGCCCACCGCTTTCTAGAGCAGAAGGACCCCGCATTGGCCGGTCTTACTTCATTTTTTGATACCATGGCTCAACTCTATGAAGACCCCCAACTCTCCGCAACCGCAGAGACCACTCTGCGCACCCTCCAGCAGGGGCGAAGGCCCGTGGAAGATTATGTCGCGGACTTTAGGCGCTGGGGTGCGGATACCCAGTGGAACGACGCGGCTCTGCATCACCAGTTCCGCCTAGGACTTTCTGAGGCACTAAAGGATGAGCTAGCAAGAGTTGGGGTACCCCAGACCCTGGACACCCTGATCAATCTGGTCATTCAGATTGACCGACGACTAAGGGAACGCAGGACGGAACGTGCATCCGGTTTCTCTCGTCCTACCTGGATGCTCCCCAAAGCCCCGAGTCACCTGCAGACTGGCTCGGCCCATCGGTCTGCACCTCTTCCTGATTCCTCAGAGCCCATGCAGTTGGGGCTCTTGAGGCCCTCTCTAACCTCAGACGAACGTCAACGTCGTCGGGTCAACAACTTGTGCCTCTACTGCGGTGAGCCCGGGCACTACGTAAGGAACTGTCCGGCCAAGGCTCGTAAGTGCCCTCTCATGCCTGCTAGCCCTATGGACTCCTCAATCCAGGTCTCCTCTCACCTTGCCCTCTCTGTCTCGTTGCAGCTTCCGGGAAGAATCCTCCAGGTACCCGCCATTATTGATTCCGGGGCATGCAGCTGTTTCATGGACTCCTCATTTGCTGCCCAACACCGGATTCCCCTCCAGTCTAAGGCCCAGGGACTGTCAGTTTACTTGGCGGATGGCTCCTCCATCCGTTCAGGCCCGGTTACGCAGGAGACCACCCCACTGCCCATGACCATCTCGGGCAACCACCAGGAACTTCTTTGTATGGACATTATCTCCTCTCCATTATCCCCTATAATCCTGGGCATGCCGTGGCTGAAGGCCCACAACCCAGTTATCGACTTGGCCACTGGGATGGTCTCCTTCTCCTCTCTATATTGTCAGATGTCTTGCAGACCTTCTAATTCCTCCCAGTTGGCTACTCTGCTAAGTGTGGACTCTGAGGTGGACCTCCGTCAGGCTATTCCCCAGGCCTACCACGAATACCTAGATGTCTTCAGTAAACAGGCAGCGGAGGTGCTCCCACCTCATAGGGCTTATGACTGCCCAATCGAACTTTTCCCTGGAGCGGAGATCCCCTTTGGAAGGGTCTTCCCCCTGACAGAGGTGGAGCAAGGCAAGTTAAAGGAATACATTGAGGAAAACCTCCGAAAGGGCTTCATCCGCCCATCTACCTCTCCTGCGGGTGCGGGCATATTCTTCGTGGAGAAGAAAGACCACACCCTTCGGCCCTGTGTGGACTATAGAGAGCTGAACAACATAACGGTTAAGAACCGTTATCCTCTCCCATTGGTCCCTGAACTATTCCAGAGGCTTGGCACGGCCACCATCTTCACGAAACTTGACCTTCGGGGGGCCTACAACCTGGTTCGGATTAAGGATGGGGATGAGTGGAAGACGGACTTTCGGACACGTTATGGGCATTACGAATACCTCGTGATGCCCTTCGGCCTATGCAATGCCCCCGCAACTTTTCAATACTTCATTAACGATGTACTTCGGGACTTCCTGGACTTGTTTGCCGTGGTATATCTGGACGATATCCTGATCTTCTCCCCCTCTTTGGAAACCCACCACAGACATGTCAAGGAGGTCCTGGGACGGCTCCGTATCCACGGTCTGTATGCTAAGGCAGAGAAATGCCAGTTTGAACAGGAGAGTATTCCCTTCCTTGGGCTGATCATTTCAAGTACAGGCATCAAGATGGACCCCCAGAAGATCTCCGCCATCTTAAAATGGCCCACTCCGGCAGACAAAAAGGGCATCCAATGGTTTATTGGCTTTGCCAATTTTTACCGTAAGTTTATCAGGGGGTTTTCCGCCATTGTGGCACCCATCACCCAACTGACCAAGCAAGGGACCCGGTTCCGGTGGTCTTCCGAGGCCCAGGAGGCCTTTGATGCCCTTAAGACTCTGTTTACCTCGGCACCCATCCTCAGGCACCCGGACTCCTCTCTACCCTTTACCCTGGAGGTTGATGCCTCCGAAATTGCGGTGGGAGCTATCCTATCCCAGAGGCAGGGGGACAAGTCCCTGCTGCACCCGGTCGCCTTCTTCTCCCGCAAACTGTCCTCGGCCGAGAGGAACTATGATGTGGGCGACCGGGAACTACTGGCGATCAAGGCTGCCCTGGAAGAATGGCGATACCTCCTGGAGGGGGCCTCTCACCCCATTTTCATATTCACCGACCACAAGAATCTGGAATACTTAAAGTCAGCCAAAAGATTGAAACCCAGACAAGCCAGATGGGCGCTTTTCTTTTCTCGTTTTACCTTTCATGTGACATATCGGCCCGGATCCAAGAATGTCAAACCAGACGCCCTGTCCAGGATGTACCACAAGCACCAGGAAGAAGACCCCCCTGACACTATTCTGGCCCCTGGGAACTTCCTCCTTCTTCAAGAGGACTTACTGTCCCGATTCAAACGTGCCTCAGCAGGGCAAAGGCCCACTTCCGAAACCCAGCTACAGGAGAAGGATGGCCTACTCTGGTACGGGGACAAGATCTACACCCCAGAACAACTCCGGGTAACAACTATGGAGCTATGCCATGATCACGCTTTGGCCGGTCACTTCGGTGTCGCTAAGACCACCGATTTGGTACAGCGTACATTCTGGTGGCGTCAACTACGGGCCGACTGTAAAAGATTCGTGGACACTTGCCCTACCTGCACCCGGAACAAGACCAGGGCCTGGGGTCTCCTTAAGCCCATGTCTGTCCCAGATCGTCCCTGGAGGATGATCTCCTTAGATTTTATTGTGGAGTTACCCCCAGCAGAAGGCCACACGACGATCTTTGTGATCGTCGATCGCCTATCCAAAATGGCTCACTTCATCCCTATGAAGGGCACCCCCTCAGCTCCAGAGACGGCACGGGTCTTTATCAGGGAAATTGTCCGCCTTCATGGGGTCCCGGCTAACATCGTCTCGGACCGAGGGGTGCAATTCACCTCTCGATTCTGGAGGTCCCTGTGCCAGTCCTTGGATATTGAACTCTCTCTCTCCTCTGCCTACCACCCTCAGTCTAATGGGCAGACGGAGCGGACAAATCAGACCCTAGAGCAGTACCTGCGCTGTTTCTCCTCCTTTGCCCAAGATGACTAGATCTCCCTTCTGCCCCTGGCCGAGTTCGCGTATAATAACGCCACCCACTCCGCCACCAAACAGACCCCCTTTTTCGCCAACTATGGGTATCACCCGGCATTCCTGCCTAACTCGCTTCCTGACTGCACTGTGCCAGCAGTCCAAGAACGAATCCAGTTCTTTTCCACCAACAACCAACTTCTCCAAGAAACCATGACCAGGACCCAGGAGTACAACAAAACCGTGTTTGACAAGAAGAGACGGGGGGAACTGGTGCTTGTCCCGGGCGAAACCGTATGGCTATCCACCTCCAACCTAAAATTGGCTTGCCCTTCACGGAAACTGGGCCCCAAGTTCTTGGGCCCCTTCCCAGTCAAGAGGAGAATCAACGAGGTGGCTTATGAATTGGAACTTCCGGACTCTCTGAAGATTCACCCGGTGTTCCATGTGTCCTTGCTGAAACCCTCGGTTAGTAACCCTTTCCCCAACCGGAGGGCCATCCCTCCTGATCCAGTCATGGTGGACGGGGAAGAGGAGTTTGAGGTGGAAGCCATCCTTAATGTCAGAAGAAGGCAGAACCAAAACCAGTTCCTAATCAAGTGGAAGGGGTACGGCCCCGAGGAAAACTCTTGGGAGCCCGAGGAGAACATCCACGCTAAGAGTCTAGTCCAGTCCTTTAAGAGAGCCCATCCTGAGAAATTTGCCCCGAGGGGCATCCGGAGGCTGCCCCTTAGGGGGGGGCAATGTCATGAAGGCTCCATCCGTGGCCGGCGACCTGATGATCCTGCCAGTAATCGGCGCCTCAGCATCCCTGGTTCCCATTCTCGGCTGCCATTGCGCATGCGCGAGCGCGCGCGTGCACGCGCGCGCCCGCAGACGGGGGCGAGCGTGCGCGGACGGGTGCGCGCCTCCATTGGCGCCAATGAGGCTATTTAAACCCTTCTGTCACTGACGGTCCCCGCTGTCTGCTCTACAACGTTCTGTGTTTGAAACCTGATCTGAAGTCTGTTACCTGTATCTGACCCGGCTATCCTTGACCATCCGCTCTGTCCCTGTGTATCGACCTTGGCTTGTCTGTGACCATCCTCTTGTCTTCTCCACCTTCTCCACCTGTGCTGCCAGCCTGATACCTGACCCGGCCCGTCTGACCATCCCAGAGCCAGCTTACCTGTTGTTCCAGTCTGCATACAGATCCAAGTCTGCCTGTTGTTCCAGCCTGCACACAGATCCAGCTTACCTGTTGTTCCAGTCTGCATACAGATCCAAGTCTGCCTGTTGTTCCAGCCTGCACACAGATCCAGCTTACCTGTTGTTCCAGTCTGCATACAGATCCAAGTCTGCCTGTTGTTCCAGCCTGCACACAGATCCAGCTTACCTGTTGTTCCAGTCTGCATACAGATCCAAGTCTGCCTGTTGTTCCAGCCTGCACACAGATCCAGCTTACCTGTTGTTCCAGTCTGCATACAGATCCAAGTCTGCCTGTTGTTCCAGTCTGCATACAGACCCAAGTCTGCCTGTCGTTCCAGTCTGTCTACAGAACCTGCTTACCTGCAGCTTCCTACATACCTCATCCGCTGAGCTTATCCAGGAAGCTCTTGCACCGGTCTTACCATTCCTGCCAGGCACCTGTGCCCCTCCTGACTCCTGGTCCTACTGTCCCATCATCAGGGGACCGGCGAGCGGGAGCCGCAAGGGAGGCCCTTCTCTGCTAATCAGACTCATCACTACCAGGGAGCGTGACACAAGCACTGAATGTTTCTCTCCAACCATCCCTGGTGGCCCAGCTGAAGGAATCCTTTCAATTTAAATGGAGCGAATCTACCATTAGGTACCTAGGGATAAACCTCACTTCCAAGTTTGAACAATTATATTCTGCTAACTATCCCCCCATGTACCAGAAGCTAGAAACAGACCTTAAAGCCTGGTCCCAATATGAACTCTCTTGGTTGGGCAAAATTAACTCTGTCAAAATGACGCTCCTCCCCAAGACGCCTATACCTTTTTCGCTCTCTTCCAATTCTAATCAGGAAGGATAATTTACGCTCATTTCAAAGCAAAATAATTCAATTTGCCTGGGGTAAGTCGGGCAACCGACTCTCGCGACACCCGCTTTTCAGATAAAGGACTAGAGGGGGACTGGGTCTCCCAAATCTGCTCTGGTATTACCAGTCCGCGAGACTTGCCCAGCTTTCTACAGTATACTCTAATTTGGTTAAACTGGACTGGGTGGACACGGAGAGCCAGGCGGTCCCTTCTCACACCCTATATTTTCTATTTCTCCTCTGGTGTCCACCCGCAAATCGCCCTCCCATTCTTTCCCCCTCCCTGTCCCATGCTATAGCCATGTGGGATAAGCTTAAGCGGTCTTCCTTCCTGGTGTCTGATTGCTCGCCCTTGGCTCACATATTCCACAACCTGGACTTAAGCCCTGGAATGGAAATTAGGGCCTTTAAGCGGTAACTGGATAAGGGGATATACCGGATCGGACACTTTTTCACTTCTGCGGGCCTAATGTATTAATAAACTGGACCTACCTGATTCGGAACGGTTCAGGTTCCGGCAAATATCTCATTACCTCCAGTCTATCTGGTTGACGAAACCTAACCCCCCTCAATTTATACCCTACGAACAATGGTGTGGTCAAGTCATGGAGCAGAGGGGAGGCATTTCCATAATTTACTCATCACTTGCTCAATCCAACTCAAAACTCCTTTACATGACAGCCTGGGAAGCTAACCTTCAGGAAGAATGGGATCTGGGCACATGGCACAGGGCCTTCTCTAGATCCTATAAAGGTATCCTCAACACTTCCCTTTCAGAAGCTAGTCTAAAAGTCATCACTAGATGGTACATGACTCCGTCAAAACTTTCCACTATCTTCCCTTCTGTGTCACCTCTCTGTTTTTCACGGTGTCGGATGAAGGCATGTTACATGTATGGTGGGACTGTCCCAAGATCAGAAGTTTTTGGAACAGAATCTTCCAAAAAATGTCCAAGGTTACAGGCATCTCGATTCCCAAGTCTCCATCAATGGCCCTCCTGAACTTCCAAATCCCTAAAATTCTGAAATACTCTTAAAAACTTATCTTATTTATCCTCTTAGGCACCAAACTCCCCATAGCCAAAGCCTGGAAGCTCCCAAAGTCTCAAATCAGGCAGCTAAACCTAAGATCTCATGGATCATGTCTCAAGAGAAATTAGTGAGCTCGCTGCTGGACACTTCTTACCAGTTCCAGAAGACTTGGGAACCCTGGGCCAACTATATAGGAATTTAGAAATCCCCTGATTTCTCCCAATCTTAAATGTGACCAATGGTGCTCTGGCGGCTGAGCCTCTTCTTTCCTGTCCTCCTTTTTCCTCCTTTTCTCTCTCAGATCTACGGCCATATAGAAAAAAACTGGACCAGTCTTTTTCTATAGTAGATTATACAACTCCATTTTGAAACCATTGTGTATTCATAAATGGATATTCCTTCTGATGGTTTTCTTTCATCCCTCATCCTTTTACTATAGACCACCAAACCCCCCCCCCCTATTTTTGTTGGAGGTTAGGCGCCCTCTGTGTGTGAGCTCTTTTTGGATTGGGCCCATCGTATTTTACCTCCCTGGCTTTTCCATCCTGGCTGATCTGGGGCAGCAGAATACTTCTCCCCGTTTCTCTTAACTGGATGCATTCCTGTTGACATCTCAAGAAACATGGTTAGATCTCATGTTGTTATTCTATTATATATTCAATGTGTAATGCCCATTCATATATTTTGTATGACAAATGCTTATTATGTATTTTTTTGCTTTTTATTAATTTGTAGACAACCAGTGAACCACTAGCCCCTGAAGAAGAGGTTTAAACGCTACAAACTTTCGAAACATGTTTGGGCATCTTCTGACCCAGTTCACTACTGGCCAGTCTCAATTGGTTGTCTGTATACATACACATATATGTTTCTCGATATTGTATTCTTTATAATAGATAGATGCATCCTATTGTGACTCTTCAATAAGTCATGAATTCATTTTTAACTTTTCTAATAAAATATCAATATATTTTCATTATACTTATTTGTCAAGGATTTTCTGCTTCTAATGCCCCATACACACGGTCGGATTTTCCGACGGAAAATGTCCTATCGGACAATGTTGTCGGAAATTCCGACCGTGTGTAGGCTCCATCAGACTTTTTCTGTCGGATTTTCCGACGGACAACGTTTTATCTCCTGCTCTCAAATTTTCCGACAACAAAGTCCTATCGGACTTTTTCCGATCGTGTGTAGCGAATTCCGACGGACAAAGTGCCACGCATGCTCAGATCACATTACAAGACCAAAGCTATTGGCTACTAGCCTCTACGTAGTCCCGTTGTACGCAACAAACGTCACCACGTTCAGAATAATCGGATTTTCCAACAACTTTGTCCGACCGTGTGTATGCAACACCAGTCTCGGACAAAATGCGTCGGAAAAGATCCGATGGATTTTGTGGTCGGATTTTCCGACCGTGTGTACGGGGCATAAAAGTCCCACAGAGGAACCTGCTCGATTTTGTATTCAATGTTCAGGGATGTGGGCAGCAATTCCCTTTTCATAGATCAATGGTACTATTACAATTCATCCAATTTTCTGGGTAGTAGATTGATCCTTGAAATTTAATTCACTTTAATATTATTAAAACCATTTTTCAATATGACCAACTATGTAGGTACCAATTGGGACTCCACTATGTTAGGGTTCTATAAGGAATTTATGCAGAAGGAACAGAAGGACACTGAGCTATCATCAATATTCTTTCATCTCAAAAAACTGCTAGAGAAAAAAAATCTTCTTTTCACTGGCACATACATTCTTTCCAGCAATACATCTAAAATAATATGAATCCCTTTGGTCTACGCATCCAAATATTTCCCTTTTTGGAAAATATTGATCTGACCTTTAAAAACGAATGGGGAAAAAAACCTGTGTACATGTTCAGCTGGTATGACGTCTTTACTCATAGATGAATATCAGAAGAAAATTAGGGAGGTGGATAGGGAACTAGAATCCATATTTAACCAATTTTCAGTCTTTAAAGACCATGCACTATATGATAAGTATGACAAAAATCTTAATGGACACTTAGATCACTTCCATAGGGAGATTTTGATCAAAAAAGAAAAATATGAAACAAAAAAAAAAAGAAAAGAAGTTCTATAGAGACAAAAATGCTTTTCAGGACAGTAAAGCATATAATTGAAGTAATATTTCTAAACATAAAAATCGGTATCAATCAAAAATTAAACCTAACGTGGGGCTATCTGAGGCCTCGTCCATGTCTTCTATTTTTTCAAAAGAGTCTACGAGACACAGGCAATCACGAAAATTCCAAAGGAAATCACAAGGAACCGTATCGCACAAAAAATCGAGTAAAAAACGTATCACCGAATCACTCACAGTCTTGAGATCTCACAGTCCTCACTTGGTGTCAGGAAACCTAGTAGGTGATGGCTCTTCCTTTTCCTTTCCTCACTTAGACACTAATACCCTTCTCCCCAGATTAACAACATCGGGCAACACAGCTCAGCCATTGACTTTAACACAGGATAATTTTTTCGTCAAACCGATCTACAATGTCGATACCACTAAATAAGAGGTAATGAAGAGGGGGAGGGGTGCTCTAACCCAAAAAAACCTGGTCAGGGTTTATTACAACATACAAAAACATATTTGGGAAGCACTCACCAATGCGTTTAAATTCAAGATGGTGCTGCCATAAGACCAACAAGCAATAGTGAACATATTACAGCGCACACATTCAAGAATGACGATTCCTGCAGGGCTAGTTAAAAACACCTGAACATATTCAAAAAATCCGGGGGTTTGGTCACACTATATGGTTATATAGTGCTAAGCCCACTTACTGCGACAAAGTACCCCGAATTAGTGGGTCCTACCCTAGTAATAGAATGAAAGATCCTGCGTCTCAACCATGGGAGCCAAACTCCTCTATGTGGGAGAACTGAAAGGATTCCTTCTATACACTGGTGGCCACTAAATAAGAGGTAATGAAGAGGGGGAGGGGTAGGGGTGCTCTAACCCAAAAAAACCTGGTCAGGGTTTATTACAACATACAAAAACATATTTGGGAAGCACTCACCAATGCGTTTAAATTCAAGATGGTGCTGCCAACAAGCAATAGCGAACATATTACAGCGCACACATTCAAGAATGACGTTTCCTGCAGGGCTAGTTAACTTACTCGCAGTAAGTGGGCTTAGCACTATATAACCATATAGTGTGACCAAACCTCCGTATTTTTGGAATATGTTCAGATGTTTTTAACTAGCCCTGCAGGAAACGTCATTCTTGAATGTGTGCGCTGTAATATGTTCGCTATTGCTTGTTGGTCTTATGGCAGCACCATCTTGAATTTAAACGCATTGGTGAGTGCTTCCCAAATATGTTTTTGTATGTTGTAATAAACCCTGACCAGGTTTTTTTGGGTTAGAGCACCCCTCCCCCTCTTCATTACCTCTTATTTAGTGGCCACCAGTGTATAGAAGGAATCCTTTCAGTTCTCCCACATAGAGGAGTTTGGCTCCCATGGTTGAGATGCAGGATCTTTCATTCTATTACTAGGGTAGGACCCACTAATTCGGGGTACTTTGTCGCAGTAAGTGGGCTTAGCACTATATAACCATATAGTGTGACCAAACCCCCGTATTTTTGGAATATGTTCAGGTGTTTTTAACTAGCCCTGCAGGAAACGTCATTCTTGAATGTGTGAGCTGTAATATGTTCGCTATTGCTTGTTGGTCTTATGGCAGCACCATCTTGAATTTAAAAGCATTGGTGAGTGCTTCCCAAATATGTTTTTGTACTTTCCACCCCAAACCACTCGTCTCCTCTATCCCGTATAGTCATTACTTGTGGGTTTGAAGAAACTGTTCCAACGACTATGTCTTTAAAAAGGAAGCAGACTTATTAAAATCAAGGCTGTTGGTGCAAGGATATTCCAACACTTTCCTAAAAAAAAGCCTTCAAAAGAATGTGTCAAAAAACAAAACACAAACTTATCTATAATCCTAGGTCTGTTAGAAACAAGACTAATCTGATACGAATTATCACAAAATTTTCAAATCAGCACAAAACCATAAAAAACATCATTGAAAAGTATTGTCATGTGTTGAGATTTGATCCAATCATTGGTTCCTTTGTATCAGACAACCCTTCTTTTACATTCAAAAGAGCAAAATCCATAAGGGATCAACTAGTCACAAGGGAATATTTGGGAAGAGGAGGAAAGAGAGACCCTTGCAAATGCCCAGGGACCTTTAGTAGGTGTGGGGGATACAGATACTGTCAGTTCATAAATACTGCTAAAAATGTCAGATTACCCAATGGCGAGAGATGCTTACCTTCTCATTATGCCAACTGTCGAACATTTGGTGTAGTATATCTCATGCTATGCGATTGTGCATGTTTCTATGTTGGTAAGACCAGTTTGTAATTTTGGAAGCGAGGGTACCGACACATAGTATCCATGAAGTCATGCAATCCCAGTCTCCCTCTAGGCAGACATGTTTTGGCCATACATGATGGCAATTTTCCAATGATATCGTTTTTGATCTTGGTATGCAGGGGATGACTGGAATAAGATCATCCTGCAACATGAGCAGAGATGGATTTTTCACCTCAACGCGACCAGACCCCCTGGCTTAAACAAGCTTATTTCATTCAGACCTTTTTTTGGATGGATTTGCGTCAGGCGGATCGGAATGGGACCAAAATGATGCAAATCCGATGATCTAATGGTTTTCTGTGTCTTGGCATGTTGGCCCAATGCTGGCATGGAATATTGTGCTATCTATGAATTTTCAAATTCTACCTGTTTTTTTCTGTTAATCCATCTTTAATGCATTTTTCTAAATCACGGTTTTGATTAAATCGCAATTCATGTGACTGAAATTTGTGCTTGTCTAGGTTTGGATTATGTCTTTGACCTCTATTTTCCTGCCCTTTTTCATCATCTTTCTCCTTGTTTCTTTTGATCACATATTTTTATTTACATGCATCTTCTGCCTTTCTGTCTTTACCTTCTGTGTATGTGGGGTAAATTGCTGCTTCCTTTATTCAACCACAGCCAGTTAGGGACCGTCTTATGTTGGGCCTTTCCTCAGATCACCCACTTGGCACACGGGGCCTCCTGCACCAATCACTGTTCGGTTCTGTTGTAGCTGGCCTTCCTCTATTCGGGCGCATTTGGCTGAGCGTTGCCTTGTAGATTTGTGAGGTACTTCTTGTTCCTCTTTTCCCTGTGTCTGGAACACATGCTGTTTTAAAATCTGCACGTTATCAACTTCAAGTCTATAATAAGGTGTATGTTTCTCACTGGACCTGTCTTTTTCTTGATTATACAACTCCATTTTGAAACCATTATGTATTCATAAGTGGATATTCCTCCTGGTGGTTTTCTTTCATCCCTCATCTTTTTACTATAGACTGTTTGAAGGTTTGCCCCGCTTACAGTATGGCCAAACCCCCCCCCCCCCCCTCTTTTGGTTGGAGGTTAGGTGCCCTCTGTGTGTGATCTCTTTTTGGCTTGGGCCCATCGTATTTGGCCTCCCTGGCTTTTTTCTTTCCTGGCTGATCTGGGGTAGCGGAATACTTCTCCCCGTTTCTTTTAACCGGATGCATTCCTGTTGACATCTCAAAAATCATTTAGATCTCATGTTGTTATTCTATGTTCAATATGTAATGCCCATTCATATACTTTTTATGACAAATGCTTATTATGTATTTTTTTGCTCTTTATCAATTTGCAGACAACCAATGAACCACTAGCCCCTGAAGAAAAGATTTAATCGCTACAAACCTCAAAACGCATCAGGCCTCTTCTGACACAGTTCACTACTGGCCAGTCTCAAGTGGTTGTCTGTATACTGTAAGGTTTGGGGGTTGTTTAACTAAAGTGTAGCACCCGCTAGCGAGACCAATTGACACAGATTGTTCCTTTTCAGGGCTTGTTGGCCCACTTTTATTAAAGAAAATCAAACAAAGTTCCATAAATGAAAACAAAAGTGGTTTCCCTCACAGGGGTTTTCACCGTCCATGCAAAATAATGATAAATTCAGCCTCCTGGCTTATACATACAGCAGTGCTGCTCAAAAATGCAGAGCCACCTGGCTCTCTTCAGCAGCAGACGCACCACTGCTCAGGTTCCCACATGGAGCTCTCCTGACTACTGTCAGAAACCTCAGACTCAGGTCTCTGGCTTTCACAGTGCAGCCTGCACTCTCTGGCTAATTCAGTGCACACCTGCACTCTCTGGATTCTCCCTTGCAAGCCTGGACTCCTCAGGAGGGTGGAGCCCAGAACCATGGTCCTGACTCTACTATCAGGCCCACACACACCTGAACAATCAGTGTGCCAGTGAGTCTCAAATCCCGGAGCCAGGACTGAGGATGTAATCCCACCCGGATCTCTAAGAAATCCCCAGGCTCCAGGTCACAAAGCAGACTTTACTAAATAATGAGGAAACTGAAAAGCAAGTTTCCTCTCAAACAAGCAACTTCCCTGGAGCCCCTCAACCTGCCTGGTTGAGAATCCTGGATCAATACACTGGTGGGGTACTACACTACCACAATACATACACATATATGTTTCTCGATATTGTATTCTGTATAATAGATATATGCATCCTATTGTGACCTTTCAATAAGTCATTAATTCATTTTTACCTTTTCTAATAAAATATCAATATATTTTTATTATACTTATTTGTCAAGGAATTTCTGCCTCTAAAAGTCCCACAGAGGAACCTGCTCGATTTTGTATTTAATTTTCAGGGATATGGGCAGCAATTCCTTTTTCATAGATCGATGGTACAATTACAATTTATCCAATATTTTTGCTAGGGAATCTTCAATGGCTGGAGCCGAGATGGGGAGGCCCCCACTAATCCCCTCCTGCACAGCAAGCTCCCTCCCGGGGTGTGGTATGTGGAAGGGTTTTGGTCTCCTCCCTTGATCTCCTAAGCCCTAAGTGTATGATGTATACCATATGTCGGTTTCTCAGTTCCCTAGTCTAAAGCAGAGCTCTCCAATTATTGTCTCTTTTTCAGTCTTGCTGGATGTTATCCTACTGTTCTTTATGTCATCGCATCTATGTGCTTTGTTACTTTTATAAAAATTCAATAAAAATCTTTGAAAATAGAAAAAAATAATAATACCACCAGCTCCAGCATTGTTCCCCTTCTTGAGTCCTTCCCAGCCACCAACAGCAACTACTACTGTTTTTTGCTGACACTCACAGGCACAGACATGCAGTTCTAAAAAGAATTGGATCAGAAGAATTCGTAGCCCACTGTGCTGCAATCCACAGTGTAGAACTGTATAGCAGAAATTACTATACACAGATTGTAAGATCTCCCTAAACTACTGCAAAAACAGACACTGGCAAATTGCTCCTGGGAAACCCACCCTTGTTGGCACAAAACTACTTATAAGCCAGATGACTTAAATTCAAAGGCCAGGAAGTGCATTTTAGTTAGTTAGTCACTGTGGCATTGGAATCCCCCATTAATTCAGCAGGTAGGAGAACTGCAGTTGGGGAGGGTTGGTTTACAATCCATGATTGACCCAAACTTCAGCCCAAGTTATCATGTACTGTAATTCATTTTACTGTTTGGTTGCTTTCAGATTTGTACAAGAAGTATTTCAAATTGTTGTAATTCAAATTTTGAATTCAGGCTTCAGTTGATGTAATGGCACAGCATAACCAATAGCAGAATTCATCTCTATCTTTTGCACTGTAGAAAGGGGTAATCTTGTTTAGGAGAAAAAATTATTTCCTTAATCACAGGTAGGTATTGATATAACCAAGTATAAAGCCACGGGTCAATTGACAACCCATGCACAGTATGCATGTAATAATCCATACAAATATTGTGTATACCATGCCATGCCGTGTATTTTGATATGTACAGATCAAAATTAAGTATTTTATTGTGTGAGAAAGGCTTTATGAACATTCCACCCAAAAAACTCTCAGCTGAAAAATCTCACAGAAAATGCACATTACGTTTGCAAATGTATACAAACAACATAGCATGATGATAAAAAAAAAACGCAAAATATTTGATCAGATAATGTTACATTTTTTCCTTGTCCAAAAAAAGTAAACTAGAAATTGTATGCATCTGGTAGAAAAACTATAATGCAAGCTTTAGGGCTGGTGGTAAGGGAAAAGGTGTGTTCTGTGCACGGTTGCTGAATGGCAGGTGAACACAGTGCTCCTTCGATCTGCCTGTGGGTGCCAATGCTTTTGTGCCAGACATACATAGTACAGCAGTCAGATCAGTTAGGGGTTAACAACTAGTGGAAGGTTATAAGGGAGATCATGGGGAGGAATTATACAAAAAATGGGACCGTTTGACTTGAAGTTTGGTGTTTATGAAACATAATGATTTAACTGATAACATTGAAAACCTGGTTTGATACATGACTCTGCTAACATTTACAGTTCTACTTTCTTTCAAATTGGCAGGGTAAGTAGAAGAGGTGGCTGTTTTGTCTCCCAATTGAAAGTAATCTACGAATTAGAGTGAAAGATGATAGTTTATATGGAGATTGTGATGGTACTGAGATATTACAAGGTTTCCCAACAATAATGGAGGAAAAATAGGCTTAGCTCCTCATTAGAGATGAGCAAACATCAGCTGGGTTAAATATGGTATTGTGTGTTACTCTCGCGTAACCACTATGTATGTGGGGTGAATTGGTAATCAAGACTGCTGCCTTCACTTAAATAGCATATCCATAACTATTAATAATATCAAAATGTTAAAAAATAGTGAGGCGCTGTCAGTTAAATAAAGTGATTCCGATGTAAAAAAGTGCAATCTTGTGTGCTTTTTATGTGCATCAAATGTGTTCCTGTGTCTTCACAATAAGTGTAATGGTTGGTAAACCTAATTGATCACTACCATTAAATTATCATCAAATTGTAGACAAAATACAAACAAAATAAAAATGTAAAGTGACTTCAGTGCATAACAATCAATGATCCATGTGTGTTGGGCCTAGACATCAGGTGATTATCACAATCCTTAATCCACAATATTCATATATCAGAAGAAATAGTCCTTTGCCATCTGTCCGGCTTTTCTGTATTTCAGTCTGGTCATTGAAATGTTTCCAATAAGGGTATCACAGTACACAAGAGCTGTCATGATTTCCCACTGAGACAAGAAGTGCACATTACGTAGTGACTAGCTTGGTCACTCCTTTTCACATTATCATCAGTGATATCACAGCTATATATATTTTCAAGGAACTTGGAAATACAGCAGAACTATATCACATCAAATATGAAATAGTGACTATTTCAGGATATCAGAAAAACATGACAGATTGTAATTTATTAGGGAAGCCTTAAGAAAGGGAAATCAATAAAGAAAAAGGAAAAAGAGAACCCCAGCAATCCAGTGAAATATAATGGATCCACTGGTCCCAAGTTTTCTCAGATTCCTTTTAAGTGTTTTGAAGCGTGAGTTTGAGCTGATCCTTATGCTCACCCAGTTTAGGTTATGTTTGACATAGTCTAGCTACTTAATGTTCAATTCCTCTTTAAATTTCCTAGTTTAAAAAAAAAATATGTCAAATGATTGTATTGTTTTAAAGTTGTGGAACTTTTGAACTATTTACATACACATAGTATGGAAAACTTTAACATCAGATTTTAATGTGTTTGGACGCCTTATGCCCCGTACACACGATAGGACTTTCCGACAACAAAACCGTGGAATTTTGTTCGAAAGTTGTTGGCTCAAACTTGTTTTGCATGCATACACACGGTCACAAAAATGTTGGCCAACAATTACGAATGTAGTGACGTACTACACATACTACATGGTTTTTCAGCTCTTTAGCGCCACACTTTGGGCTCCTTCTGCTAATTTTGTGTTAGTAGAAATTTGGTGAGTGTTGATTCGTGCTTTTCTTTTGTGTTTTTTTTGCGCTATTATTATTATTATTCTTGATATCACTTGAAAAAAAAAGCCTTTGAAAATCAGTTTGCAGTATCACCAGCAAAGCAGCTTCATTATTATCCCATTAAAGAAGAAGAGAATTGTGCGCTGCATTTGGAGATTTCTTAATTTGCCACGTCATAAATGTTAATTCTCCATTACGAACGCTAATTTACAAGACCAACCGCTTCTGCTTCTGAGCATGCGTGGAATTTTGTGCGACGGACTTGTGTACACACGATTGGACTTTCTGACAACAAGGTTTTGTTGGGGGAAAATTTGAGAACCTGCTAGCAAACATTTGTTGGTGGAAAGTCTGACAGCAAATGTTCGATGGAGCATACACACGGTCGGACTTTCCGACAACAAGCTCACATCCAACATTTCCCGTCAGAAAATCCGACCGCGTGTACGCGGCTGTTAGGAATATTCTCCTCCTGTGATCAGTGAAACTCCAGATGTATTAAAAAGCATACAATTTATTTCAATTGTGTTGACACAAAAGGATGAGCTTCTTACACGTTTGAAGAAAAATGCAGAAGTCATACTGGAATACAGGATGCAACTTTCTTTAATGAGATCAACAAAAAGAATACTATTGGCTAAAAGCTCACTGGTGGCTCATGATGCATAACAGCTTTATTTGCCAATTCACAGTGAGCTTCTTACAATCTTATTCCCTTATATAGCAAAGCCTGTGGTTCTCTGGCCTTAGGCAATTAGTTAAAACAATAGATAAGAAAACAAGTTAAAGCAACGTGTCCTTAAACACCATTTTAGAATTATCCATCCTAGATAAAATAGTCACACGATAAACATTAAAACTTTTCCAACAGCGGCATTAGAGTTACCAAGGCACAACTCTTGGGCCCATAGTTGTGTTTAACTGGGCAGAGCTTTTTGCTTTAGGTTGAATATAAATGTAAATGTAAGTTCAGTATTGTAAAAGATTAGATTTTTAGTGAGAAAAATAAAGGCCTGCTTTTACAAAATACAAACTTAAGATGTAAATTATTTTGAAAAAACAAAAAAAAACAAGCCCCTTTTCTGAATAAGGAACACTATTATTAAAATTTTTAAAAGAAGTTACAAGCTTTGAAATTAACTATAATTTCTTGGACTTAAAGCGGCAAGGCCTTTTCAAACACTGACAATGTCTATAAAACCCTGAGATTGTCAGCTCCTTGGATATAAATGAAATGGTAATTTTTGAAAAAAGGCCTTACATTTTTCTACAAATAGTGAGCGTTGTACTACATTGCGTTTTGTAAGAAGCTAGAGCTGGCAGCTCTTTGGATTAAAATATGTAATCTTTATAAGTGACTGCAGCTTTGCACAGTTTTGTAAAGAAATTCAGATATCATAGCTTAAAGTCCCTCCCGCACCAGTCTTTTTTTTTTTTACTTATATACTTACCTTTTTCTAGATATCTTTGGTTTATTTGCAGGAGGAGGAGGTACTCTCCCTTCTCTTTTTTCAGCTGTGTGTTATATAGAATTCTCCATCATTCCAGAGTTGTGTAATGATGTGCCTCCTGAGGGCAAGCCTTTGGTGCCCTGAGCTTTTAGGAAGTAGTTTGTATAAGGCAGGGAGTCTGCAGGGGACAACACTGGAGAAGAGGTGAGTGGCACCCAGAATTGCTTTTAATGTTGGCCTACTAATCAAAAAATACAAAGCTGAAATTGGGCTTTATAGAGTAAATTATGTTGCTGGGATTGAAACGGCCTGCCTGCATAAATATATTGTAACAAAGGTTATGGAGAGAAGAAAAGAAAGGATATGTGTTCTAAGCAATGTATCAGAAAAGAAGTATGTTATGTATTTGACTTCAAAGTATTTTATTGAATTTGTCAAAATACATACAACGGTAAATGACAAGGTACAACTATATAGTAAACTCAGGCATCTATGACGACGGGTAATACATGACCATTAGGTAAAAGAAGCTAGAGACTTGCAATAGGTCACAGGAAGATCAAACGGGACCAAATGGTCTAATGTAGGAAGCGTGGTGGGAGAAAGTCCATTGGTTTATGTAACGAGCGAGGATTCCCCACTATCAGGCACCCCATTTGGGAGCTGTCTGTGCCCTATAGGGGAAACCCTCGATGCCCCACCACCCGTCTATGTGATTGACTAGTTTCGGTCATGACCCACTCCGCGAGGGAACCAGTAGTCAATAAGATGCCCATAAATGTCAACTTGCCATTCAATGTAAAAACTGTAATAAGAGAGGTAAACAAAGAGCCGAAGTGGGAAAAGTGAGAGTTGGATGAGGGTAGAAAAAGAGGGAAAGGGGGTCAAAGAGAAGATGGAGGGGGAGAGGGGATAACAGGCAGGATATTCGGAGCAGCAATTATAGGACTCAGTTTAGGAGATTATGGAGTTAGTGAGCCAAGGAGCACCAATGTAAATTGCCCAGGGTTCCCAGGTAGTATCAAAGTTACGGACCGTGTCCGAGATAATGTGGGCTAGCTTCTCTTGTGACATAATAAAGGAGACTTTTCTGATGACTGCTGGGAAGGATATCTTGGGTTTTTTCCAGGCCTTGGCTACCGTAAATTTAGCCCCCAGCAATATGAATTTGACAAGACTTCCTGTGGATTTGGATAAATTTGGGGTGAAAGCATTAAGAAGGGCTACCATAGGAGATCTGGGGATCTGGGTACCCACAAGCCTATCAATCAAGTTAAAAACTTTTCTCCAGAATGGGCGTATTCTGGGACATTCCCACCAAGTATGTGACATAGTACCAGTGAGACCGCACCCCCGGAAGCACAGTGGACTAGCCGTTGGAAAAATTGAGGCAAGACGAGAGGGGGTGTAGTACCATCTGGATATGATTTTCAGACTAGCTTCAATGAGTGTAGTGTTTAAAATACTCTTGAAAGAACGAAAGCATGCTTTCTGTCATACCTCCAGGTCCCATTGGAACTGGAAGTCCGTCTCCCAGTTTTGCATGTAGGGGGTTTTAGTGGTCACCGCGTTGAGCGACGAGTAGATCGTCGACACTCCCCCCCCCGCTGATCCATGGACTGACCGCACCATATTTCATATTCCGTAAATCGAGGGGGGAGGGGCTTGTTCGTCCAGAGTTTGTGTAGATAATGAGAGATCTGATTAAATCTGAAATGTTCAGAGGTAGGTAAGTCCCACTTTTTGGTACAATAGGTGAGAGTAATCGGGCCCGAGGTTGAGAAAAAGTGACCGATTCGGTATAGCCCCTTATCCAGCCACCATTTAAATGCTTTTATATTTTGGCCAGGAGGAAAATCGGGATTGTGGAACAAGTGGGACAGGGGTTTATACACTGAGACCAAGTTCGCAGAGGAACGAACCCTGTCCCAGAGGGCAAACATATGTGAGAGGGTAGGGGCCAGAATTGGGGGGCGTAATTTCGGGTTCGACCAGAGGAGATAATCCAGGGTATGGTGGGGTACTGCTTGCCTTTCTATAAGGACCCAATCTGGCTTCTCGTATTTAGAGTACAGCACTGAAAGCTGGGCAATTCGGGCTGCAAGATAGTATTTATATAAGTGGGGCAATCCCACACCCCCCTTCTTTCTATGGAGGTACAGTGTGTGTTGTTGAATCCTATAACCCTTTGAGCCCCAAATAAATTTAAGGATCTTGCTTTGGAATGTTTTAATATGATCCCTTTTAATAGGGATTGGTAGAGAACGAAAGAGGTAAAGGAGTCTGAGGAGCAACGTCATCTTCACCGAATTGATCCTCCCAAGCCAAGAGAGATTATGGTTAGACCATGATTGGAGATCCAGCTCCAATTTCAGGTACATGGGAGGGTAATTAGTACTATAAAGATTCTCTATTTTGGCTGTGAGGACAATGCCAAGGTATTTAATGAAGGATGTGTTCCAGTGGAACTTAAAGTGTTGTCGTAGGGAATCAACCGTTGCTGGGGGAGAGATAAGTTGAGAGCGTGAGACTTGGCGTAATTTACCCGAAGCCCAGATATGTGGGCAAATGCGTCAAGGGAATAGCAGAGGTTTGGTAGGGAGGTCGTCGGGGAGGTAATGAAGAGGAGTATGTCGTCCGCGAAGAGTCCACACTTGTGGGTCTGGGATCCGCAACGGACTCCATGAATGTTGGGGTTCTGTCGAATGGAAATGGCTAGTGTTTCAATGGCTATAGCGAAGATTAGGGGGGATAATGGACAGCCTTGTCTGGTGCCTGTAGCAACGGAGATAGGTTGGGAATAGTGACCCTGTAGTTTGATTCGTACGGTGGGGTTGGAATATAGGGCCCTTATTAAACCCAGGAAGTTATCACCAAAGCCCCAGCGTTTCAGGATTTCGAAAATATAATGCCAGGAGACTGAATCAAATGCTTTTTGGAGATCCAGTGAAAGAAGCATACCTGGTTGTTTAGAGCCCCCATCCCATCCCGATTGAAGTAAGGAGACTATATCTATGGCTCTTCTGACCTGGTCAGGGCCCTGTCTGCCCGGGATGAACCCCACTTGATCCTTGTGTATGTATCTGTGGATAAAAGAAGCCAGACGGTTCGCTAATATTTTAGTAAGGATTTTCAAGTCACTATTGATCAGCGATATAGGTCTGTAATTGCTGACCTCCTCTGGATTCTTGTCCAGTTTCGGTATGACCGCGATGAAGGCGGTGTTAAGATGGGGATCAAGTGGGGTTCCCTTTGTTTTTGAATTAAGAAACTTAGTGAGGCGTGGAATCAGGGTAGAAGGAAATGTTTTGTAATATAAGTTGGGGAGGCCGTCCGGACCTGGAGCCGAGTTAGATTTTAGATTTTTAATGACTTCCTGGACCTCTTCTTCCGAAAAAGATGCTTCCAGTATTTCCTTGTGTTCAACAGAGAGGGAAGGGATAGGGATCCCGTCGAGGTAATTGGAGACAGCAGTCTTGTCAGCGGTGTTTTGAGAACCATAAAGATTGGAGTAGAAGTCATGAAACACTTTGAGAATTTTAACGGGGTTAGAGGTCAAGCCCTGACCAGGGACTCTGATTTTGGGCAATACGTAGGAACGAAACTTGGGTGTTAGTTTGGAGGCCAACATGGAACCCAATTTGTCCCCCTGGGTATAAAATCTATTTTTACTCCATCTAATTTGTTTTTCGGCTTTAGCAGTCAGTGCTAGGTTAAGTTCGAGTCTGGTTTTGTCAAGTTGGGCTCGCAGGGAGGGTGACGGGTGTCGTTTGTGTTGGGAGCTAAGGGAGGCGTAGAGGTCGTCAAGTCTTTTGATTTCCGCTGTTCGTTCTTTTTTGATTTGTGTTGTTAATTTAATGATTTCGCCCCTGATAAACGGTTTGTGGGCTGCCCACAGGGTTTCTGCAGAGATCCCCTCAGTGTTATTAAGTGAGAAGTATTCTGTGAGAGAATTCTCCAGCATTTGAACTCTAACCGGGTCCGAGAGCAGAGACTCGTTCAATCTCCACTGACCGAGTCCCGGCTTCGGGTATCTTCTATCGATGGATAAAGTAACAATGGCGTGGTCGGAAAGAGCAGTGTCAGTGATTCTCGAGGAGGTAATTCGGGGGATATCGCTGGAACGGACCAGGAGGTGGTCAATCCTCGCGTATAGGTTATGAGGTGTGGAAAAGTGAGAGTAGTCTCTCTTTCCAGGATTGAGTTCCCTCCAGACATCCGCTAAGCCCTGAGCATGTATAAGTTTGGCTATCTTGAGGCTTTCCCTGGTGGGCCTGGTAAGTTGGGAGGAAGGGGGTTTGGATCTATCCAGAGACTGGTCGAAGGCGGAATTAGAGTCTCCCCTGAATATGACCGTGCCTTCCAGGAAAGGGGAAAGAGAGTCAAGCAAGCTTTTGAAGAAGGTCGCTTGCCCTTTGTTGGGCGTGTAATAAGAGATGAGGGAGAAGATTTCCTCCCCAATGGTTCCTTTCACAAGTATATATCTGCCTTCGGGATCCTTTATTTCTGAGGTCAAGGTAAAGTTACAGTTTTTGGCAAAAGCAATAGCAACTCCTTTAGTCTTGTTTTCTGCGTTTGCCAAGAAGAAAGTGGGGAAGTGGGTATGAAGGAATTTGGGGCTATACCGAATCGGGAGGTGTGTTTCCTGTAGCATGACAATATCAAGCCCTGACGATTTATATGAATTGAACAAATTCTTCCGTTTGGTGGGGGAGTTCATACCCTGTACATTGTGGGTGGCTATATTCAATTTGTACAGTGTGCAGTCAGCCATGGAGACAATAGGGGGGGACGTGCAAGAATCCACCATCACTCACCTGGATATGATCCGTCCCGTTGTGGATACGAGGATAGGCATCTGGACAATGGTTTGCAGATGATTCCAGATGTGCTTCTTGTGGGAACGTGTACACTAGAAAAAGAATAGAGGTTAATTGCTGCTCCGAAAGAAAGAGAGAGGAAGAGGGGAAAGGACAAGGGAAAGAAAAGGGGCTTAGCGAACTCCCTTCTGGTGACAGAGTGAACCAGAGGGAGAGGCCAGACTGTACGTTCACCCTGCGCTGGGAAGCGCTGGGATCCAAAAAAGGAAAAAAATTCTCCATGCCAAACTCGGCCTGGAGACCCTATCCCTACGAGTCCGGAAGGGAGTCAGAGGGATAGGAGGAGGCACATGTGTACCACCCCAGACCTGGGCCTAACGGGTCTGAGGGAGACGAAAAAACAATAAGCATAAATTGAAACCAGTCCTGAGATCAAAGGATTAGCAGCTAGGGGTTATGCACTAAACAAACTGTAGCCATTGCAAAGCGAGAGAAGAGAAGTGGGGAGAGGCGTCTAGTCTCCTGTTGCAGGCAGGGTCAATAAGGAAAAGGATCCAGGAAATCCAGCCGGATAGTAGTGGAGAATGAGCCTTGCTGACAACAGAGGGCCGACCATCTTTGGAATGCTTGCAGATCCAGAAAGGTCCTTTCAGCCGATGGGGTTAGAAAACAGCCGGTTGCGTTGAGAGGGTAGGGGCACCTACCACAAAATCCAGGAGTTAGAGCAGGAAGCTGCCCATATCAAGGTCAGTTGGGGAAGAAGTGGGCCGACGTGGAGAGTCGACCAAGCCAAAGTGAAACAAAGGTTAGCCTCCATGTTGCGTTCAATGAGGGGCATTGTGAGTTGATCGGCGAGTTTTGTTCTTGTTCCACAGGGGGTTGGGAGGGCTCGTTGGGAGCGGACGTTTGTTAGAGGCCGCTGGGGGGGTCGAGACATCCATGTCTGACTCGTGAGCGATCACGTTGAGTTTCAGGAGAAGGTGTTCGCCTGCTATGAAGTTGGAGAAGGAGTATTCCTGACCTTTCAGGGAGAATTTCACAGCAAAAGGAAAGGACCACCGGTATTTGATGTCTTTCTTCGTGAGAGCTTGCAGAAGAGGTTTCAGGGTTCTTCTACGTTGAATAGTGGATGGGGCGAGATCAGCGAAAATTTGCACTGGGTGACCCTGACAAGTCACCTGAGTCATGGCTCGGGCCTGCTTCATTATTGCTTCCTTTACCGCATAAAAGTGTGGTTTAGCAATGATGTCTCTGGGAGTGCCGTCCTTCCTGGGTGGCCCAAGTGCTCTATGAGCCCTGTCAAGTTCTAGGCGGTGAGAAGGTATGTTGGGGATGAGGGATTTCATGAGGTCCTGCGTTGAGACATCCTGGATGGATTCTGGCAGGCCTCTAATCCTGAAGTTGTATCGTCTCGATCTGTTTTCCAATTCGTCAATGCGGGACATGGCGGTGTCAAGTTGGTCATGGAGGGTGGAGATGAGGTCGGAGTGTTGGTGGGCTACTACTGTGGTTTGATCCACCCTAGCTTCAATGGCGTCAATGCGTGACCCAATGCTGTGGAGATCCGCTTTGATATCTCCTGTGATCTTGGCGGCGGTGGAGGCTAGGCCCGCGTCCAGGAGGGTAGCTAGCCTGAGGAAGAGGTCCTCCATGTTAAAAGAGCGGTCACTGTCATGGGTACCGTGAGAGGGAGAGTCAGTGAGGGCGGCCATTACAGGCCCTGCTGGGGAAAATGGAGTGTCCCCAAAGGAGCGGTGTAGGAGTGACACTGTGGAGGCAGGAGAAGGAGTCATCTCTAGGTGGCAGGGTGGTGGGGGCCCTGGGGTGAGGTGAAGGTGGGCTGAGGGGTTGACTTGCCTGTGTTCCTGTTGAGAAGGCATGAGGGAGGCATGAGGAGATTCCTGAGGAGAATTAACAGCAGCAGCCGCGGCGGCCATCTTGGTACACCCAGGCCGTGAGGAGATCTCGTAGCAATTCTCTAAATTCCTCCTGGGGGGGCCCCTGGACATATGGGGGTGATCCCTGGTGTTATGCAAGCCAGATCGCCGCACAATGGCGATTTTTTGTGCAATCAGGATGGCGCTGTGAAGGCCGTTAGGTCCGGGGTGGCGCTGAGCTCCGTGATCCTGGGGGGGGCCCTGGACATATGGGGGTGATCCCTGGTGTTATGCAAGCCAGATCGCCGCACAATGGCGATTTTTTGTGCAATCAGGATGGCGCTGTGAAGGGCGTTAGGTCCGGGGTGGCGCTGAGCTCCGTGATCAGGCGTCCATCACGGAACCCTCGCGCATGCGCACTCCGTATGTTATGTATTTGATAACCCTATTATTTAATATCTTATTATTTAAAACATGCAGAGACAATGTATATGGATAAATTCAATTCACTTTCTTGAATATAGGTAGCCACATATCTGGGTCCTTTTATTACACTAGATATTGACAGCTTGTTGAGGGCAAGAAATGTTGACAGAGTTGCTTTGGAATAAACTTTAGACTTTGATAACTAGACTTTAGTTTGTGTTATTTTACTTTTAAATATGAATGACAATAGGAGCTGCCACATACTTTCAGAAATAAACTAATGTTTTCTTTTGCTGATATACAGTATTAGGTAACACCCTACATTTTGTTTTCATCATTTACATGACAAAAAACTATACTGATTGGGTTGAAAAAAAAAATTATTTTGCAAACGAGGTTACTGAAATCACCATTCTGCTACAATCTTTGACATTTTCTTAAAGTCATTTATTAAAATTCTGTGCCTGAGGATGGCTTTCTTTTCCAGTCTAATTCAAATCTTCTAGTATCAAAGCCAACTGCAGAGTCATTTTACACACTAGATATTCTATACTTCTTTCACTTTATACAGTGGCAGTGAAGGAAAGCACCAGAGGTTTAATAAAATGGTGTTCATAAAAATATAAGGTCATGCGGAGAACATCAAAGTAGATCAACAGTTAGATCACTTACAGTAATCAGTGTGTATTATTTAAAAAGGGGAGCATGACTGGGTGTTATTTATGTTGGTTTCAATAGAAAATCGAATTATCTAGTCCCTTTTCTCTTTTTATGAAAATCCAGGCTCCAACCAATAAACACAATCTCCCTCTCCTCTAAAGCCCCATACAAACGGTCGGATTTTTTCATGGATTCTGTCCGATCGGACAATGTTGTTGAAAAATCAGACCGTGTGTATGCACCATCGGACAGTGTACGTCGGATTGTCCGACGGACCAAGTCCTATCTCCTGCTGGATAGATTTGCCGTCAACACGGTCCGATCACACCAAATCCGATCGTGTGTACGGTTGTCCGACCGGACTAAGTGCTACGCATGCTCAGATCACATTACAAGACCAAAGCTATTGGCTACTAGCCTCTACGTAGACCCGTCGTAGGCAACAAACGTCACCACGTTCAGAATGATCGGATTTTCCGACAACTTTGTCCGACCGTGTGTACGCAAAACCAACATCAGACAAAGTATGACGGACATGGTCCGACGGACCTGGTCCTCGGATAATCTGCGCGTGTGTATGGGGCTTAACAGTGTGTAAGGCACTGTCAGGTGCCTTTACTTACTAGCACTGCCTCTGCCTGCCTCCTGCAAACTTTCCACTACATTAAAAAAATGTACTTTTGTGTATGGGGGACATAAAACACTCATCCTGCTTCTCATAATGCAGTGCTCTCTGCCTGAGTGGAGTAACACCAGGACCGAGCTGTGTGACGAACAAAGTGCAAGAATTAAAGTGATATTAAAGTCTTGTTTTTTGTTGTTTAAAAATAACAAACATATCATACTTACCTGCTCTGTGCATTGGTTTTGCATAGAGAATGCCCTGATCCTCCTCTTCTCAGGTCTGTCGCCGGTGCTCCTGGCCCATCTCTTTTGCCAAGTGACCCCACAGCAAGTCTGCTCTGTGTGCCCATTCAGACACAGAGCCATGGCTTGGCCCCACCCCCTATTGCTCCTCATTGGTTCACTGACTTTGATTGACAGCAGTGGGAGCCAATGGTGCCCACTGCTGTGTCTTAGACAATCAGGAGAGAGAGAGTCCTGGACAACTGAGGCTCTTCTGCAACTTCGCTGGATCAAGATGGGCCTCAGGTAAATATTAGGGGGCTGTGGGGGACTGCTGCACACAGGTTTTTTTATCTTAATGCATTGAATGCATTAAGATAAAAAACCTTCTGACTTTACAATCACTTTAACTTCCAAAAAACAGTGTGTGTAGATAAAAAAACACTCTGCTATCCAAAAGGGTTTAACCACTTGCCGACCAGCCACCGCAGTTGTAATGAGGCAGAATGGCACGGCTGGGTGGAGTGACGTTATGTTACATTGCTTCGCACTGTGGCCACTAGGAGCACGCGTGCTGCCGGAGCCACGCGCGTGCCAGCTGCACGCCCCCTGAGCCGATGCGAGTGCCCGGTGGTCACGATCACCATCAAGCTCTCGTGAATGCTGCTGTCACACGGAGAACTGGGATCTGTGTGTGTAAACACACAGTTTCCGGTTCTCTGAGGGGAGAAGTGACAGATCGTCTGTTCATACACAGTATGAACAGCGATCTATCTCTTCCCCTACACAGTCCCATCCCCCCTTCAGTTAGAAACAGACACAGGGAACACAATTAACCCCTTGATTGCCCCTTGGTGTTAACCCCTTCACTGCCAGTGAAATTTTTACAGTAATCAATGCATTTTTATAGCACTGATCACTGTATTAATGCCAATGGTCCCAAAAATGTGTCAAAATTGTCCGATGTGTCCGCCATAATGTCGCAGTCCCAATAAAAATCGCAGATCGCCGCCATTACTAGTAAAAAAAAAAAATGAATAACAAAAATGCCATTAAACTATCCCCTATTTCGTAGATGCTATAACTTTTGCGCAAACCAATCAATATACAGTTATTGTGATTTTTTTTACCAAAAATATGTAGAAGAATACATATCGGCCTAAACTGAGGGAAAAAAAAAAAACGTTTTTTTATATATATTTTGAGGGATATTTATTATAGCAAAAAGTAAAAAAATATTGTGTTTTTTTTTCAAAATTTACGCTCTTTTTTTGTTTATAGCGCAAAAAATAAAAACTGCAGAGGCAATCAAATACCACCAAAAGAAAGCTCTATTTGTGGGGAAAAAAAGGACGTAAATTTTGTTTGGGTGCAGCATCGCATGAGCACGCAATTGTCAGTTAAAGCGACGCAGTGCCGAATCGCAAAAAGTGCTCTGGTCAGGAAGGGGGTAAAATCTTCTGGGGCTGAAGCGGTTAAAGTGGTTGTAAAGGCTCAAGGTTTTTTACAACTTGTAGAGATGCTCAAACTTTATTCCATATTTCAAACGGGACAGCACAAGAAACACAGACTGAAATCATTGACGCGTTTCACACATGAATTAGTGCTTATTTTGATATAAGAAAAAAAAATAAAATATATATATATATATATATATATATATATATATATATATATATATTATATTGAATAAGCACTGATACATGTGTAAAATGCATTAATGATTGGAGACTCTGTGTTTCTTGTGCTGTCTCCCTTTGACATATGGAATAAAATTTGAGCATCTTTACAACAGTGGTGTGCAGCCAACTCTCTCTACTTTGCTGTGTTATGGTGGCGAGCCACCACGGAGGCTCCTGCTTGTGGATTGCGGTCCCACCTGGAGCGATGTTACCTTTTCTTTTGAACATTTTTTACCGTCATGCATTCTATACATGAAGGTAAAAAAAACTTCTGTGTGCAGCAGTTCTCTCAGCCCCCTAATACTTACCTTAGCCCCATCTCAATCCAGCGATGTGCACGAGAGCAGCGGGCCTCTTTCCCCTCATTGCCTGAGACATTGAATCCCGCTACTGTCAATCACAGCCATTGACCCAATGAGGAGAGTGTGGGGCGTAGCTATGCATTCATGTGTGAAGGGACACAAAGAGCAGCGGCTCAGGAGCAAGCCTGCCTGGGTGCTCCCATAGCAAGCTGTTTGCTACGGGGGCACTCAGCAGGAGGGAGGGGCCAGGAGTACCAGTGGGGGACCCAAGAAGAAGAGGATTGGGTTTTTTTTTCTGTGCAAAACCATTGCATGGAGCAGGTAAGTATCACGTGTTTGTTATTTTTTTAAAATCTGCTTTTAACCACTTGTCCACTGGGCACTTAAACCCCCTAACTAACCAGACCAATTTTTAGCTTTCAGCGCTATCACATTTTGAATGAAAACTACTCAGTCATGCAACACTGTACCTGTACAAAATTGTTGTCCTTTTTTTCACCCAAATAGAGCTTTCCTTTGGTGGTGTTTAATCACCACTGGGTTTTCTATTTTTTGCGCTATAAATGAAAAAAGACTGAAAGTTTTGTAAAAAAATAAATTTTTTTCTTCTGTTATAAAATTTAGCAAATTAGTAATTTTTCCTCAAAAAATTGGGCCAAAATTTATACTGCTACATATCTTTGGTAAAAAAATAACCCAAATAAGTGTATATTATTTGGTCTTTGTGAAAGTTAGAGTCTACAAGCTATGGTGCCAATCACTGAAATTTGATCACCCCTAATCACACCTGATGTACTGCCTCATTTCTTGAGGCCCTGAAATGTCAGAAAAGTACAAATACCCCCCAAATGACCCCTTTTTGGAAAGTAGACATTCCAAGGTATTCAGTAGGAGGCATGAATGTAACCTTTTCCCACAATTCTTTGAAAAAAAAAAAATATTTTTCTTTTTAAGCCATGAAGCATAATGAGTCTTTTGAGCATGTCATTTTTTTCCACAAGGTTTTGGAAAATATGGAAAGAAAATTAAACCGCATTTTTTTTTACACAAAGTTGGCCATGTAAAATAAATTTCTAATACATAGCAGGTACATAGTAAAAGTTACACCCCAAAATATATTCTGCTACTCCTCCTGAGCATGGCGATACCACATGTGTGAGACTTTTAGCCTGGGTTCACACTATTGCGAATTTGCAGCGTTGGAAAACACTGCGAATTCGCAGGACATTTGAAAACCCATTGTTTTCAATGAGGCATGTTCATATATGTCCAGTGCATGCGCACTGCGCATTGCAGAAAAACCGCCACCGACTTTGGTGCGGTGCGGGGTGGATCAGGTGCGAATTCAGGCCCATTATCTTCTATGGACACGCATCTGATTCGCACCTGACTTGCGTGGTGACCAAAAATTCGCAAGTTATTTTACTACTTCTGAGGGGGAAGTCCACGCCCACTTTAAAAAAAAAAAAACGGCATGGATTCCCCCTCCAGGAGCATACCAGGCCCTTAGGTCTGGTATGGATTTTAACCACCTGAGACCCAGAGTACGTCATATGACGTCTTTTTGGTCCCAGGGGTATATCTGAATGATGCCTGTAGCTACAGACATCATTCAGATATTGCCGGTTTCAGCCGGCGATTCCCTGCACCATAAGAACGATCATAGCGGCTGTTCCGCCGCTTGATCGTTCTTACGGGCGGCGGGAGGGGACGCCCCCCCCCTCCCGCCGCCCTCCGGTGCTTCTACCGACTCACCGCTTCCATCGGTGAGTCGGACTCGGGATCCGCCGGCACCGGATGATGATCATAGATATTTCCGGCGGACCAGATGGTCGCCGGAGTCTCTATGATCGTTCGGAGGCCGGGCGCGATGTTATGACGTCACGCCCGGCCTCTGCATTCAAAAAACGGCGCCGCCTCCGCTGGGAAGCGGTGATCGTTTTTTTTTATTTTAGGCTTCCCAGCCTAGAGGTGAGATGTGGGGTCTTATTGACCCCATATCTCACTGTAAATAGGTCCGATCATGTAATATTCCTATTACAAGGGATGTTTACATTCCTTGTAATAGGAATAAAAGTAATCAAATATTATTTTATTTTTTTTAAAGTTGTTGAACTAAAAAAATAAAGTAAAATGAACAATAAAAAGAAAAAAAAAAAAATTTAAAGCGCCCTGTCCCCGCGAGCTCGTACGCAGAAGCGAACGCATACGTAAGTCCCGCCCACAGATGAAAACGGTGTTCAAACCACACATGTGAGGTATCGCCGCAAACGTTAGAGCGAGAGCAATAATTCTAGCCCTAGACCTCCTCTGTAACTCAAAATATGTAACCAGTAAAAAATGTTAAAGCGTCGACTATGGGGATTTTTAAATACCAAAGTTTGGCGCCATTCCACAAGCGCATGCAATTTTGAAGCGTGACATGTTGGGTATCTATTTACTCGGCATATCTTCATCTTTCACATTATGCAAAAAAAATGGGCTAACTTTACTGTTTTTTTTTTTTTTTAAAGCAGGAAACTGTTTTTTTTCTGAAAAAAACGCGTTCGAAAAATTGCTGCGCAAATACTGTGCGAGATAAAAAGTTGCAACGACCGCCATTGTATTCTTTAGGGTCTTTGCTAAAAAAACATATATAATGTTTGGGGGTTCTATGTAATTTTCTAGCAAAAAAATTTGGAATTTTACATGTAGGAGAGAAATGTCAGAATTGGCCTGGGTCTCAGGTGGTTAAGGGTATCCCCTACGCCGAAAAAATGGAGTGGGGGTCCCCCCAAAATCCATACCAGACCCTTATCCGAGCACGCAGCCTGGCAGGTCAGGAAAGGGGGTGGGGACGAGCGAGCGCCCCCCCTCCTGAACCGCACCAGGCCGCATGCCCTCAACATGGGGGGGTGGGTGCTTTGGGGAAGGGGGCGCCCTGCGGCCCCCCACCCCAAAGCACCTTGTCCCCATGTTGATGAGGACAAGGGCCTCTTCCCGACAACCCTGGCCGTTGGTTGTCGGGGTCTGCGGGCGGGGGGCTTATCGGAATCCGGGAGCACCCTTTTATAAGGGGGCCCCCAGATCCCAGCCCCCCACCCTATGTGAATGAGTATGGGGTACGATGTACCCCTACCCATTCACCTAAGGTGTAAAGTGTAAATAAAAAAAACACACACAATTTATCAAAAATATTTTATTGCACTGCTCCGGGGGTCTTCTTCCGTCTTGGGGGGTCTTCTCGCCGGACTCCTCCGCTATTTTACCTAGCTCTTTTACCGAGCGGAGGAGCCTGGCTTTCTTCTTCGTCGCCGCCGTCGTCTGGGGGTCTTGATCCACCTTCGGGGGTCTTACGGGGTCTTCCGGGGTCTCTTCTGTTCTTGGAAAGACGGGAAAAAGGGGGAAATTTTTGGGACTTTATGTGAGATCCTGACCATCCGGTGCATTGATCTCCATCCCTATTGGTATGGAAAGACGGGATACTTGGGACTTTATATGAAACACAACACTAGGGCATAGTTGAGTCATAAATATAGGAATAGTTTTTGACAATATAAATATTTATTGATAGCCCGTGGGAGCATAGTGCAATCAATGATACAGACATTATGGTCAATAAATATAGTACAAGGTAAGTCAAATATAATAGTTAATCGCAATATACATAGCATAATTCATCACATTGTCATATAATAATAGCATCATCAACACTATAGCACATGATCAATGGTAATAGTATTGACACTACATCCAACAGGCATCAGAATATAAAATAAGGATAAAATAAATTAAATGACTCAATTATTAAACACCCGTAGTCGATACATGATTGCTGTGACATGACATCAAGTATATATGCTCGACGCGTTTCGTGGAAGTTTGTCCACTCATCAGGAGCAGCTAATTTGGAATAACCTATAAAGTAATATAGAATGGTAATTAATGAAATTTAATTCTAGCAGAGGGAAAAGGAACAGAATATTCTGGCCTTGACACTCTTACCTAAGGGTATATAATATGATGGTATTTAAGCGTATGTGGTGATCTTCATGATGGTAGGAGGCACTGGGGGCACTTCTGTTCTTGCCGCTGTCGTCGCCTTCTGCGCCGCCTTCTTCTTCTTCTTAAGATGTAGACTCGTCGCTCTCTCTGGCCGGAATGGCATAGACGCGCTGTGTTGTGACTTATATAGGGACAAGGGGGCAGGGTCACATGCTCATGTCACATGGTGACCCCACCCCCCTATGATGTCACAGTCCCGGAGGATGCTCATAAACGCTAATAAACGTCAATAAACGCTCAAAAGCTCACCAGTGTTTTTTAACGTTTTTGATCCATTGAAAAAAAAATTAAAACCCCACCCTAAAAAAACGTAGAAAATCACTAAAACAACACTAATAAACGCTGTTGCAAAAACTTAAAAAAACTTTGAAAGACTCACTGCAAAGTTACTGGTGTTTTAATAACAGTATTTTAACGTCCATGTGCATGGAGCCGAATAGTTTTTTACATTTTAGAATGGGATGCCTTGAGACTGTCCATAATTTTAAAGGGTGCCTTGACTGAAAAAAGGTTGAGAAACACTGATGTAGAGTATGGTCACAAAGAATATGACATTACATTTGGTTCTATTTGGTGGAAATATCAAGCTGGTTAGGTGATTGTATTGTGGAAGTGAAATTGTTTTAAAGTGGAAGTAAACCCCCCTATCGTTTTCAGCCAAGGAAGCTGCCATCTTTGCCTCTGTTTAATCTTCAACTGCCACAGTGCTGCACATGTGATCCGTTATGACACCAGCCATTGGATGGTTTGACTGTTTGGTTGAGAGCACAGCCAATGTGCAGTTAGCATTCTCGGCATGCCTTTTTTTTTTAAACTGTTAAATCGATGGGTTTACTTCCGCTTTAAGTAGAACTGGCTTTGCTGTTTTTCAGACCATTACAGCAGGTCTTCATACTTCACATACTTCATGCAATACAAATGTTGCACATATTCTAAATGTTAGTTTGGCATTGTTATTCTTTGCTTTTATTAAATGTTATGTTATGAAATTGTCTCTGCTTGTTTGTGATCCATAGACAATGGAAACCCTAATGTTGGGAGGACAAAATCCTGAAATGATGAAACCCTGAATGTATTTTTGATCTTTTGTATTAAAGGTTCGGCTCTGGTGGATTTAGTTTTTTATCAGGTGGTGGACTGAGGCTTCACCTGCACAAGTGAGGATTGAAGGTCTTTACGAAGGCACATTTTGGACTTTTTAACCACTATGTACTGATTTTATATACTTTTTGATTTAGAGATAATTTGTTTTGTATTTTGTTTCAGTACATGTATTATATGAAATAAATAAATAATAAAAATAAATAAATAAAAGTATTGTTCATGTATTTAACCACTTCAGCTCCAGAAGATTTTACCCCCTTCATGACCAGGCCATTTTTTACTCTTCAGCACTGCGCTAATTTAACTGGAGATTGCGGGGTCATGCAATGTTGTAAGCAAACACAATTTATATAATTGTTTTCCCCACAAATAGAGCTTTGGGGCTGTGGTGGTATTTGATCACCACTGTGTTTTGTTTTTTTTTTGCGCTATAAACAAAAAAGAAAAGCATGCATTTGAAAAAAAAAAAATCTACTTTCTGTTATAAAACATATCCAATAAAAAAATTGTAAAAATCAAATTTATTCATACATTTAGGTCAAAATGTATTCTGCTACATGTCTTGGTAAGAAAAAAAAAAAAAAAGTGTATATTGATTGATTTGCGTGAAAGTTATAGCATCTACAAACTATGAGATATATATTGTCATTTTTTTTTTATACTAGTAATGGCGGCAATCAGCGACTTATAGCAGGACAGTGGGAAATCTGACACTAACTGACACTTTGTGGGAACTGGCTAACTGCCACTGACATCTCCAGTGACAATAGTGATCAGTGCTAATAATATACATTTACACTGTACTAATGACATCTGGGGCAATCAAAGGGTTAAATATGTGTCTAACAATTTTTACTATGTGTAATGTGTCATGATTTTACATAGCAATGTGCCAGTTTTCATTCCTTCCTTGTGCACGCACCCCCTCCCCGCAAATGGAGAATCACGTATATATATATATATATATGTGATACTGCTCAGCCGGCCCGCACTGTAGCAGTAAAACTCGGCAAGTGGTTAAAGTAATTTTTTTACCTTATTGCATTAAGGAAAAAAAACTTTTGATAGTTGCTCCCCCCCAGTCTCCTCCTTAAACCCATACCATATTCTGATCACGATCAATGTGCTGTGCCAGTTTGCAGCAGCTCTTCTCCCCCTCTCTCCTCACAGGAGACTCGGCAGCAGCAGGAGCCATTGGCTCTTGCTGCTGTCAATCAAAACTTGTGAGAAGGATGAGGGAGTGGGTCGAGCTGTGTCTTGTTTGTCTGTAGATGCACACAGCCCAGCTTGGGATTGCCTTCATAGCAGCAATGAAGAGGGAGAGCCAAGAGTGCTAGTAGGGGAAGCCCATAAGAGGAGCTTCGGGGCCACTCTGTGCATAACCGCTGCACAGAGCAGGTAAGTATAACGTGTTTATTATTTTAATTTAAAAAAATGAAGATTTACAGCAACTTTAAATTTAAGATTTTAAAGATGTTATTTGTTAGAGATTTTTGTTTAATTATTGGTGATAAGACATATGCAGTCAAGATAAGAATGTTCCAGTTTGATGTGGAACATGTAGTTATTGGGGCAAGAAAGATTAGGCTGCTCATATACAGGTTATCTTTGAAAGCAACTCTACTGATATACCTCTTCTTTAAGTAAGTGGTGCAGAAACAGAGAATGTACCTTGCCCCTATCTATCACTTTCCCCAACCTATGCAATAACATCCATAGTGCACGCTGGGCAGAGAGACATTGATCATATCCATCACCCAAAGTTGAACTTTCAATTTGTTTAGGGTCAATACAGAGTGTATGTATGCTTTTTCAATTATCCTTGTGCTTGGTGATGTAGTCAGTCATATCACATGACTAAGTCAACTGATTCATGTGGAGGCAACACTGTAAATTGTGCCAGCTCATAATAGCTTCACAGCTCTGTAGGAAAGGAAATGACCAGTACTACTTTGTTCAATACAGTTTGCACTAATAGTTTGTTATCACAGGGCCTGGCACAGAGGGTGGTGGGTGCCAGTAAGGAGAATTAGAGTGCATAATAAGGAAGGTGGAGCTCCCCAGTAATGAGGGTTAGAGTGCGTAGTAAAATTCAGAAGACCATTAAAGAAAGAGGGGCTTGAGGTTCAAAATCTGGGCCCATGTATTTGTTGCTGTCAAGAGGTTTTCACTTTGCTCTATTGACTACATTTAATTTATACAGTTTAAATTGGAGTTCCAGGCTACTATGTCTTAAAGAATAGACCACCCCACAACCAATCCCCCACCCCCCCCCCCCAACTCACACTTTTTTTTTTGTTGCTTTGTGCCTATTATCATGTTTTGATGCTTGATTTCCCTCCTACCTACCGGCAAGGTACGTAATTTCCACGTTCACATCAGCTGCCCCCACTGCTTTCTGGGACCTGTGTGTGTCCCAGAAGACGGCGGGACCATTCAGATAGCACAGTGCAACTCGCGCATGCCCAGTAGGAAACCAGCTGTGAAGCCTGAAGGCTTCAATGCTGGTCTCCCTTAGTTGCAATTCCGGCGTCTGATCCCGAGCCGATGGCTTTGGGGGGTCGACATCAAGGGATCCCTGGACATGTAAGTGTTCTTATTAAAAGTCAGCAGCTACATTATTTGTAGCTGCTGACTTTTATTTTATTAATTTTTTAGAGGCTGGAACTCTTTTTTAAAGTGAACACTGAAAAGTTTTCCTTCTAAAAAAATCAGTGTTTCACGATTGGGCATACATTTAGGATAATTTCAGGATCAGCTGCCCTATGTTCTACATATTATTTGATCGTTGGAAGCAATTAGCCTTATCAGCTTTGTCGTGAGAGTTTCCAAAGTTTCAGTAATGTAATGTATATTTTGTCCATTTATGAAATCACACTACAACATGAAATAATAAAAATGATAAAATCATACTACTGTACAACGCTCGGTAAAAGAGCTAGGTAAAATAGCGGAGGAGTCCGGCGAGAAGACCCCCCAAGACGGAAGAAGACCCCCGGCTCACCAGTGTTTTTTAACGTTTTTGATCCATTGAAAAAAAAATTAAAACCCCACCCTAAAAAAACGTAGAAAATCACTAAAACAACACTAATAAACGCTGTTGCAAAAACTTAAAAAAACTTTGAAAGACTCACTGCAAAGTTACTGGTGTTTTAATAACAGTATTTTAACGTCCATGTGCATGGAGCCGAATAGTTTTTTACATTTTAGAATGGGATGCCTTGAGACTGTCCATAATTTTAAAGGGTGCCTTGACTGAAAAAAGGTTGAGAAACACTGATGTAGAGTATGGTCACAAAGAATATGACATTACATTTGGTTCTATTTGGTGGAAATATCAAGCTGGTTAGGTGATTGTATTGTGGAAGTGAAATTGTTTTAAAGTGGAAGTAAACCCCCCTATCGTTTTCAGCCAAGGAAGCTGCCATCTTTGCCTCTGTTTAATCTTCAACTGCCACAGTGCTGCACATGTGATCCGTTATGACACCAGCCATTGGATGGTTTGACTGTTTGGTTGAGAGCACAGCCAATGTGCAGTTAGCATTCTCGGCATGCCTTTTTTTTTTAAACTGTTAAATCGATGGGTTTACTTCCGCTTTAAGTAGAACTGGCTTTGCTGTTTTTCAGACCATTACAGCAGGTCTTCATACTTCACATACTTCATGCAATACAAATGTTGCACATATTCTAAATGTTAGTTTGGCATTGTTATTCTTTGCTTTTATTAAATGTTATGTTATGAAATTGTCTCTGCTTGTTTGTGATCCATAGACAATGGAAACCCTAATGTTGGGAGGACAAAATCCTGAAATGATGAAACCCTGAATGTATTTTTGATCTTTTGTATTAAAGGTTCGGCTCTGGTGGATTTAGTTTTTTATCAGGTGGTGGACTGAGGCTTCACCTGCACAAGTGAGGATTGAAGGTCTTTACGAAGGCACATTTTGGACTTTTTAACCACTATGTACTGATTTTATATACTTTTTGATTTAGAGATAATTTGTTTTGTATTTTGTTTCAGTACATGTATTATATGAAATAAATAAATAATAAAAATAAATAAATAAAAGTATTGTTCATGTATTTAACCACTTCAGCTCCAGAAGATTTTACCCCCTTCATGACCAGGCCATTTTTTACTCTTCAGCACTGCGCTAATTTAACTGGAGATTGCGGGGTCATGCAATGTTGTAAGCAAACACAATTTATATAATTGTTTTCCCCACAAATAGAGCTTTGGGGCTGTGGTGGTATTTGATCACCACTGTGTTTTGTTTTTTTTTTGCGCTATAAACAAAAAAGAAAAGCATGCATTTGAAAAAAAAAAAAATCTACTTTCTGTTATAAAACATATCCAATAAAAAAATTGTAAAAATCAAATTTATTCATACATTTAGGTCAAAATGTATTCTGCTACATGTCTTGGTAAGAAAAAAAAAAAAAAAAAGTGTATATTGATTGATTTGCGTGAAAGTTATAGCATCTACAAACTATGAGATATATATTGTCATTTTTTTTTTATACTAGTAATGGCGGCAATCAGCGACTTATAGCAGGACAGTGGGAAATCTGACACTAACTGACACTTTGTGGGAACTGGCTAACTGCCACTGACATCTCCAGTGACAATAGTGATCAGTGCTAATAATATACATTTACACTGTACTAATGACATCTGGGGCAATCAAAGGGTTAAATATGTGTCTAACAATTTTTACTATGTGTAATGTGTCATGATTTTACATAGCAATGTGCCAGTTTTCATTCCTTCCTTGTGCACGCACCCCCTCCCCGCAAATGGAGAATCACGTATATATATATATATATATGTGATACTGCTCAGCCGGCCCGCACTGTAGCAGTAAATCTCGGCAAGTGGTTAAAGTAATTTTTTTACCTTATTGCATTAAGGAAAAAAAACTTTTGATAGTTGCTCCCCCCCAGTCTCCTCCTTAAACCCATACCATATTCTGATCACGATCAATGTGCTGTGCCAGTTTGCAGCAGCTCTTCTCCCCCTCTCTCCTCACAGGAGACTCGGCAGCAGCAGGAGCCATTGGCTCTTGCTGCTGTCAATCAAAACTTGTGAGAAGGATGAGGGAGTGGGTCGAGCTGTGTCTTGTTTGTCTGTAGATGCACACAGCCCAGCTTGGGATTGCCTTCATAGCAGCAATGAAGAGGGAGAGCCAAGAGTGCTAGTAGGGGAAGCCCATAAGAGGAGCTTCGGGGCCACTCTGTGCATAACCGCTGCACAGAGCAGGTAAGTATAACGTGTTTATTATTTTAATTTAAAAAAATGAAGATTTACAGCAACTTTAAATTTAAGATTTTAAAGATGTTATTTGTTAGAGATTTTTGTTTAATTATTGGTGATAAGACATATGCAGTCAAGATAAGAATGTTCCAGTTTGATGTGGAACATGTAGTTATTGGGGCAAGAAAGATTAGGCTGCTCATATACAGGTTATCTTTGAAAGCAACTCTACTGATATACCTCTTCTTTAAGTAAGTGGTGCAGAAACAGAGAATGTACCTTGCCCCTATCTATCACTTTCCCCAACCTATGCAATAACATCCATAGTGCACGCTGGGCAGAGAGACATTGATCATATCCATCACCCAAAGTTGAACTTTCAATTTGTTTAGGGTCAATACAGAGTGTATGTATGCTTTTTCAATTATCCTTGTGCTTGGTGATGTAGTCAGTCATATCACATGACTAAGTCAACTGATTCATGTGGAGGCAACACTGTAAATTGTGCCAGCTCATAATAGCTTCACAGCTCTGTAGGAAAGGAAATGACCAGTACTACTTTGTTCAATACAGTTTGCACTAATAGTTTGTTATCACAGGGCCTGGCACAGAGGGTGGTGGGTGCCAGTAAGGAGAATTAGAGTGCATAATAAGGAAGGTGGAGCTCCCCAGTAATGAGGGTTAGAGTGCGTAGTAAAATTCAGAAGACCATTAAAGAAAGAGGGGCTTGAGGTTCAAAATCTGGGCCCATGTATTTGTTGCTGTCAAGAGGTTTTCACTTTGCTCTATTGACTACATTTAATTTATACAGTTTAAATTGGAGTTCCAGGCTACTATGTCTTAAAGAATAGACCACCCCACAACCAATCCCCACCCCCCCCCCCCCCAACTCACACTTTTTTTTTTGTTGCTTTGTGCCTATTATCATGTTTTGATGCTTGATTTCCCTCCTACCTACCGGCAAGGTACGTAATTTCCACGTTCACATCAGCTGCCCCCACTGCTTTCTGGGACCTGTGTGTGTCCCAGAAGACGGCGGGACCATTCAGATAGCACAGTGCAACTCGCGCATGCCCAGTAGGAAACCAGCTGTGAAGCCTGAAGGCTTCAATGCTGGTCTCCCTTAGTTGCAATTCCGGCGTCTGATCCCGAGCCGATGGCTTTGGGGGGTCGACATCAAGGGATCCCTGGACATGTAAGTGTTCTTATTAAAAGTCAGCAGCTACATTATTTGTAGCTGCTGACTTTTATTTTATTAATTTTTTAGAGGCTGGAACTCTTTTTTAAAGTGAACACTGAAAAGTTTTCCTTCTAAAAAAATCAGTGTTTCACGATTGGGCATACATTTAGGATAATTTCAGGATCAGCTGCCCTATGTTCTACATATTATTTGATCGTTGGAAGCAATTAGCCTTATCAGCTTTGTCGTGAGAGTTTCCAAAGTTTCAGTAATGTAATGTATATTTTGTCCATTTATGAAATCACACTACAACATGAAATAATAAAAATGATAAAATCATACTACTGTACAACATAAAATAATAAAATATAAAACATTTATTTATTTCCATTTTAAGTAATCTATTTTAATTAGTTAACTTAATAAAACTTTTCAAATGTTTGATTTCTGTGTGCTCTATACCAGTTAAATAAATCTCAATTCTAAAGATATTATTGTTGTTGTTGGTATTATTATGATTATTATTATATAATATTTTATTATGTTATACCAGTTAGAAATGCTTGTCTGCTTTGGTTAACACCATTTTGACTGCTGGTAATTAATAATTCATAAATAAAAATAATAGAATTAAATAAGGAATGTTTCCTGCTGTGAAAAGACACCAGGATTAAAATATCACAGTAATGTCACTTGCTTGAATATAGAAAAACTACTTTATTTTTCATCCACATATGTGCCCAAGTGTTGTGTATATCTCAAGCTGTGACAGACATTTCTTTTAAGAAAAAAATGACCTAACAAATTGAAGTGTTTATTTGTTTCTAATATTTTTTTCTGAAACTTCTTTACATTGTTCAATCTAAAAATCTAATTTCATTGACAGGATAGTATAGCACGCAAACTAGAACCCTCATATTCAGAAGGCAAACAAAGCATCATTTTTTAATGAATCTTCTGAATACATCGTTTGCAGCAGCTTGCCTAGACCTGCTTGTCATAATGGTTTCTTCAAACGTTCTTTAAAGCTTGTGATGTTCAAGGCCTTAGCCTTCCCCCTCACTTGCTTGTTTTTTATCTGTCACAGTTGTCAACTAAAATAGAGCACCTAGCTTTTGTTTCAAGATGGTACCTGATCAATATCATCAATCCGCTTTGCTCCCATTCCTTCTCTCTTTCTCTCCCTCTCTCTCTCTCTCCCTCTTACACACTCTCTCTCCCTCTCTATAGCTGTATCCATTTCCTCCTGGCAAAAAGGGACTTTATGAATAAATGATACTGAAATGCTGAGGGTTCAGATACTAAATAATGAATTTCACCACCAAAAACACAACAACTTCTCCAATCATAAAATACTGCTCCTTCTATATTGATTGTGCTTTGGCAACCAGATGCAGTGCTAGGCTTTACTCCGCAAGGTGTTTAAATAGAAATACAGGTTTACCCGGGATTTATCATATGTGGAAATATGTATTATCTAAGCAGGCTGGCTGCTAATAGATGGTATTCTATTTCTTCTTGATGGTTAACCCTTGTCAGTGAGTGGAATGCAAAGAGTGCCACTGTCTCGATGGGAACTCTTCTCTATGGGACATTACAGTAAGTGTGTCATCTCTGCTGTGCTGTACTAGCTGAAATCTGCTATTTGTGGAGAGTAAATGGTATGCAACAAATTAGATTTTATTTCTCCATAGCTGTTTTGTAGAGTAGGTGATAATGTAACTCGTCCTTGCTGTGTTTCTCAGTGTTGTTTGTACTGTTGCACTTGCAGCTTGTGGAAGGTCGTGGATTTGTAGCATTTAATGTACATGAATTGTGAGTTGCTTTTCTGTTTCCCTCGTAATCGGTCTCTGCTGATGCATTTGTGATGTGTGACGAGTGCCAGTGCCTCAGTTCTAACATGCTGGAGGTCAGGGTGTAGAATTCTGGCAACTGTATGGGAATAGTCTGTCTGCCATCAACTTTGAGGCTCATGGTTTTGACTGAAATACTCAGAATCTGCCTTGAAATTTGCTTTAATCCTTATTAGTGTCACTGAAGTTTCATATTTAATTAGGTAGGGCAAGGCTGACTTAGTCTTGATGGGGATTTTTTTTTCTATAAACTTCAAGGTTTCATGTTATCTTTACCCCAATGAGATGTGTATTATGTGTCATTAGGGGAAAGCATGTTTCTTAAATATTTATAGCATGGTGCTTTAAAATATGTTTCTTAAAATGGCTACTACACACATGTTGTTGAAAGGTAAACATTATATGTGTTGCAGTGTGTTGCAGCATTTTGCTAAATTAAGAACACACATATGAAAGTATTATTTGTATAGATAGCTTCTATGTAAATATTTAAATTGTTTAGTTGACTCATTGATTCATTGATTTCCTAACTAACTGGACTGGCATTAATACTATTTGAGTACAAATTATACTAATTAGACTGGCAAACATGCTCAATGTTTAAAACTATAGGATAGCAAACTATCAACCAACTTTCACCAAGTTATCTACCAAACTTTACGCATGTAAAAGTGTAAAAAATGGATAAAGGTGGAAAACCGAATGTAACACGGCTTACAATCTAGTCCGGCAGCAGATTAACATAATATGCTTAAGCACTTATTTATGTGGTTGGTGTCAGTAAGGTAATAATATTAAAATAACATTCCAAATGTTTTTTTTCTTGCCCTGAGTGGAACACATTAATAATGTTCTAGGCCTGAATATAATGTATATATCTCCATCTACAAACTGCTGTAGATATAGTCAATGACAATAAATTGGACCATTTCATATTTTGCATTATATTATGTAAACTAAATATAGAGATAAAAAGTAAAACAATAAAATATAATTCAGGAGTCTTGTTAAAATATTACTTTTGCTGTTTTTGAAAACCCATTAGATTAGCATGTTCATTTTGGAGTCTGAAAAGTGTCAAGCTGCATACTGTTGTAAAAAATGTGCATATGTTTAAAAAAAAAAAAAAAACATGGCGTCCACTCTCATGTAGATACCTGCTTACATACCTGCATAATTACAATTCTTCTCAAGTACTGCTTTGCATATGATTGACAACTGCCTCCTGTACATCTGTAGTACTTGGCTATAGCAGATCACATAAGGGAATAAATGTCTACTGTAATCACATGGTAGGCCTTGTATGATTCTCTCTTCTAATAGGTGTCGTGAGATTTATTTTTATTTGTAAATACTGAAAATTTTATTGAAATTTGATATATATGTATCTCCTAGAAAGTTTATGCTAATTCCCAGCAAACAAACACACATTTGCGCGTGTGCTCGTGTGTGTGAATACATATTGAATATATAACTGTGTATGTTTGTATATATTCTTCTGTTAAACACCATTTTGAAAGGTGAAATAATTTTACCATGATCTCTCCATGATAAAAAAAAATACTTTGCAGTCCTAAATATAATTCCATGATACTAGAATGCATGGATTTGTGAAAAAGCCCTTTGACTATAGGGAACACATGTTTTCAGTATAAAAGTATTGATTCCATATTCAAAGGATAGTGTTAATAGCCAGACACAACAAAAAAGAAAACTTGTATTTAACATTTTTTATAAACTTTTTTTAAAATTCAGCAATCATCTAACAAATAAACAAAATATATTTATTTTCCGTAAATTATATAATGCCATAATGCATGTACTTATTCTAGTTAACTACCAAAACTGCTAATGTACTTAAAATAGTCTTAAAACAAAAAAAGTAAAATGTTAAATATAAATAAAAAAATTGCTCAAGATATAATCATATTGGCTAAATAATGATTCGGTTGAGTCCTCAGGCATAGCCAAAGGAATCACTGTCTAATAAGTAAATACTCATGAAATTACTGTGGTAGTTTGATGTAGGAGCTAGTGCTCTTCTAGTAACCTAGTTCATTTTTAGGTCTTTGAATATAAGCAAAATGCATCACCTGATTGATAGTTTATTTTCTAAGGAGTCCAGCTAGGGGATAATGGTAATAGAACTCTACAATGCAGGCACTATGAGCATTCCATAATGCTACTGGCTTATTAAAATCATTTGTCTTTGCATGAAATAATGTATATACATTAACACTATGAACGACTGCAACATACAGGGATATACAATGTAATACTGACATATAATCACACACATAGGTTGGACTTGATGGACTTCTGTCTTTTTTCAACCTCACCTACTATGTAACTATCTTTCACTATCCCACTCTGCTCCATACAAAGACAGACACATCCAGACATAAGCATGTTTCAGTCCAGGTTAGTGAGAAGCCTATTAAAGTTTCATACTAATCAAGAATCCTGGGAAATAGAGCTGACAGGTGCTTTCTACTCTGCTTATTCCTGTCTTTCTGCATTAGACATAACTAGTAAAAAAAAATAAAAAGAATACAGCATCCTGAATGGATTTGTCCATTGTCTGGCAGGAAAAAATAAATACTTGTCTTCCAATGTAATTTAATAAATGATTTCAGTAATGCTCAACATTTGGAGTTTATGATGAGAAGCATACATCTTAAAATGATTCTTTTTAAAAAGTCCAGGTGCACAAATTAGTGTTTAAACACCAATTTTGATATAGTAATATTTAGATATAAAACCGCATTTTCAGCATGTATAAAGAAAAAAAAAGAACGTTATCACTCTCTTTTAAGAGTGATGAATATGCAAACAATGTACCAATAATGGCTATTTATGAGAACATTGCAGGTAGCAAAGCTTTCAATATTGTTTTTAGGAAAGTGATTAACCTTTGCCATGTACATGTCACAGTGGTGTATTGCCTTCTTTACCCTTTATGCTGAACTGATACAGCTCAGAAAGAGGGAGATACACAGCATTTTTATATTTACAAAAACACTCTGTGTCAGATAGCCATAAACTATGTGCATATATTATTATTCATTAACAGACTGATTTTAAAAATTAATCATTTTTACCCAGACAAAGTTCTCTTCATATACCAAAAATTAGCTAATTTAAAGATAATAGACTCAAAAAACAAAGCTAACATACCAGGAAAGCAATCATTACTTTCAAAAATTTACAGTTATGTTCAGTCAATGAGAATTCAATGAGAGTTGAAAAATACAGACACATGGCTTAACTTACAGATTATTATTCTTTCATTACATTTTTGTGATTTGGGCCTAATGTCTACAGATAATGTAACTTTAGAAAAACTTGATCCTTTAGTAAAACAATCCTTTAGTAGAACAATCAAATGCAAGACATTTTGGCTATGAGTCTGACAATTTAAACTGTGTTTAAAACTTTCAAACAGATTAACTTGTAATTTACAAGGCCCTACCATATGTTACCAACATGCACCATGATTTTAGAAGACACTGCCTTTAGAGTCAGATATAAATGTGGGCAGATTTTGTGTTACACATAGTACATAGATTAAAAAAGTGTTGATTTAAAAAAAAAAAAAAGTACAGCCCTCAAAGTATCCTTCTAATAGCACTGTAAGTCATGCTTAGGGAACATGGGGGCTTTCATGCATCTGTTGGTTAAAAAGCTGCCCAGAACTGCACAATTTCAGTTCAGGAACATTTATTTTGTTTAAAAAACAAAATGTAATCTCAAAAGTAAAAATTGTTAAAGATTTAAACTGCAACTTCAACCCACAAGCTAAATGCACAGTTATCTGCTAAATAAATATGGTACCAATGCTGTATCAATGCTGTATCTTGGCCTAGGCCAGCAAGATCCAGGCCTAGGGCGGAAGAGTCCCTGCCAGCTTGCACTAAAAGTACACTTTACACTAAAAGTGTAGCGCAAGTCTTGTGGGGCGGACTGGGCTGGGAGGCAAATCGGTCTAGTGCCCCCATATACTGCTGCTGGTATGCAGGCGGCCAGCATTTCACAACTGTTGGGGGTAGTTTTGATTGTAGCTGAGGAGCTATAGAGAGACAGATGCCATGTCAGGAGGCTGAAATTGTCTGGAGGAGAAAGTCAGCTTACAGGCCGGTCCAGTAGAATGAAGGGGGAGGAGCTCTCCACTGTGTGAGAAGACCCCGTGAATGGATAGATGGACAATGGATGGAAATGGACGTCCATTTTTCCATCTATTGTCCATCTATCCATTCACGTATACCAACGCCACATTGAGCCTATTTTGGAGCCTGTCCGCGGAGCAGTGACCCGGTAACTCTCCATACAAAGCTTATCATGACTTGCGAGGCGTACGCCTTCCCAAGTCCGTGACCTCCGGTAAGCCTCATTCCAATAAGCGTTAATTGTGCAGCTCTACTTTATATATTAGAAACCCCTGAGGGCTTTCAAGCTTGCAATAATGCATATGGCAGTTAAATATTAGGGCATCTTCTTATTTATTTGCCTTTGGCAGAGGAGTTGCTATATATTATATATATTATAGTGCCTTACCATAGATAGCAGCTACTGGTAGGAGGTAGGTGTTAATGTTTATACAGTAGTAGACTAGATTATAGAGCATGGGGTACCCAGGGTAGAAGGAAAGCTATTTGGGTGAAACTTGCATGGCACTTACCTAGCTGTGGAAGGGGTTTTTATCTAGGGATAGTGCAGACACAAGGGACACTGACATGGTCACCCATACCTGGCAGGTAAGTAGTAGGACTCGCCTGCAATCCTTTGCTTGTGTCAATTGTACATATTAAGGAATCTTAATTTTATTTCTGTTGATTGCTGATGAGAAAAATAAACAGATGGATTTATTTTCCCCCAATCTTTCCTTTGCTCAATGCCTGGACTACATACCTTCATCACTGCACTATATGTTTTCTGCTGCACCATTCGCAGTGGTATATCCTCTTAGTCCTCTCCATACATTTTGCAGAAATCTGTGCTTAAATTAGAACTAAAGGCAACACTTATTTTTTCATTTTGGATAGAGTAAGGGAGGGTTATAGCCCCTGTCAGTTTATTTTTTGCCACCCCTGTCCCATTGAAGAGATCTCCCTTAATTTCCTGCCTCATAGCCAAATGGGACGTGAGCAGAAAACTCTGCAAATTAAAGGAATCCCCCCCCCCCCTCTTCAGAACTAGTGTCCCCACTGGAAAATTTCAGGACAGGTCTTAAACAGTAAAAGGATGTGGTCTTGACAGGAAAGGGGTGGGTCATATTTAAATTAGGGGATGCACAAGTTTAGTCAGGCCTAGGGCAGCACAAAGCCTAAATACACCACTTTATGGTACACATGAATCTGCCAATATGTGTGTAACTATGTTAAGCCAACTTTTGGGGTTTTCATTCTGTTGGCACACATCATAAGGAGATAACAACACTATTCACCAACCTCTGCAATTTGTTGTGTCACCTAACCTCCTCTTCTGAGGTAACTGTGTTGTCATTATAGTTGTATATTGTACTGTGATGAGTGGCTAGGCCAGTTAGATCAGAAGCATGATTAGACATCATGACACCATTATCACGTACTTGTGACAACCTCAGTTGGCTCTCCAAGACATTGGGATTGTGATGTATGTTTCTGCTTCACATGACCACACTGGGACTTCTCTACTGTCTCTCTCAAAAATACTGCAGTTGATAAGCTGACAATTATTCCTGGACTAGGTGCATACTGCAGAATGTTCTCCTACAGAACCACACACTAAATTTCTTATCAGACTAATTCACAATGTCTCTAATGGTTTTACCACTCTGATCCAGGGTCTCTGTGAACTGTCCACCAAATTAGGGCTCTATTTCAAAACACTTATCCACTATCATAGTATGTAGGACAGCAAGAAAATAAGCGGTCAGTATCTATCAGTATTTGAATACATAGCGGGTATCCTTTATTAAAAGAAATAAAATCCTCTATATTGTGTATTTCTGATATATTTATGCCATATTTCCAATATAACAACGTTAATATAATCACATAGCTTTGTCATCCAGTAACCTGGAAACCTTTGTAAGAGAAATGTATGGTAGAGTTATTGCCTATTATATATTTCTTTTCTCATTGCCGCCTATTTGCTAGCCCTCCAGTAACAGAGAAGCACTAGTAACAGAGTAGTTGCATTACTAGAGCATGCCTCCAGATCCAGAACATTTTAAAACAGAGATCCCCTCATCCCAGGCTGTTCTCATAAAGCACAGTACCTGAATAAACAAGAGTCAAAATTATATACTTTGTGTATTTAGCAATACGTAAAAAAATCTGTTTTTAATTGTGGTTAGATTGTGAATTTAATTTAATCTCTGAATTAGATTTTATCTTGAGAATAATTTGTACATAAGGGCATTTTCACACAACACACCCATGAAACAAGCATAATTCAAACCAAAGTTGCTGTCATCAATATGTGCATATAGCTTTGCTTTCTCAACGTAGCCACACAATTTCCTGGTGATTACTTCTTTCCTATATGTTATAGGCATAGATCCTTGTATCTGGTACCCAGTGTATCTATTTGTGTATTATTATAAAGAAAAAAATCATCTTTAGCAAATAAATTCCAACCAGGTAGGCATCATTGTTCTTTGACTGAGCTCCACAAATGGTGCCTGTTGGAGTCAAATATATCCCATGGACATCTGAGCACCATCTCATCCGGTCAGAAGGCCACATTTTGAAAAATTATTATATGATGCTTAGATTACCCTTATTATAGTGTTTGTTGAGAAGCTAAACAGACTATAAAACAATAAAAAAATCATCTAACTTGAACGTTTTGTTTAAGTCTTTAAAGCGGTTGTGCACACATTTCATTTAGTAAATCTCTTTGCCTTCCAAATCAGGCAAAGAGTACTAAATGAAATGTGTTTTTTTTTTTTTTTTTCCCACTTACCTTGTAATCGCTGACGTCCTTTCCTCTGTCCCTTCGGCGGTGGGCGGGGTCTCTGCGTCGATCGTCGCCACGCCGCACTGTCTACTGGGATCTGGTATCATTGATCCCAGGAGTCAGTGCAGACATCTTCCCGAAATCTCGCGAGATTTCGGGCACATCTTCCGAAATCTTGCGAGATTTCGGGCACATCTTCCGAAATCTCGCGAGATGTCGGCAGATGTGCCGAAATCTCGCGAGATTTTGGAGAACGTGAGCTGCACTTTGCCGTTACTGCGCACGCGCGAGCTCGGCGCAGTAACGGCGGTGCATGCTGGGCCATCTGAAGTGCCTGTGGGGTTTCACATGCCCACAGGCAAGATGGCACCCAGCAAGAATACATTTTTAAAAAATATTTTATAGGACGAAAACCGGCAGCAATCAATTAAGAACATGGAACACGTGAGTCCCCCAATTTACCTCCTAATCCTATGCATTACATTAAAAAAAAAAAAAAAACACACAGTGCAGAACCGCTTTAACTACTGAAAATATTTAAATAATAGAAGTACTATATGTTAGTGTGGTTTTAGTGGTGGCTTATGGATGAATCTAGTAGAGCGACAATTTGAAGATGCTTGAATTGCCACAATATTTGTACGTAAAACTGTCTGATCTGCAGCCATTACACCAGCTGGCAGTCTACACAATTGTGATTCATGGATTCTATAATTCTCTGCTGTCAGGTCAAATACTGTATGTTTACATTCAGTTAAAGGAAATTTGCTGTTTGCCAAATCACCGGATTTTCAAACCATTTCACTAATCACAAGTGGTAGAGTACTATACTTTGTAAAAATAAGAATAGTTTGCATTTCAGCTAGAAATATCCAATATTAAAGATCCATTTGAGACTTTGGTAAAGCTAAAAGTCATTTACAGAAAAGGATTAATGTAGTACATACAACAGAGTAAATTGTACCTATTAATACTAAAAAGAAGTATAGTTTTTGTAACTACTAAATACAAAGTTGATCACTAGAAGAAAAGTGTGCTTATCAACAAATCTGTCAAGCAAGTTTGATAAGAAAAAATCTAAATTATTTAAGCAGAGTTGTAGCTGAAACTTGAAAGAATTTTGTCTATACTCGATATATCATACTGCCAATGTAGAAGTCACTCTGAATTTCTAACTAGTATGTCTCTGTCATAACTAAACTTGACAGATCCTATTGAAAATTCAGTTTTATTGCAATGGCATAAAAGGAAGTCAAAGTTGAACTAACAAACCATTACTGGAAATCATTGAAAATCCGTGTGTTTTTCTGTTTACTTTCTTCTAATTGTGAGAGTTATTTAGCTTTAGGGTACTTATTTGTTTACTGATGGAGTTTTGTGATATTAGTATACATCTAGTGTAGCCAGTATAGACTTTAGTTCATATAACACATCTATTCAGAATTTAGAAATTATCGTCTTATTCCAATGACTGCAATACATTTTTGCACAAATATTAAACAAAAATACATATACTTATTATGCTTACAGAGTATATGCATTAAAATATTTCTATTTTTTAAATTTTCTCAACATTTAAAACCTCTATCAGGTTGACAAGTTGGTTGTTTTTTTTTTTTTTTGCCTGTGTCCAGTTATTTTCACTTCCTGTTGTATCTTTGGAACAGTAAATGAAGAAAAATGTTTCCAAAGACATCCCCCCTTAGACAATTTTCATCAGAACAGATGTCCTCAATAGAAGATATCCCCTTATCTTACATTCCAATGGCAACTGCAACATTTGAAATTTCACATCAGTTTGTAATATTGATAATTAGGGAACACAGGGGTTTATTTACTAAGACTAGAGAGTGCAAAATTTGGCGCATCTTTGCATGTTAGCCATCCAGCTTCTAACTTTAGCTTGTTTAATTAAGCAAAAAAAAAAACTTGGAAGCTGGTTGGTTTCTATGCAGAACTGCACCAGATTTTGCACTTTCCGGTCTTAGTAAATCAACCCCACAGTGTGAAGGTATTAAAAACCATTATTTCCACTTCCTGTTGTATCTTTGGAACAGTAAATGAAGAAAAATGTTTCAAAAGACATCCCCTCTTAGACAATTTTCATCAGAACAGATGTCCTCAATAGAAGATATCCCCTTATCTTACATTCCAATGGCAACTGCAACATTTGAAATTTCACATCAGTTTGTAATATTGATAATTAGGGAACACAGGGGTTTATTTACTAAGACTAGAGAGTGCAAAATTTGGCGCATCTTTGCATGTTAGCCATCCAGCTTCTAACTTTAGCTTGTTTAATTAAGCAAAAAAAAAAACTTGGAAGCTGGTTGGTTTCTATGCAGAACTGCACCAGATTTTGCACTTTCCGGTCTTAGTAAATCAACCCCACAGTGTGAAGGTATTAAAAACCATTATTTCCACTTCCTGTTGTATCTTTGGAAAAGTAAATGAAGAAAAATGTTTCAAAAGACATCCCCTCTTAGACAATTTTCATCAGAACAGATGTCCTCAATAGAAGATATCCCCTTATCTTACATTCCAATGGCAACTGCAACATTTGAAATTTCACATCAGTTTGTAATTTGATAATTAGGGAACACAGGGGTTTATTTACTAAGATTAGAGAGTGCAAAATTTGGCGCATCTTTGCATGTTAGCCATCCAGCTTCTAACTTTAGCTTGTTTAATTAAGCAAAAAAAACTTGGAAGCTGGTTGGTTTCTATGCAGAACTGCACCAGATTTTGCACTTTCCGGTCTTAGTAAATCAACCCCACAGTGTGAAGGTATTAAAAACCAGGCAAAGGGTTTAAACCTTCCACACAAACACATGCACACCTAAAAAAATTGGTATAAGTTCATTTAAAGTGAAAATATGTGAATAGATTATCCACAGAGAAGATTTTCTCTATAATGAGCTCATGTATAGGTTCCAATTATCTGGTTAAACATGAAACATCTCAATGTCAGTGCTGTATATCAAGGTTCCATTATGAGACCATTACTTTTGAACCTGTGAGCCCCCATTCACACCTATGCGAATTAGATGCGGCTTACACTGCATCCAATTCGCAGGACATTTCAAAATACATTAATATTAATGAGGCTGGTTCACATATCTGCGGTGCATTCGCACTCCGCATTGCACAAAAAACGTGTGCGTTTTCTAGGCAGTGTGGTCCGGCTGAGGTGCGAATTCAGGCCCATTATCTTCTATAGGCACGCATCTGATTCGCAGATGTGTGAACAAGATAAAATACTGATGCAATCCTGAGCTGATACTGTGGCAATCCTGAGCTGATACTGAGCAAAAACTGACATGAAACGCTGAACAACTTCGCAGGGAAACCTGAGCTTCAATTCGCACCGCACATGTGTGAACCCAGGCTGAGTCTTGTGGCTGATGACACTATATACTGTGCTGGTCGGGATGTAAAGCTCTTCAGGCTCAGCTTAGGCTGCAGGAAAATGGCACCTGGCTGCACACATTATCAGCAGACTGTAAAGCTAAGATAATAAAAGATGATAAGAATAGACTTCAGCTCAATTATCCACCCAAAGAAGAATCCCCCCTAATGCAAGTTACCCATTAGGGGCTTAATCATAGAGACCTATATGATTAAGCTCCGCATGAGTAAAATGCATTAGGAAGGGTTCTTCTATGGGAGGAGGACTGGGCTGAACCAATAATCATCATATTTTATTAGCTTGGCTTTACAGTCTGCTGGACCTGTGTACTGACAGATGCTATTTTCCTGTACAGGTGACAGAAATTAAGTGGAATGCAACCCTTGCAAGATATCTTTAGTTTAAAAATTTGGCCTCTTTTTAGCAAAAGAGCTTTAACATACATAAATGTCAATTAATGTATTTGGGGGTAAAAACATGCATGAATAAGACAATCTTGGGGGAGTAAAACTGTATGAGTCTGATGAAGAAGGACCTAATAAAAGTAGGACGTTTTCTAGAAACTAAATTCATCTTTGATAATAGGTTATTTCAGGGGGATTGGATCTCATTGTATAATTGTTCACTTAAAGGCCACTGCAAAAGACAGAAGGAGTACTAAAAAAATAAAAGGATTTAAAATAAAATTAACAGTAAAACATAAAAAAGCATTCTTTACAGTAATAATGTGAAAATATGGAATAGGATTCCATAGGATCTGGATCTGGTGACTTGGTGAGTAAAAGGGTTGGTTGTGTTTCTAAATGTACATAGAATCAATGGTTAATAATATTAATGTGAGATAACATTATTAAAAATTCAGACCATCACTTTTGTAAAAAAATGTTTCCCTGAAATAGACTGGACCATATTATTTTTTTTTTCTTCCTATGAATCATCTGTAAGTTTGAGATTCTGGGAATGCAAGTTTTTTTTTTTTTAACTCCATGGACATAGACTTTTTCTAACCTGACCAACTATGTAACGATGTTAAGGTAGAAGGTGTAATAGTTTAAAAGGTGCACCAATGCAAGTGTGTGACTCTTTTACTATAACTTATATTTCCACTGAGCCTGATGTGTAGTCCATCGCTCCGACTTTGCATCTGTAAAATCTGGCTATCTGCCTGAATAGGTAAGTCTTGAAGATTAGATTACTACAGTCAGGAATGATGAGTAGAACTAATGTATGAACAGTTTTATGCAGGACTAGTGATGGGTGAATCTGTCTGGTTTTTATTTGCCATGGGATCATAGAATTCCCCCTTGGAGATTCATTGAACCTAAATGTAGCAACAAATCTCATTAAAGTCTTTGGATAAAGGGGGGATGCTATTGAATTATGGCCATTTGTAGGTCTACTAGGCAAAATAATGTCCAGAAAAAGTGGTGGGAAGGTGGGCACTGCCATTCAGAACAAATACCAATGCAAAATGAAAAAAAAAATACCATACAGTAGGAAGAGGGTTTTTATGTGTCTTTGAGGGTAACATTGATGAAATAACATGCTTGGAGGATGTATGCGGGGTTACATAACAGTAGGTTCAAAGTTAGTCACAGTGATAGTGTACACAGGCAGCATCCATGTGACTGTCTTACACGCAGGAACAGTACCATAATCTGATTTATTTCAGTTGAAAAAAAAGTATTTTAAGGTAGTTATAGCAGAAAAACTATTTTTGACCTGTCACTGGCCAATCTCTATCAAACATTTACTAAGAGATTGCAGAAGATATAGCAGTGTAAAATACAGCATCATACCATTTTTAATGAGGGAGAACTGGCCAAAATCTACTAGATAAAAACAACCACTACAGAAAAAGAGGGCTTTTACTACAATAATTAAGAGACCACAGATGATGTAACAGTGTAAAACTGGTCAGTCACAGGACCTTTTTAAATAGCATGGCTATGCCTGAATTTATAATGGGATAGTAGGCCTAACTGCTGAATGCTTACATTTTATTTTATCTATGGGGTATGGTGGGGTGGGCTGTGGTGAATGTGAGTGATACAATGGGAGGTGGTTTAGGTGTGCATTGTTCTTGCAGTTCCAGCAGTGGCATTCTATGAACAATAGGTGGCTCCAAGAAGAGATTGTCAGTAACAAGTGAATGCTCTGCTTTTGAGCAAACTTAAAAAAACTTAAAAATGGGCCTATCAACATTAAATGAATTGTAAAAAAATAAAAAATAAAAGAAACCTCAAGAAATAATGTCCCTGAAACAAAAGCCCATTTTTTATAAAGGGAGGCCTTGTACCCCCAAAATAGGTCAAAACCCAAAAATAATACCCCATAAACAAAAAGTAATATTTTAGAGGAAACCCTGCTACAAAAGAACAGTTTAACCTGAAGTAAATGTCTCGTCAACATAAATAATAAATAGTATATCCCCAAAATATAACCCCTGACACAAATTCTCATTTTTTTTTAAGGAAGTCTTGAAGCACAAAAAAAATGTTTGCTCTGGACAGGACAACAGCTAACATTTGCCACAGAGCTCAAGTCAAAATCAAATTAAAGACAAAAAGCCTCCTTAATAACAAAAAAATGTTGTGAAGGGATTTAGCTAGCAGTCAGAATTAAAGTAAAGTTTTCTTACTGACCCTTATCTATCCTTATGCAGTTTCTCTACGGCAGCCTTCAATACATTGACGCTGTGGCTGTTCTGTGCTCCACACACCTTTTATAGTAAAGAAGCTAGTGTTCCAACACTCTCCGAAACCCAAACCTGAACTTCATCCTTAAAGTGGACTTTCATAATTCTGAAGCTGAAGATACCATTTTTTTAAATATATGGTAGATATCTCAAAGCATAACTAAAGAATATAGTAAGCACACACTGAAATTGTAAGTTAAAGCGGTGCATACCTGCAAATATATTACATTTTGCATCATCCATATTTCATATAATCCATATGCCATAGTCTGTTTCTTAGCACTAGTGGGAGGTGATGAAGGTAGGGCTACCATCTGGAAGAAGCCATGTAATCATTTCCTCACAGCAAGTTTACTGTGCTTTTACTCTTTGCCAGGAACTTTCTTCTAATTTTACTCTTTGCCAGAAACTTTCTTCTAATTTTACTTTTTGACAGGAACTTTCTTCTTATAAGGTGTCTTCTGCATTTTTATATGCAACTTGTTACTTGTAGTGCTGAGGTTCATAATGTTTTTGCATCGTAAAAAAGAATGCCTTTTTTTAAACAATGTGTACCATCCCTTAAAAAACACCAAAACAATACGAGGTCCTTCCTAAAATTCATAAAATATCCCTTTAATGCAGCCTGGGTGGCCAAAAAGGGCTGGAAGCAAGTGTGTGTTTGTCCCCTCATAAACTTTACCACAGGCCACATGCCCTCAGCATTTGAAAGGTAACTTGTATAGTAGGCAAGATACTTTGTCCGACTGTTGATAGAGACAAGGGTCTCATCCTAACATTCTATCCCCAAAAAGATGTTGGAATCTGCAGGGGGGCAGAATTTGGAATCCCCTTTGGAAAAAAGGGGGGCCCCAGATACCCCCCCCCCCCCCCCACATGAATGAATAGTTGGTTTATAGTACCCTTGTTACTCATTCACAAACAAAAAATGTACATAGTAAATAAAAACTCCCATTTCCTTTATAAAGACATATATAAACAATACTCTTGATGATTACCAATCACATTATCCAGCATTATAAATCCATGTCTTCATAAAGAGCTCCACCCAACAATGGTCTGTTGTGCCTAACTATGTCAACCTCCTATTATACCTGTTGCAAAAAACTGATTTTCAGACAGCTGCTGAATGTAAACAGTCTGGAAAACCTGGGTGACATCACTCACCGAATATGACCAGCATGTGACTCCCCCTTCTTTACCCATAACAGGCCACATGCCCTCAAAATTGGGATGGCAGCAAAGCCTCCGTGCAATACAAAGCAAATTGTCCCTATGTTGGTGGGAACTCAATGGGATGGGAATTCTAAAATAAATGTTGGGGCCTACAGGGGATACTTATCACGATCTAGAAGCCCGATAAGTGTCCCCTGTAGTTCTGTTGAACAAACAAGATAGAAAACTTTTGTTTATTAGTGGCTGCAACCAATCAGTTGTGCGTACCCTTACCCTGAGAAAACATTATTTTAGTGATTCTGTTGATGAATTGGACACAGAAGGTGGAGATCACAATACTGCTGCTGCTTCCTCGGGTGAGACCTGCCCCTATCCCTCTAGTTTCGCTGAGCTTTCTGCTCTATGCGACCTGGAGGAACTTGCCATTGAGTCGGCATCTGTACCATTGGAGGGGTCGGGGGGTTGTACGACCATCCCTTTTCGGTTGAGGTCTGACTACTACCCGATCAACTCCAGGGGCAAAGACATGGACCTTTTTCAAAAGTTGATAGAGAGAGACTTGACCCATTTGGCACACAGCTGCAGGGATCCCTCTAGATCTGAGAATCTCACCAGTTTAGAGAAAGAGAGACTTTAATTAGCCTTAGTAGGAACAATGACATTGTCATTAAGAATGCTGATAGAGTGGGCTCTATGGTGGGCTCTATGGTAGTGCTAGATTCTGATGTATATAGAAGCAAAGCGATTCGCCAGTTGTCTGATGAAAATACATATTTAAGGCTAAGGGGGGATTCCACGTCCACTTTTAGGAAGGATCTGTGTGATCTCCTAGACAGAGCAGTGGCAGCTGGGATTTTTTCGGTCTGTGAGAAAAAAATGTTCATCCCTGATAATGACCATCTTTCATCACCTACCAAAGATACATAAAGGGTGTAACCCAGTTTTAAGTAGACTCAAAGTAGCGGGTATCGGATCACTCAATGAACGATTAGGTGCATGGGTTGACCATCAGCTACAGCCTTTGGTCTCACCCTTACCTGGTTTGCTTAGGGATACCAAACTGCTTCTTTTGGACATACAGCATCTGAAATGGGATCCAGACTTTGTCTGGATCACCTGCAATGTAGCGAGTCTGTATTCCTCCATTCCCAACTCCCTGGGACTCCAGGCAGTGGCCTTTTTTCTGAAACATTATAGTCACTCCTTGGTGTTAATGGAGTTAATTTTATGTTGTCTGGAATATTATTGACCCACAACATTTTTATGTTCGATGGGGACTGCTATCTCCAGAAATGCGGGGCCTCGATGAGCGCCAAATTTTCTCACTCCCTTGCAAATCTATACATGGTGGGAGAGGTCCCACATTTTTGCCACTGGTAGTTCCCATCACTCAATAATTAAGTGTTTTGGTCGTTACATAGACGATTTGATCTTTATATGTACCAAGGATGTGGGCAGCATGAATGAATGGCTCTTATACCTTGACGACAATAGTCTGAACCTTAAATTCACAAGCACCATGGACCACAATCAGATAGAATTTTTGGATGTTGTCCTAATAGATGAAGGAGAGAAAATCTCCTCCAAGCTTTATAGGAAGCCATCAGCTGGTAATTCCTTGCTGTGGGCGGACTCAGGCTACCGTAAGCACACCATTAAAGGCATCCCAGTTGGTCAATTTTAAGGCTCCATGCACACTGGACATTAAAATAATGTTATAAAAATGGCAGTAGCTTTACAGTGAGTTATTCAAATTTTTATAACATGTTTGCACTAGCGTTTATTTGCGTTTTTTTAGCGTTTTTCCCATGTTAGCGTTTTTTAGCTTTTTTTTTGTTGAAATGTATGTTATTATTTTTTTTCAATGGTTTAAAAATGTAAAAAACGCAAGCCACATTTTTGAGGGTTTATTGACGTTTATCAGTGTTTATGAGCGTTTGGCGTTTTTGTGGGCAGAAAAACTACTCCTGAACTAGATTTTATGGCGTTCAGAAAACTGCCCATAAACTCCACTGCTGATAAATGTCCATGTGTGCATGGACATATAGGATAACATAAAGGGGAGTTTATGGGCTGTTAAAAAAAAACTCCCAAAAACGTCTGTTTATGAGCTTCAGTGTGCATGGAGCTTTAAGATTGAGATGTGTGTGCAGCAATGAAGCTTCTGACATGAGAACACATTGATAGGGGATACACTGTCTCTGTCCTTGGCAGGGCTTTTAATATAGCCAGCAAGGCTGAGAGAAGTGACCTTCTCAGAGATAACATCAGTAGGAATAAAAGCAGAGACAGATGTAAATACAGATTTGACAAGTCTATCAATATTCCTGTTTTTTCCACTCCCTGTAGCCTAGAGTCCAACAAAATTAGAAACACTATTGAAAAATATCTGCCAGTTTTGTATAACGATCCTATATATACTCAAGTCCTGTCTAAGGGCACTAAATTAGTGTTTCGCAGTAGACATGTGCACAACAAAAAAATTTGTTTATTTTCGTTTCGTTTTTTTTGTTTCCGAAAAAAAAAAGGTTTTTTTTCGTTTAGTTTTTTTCGTTTCCGTTGATTCGTAACGATTCGTACATTCGTAAGTCGTCAGTGTTCGGATTCGTAATGATTCGTACATTCGTAAGTCGTCGGTGTTCGGATTCGTAACGATTCGTACATTCGTAAGAGTTATTTTTTCGTTGATTCGTTTTTTCATTAGTTTAATTTTGGGACGCATTCGTATTTATTCATACATTCGTAACATTCGTAACATTCGTAGATTCATAATCGGAGCATAATTCATAATTTTATGTAATGTGTATGCTATTATTACATTTTAATAATTTACGAATCGAAAAAAAAAGTTACGAATCGAAAAAATAAAAGTTACGAATCGAAAAAAAAGTTACGAATGTACGAATTTTTTTGTTCAATAGAGATACGGAAATTACAAATCGAAAAAAAAATAAGTTACGAATCGGAAAAAAAAGTTACGAATCGAAAAAAAAAGTTACGAATGTACGAATTTTTTTGTTCAATCCATTCGAAGCACGTTTAGCAGCACCATTGTAAGGGACACGTAAAATTACCAATTCAACAAAAAAAAAGTTACGAATGTACGAATTTTTTCGTTCGTTTTTCGGATTTTCTTCATTAGTACATTCGTTGTTTCTAATTAGTTTTTTCGGATTTTCTTTCTTTTTCGGATTCGTTTGATTCAAATGATTCGTTAATCGGATTCGTACGATTCGAACGATTTGTTATTCGGATTCGTACAATTCGAACGATTTGTTCATTCGTACGAAAACGAATGAACGAAAAAAAACGAAAAACAAAAAAAAACGAAACGAATTGCACATGTCTTTTTCGCAGCGCCCCTACCATTGGTGGGACATTGTCCCCCAGCCTTTATACTAGCAGGTTCCATTGTTCACATTGGCTACAATTTAACGGATCGTTTGGATGTGGGGGCAATGGTTGCCCGTGTTGCCCCCACATATTACGAGGTGATATGATTCATTCTAGTTCCTTAAACAAAGATTTTAAGGCATCTTCATTTATCAACTGCAACACCAGATTCTTAGTATATGTAGTCACTTGTGAACAATGTTCCATTCAATATGTGGGGCGTATGACTAGAAGGCTAAGGGATCGGTTATATGATCACCTCTATGATATATCTAAAGATCACTCCACTAATATAGCTAGGCACTGGAACCTGTGTCATGATAAAGATATTAGTAGCCTACGTATGCAGGGAGTCGAGAAAATCACAGTTTTGAAAAGGGGAGATGACAAGTTTAGGTTACTCTGTAAGAGAGAGGTATACTGGATATTCCCTCTCAATACTAGGTGACCTATTGGCCTCAATTTTGAGTGGGATATCATGCACTTCTATGAGAGACACATTTGATTTGCATGCAGGATGCTCTATATTAGACGTATAGATATTGTTAGTGTATTGGGCTTGAGATCAGTACGGGATTCCCCATTTGTTCCACAATGTTTCTTGATAGGTGTCTATGTTATCTGCTATTTGTTGTAATATTCTGTTCTACTCATCACTTCTTTTTCTGCTATGTAATTTCTTTTCTTTCTTCTTCTTATCGCCTTTCATCTTAATATTTTTCTTTGTCTCCCTTGTTTTCATCATCTTTTTGTGAGATTGACACTCTTTTTAGAGCCACATATATATATATATATATATATATATATATATATATATATATATATATATATCACTGGACATATGCTATAGCTACCCCTTTTTCTAAATATGCATGCATGTCCATACCATTGATATATATTCATGCATTGTTTTATTAATAGGTGCATCTATTTCAATCTACAGATACAGTTGATCTTCCTAGTTATTTCATTTGTCTATGGATACATGCATATGTCGATATATGCGTACGCTTCACACATTTTGTACATTTCTCCTGATGTTTTCTCCTTGGTAACGGCTGTTTGATTATTTTTCATATGTTCATACTATTTGGCCTGACTTTATGGGTCTATATCGGGAGGTACTGTACATACATTTGATTTTATTCCATCGGTCAAGTGTGGTTTAGCCTTGGTGATTAAACAGGGAGGCTTTAATGGAATTATAATGGAGAATAGAAGATTAGAAGAATTTATTCATTTGATCAAAATGTTATTAAACATAAAATAATAACAATAACTATTTAAATATAAATCAATTTAAAGAAAGGATTGTATTATGTTTTATTGGTCGTCTCCCTCGTTGCATATGTTGGTGCCTGTGAGTTTTATTATACACGGTATTATTTCATATTATTATGTCATGTTTTGTTTGTTGCACCTGGTGTTTTCCTTTCTAGATTCTTTATCTTCACATATTTTGATATGTAGAATCTCCAGTAGCGGGGGGGGGGGGGGGCTTTTTCTATCTTTTTTAATAGTTAATTTGTAGATTCTAGATGTTCACAGGTGTTTTCAACTTGCCTACTAATGGTACACACGTTTTGGCCATTTGTTTCATTTTTAAGTTGTATATATATATATATATATATATATATATATATATATATATATATATATATATATATATACATACAGTATATATTTGTATATGTAGCACTTAGCTATGACTAAGCACTGCATATGGTGTGAAACGCGTCAAACACTGTGCAGTTAGTCTGTATCCACTTATGATACCTTGATATCTATTTTTATTTAATAAAAGTGAACTTTTTTGGAGTGCGGCTATCAAGCTATTTATTTTCTCTATTACCTTTGTTGCAAACAGAGCCAGCACCCTGCTTGATTGTGGAGACAGCTGATTCTAGGAGAGGTAATTACCTTGGAGCGGTGAACACCCTCATCCTATTAGTCTCTATATAGCAGCTGTCACCAAGAAGAAGCGTAAGTCGACGGGAGCCTCTCATGGAGGCGGAGATGTTGCGGCTTTTTTTTCCGGCTCGTCAGAAGGTGTGAGATGGATCTACATCACGGGACATTTTTATTTTTTTATCTTTTAATAAAGGACTTGTCCCAAAGTGTCTTTTGTCTTTTTTACTATTTTTGACACTTTGTTTTGTGAAATCGTAGGGGTACAATGTACCCATTACCAATTCACATGGGGGAAGCTGGGATCTGGGGGTCCCCTTGTTAAAGGGGGTTTCCAGACTCCGATAAGCCCCTCGCCCACAGATCCCCACAACCATCGGGCAAGGGTTGTGGGGAAGAGGCCCTTGTCCCTATCAACATGGGGACAAGTTGCTTTGGGGATGACTCCAAAGCATCCCCCATGTTGAGAGCATGTGGCCTGGTACAGTTCAGGAGGGAGGGCGCTCTCTCGTCCACCCTCTTTTTCTGCGGCCTGCCAGGTTGCGTGCTCAGATAAGGGTCTGGTGTGGATTTTGGGGGGTCGCTACGCCATTTTTTAAATTTTGGCGCAGGGTTCCCCTTAAAATCCATACCAGACCTAAAGGGTCTGGTGTGGATTTTGGGGGGACCCCTATGCTATATTTTTTTAAAGTTGGCGCAGGGTTCCCCTTAATATCCATACCAGACCTCAAGGGCCTGGTATGAATTTTGGGGGGGGGGCCCCACACAATTTTTTAAAAATGTCTTCCCCTTAATATTCATACCACACCCAAAGGACTGGGGGGAACCCTTGCCGTTTTTTTCAATGAGTTTTATCTATATTGCCGGGAGTCGGGACCCGACAATTCATTACAGCCACGATCAATTTTAAATTACTTTTTTTCCTTTAGAAATGTAATTTTGCTGTGGTACTGTTCTAAACACTGGAAAACTGTGCCACTTTATAGGCATACTATAGACACCCCCAGGCACGATGTTTAAAGGAATATTTCATTTTTATTGTTTCTCTTTAAGCATTATTAAAGTGGTGTTCTGGCCAAAATTATACTTTTTAAATTAAAATAACCCTATAATACACAAGCTTAATGTATTCTAGTAAAGTTAGTCTGTAAACTAAGGTCCGCTTTGTTAGGTTATTACAGCATTTTGTAACTTTATAAACTTGCAACAGACCGTGGCCATCTTAAGTGTGGGCATATCCTCCAGGAACCAGGAAATATATACAGCATGTACAACAAGAAATACAGAAATTACCACCCACCCCCCCATCTGTGCAATTACCGCCCCCCCCCGTCTGCATAATCACCGCCCCCCCTCGTCTGCGCAATTACCGCCCCCCAGTCTGCGCAATTACCGCCCCCCGTCTGCGCAATTACCGCCCCCGTCTGCGCAATTACCGCCCCCCGTCTGCGCAATTACCGCCCCCCCAGTCTGCGCAATTACCGCCCCTCCCCCAGTCTGCGCAATTACCGCCCCCCAGTCTGCGCAATTACCGCCCCCCAGTCTGCGTGATTACCGCCCCCGATCTGCGCAATTACCACCCCCCCGATCTGCGCAATTACCGCCCCCGTTTTGCATAATTACCGCCCCCCATCTGCATAATTACCGCCCCCCGTCTGCGCAATTACCGCCCCCCAGTCTGCGCAATTACCCCCCCAGTCTGCGCAATTACCGCCCCCCCCCCCCCCGTCTGCACAATTATCACCCCCATGCAAATCGCACCACATCAAGCAAATCGCACCGCATCACCCCCAGCAAATCGCACCACCCCATGCAAATCGCACCGCATCACCCAATGCAATTCACATCACCCCAAGCAAATCGCACCACCCAATGCAAATCGCACCGCATCACCCCCAGCAAATCACACCACATCAAGCAAATCGCACCACATGACCCCATGCAAATCGCACCGCATCACCCCCAGCAAATCGCACCACATGACCCCATGCAAATCGCACCGCATCACCCCCAGCAAATAGCACCACATCACCCCATGCAAATCGCACCGCATCACCCCCAGCAAATCGCACTACCCTATACCATGCAATTCACACCACCCCCAGCATATCGCACCACATCATCCCATGCAATTCACACCACCCCCGGCAAATCGCACCACCCCAAGCAAAATCGCACCACATTACCCCAAGCAAAAATCGCACCACATCACCCCCAGCAAATCGCACCACATCACCCCCAGCAAATCGCACCACCCCATGCAAATCGCACCGCATCACCCCATGCAATTCACATCACCCCAAGCAAATCGCACCACCCAATGCAAATCGCATCACATCACCCCCAGCAAATCGCACCACATCACCCCTAGCAAATCGCACCACCCCATGCAAATCACACTGCATCACCCCATGCAATTCATATCACCCCAAGCAAATTGCACCACCCAATGCAAATCACACCACATCACCCCCAGCAAATCGCACCACATCACCCCCAGAAAATCGCACCACCCCATGCAAATTGCACCGCATCACCCCATGCAATTCACATGACCCCAAGCAAATCGCACCACCCAATGCAAATCGCACCACATCACCCCAAGCAAATTGCACCACCCCAAGCAATTCACATTGCCCCCAGCATATCGCACCACCCCAAACAAAATCGCACCGCATCACCCCCAGCAAATCGCACCGCATCATCCCCCAGCAAATCGCACCGCATCACCTCCAGCAAATGTCCCCCCTCTGCCACAGCACATGTCCCCCCTCTGCCACAGCACATGTCCCCCAGCACATGCCCCCCCCCCCCCCTGCCACAGCACATGTCCCCCTACCACAGCACATGTCCCCCAGCACATAGCACATGTCCCCCTGCCACAGCACATGTCCCCCTGCCACAGCACATATCCCCTAGCACATGGCACATGTCCCCCAGCACATAGCACATGTCCCCCAGCACATGTCCCCCTCTGCCACAGCACATGTCCCCCTGCCACAGCACATGTCCCCCAGCACATAGCACATGTCCCCCAGCACATAGCACATGTCCCCCAGCACACGTCCCCCTCTGCCACAGCACATGTCCCCCTCTGCCACAGCACATGTTCCCCTCTGCCACAGCACATGTCCCCCTGCACATGTCCCCCTCTGCCACAGCACATGTCCCCCAGCACATAGCACATGTCCCCCAGCCACAGCACATGTCCCCCTGCCACAGCACATGTCCCCCAGCCACAGCACATGTCCCCCTGCCACAGCACAAGTCCCCCTGCCACAGCACATGTCCCCCAGCACACAGCACATGTCCCCCAGCACACAGCACATGTCCCCCAGCACACAGCACATGTTGTCCTGCCACAGCACATGTTCCCCAGCACATAGTACATGTCCCCCAGCACATAGCACATGTCCCCCAGCACATAGCACATCTCACCCCACACACACACACACACACAGCGCCCATGTACTTACCGCTACCTGCTAGCTGTATCTTCCACTCGAACGGCGCTTGTAGTCTGCCGACGCTGCCGCTGCTATGGACGCTGGCACTGGCAACAAAAGTCAAGTTGCCCTTATTTAAAATGGCGCCGGCTGGCGCCGCCTTGTATCGCGTCATTTCCGGTTTGGAAATAACACGATACTACGGCCCAGCGGCCCCTATTGCCTTCTGGGATTGATAAAAAACATCTCCCAGGAGGCATAGCGGACAGGTGATGACGCGCTCACGCCGCGGCCGGAAACCGGAAGTGAAAATAAAGATCTACAATAAAACTGTGAGTATTAAAAAAAGTAATAATTTATGCCAAATGTGTTTAGGGGGACATAGAGGCAGGGGATGAAGATGTCTGAAAAAAGAGGGTGGAGCTCCACTTTAAAATCACTGCTCCTGAAAAAACGTCTGTTTTTAAAACTTTTTTTGCATTGATACATGTCCCCTGGGGCAGGACCCAAACACTTTTTATGGCAATAAATTGCATATAAGCCTTTAGAATGAGCACTTTTGTTTTTTTATGTTAATGTCCCATAGACTTTAACAGTGTTTTGGGAGCTTTTGAATTTGCCCTGAACACTGCATATTGTTCGGTGTTCTGCAGAACACCCGAACGACCAAAGTTCAGCCCAAACTTATGCTCAGGGCGAACCATTCGCCCATCCCTACCGGTGACCCCACAATAAGGATAAGCATTTTTTGCGGAAAGGAGTTTAATAAGACACGTAGCCATTCGGGTACCTGCATTCCACGCTGGTCCCAGCAGTGCGGCTGCCATTCCTGTATATTCACCACATGGTTCTTCACTGCTGGCTGGCTGGCATTCCTCTCATAACGCTGCCACTAGGGATGAGCCGAACACCCCCGGGTTCGGTTCGCACCAGAACCCGCGAACGGACCTAAAGTCTGTGCGAACATAAGAACCCTATTAGTTATAATAGATGCGAACGTTCGAAATCAAAAGTGCTAATTTTAAAGGCTAATATGCATGTTATTGTCATAAAAAGTGTTTGGGGACCTGTGTCCTGCCCCAGGGGACATGTATCAATGCAATTTTTTTTTTTAAAACGGACATTTTTTCAGGAGCAGTGATTTTAATAATGCTTAAAGTGAAACAATAAAAGTGTAATATTCCTTTAAATTTCGTACCTGGGGGGTGTCTATAGTATGCCTGTAAAGGGGCGCATGTTTCCTGTGCTTAGAACTGTCCCTGCACAAAGTGTAATTTTTGCAGGAAAAAAAGCTATTTAAAATCACTCGCGGTCCCCCCAAATTCAATTACCAGGCCCTTCAGGTCTGCTATGGATATTAAGGGGAACCCCGGCCAAAAAAAAAAAATGGCGTGGGGTCCCCCTCAAAATCCATACCAGACCCTTGAGGTCTGGGATGGATTTTTAAGGGGAACCCCGGCCAAAAAAAAAAAAAAATGGCATGGGGTCACCCTCAAAATCCATACCAGACCCTTATCCGAGCACGCAACCTGGCAGGCCGCAGGAAAAGAGGGGGGATGAGAGCGGCCCCTCTCCCTCCTGAACCGTACCAGGCCACATGCCCTCAACATTGGGAGGGTGCTTTGGGGTCCCCCCCAAAGCACCTTGTCCCCATGTTGATGAGGACAAGGGCCTCATCCCCACAACCCTGGCCATTGGTTGTGGGGGTCTGCAGGCGGGGGGCTTATCAGAATCTGGAAGCCCCCTTTAACAAGGGGACCCCCAGATCCCGCCCCCCCTGTGTGAAATGGTATGGGGGTACAAAAGTACCCCTACCATTTCACCAAAAAAGTGTCAAAAATTGTAAAAATTACAGGAGACGGTCTTTGACAATTCCTTTATTAAAATCTTCTTTCTTTTGGTCTTCCTTCTTCCTTTCTTTATCCTTCGGTTTCTTCATCTTCTCCTTCCGGCATCTTCTTCCATCTTCTTCTTCCATCATCTTTTTCCTCTGATCCGCTTCTTCTTGCTCTGGTCTTCTCTTCCGGCATCTTCTTCCATGGCGTCGGTGTCTCTTCTGGGCCGCTCCGCGCAATGGGAGGCTCCCGCTGTGTAAGGCTTCGCTGCGTCTGACAGGTCTTTTATAATGGAGGGCGGGGCCACCTGGTGACCCCGCCCCCCCTGACGACATGGGGAAAGCCATAGGGAATTCCCCATGACGTCCCCGTGCAATATACGAGGCCCTGAGCTATAATTGGCTACAGGCATCCTGCCTGTGGCCAATTATTGCTCTCCTCGCCGCTGGCTCTTTGATTGGCCAAGCATGGGGGTCACAGTGCATGCTTGGCCAATCATCAGCCAGCAATGCACTGCGACTGGTTCTGGGCTCGCCGAGCAGGCGAACGCCCGATGTTCGATTCGAACATGGGTTCGAATCGAACACCGGGCCCATCCCTAACTGCCACCCACATTGGGATATCTTCTTGAGACAGTGACCAATGGGCAATTGATGTGATTTGATAAGCCTGCACATATTTTATTTCTAGAAAGTGTTTTTATTAAATTCCTGGTTACTACTGCACTTAGAAGTGCCTTCTGTTTGTGTTTTACAGTAAAATTTGCAGCTTTATCCTGTGATACTGCAAGCAAGACTCTAAAAAGGGCCTTACAAATATGAGGTTATGCTGATTCTAGTGATTATTTTGTTCTGTACACAGGCACCATAGGCTGTTTCATTACATCTTATCTATGGCAACAGACACTGTACACCAAGAAACCACTTGAAAAGAGAAACTGTAAAGGGCCAATTAAGTATTATTATAGGTGGAATTTAATAGGTAGCATCAGCCCTTATGTCTTACATTTCTCTGACACCCTAACAGAGAGATAACCAGTACTCAACTGATTCCCTGTCCATCTGGGAGTTGACGGTATAAACCTTCTACAAAATTTTCCATTGTATAAAATTAATAAAAAATAAAACGGAGTGTGGGAATCCTACAGCAGCAGAGAAGATCCAAGTGCAGAAATGTCACCAACACAGTTCCTGAGAGATATATATGACATTTTCAAATGGTTTGAAGTGTTTTTTTAGCCACATTCTTTTCATTAGGGACTGGAATGTTTAAAAACACAGGCAGGTTGTCATTTGCAAATATTCAGTGCCAGGACAGGACCATATACTGCCCAGGGCAAAGATGGCAAATTGTGCTAAACCCCCCTCCCCTTGGGGCTAATAGCTACACATGGAGCAAAATTTATGTACACTGAAGCAAACTGAATCATTGCATAAATAAGGGGCTAACAGTGGCAAAGAGAAAAATGGCCCTGTGTCAGTAGTGTCACAGTTGAAGCTTGGCCCTGTTCCATTTAATTTGTGTTGTGGCTGTGAAGCAATGTATCAGGCCACGGCATGTGTACAGCTTCTCCTTGTAAAGGTAGGTAGTTAGACGATGGAAAAACTTGGCTCAACTGCTTGCATTTACTGCCCTCTTTGTAAAAGAGCCTAACTGAAAAGTGATCCAATGAAAATTGCTCTTCAGAAGGCTACTGAAAGTGTAAACTATCCCTAAGGCCCCATTTATGCATTTGCAGATGTGATGGAGTGTGCACTTTTTTGCACAGCACATATAGGACAGCCCATTAATTTCAATAGGTTGCCCTACACGTAAAAAACACCAAAAAAATGCTGCACAAAAATGCATGGTACTTTGTTGCCATGCAAGTTTGCATGGGAGAATGAGTGCAAAACCAAGGTGCATGGGGGTGCCATTAAAAATTAATTGAACCACCGCACACCTGCAAAAAAGTTGTGTGTTTTGTGCAGTGCAGGAATTCATTAAATTTTGTGCACATTCCTGCAACACACAAACCTAGGGTAACAGAAAGACGTCTAAGGGAATCTGAGCAAGAGAGAGGGGGTCTGGGGCTGAGTTTTCCCCCCTTTCCTCCCTGTACTAACAGATCACAAATACTGTTCTGTTCCTACCTTCAATGAAGGCAGCTTTTCTTTCCACTCTCCAGTCATGTGACATGTCACATGACAAGGGGGAGAGGAAGAAGGGCAGCCTGCTCTCACTTTTCAGCAGTGCTTTGCTGAGACTAAGGTGAGTTTTTAGTCTCAGCACTGACTCTCTTCCCCCCAGCAGGCTGGACCCAAAGGGCCTGGTATGGATTGGGGGGGGGGACCCTTAACATTTTGCTATTGCCAGCTCCTTAACAACCTATTCACTGTGCACTCAGTGGGCCGAACCAATGCTCGGCCCAAACATTTCGCCCATCTCTAATGTGCACATAAAATTATATTTATATAATCAGAGCTGCTTTTCACATTACAAGGCTTTAGAAAAATAGTTTTTTTTAGATAACATGGTTGAGGAGATACAGTATATTGTTGGTTACTTGTGTTAACAAGCTGGTATGCCTAATAAAGTGACCACTGAGTGTATTTATATGTACACCGAAAAGTTTGCTTTTTCCCAAGCACTTTTCCTAAAAGTAGCGATTTCAAGACAATTTTACACAGGAAATCTTTGTATTTGTTATTTAAATGTACAGTATATTATCAGATGGCTATTGGGCAGTCTGAACTGTTAGATCCCAGGCATGGGATAAATAGATAGCAATCGGTGCAGTTCACATCTCACCACATAGCAATTGCACTGTGTTCATGCGATCTGCTTCAGGTGTCAATTAATGTTAACGACACCCCAAAAGCAGCTCACAAAATACAATGCATTTGTCGGAGCCAGATAAACATCCATGCGATCCAGTTCCAACCAAAAAAAACGGCCTGGACCTTTTTCATGTAGATGTGATGCGATTTGAGCCATTCAAAATGAATTGACTCAAATTGCACCACCCAGAATCGCTTGTGATTTGCACAGGAATGCTGTGCGATTCCTGTGCGAATCACATGCAATGTGACAGTGGGAACCGGGGGCCAAATAGTTCTCTATAACACAATTTCTAAAAGATGTAAACCAAGTTTATTATTAATTCCTTACATTTCTGTCTAGTCATTTGATGATGGTGTTCTCAGTATGGGTCATGTAGTAACTTAATAATGTACTATTCTTTAGTGTGTTAGATCAGCAATATACACTAGGTCAGTTCATTAAGGTTAATTTGTCCAAAAATATTAGAATCATTAATTTCTGGCACACAGCTAATGACTGCTCTGAGCCAGTGTCTTGTTTCATCATTAGTGTCAGTAAGATTATAACTCACACCCAACTGTTTTTACACTATGTAATAGAATCAATTGATGCAGTGGTTGACAGGGCGCTGTTTTGCATTTTGTCATCTTTCTAATGTACATGGCTTAAAGGCATTGGAATCTATAATGCAGGGCAGTTTTCTGGGAGGCAAAGAATAGGCTGAAGCTGCAAGGGCCATTTTCATCAAATATTAATGAAATTGAAAAATACACTGGGGTTGAAGGCTTGTCTGCTAAATGCAAGGTAAAATCTATTCTGCTTTCTGATGACTGTAATTAGCAGTCCTAATTAAAAATTCAAACCTTGTATATATTTGAAAGCATGAATCTTAGCTCTTGAAGTGTTTATTTCCTTTAAAAAGTATTTTATTTTACAACACTAATTGAACAGGATCCTTCCTGTCTTGACAGCCACAGATGGCTGGAGCTAGATTACACATCCAGCCTCTTCAGACTACTTCCCTTCTGAAGTCATAAAACATCTCTAAAAACATGTATATGCTCTGGATAAGCCATTAATTCTGTGTCATCCACCATGTATTCCGACAACTTCATGGATACTGCTTTTCTCAGCCCCTGTTGTAGACACTATGTTGTACTTGTCTTCAATAATTCATGAAAAATGACTTGTATTAAATGGCCTCCAAACTACCAAAACATGTCCCAGTTTTCCTCTTCTACATGAATCGCCACTGAAGTGGCCAATATGGAACATTTTACTCATGAGTATCCATTAGTCTGGATGCTTTTTTTTAATGAGTTCAGCCATGTGGGGCTTTGAAAACAGTGACTGACACAAGGGAATATATTACAACAGCAGCCATATTGCGTACAAGAATAGACCACTACTATAAACCAATCAATATTAAATTAAAAATAACATTAATATGTAATAGTTTTTAAAATAAACCTGATCAGTTCAAATAGTGCAAAATACATAGGCAGACATTATGCTACAAAAAAAAACTCTCATGTTTAGAACAATCAGCGATCCATAGACACAAATATATACGGAGGCAGCTGAAACTGCACGCAAATCTCTATTTTTCTTAAAAATTTGCTAGGTCACACCTCCTCCTGTTTACAGAACCCTTCTATTGGTAATGGAGGTAGACCATCATAATAAAAAGCTAATAGGGACAGTTTTGGGATTCGAGGAAGGCAGCAAAACTATTTGTTTGAACTTGTGCTTTTTACTGAGGGTAAGCTATGTTACTCCATGTTTTTACTATGTGGTCAGTTTTAAAAAGTTTACTCAAAATAGGTTAACATAAAAATATAATAAAATGTATACCTTTATTAGCAAAATTCCTTAACTTGCTGGTCAGTAGCTTGGCCCATTTTTGCTGTTTCTGATGCAAGTCATAAAATGTACATATAAAGTAGTTTTCCAGGCAAACAGCTAAATACACTGTTCCAATTCACATATGTTAACAATTTTACCTGCCAAGATTTTTTACTGCATGGTCAGGCAAGTAACATCCCTATTACCTGTTTTAAAAAAAAGAAAGGCAAAGAGAGGAGAGAGAAGCGCCAAGCCAATCCTTAAGTAGCATTATATTTATTCAGTATAGTTAGCAAAAAGACTAAAAATTGCGTGAACAACATGGGGTGCACTTGCAGGGTGCTAGAGCAACTAGGAGCTTCCACATGCAGTATCCCTGGATCACAGGAGAACAGTCGAGAAGTCTCTATGAAGGAGTCCACGAGCACCGTGTTTCAGCAGCAGCTAAAGCCTCGATAAGCCTCGGAGAGATGCTGGCTGTGTGTCTCTGTGTGGAAGTGGTCAAGAACTGTCAAACTGGGGAGCCACCTACCTATTACCTGGTTTAGCTTATCACATTCCAGTTTCCCCTCTCGACCTTCAGTCTACTACCTGGCAATGAACCAGCATTATTCACTCTGTCTAATGAGAAGGCCGTTCATCAAGAATGGACTAAGAAGGCTTAAGGCTTTAAGCCTGACAGCATGGGCATGGGGTCACCCCGTCTCTTTAAAAAAAAAAAAAATAGGGATATGTACATTTTATTACTACTGTAATAAAATATAATACAATTACTTTATTAGGGATAATTTAAGAACATTTTAAATGGAATTGGGGGTGGGAAAACATGACATTTGGGAATTTCCCAGACAGTCATGTGACCCCTGGGAATGTTCTAGAAAGGGGCCTTTTTTATATATAGGACCCTCTCACAGGAGTATTCCCGCCAGTGTTCAGCTGGTCAGCATCGGTGCAACAAGCTCCTCAGAAGGGCTATACTACTTTTAAGTTTCAGCCAACCTGACTATGAAATCTCTAATGAGGTAAGTGCTGGAGTGAGCAGGGAACAGCGGCGGGGAAGACTGGCTCAGGAGGTGCCTCGCCTTGGCTGAAAAGGATAATGAGCGGAGGGGAGAATAAAGGGAGCAGCCGGTGCAGAGAGCCGTGGACGTGCCCAGTAATTCTCAGGGAGGCAGACCAGCTGCAAGAAGCCCGCAGCAGCGCCAGACATGCCAGCACGGCCCGCCGACATGGCTGTCCGTTACCCTGGAGAGAGAAGAAGGTAACATGGCATGGCAGGAAGAGACAGCTACTAACATGAGGCGGAGAGTCAGCCTAAGGGAAAAAAGAAAAGGAGGGTTTGGCCCCCAATGGCGCCCAGAGGCAGTGGAGGGCGGGTGGAGCGGCATCAAGGAGAAGGACAGAGGTGGTGTCAGAGGTAGGAGGTTCGGAGCGGCAAGCCCTACCCAGCGCTTCACTAACACAGCATCCAGGCTGTGCAAGTGTTACAGACATCCTGCTGCTGTCCACTGGAGGCAACAGAGAGCAGCATAATGCTGATTCAGCTCTATCCAATGCTCCAGCGCCACCTGGTGGTATAGGTGAGTTAGCAAATACACTTAGCTATTATGGAATCTATTAATAGATTGGCTGAAAGTATTAATACACCAGTAACTTACAGCAGTAATTATGATAGTGTCTGTTCTAATGAAGGAAGAAAAAATGTCAGTATAGGCAATAGTAATAATTTTCAGCAACAGCTAATGTTAATCCTCAAATGTCATTACCGGCTGAGATTAATATATTTAGCTCATCTGTCCCTGAGGCATGTTTTAAAGAAATGTTGCCATGCGAGATATCGCCATTAGGATATCACCTTTCTCCTCAGACCAAAGATAAGATTTGGAAGGGTCAATTTGTGGACATGTTGACATGTTGTCCTTACTTCCATCTGCAAAGGATGACAAAAAATCTGATGAAAAATCTGAGGATGATAGGAGAAGGCCAGTGTTGAGGTCTTTTAATAATTGGCTTCAGTCATTTGCCATATACGCTAGTGTGTTAGGTGAAAAACACCCCAAATATTGCAGTGGGCTTTTTAAACATATGGAACATGTGCTAGAGGGCTATAAGAGTTTTGGAGGACTAGGATGGTTACAATATGATGAAACTTTTAGACGAAAGCTATCAATATATCCATCACTAAAGTGTGGGAATAAAAATGTTGGGTTGTGGCTTAACCTGATAGTGCCACAGAAAACAAACTACCCCAGGCAGCAGCCACAATCTACAGTGTCCCCTTATAAAAGAGGATATTTTTTACATACAACGAGAACCAGTGTAAATGGGGGGGTTCTTGGAAATACAAGCACGAATGCTCACACTGTTCAGGACCCCACCCTTTACTCAGGTGTTTCAAAAGGAATACCAATTTTCAAGGCTCCCAGAGAGATAATTATACAAAAAGCATACACACCAGTGAAACTAACAAGCATGCAGCAATGGTTGGAAATACTGTACATCCAGACCAGGAGACAGCCAAGTTTTTAATTGAAGGTTTCTCCAAAGGTTTCCGGTTGTCGGTATTTCAGGGTGAAGGGTGCAAACTGGTTAAAAATTTAAAGTCGGTGGCTACTTATGCACATATAGTTAAAGAGAAGTGATTTAAAGAAATCAAAGAGGGTAGAAAAGCAGGTCCACTTAGCCCCCCTTTCACATTTTAGAGTATTTCCATTAGGCATCATGCCCAAGAAGGAGCCAAATTCCTTTTGCCTAATACACCACCTATCATTCCCTAAAGGTACCTCCTTAAATGATGAAATAGATGCTAGCATATCATCCGTATCTTATCGCACGTTTGAGGATGCTATTCAGCAGATCAGGAGATTTGGTAAAGGTGCGCTCCTTGCAAAAGTGGACATAAAGGCTGCTTTTAGGTTACTAGCTATTGACCCATTGGCATTCAATTCCTTAGGTATGTATTTTGAAGGCAACTATTATTTTGATACGTGCCTCCCTATGGAATGTCCCATATCCTGTGCCTATTTTGAAAAAAATTTGTTGTCAAGGTACATTACACTACCTTGATGACTTCTTATTCATTGGCCCGGCGCAGTCCCCTATTTGTTAATTTATGCTACAGCTGTTTAGTGTAGTTGCTCAGCACTTTGGTATTCCATTAGCTAGCGAAAAAATAAAATTTCCATCCTCATCAAAGGGTATCAAGATAGACACGAGACACTTGAATTTCAGTTACCTGAGTCAAAAATTAACAAACTTAAAGCCTTGATTTAGGTGTTTGTTAGGTGTAAAAAGGTTTTAGTAAAAGAATTACAATCACTATTGGGACTATTGGCCTTTGTGACAAGAATCATGCCTGTTGGCAGGATATTCTTGCGTTGCTTGTATTTAGCTATGTCAGGCAGGAAATCTCCGTTTTCACACATCAGATTGACAGCCGACCTCAAAGAGAACCTGGTAATTTGGTTTAAATTCTTTGATATATATATATATATATTGCTCGATCATTTAAGCAATTTGTGTTTTCATCTGACCTTAACCACTTGCCGACCGCCCCCTGTATATATACGTCGGCAGAATGGCACGTACAGGCAGAACCACGTACCTGTACGTGCCATTCTTCCGGCGGGTGGGGGGTCCGATCGGACCCCCCCCGGCCGGCGGGGACGGTCGGGATCGCTTCAGGAGCGATCCGGGATGAGGGGACGGCCAGTGGTTTCTGGCCACCCCCTCGCGATCGCTCCTGGCGAATCAGATGCTTCCTCTGTCTGTGTCAATCAAAACACAGGCAGAGGAAGTGATGTCACGCTCGGTGCGCCGGTCTATGTGACCGGAACGCCGAGCTGTGAACATCTAAAGGTTAGTGCACAAACAGTACACTGACACCAGTACACATAGGCACACAAAACACCCCCCTGTCACCCCTGATCACCCCCCAGATCACCCCCTCCCCCCCCAGTCACAGTGTCACTAATTGCAGTGATCATTTTTTTACTGATCACTGCATTTAGTGTCAGTGTGACTGTAATAACTGTCAGGGCAGTTAGTTTTAGGTCCAAGGTAGCCCCCCACCCCCCCCTAATAAAAGGTTTAACCCCTTGATTGCCCCCCAGGTAACCCTTTCACCCCCTTTTGCCAGTGTCACTAAGCGATCGTTTTTCTGATCGCTGTATTAGTGTCACTGCTGTCGCTAGGTAACCATTTTTTTTTTTTAGGTAACCGCCATGTTTATATAGGTTCATAAATAGGTTTATAGGTCAGGTACCCCCATATTACAACCTAAATAAAGGTTTTAACCCCCTGATTGCCCCTAGAGTTAACCCTTTCACCAGTGATCACAGTATAACTGTCACTGGTGACGCTGGTTAGCCAGTTAGTTATTTCGTTATTTAGGTTCCCCGTCAGGTTTTTATATAGCGTCAGGTACCCCCATATATTACCTAATAAAGGTTTTAACCCCCTGATTGCCCCTAGTTAACCCTTTCACCCCCTTTTGCCAGTGTCACTAAGCGATCGTTTTTCTGATCGCTGCATTAGTGTCGCTAGGTAACCATTTTTTTTTTTTTTAGGTAACCGCCATGTTTATATAGGTTCATAAATAGGTTTATAGGTCAGGTACCCCCATATTACAACCTAAATAAAGGTTTTAACCCCCTGATTGCCCCTAGAGTTAACCCTTTCACCAGTGATCACTGTATAACTGTCACTGGTGACGCTGGTTAGCCAGTTAGTTATTTCGTTATTTAGGTTCCCCGTCAGGTTTTTATATAGCGTCAGGTACCCCCATATATTACCTAATAAAGGTTTAACCCCCTGATTGCCCCTAGTTAACCCTTTCACCCCCTTTTGCCAGTGTCACTAAGCGATCGTTTTTCTGATCGCTGCATTAGTGTCGCTAGGTAACCAGTTTTTTTTTGTATTACTGTTACGGGTGACGCTGGTTAGTTAGCTTGTTTTTTATACTGTCAGGGCACCCGCCATTTATTACCCAATAACGGTTTAACCCCCTGATCGCCCGGCGGGTGATATCAATTAGGTTTTAGGGTCAAATAAGGTCTGCGTCGCCCCAGGTTAGTGCCAGTACCGCAAACACCCACGCACAAAGCATACACCTCCCTTAGTGGCACAGTATCTGAACAGATCAATATCTGATCTGATCAGATCTATACTAGCGTCCCAGCAGTTTAGGGTTCCAAAAAAAAACGCATTGTTAGCGGGATCAGCCCAGATACCTGCTAGCACCTGCGTTTTCCCCCTCCGCCCAGCCCAGCCCACCCAAGTGCAGTATCGATCGATCACTGTCACTTACAAAACACTAAGCACACATAACTGCAGCGTTCGCAGAGTCAGGCCTGATCCCTGCGATCGCTAACATTTTTTTTGTGGTAGCGTTTTGATTCAGTCGCTTCAGTCAGGAGCTTTTTTACCTGTGAATCTCAAAAAAATAAAAAAAAATAAAATAGTTGTCGTTTTATTGTTCTCTCTCTCACTCTATTCTCTCTCTATTGTTGCTCTTTTTTTACTCCATTCTATTCTGCAATGTTTTATTATGTTTTATTATGTTTTATTATGTTTTATCATGCTTGCTTTTCAGGTATGTAATTTTGTTTACTGTGTGTTTTAGTGTTGAGCATTTTTTTGTTTTCAGGTGCGCCATTCAGTTGCAACGCGGATTTATTTATCTTGACAGCAACAGCGTTTGCTCCCACGATACATAAAGCCGCGACTCCAACGCTGTAGGAGGTGATTTCACCACCACAGTTAAAAAAAAGAGCATATATGCCGAAGCATGGGGGCAGCAGGGGGGGGGGAGCGATTGGCTCCTAATGCCACGTACATACGGTCGAAATTCCGACCGTGTGTACACGGCATAACTTTTGCGGGAGGATGCCCCCATGCATCGGCATATATAAATGGTGCATGTATGCCCATCATTAGAAGTGGGTGGATGAAGGGAGGTATTCTAATGGTGGGCATACCCACCAATCAATCTCTTTTTTTCGTTCAGCCAAGAGGCTGCATGAAAAAAAAAAGATTACAATATATGTCCAGTATGTTGCTGGACTTTGAATGGTTATACCAGAATGATGCCTGCAGGTTTAGGTATCATCTTGGTATCATTCTTTTCAGCCAGTGATCGGCTTTCATGTAAAAGCAATTCTAGCGGGTAATTAGCCTCTAGACTGCTTTTACAAGCAGTGGGAGGGAATGTCCCCCCTCCCGGATATAAACCGCGCCATTGGGAAATTGGGAAAGCATTTTATCACACCAATCTTGGTGTGGTCAGATGCTTTGAGGGCAGAGGAAAGATCTAGGGTCTAATAGACCCCAATTTTTTTCAAAAAAAGAGTACCTGTCACTGCCTATTGCTATCATAGGGGATATTTACATTCCCTGAGATAACAATAAAAATCATAACAAAGAAAAAAAAAATGGAAGGAACAGTTTAAAAATAAAATAAAAAAGCTAAATAAATAAAAAAAAAAACAAAAAAAAAAAAAAAAAGCACCCCTGCCCCCCCTTCTCTTGCGCAAAGGCGTACACAAGCGTTGGTCTGGCGTCATATGTAAACAGCAATTGCACCATGCATGTGAGGTATCACCGCGAAGGTCAGATCGAGGGCAGTAATTTTAGCAGTAGACCTCCTCCGTGAATCTAATGTGGTATCATGTAAAGGCTTTTAAAGGCTTTTAAAAATGTATGTAGTTTGTCGCCACTGCGTGTTTGTGCGCAATTTTAAAGCATGTCGTGTTTGGTATCCATGTACTCGGCCTAAGATCATATTTTTTATTTCATCAAAAATTTGAGCAATATAGTGTGTTTTAGTGCATTAAAATAAAAAAAAAGTGTATTTTTTCCACAAAAAATGCGTTTGAAAAATCGCTGCGCAAATACTGTGTGGAAAAAAAAAATGCAACACCCACCATTTTAATCTGTAGGGCCTTTGCTTTAACAATATATATAGTGTTTGGGGGTTCAACGTAATTTTCTTGCAAAAAAAAAATATGTTTTCATGTAAACAAAAAGTGTCAGAAAGGGCTTTGTCTACAAGTGGTTAGAAGAGTGGGTGACGTGTGACATAGGCTTCTAAATGTTGTGCATAAAATGCCAGGACAGTTCAAACCCCCCCCAAATGACCCCATTTTGGAAAGTAGACACCCCAAGCTATTTGCTGAGAGCAATGTTGAGCCCATTAAATATTTTTTTTTTTTGTCCCAAGAGATTGAATAATGAAAAAAAAAAAATATATATATATTTTTTTTACAAAAAGTTGTCACTAAATGATATATTGCTCAAACATGTCATGGGCATATGTGGAAATACACCCCAAAATACATTCTGTTGCTTCTCCTGAGTACGGGGATACCACATGTGTGGGACTTTTTGGGAGCCTAGCTGCGTACGGAACCCCAAAAACCAATCACCGCCTTCAGGCTTTCTAAGGGTGTAATTTTTTTATTTCACTTCTCACTGCCAATCACAGTTTCGGAGGCCATGGAATGCCCAGATGGCATAAAACCCCCCAAAATGACCCCATTTTGGAAAGTAGACACCCCAAGCTATTTGCTGAGAGGTATTGTGAGTATTTTGCAGATCTCGCTTTTTGTCACAAAGTTTTGAAAATTGAAAAAAGAAAAAAATTTTTTTTTTTTTTCTTTACTTTCTTCATTTTCAAAAACAAATGAGAGCTGTAAAATACTCACCATGCCTCTCAACAAATAGCTTGGGGTGTCTACTTTCCAAAATGGGGTCATTTGGGGGGGTTTTGTGCTATTTTGGCATTTTATGGCCTTCGAAACGGTGATAGGTAGTGAGGAGTGAAATCAAAAATTTGCACCCTTAGAAATCCTGAAGGCGGTGCTTGGGTTTCGGGGCCCCGTACGCGGCTAGGCTCCCAAAAAGTCCCACACATGTGGTATCCCCATACTCAGGAGAAGCAGCAAAATGTATTTTGGGGTGCAATTCCACATATAACTATGGCATGTGTGAGCAATATATCATTTAGTGACAACTTTTTGAAAAAAAAAAAAAAATCTTTTTTATTTTTGTCTTTATTCAATCACTTGGGACTAAAAAAAAAAATATTCAATGGGCTCAACATGCCTCTCAGCAAATAGCTTGGGGTGTCTACTTTCCAAAATGGGGTCATTTGGGGGGGTTTTGTACTTCTCTGCCATTTTAGCACCTCAAGAAATGAAATAGGCAGTCATAAATTAAAAGCGGTGTAAATTCCAGAAAATGTACTCTAGTTTGTAGACGCTATAACTTTTGCGCAAACCAATAAATATACGCTTATTGGCATTTTTTTTACTAAAGACATGTGGCTGAATACATTTTGGCCCAAATGTTTGACTAAAATTGAGTTTATTAGATTTTTTTTATAACAAAAAGTAGAAAATCTCTTTTTTTTTCAAAATTTTCGCTCTTTTTCCGTTTATATCGCAAAAAATAAAAATCACAGAGGCAATCAAATACCATCAAAAGAAAGCTCTATTTGTGGGAAGAAAAGGACGCAAATTTCGTTTGGTTACAAAATTGCATGACCGCGCAATTACCAGTTAAAGTAGTGCAGTGCGAAATTGAAAAAAGACCTCTGGTCCTTTGGCTGCCAAATGGTCCGGGGCTGAAGTGGTTAAATTATAGACAGATGCTGCAGGTTCATGTGGTTTCCCAGCTATTTGGAAGACTCACTGGTGCTGTGATAAGTGGCCAAATAGGTGGGAAAAAATTAAAGCCACCAAAAGTATAATAGTATTGAAACTATTCCATTTAGTAGTAGCTCTAGAAATATCGGGTGAGCAATTTGCCAATAAAAGAATCTTGATTAATTCAGATAATAAAGGAGTTATATATGCTGCAAATTGCTTGTCAACTAAATCAGTACAGGTGGTCAAATTTCTTAGATACTTAGTGTTTCTTTGCCTTAAATTTTATATTTGGCATGTTCCAAGGAAGGAGAATCAAATTGCGGACGCCTTGTCTTGATTTCAGATATGCAGATTCAGTCAACTTCTGCTCAATACAGACAAGCAAGGTCACGCATGTCCAGAGCATCTATGGAGCCTAATTTATAAGTTCTTGCAAATTCAATAAGACATTCTGTTGCGCACAGTACATGGGTTGAATATTCAGCTGCATGGCACAGGTGGACCAACTTTGCTAGGGAACTTGACATACAATTTGATTCTCCTTATGAAACAGATATTCAGATGTTTCTATGTAGTTTAATGCAGTCAGAATTATCTCATAGTAACATAGCCAAAATCATTTTTTTTTGTTCATGTACAGCATTCCTTCCATCCAGCAGGCTCTTAAAGGATATAAGAAGAGTCATTCTTTTCCAGATAATCGGAGACCTATTATAATTCAGTTACTAAAAAGTTGTATGCAACTACTCATTTGGTGTGTTCTTCGGTTTTTAAGGCTGTGCTATTTAATGCTGCTTTTGTTCTAGCCTTTTTTTGGCGCCCTCCGAATATCCAAACTATTACCAAAAAACAAGAAGGTAGTTTTGGGTTTACTGAAACATCATGTGATTGTCTCTGAGACAGGGATACGATTGTTCATCCCTGTTTCAAAAACAGATAGGATAGGTAAGGGTATTTGGATCTCTCTATGCCACTGTGGAGATGTGGCTATGTATCCAGTCAGATCGGTGAACAGATATCTAGCAGTTAGGCCATTTGGTGAAGGAGTCTTTCTGATTCACTCAGATGGGTCCCCTCTCACCAGGTAAAGGTTCAATTTCATTTTAAAAGCATGCATGAAGAAACTGGATTTGCAACAATTTAAGTTTACCTCTCATTCTTTCAGGATCGGTACGGCTACGGAGGCCGCTAAGATGGGATTGGATGATGCAATAATCAAAAGGTTGGGTAGATGGGAATCGCAACGTTTTCAAATTTATGTCGGACCTGATCTCTCTCTTTAATTCTAGGCACTAGAAGATATGTTTGGATCCTGGGCTACTCTTTTGTATACTGGGCTAATAAAAGAGCCATAAAGCGCTGCTATACGTCCAATTTGTCTCTGGATCCTGGAAAATTTCAGATATACTGGAAAGGAATTAGAGGTCTTCAATGGTCGAATTGGTGTTTCTATCTCTCCAGGTTGCTTGAGTTATGGCCGGCCCCTGATGTATTAATGGTTCACCTAGGTGGAAATGATGTTGGGAAAATAAGAACACTAGATCTTATGTTTATGATGAAATGTGACCTTCATAGATTCAAGTTAGCATCCCCAAATATCATAATAATCTTTTCAGAGATAATTCATCAGGTCATTTGGCTGCAGGATGCCCATTCGAAAAATGTTGAGAAAACTAGGAAACGTCTAAACAAGTCTATGGAAAAATTCATGCTACACATTGGAAGTTTTTCCTACAGACATAGTGATTTAATGGGTGGTTTTGCTAGATTATATAGATCAGATGGCGTTCATCCGCCAGAAATAGGAGTAGACATCTTTAATGTAGGGTTGCAAAACTGCATTGAATTGGCCGTGGTTGTGGGGTAGAGATTTCAAACCCGGCATGTGGGAACTTTGCTTAGAAGTATTCTGTATGCACAAGTCATTTAAGACTGAGCTGTTTTAAGTTTATTGTTTGAAATTTAAGAATTTTATGAATTAATACAATTATCAAGATGTTGTTATTATTATTTATTGATTTGAATACACCAATAAATGTGCCACGGACAGTTTTTTGCCAACAAGTTGTTTTATGTCATTATTTAAATAGGTATTTTACTTTGTGGTATTCTGGGAGGGTAGGTGCAGCCTGCATTTTCATGTTATAGAATGTTAAGCCACTGTCTCATCTTTATATCATCCCCTCTGTCAGATAAAAAACTATATCCTATCGCCTGTGCTTTAGAAAATATAAAAGGTGATTTCTACCTGTTTTCACAGCATCTCCCAGTGATCGGGTGACTCCAGGCTCTCAGCTCTCCCCGTCTGATAGCTCCACTGGGCTGGGCTGAGATTCCCCTGCTGACATCACCCGGGGAGGCAGGGAGGAGAGAGCTTGGAGTCACATGATCGCTGAGAGACACTGTTAAAACAGGTAGAAATCAGCTTTTCTTTATAAAGCACAGGCACTAGGATACAACTTTTTATCTGACAGAGGGGATGATATAGAGATGAAATCATTTTGAAGCAGCAGGGAGAGGAGCAGAGCAGTGGTAGTGAGAGCTGACAGGCAGGGAGGGGAGGGGGAGGAGGACAGAGAGAGACAGAGGAGAGCTGCAGATAGCAGCGTATGATGGAGGCACATACTCTGACCATGGTGTCAGGGCTCAGCAGCCCTGATATATCGTGGTCAGCGTACAAAGGCGAGGGCAGAAACTGACAGGATCAGCCAGGTATTTCATGTGTTACAGGGGGGCAAATTACACAGCACAAGCACTGTGCTGTATAACATGCTATAACCACTTGCAGGGTAGGCAGTATTTTGGAGGTTTTGTTTATTTATGGGAAACATTTTTTACATTTTATGTTGATAGAACCTTTGTTTCTTATTTTAGGTTCAACTGATTTTGTTTGCAACAAAGCCTCCCTAACAAAATTGGCTTTTGTTTCAGGGGGGATATAAGAGTATAATGCATTTTATTGTTTTATTGTATGTTGATGAGGTTTTTTTTTTAGGGTAAACAACCCGTACAAATAAAAATAAAGTGAAAAAGGTAGACTTCTTGATTTTCTTATTTTATGATGTTAAAGCATTTTTTTTTTTTGGGCTACTCAAAGCACAACATTCACTTGTTCCTGATTTGTTCTTGGAGATGTCTTTAGTGTTTGTTTGAAAATACTACTAGATGAAAAAACTTGTGCACCTACACAATCTCATATGATATCACATACAATTAAAGTCCCCCCACCATCCCCATGGATAAAATAATAGATAGGCATACACCAGCTAGGCTTATTATAGCTCATTAAAACTGTCCTGCTGCTGGACAATTTTTCATTTGTACAGTTATAATTTTGTTATTATTTGCAGTATAATATTTTTAATTTTATTAGTAAAACCCATACCTGTGCTCTTTGTCTTTAGCAAATTTGGGTCAAAAAATGCAATTCAAAATTGTCCTGCTACTGGCAAATTTTGCACGTTTTTTTTTTTTTTTTGCAGTATCCTAATTCTTGTAGTAAAACTCCTACCCTTGCATCTCTAGCTCTAGCAAATTTGTGACTAAAATTGAAAGTGAAATTGTCCTCCTGCTGACTAGTTTTACATTACTGAAGCCTCTTTAGTATAATAATTCTTGTAATAAATCCCCTACTTGTGCTCTTTTCGCTAGTAAATATGAGCTCTCATTTCTATTTAAAATTGGACATTTTTACACTGATGCCTAATCTGCCTCTCTTTGATTTGTAGTAAAAAAAAAAAAAACTGTTGGCCAATTTTATACCACCATATCACCTGCTGTGACTTAATTCTTAATGAGAGTTTGATAGAAACTCCCTGAACCTCTCTACAGGTGTAAATTATTAGTTTTAAATATACAAAGTTGAATTTCAGAGTCAGACAATGTTTAAAACAAAAGAGACAATATGAGGTTCATCTTAAAATTCCACCCAAACCAAAATCAGGCATACAGCCCAGGTGGCCATGAAAAAGGAGTGCAGCAATGTGTGGCCATCCTTTCCTGTATCAGACCAAGCCACATAATTTTCAGCATTGGTGGGGGTACCTTGCAAGGGGGGTGGGAAATCACCCCCTCCTTGCAAAGAACACTTCCCCCAATGTCTCCATCTCCATTAGAGGAGGTGGAAGTAATGCAGGGGGAACCTATAGTGGAATCTTTTTTTTTAATACAAAAGTTTTTAATTGAAAAAACAATAAAATAATACAAACAATTGACAGTAGGTATCACGTATAATACACGTCTGAAGGTCAGAATATAAACGTCAATGTAAATGACAAAAGAGAAAAAAAAAGAAAAACAGAAACATAAAAATAAACAGTGAAGCATCCGAGAAAAGTGGTCGTACACAACAAGACTTCTGTAGGAAATATGGTCATCCAGTGCAGATTTAGGGGTGAGGTAGTGTAGCAGCGCACCATGGTCTAGAGCAGGTTAAGAACCAGCATAGCGATTATGATGGTGGTAACAGGTTTTGTCTATATGATTTCCAGGGCGACCATCTTTGGTCAAATAAGTGCATCCTATCATTTAATGTATAAAGAATTATCTCCATTAACATAATGGCATCCATCCTATGAAGGATGGAGGCGGTAGGGACAGCAGGAGCCTTCCAATGCAGGGAAATAGCCCATAGAGTGGCTATGCAAACAGTGTGGATAAGGCATTCCTCCGAGCGGAGCACCCTTGGAATAGGTGCTCCGAGGAGGCCCATAGTGGGTGTAAGTTGTACCGGTGTACCTACTATAGCAGATGCTCTAGCCATCACTGAGTTCCAAAGGGGGGAAAGCCGGTCACAGTCCCAAAATATGTGCATAAAGGTACCAGGAAGCTGACATCCTCTGAAGCAAAGATCAGAGGCCCCAGGGAAGATGGAATGAAGTCTGGATGGGGTATAATACCATCTGGTTAATACTTTGTATGCTGTTTCCCTGACAGCCAAGGATTTAGAGGCTTTGCGCAAGTTGGTTAGCATGGTGTCCCGGTACTCTGAGTCAAAGATTTCGTTGCAATCCGTCTCCCATTTGTGCTTATAGGGAATATCCCCAGGGAAAACTGCAGTTAGTGCTAAATTTGTAAAGGGAAGAGATAAGACCCTTTCCTCTGGGGGAGTCTATAGTGGAATCTTAAAGCCCCTTTATAATATGGGGTGTCCAGTTATCCACCCCCTTCCGGGAGAATTATAAAGGGGCACAATAGTACCCCTTACCAATTCCCATGAAGAGTTTATATTAAATAATAAACCTTGAAATAAGGCACAAACACAATAAAAATACATTTTAGAGGAATAATATAAAGCTCCAGAATCTTGAGTAATGGTCAACATTGATCTGAAGGCCTCAGTGATGGTAATTTTTTCTGGTCAAAGAATGTTATTGAGATAAGAAAGTGGAGTAGATACATGAACATATTGTATGAGAACCATCATTAATCATTTACATACGGTAACAAACGTATGAACAATCTCATCCTCACAATGGATGAGTGAATACGTGGGTTTACATAAGTAGGATATGCCTACACTTGTCTTTGAATGCATATGACAAACAACAGTAGAGGAACAATTTACAATCGTTGGTAAAGACAGAATTCAAAGAGTAGTGGTTAATGACTCGGAATGGTCTAAGGTTATCAGTGGTGTACCCCAAGGTTCAGTGCTGGGACCCTTACTTTTTAATAAATTATATAGGGTCTGGGATTAAAAGTAACATTTCTGTCTTTGCAGATGACACTAAGCTATGTAGTGGAATAACGTCCTTACAGGATGTCTCCAATTTACAAGACAACCTCAATGCAATGTCTAATTGGGCAATTAAGTGGCAAAGAGGTTTAATGTTGATAAATGTAAAGGTATGCACTTAAGAATTTGCATGCATCATACATACTAGGGGGAGTACAACTGGCAGAATCAATGGTGGAGAATGATCTGGGGGTTTTGGTAGATTATAAGCTCAATAATAGCATGCAATGCCAAGCTGCGGTTTCCAAAGCGAACAAAATACTTTCATGTAATAAGAGAGGTATGGACTCCAGAGAGAGAGAGATATCATTTTGCCCCTGTACAAATCATTAGGAAGACCTCATCTGGAATACACAGTACAGTTTTGGGCACCAGTTTTCAAAAAGGATATCAGGGAACTGGAGAAAGTACAGAGAAGGGCAACCAAACTGATAAGAGGCATGGAGGAGCTCAGCTATGAGGAAAGATTAGAAGAACTGAATCTATTCCCTCGTGAGAAGAGGAGATCAAGGGGGGGATATGATCAACATGTATAAATACATAAGTGATCCATATAGTGAACTTGGTAATGAGTTACTTTAAGGTCATCACAGAGGACTAGGGGGCACTCTTTACGTCTAGAGGAAAAAAGATTCAATCTCCAAATAAGGAAAGGTTTCTTCACAGTAAGAGCTGTGAAAATGTGGAATAGAATCCCTCCAGAGGTGGTCCTGGCAAGCTCAGTCAATTGCTTTAAAAAATACCTGGATTCTTTCCAAAATGTACAGAATATATCTGGGTACTAACATTTATAGGTAAAGTTGATCCAGGGAAAATCAGATTTCCTCTCTGGGGATCAGGAACTAATTCTTCCCCCTGCTGTAGCAAATTGGAGCATGCTTTGCTGTTTTTTTTTTTCCTTCCTCAGGATCAACTGTGGGTGTAGGTTTGTGTATATGGGATTGTATTATTTTTTTGGTTGAACTTAATGGACTTGTGTCTTTTTTCCACCTGACTAACTATGCATAGTAGAAAGTTCTTAAACCTGTTACCAGATTATAACTGGAAACAAGAGACAGTGTCCCAATTTGATCATTTGGGTAAAGTAAAGATGTAGAAAGAAGATAAGTGGGGTGAAAGGAGGAAGTATGAGTGTGAGCGAGTCTAGGGTACGGTGAGGATGCGTAGTCAGAGAGTGATTACTATAGAGCGCACACACCCAGATGGTCAGATAGAGGAAAAATCTGGAACATGTTCAGGAGGGGGAAGCCTCCTGGGATGGTAGTGTGGTTCTAGTTCAGGAGATGCAAGCAAGTAAATGAGAGGTACAATTACCAAGGCATTATTAGGGTCATGTCAAAGTCAGTAAGCAGTGCTTGACCCAAAGTTGCTATATTTTTAAAAATGTCTGTATCTTGTCGTTTTCAACATCTGTCATTTTAGTGTAGATAAGGGCCCTATTCATTCTATGTTTAGCTCCTCCAACCAAAGTCTGGGATTTCCGCACCCTGGCTATAGTTTGTTTGGTCATTGTGGTAAGTTGCAAAAGTAATTGGACCTGGGTATAGGTAAGCTCAGCTGGCTTTAGGTTTAAAAGAGCCGTTGCAGGGTCAGGATGTTGATTTCTGGGGCCTTAGAGGCCACAGCAAAAATGTTCTTCCAGAACTCTTGGGTGACAGGACACTGCCACCACACGTGTAGGTGGGTGTCTTAAGCTGAGCAGCCTCGAAAACATGTCCCCGGATATGATGGGACATATTTTGCAATCCTCACCAGTACAAGTTACCAATGTGCTTGGACCTTGTAGTTAGTTTAGATTGATAAGATATTAGGTGAGGAGGATTTAGTGGCCATCCAAATACTAGACCAATCTGTGATCTAAAATGTGTGCTCCAAATCCTGTGCCCATTTATCAACATATGATGGTGATGCATTGTCTGGAATGAGATTTTAGTGATGGTAATTTTTAATCTTCTCCCGTCCCTCTCTCTCTCTGTCTCAAATTAAATTATCACCAGTGGGATGCACAGAGTCCCTCCAGTGCCCTTTGTAGACCTCAATAGACCTTGTGATATATTCTGCAGGGTTAACTTCTATCATGTTAAATAGGAGATCATGAGACAAGCCAGGAAAAAAAGCAAATAACATAATGCTGAGATCAGAATCCCCCCCACTTTTACAGCCAGAATCTGCAGATGAGAGTGACATTCAAACCACCATTGAAATGTATATGGTCTGCAGAGGCTGTGCACTATTGGGGTTACCCCTTCCACCTGCAAGTCCTGAAAAGTGGATGCCTCTTCCTTCAACAAAACCACTGCTAGGGGGTGGACCTTTGCAGCTTCTTAAGCATCCCACAAGTTCAGCTACCACATTGAATACTGGACCACATGGAGCCACTATGCTGACCAAGATCTCATGGACTGAGCTGACCCTTGCCTCAAATGACACATATAAGGCATTGATTAAGATCCCTGAACAACAGCTGTGACTTGTCCAGTGCCAGTGATGCCCTCCTGAGTGGTTCATACCAAACAATGCTCCTTGTCACTCTTTCAGGATGCACCTGCCATTCCTACCTTTCCTGACTCTCCCCTGGCCAAACACTGGGATCTAAAGGCACATAATTCTATGGTATGACCATTCACTGTCCTCCCTCCACAAACTGTACAAGTTAAAAAAGGGTAAGAGATCTTTCTTTCTTCCTCCCCATTGTGCCATGTCCAACCAGGTGCTGAATGCTTTTAAATAGTTCACCTACTAATTGTAAATATAATATCTGCTATCTGCTAGTAGGAATATGCCAAACACCCCCCTAGTTCGGTTCGCAGCAGAACATGCAAAACATTTGTGTGAACACCGTTAAAGTCTATGGGACGCGAACGTGAAAAGAGTGCTCATTTTAAAGGCTTAAAAAGTGTTTGGGGACCTGGGTCCTGCCTCAGGGGACAGGTATCAATGCAAAAAAAAGTTTTAAAAACTGAAGTTTTTTCAGGAGCAGTGATTTTAACCACTTGCCGCCTGCCCTATAGGCAAAAGACGTCGGCAAAGTGGTTTCAAAATGTCGGACAAAGTTGTCGGAAAATGTGATTGTTCTGAACGAGGTGACATACAACACGTACGACGGGACTGCGTAGAGGCCAGTAGCCAATAGCTTTCATCTCCAAATTTATTCTGAGCATGCACTTTGTGCGTCGGAATTCTCTACACACGATGGGAAAAAGTCAGATCAGATTTTGTTGTTGGAAAATTTTAGATCCTGCTCTCAAATTTTTTCCGGCGGAAATTCCGACGGAAAAAGCCCACTAGAGCCCACACACGATCGGATTTTCCGAGAACATAATCCGATCTGACTTTGTCCATCGTAATATCTGACCGTGTGTACGGGACCTGACTCTTGTTGGGCGCAGGAATGGGCCCTGCTGTGAAATGTTATATCAAAAATTTGAATTACATGGCCCTGTTAAACAGGGGCTGAAAAATTGGGCCTTTGGTTTTGGTGGCACCAGAACACTGTAATTCCTCACAGTTACTCTTGTTGGGCGCAGCAACGGGCCCTGCTGTGAAATATTTTATAAAAAATTACAATTACATGCCCCTGTTAAACAGGGGATGAAAAATTGGGCCTTGGGTGGTGGTGGTGGTGCCCTAAACCAAAAATATTGTTGGAAGCTAGCATCATCAAAATTGAGGAGGAATAGGATAGTCAGCATAGGCAGTCTTCAAGGGATCCCACATCCTTAGCAAATTCAATCAGTTACATCATCATCAGGTGCTTGATACCTGCAGATCCAAGACTGATTCATTTTTATGAATGTGAGACTATCAATGGAGTCTGTGGACAGGCGCACTCTTTGATCCGTTACAAACCCTCCAGCAGCAATGAATGTGTGTTCAGAAAGCACGCTGGATGCAGGACAGGCCAGTAGGTCGATTGCATATTGAGCAGGTTCTGGCCAGTGGTCCATCCTCCAGACCCAGTAACCCAGTGGATGCTCTGTTGGAAAGGTCTCCAAGTCTGTTTTTGCCCCTAGATATTCCTACACCATATAATGCAGACGCTGGCGATGGTTGCTTGAACCGATCAGACTTTGGTGCTGAGGACTGAAAAATTGTTTAACCACTTCAGCCCCGGACCATTTGGCAGCCAAAGGACCAGAGGTCTTTTTTCAATTTCGCACTGCACTACTTTAACTGGTAATTGCGCGGTCATGCAATTTTGTAACCAAACGAAATTTGCGTCCTTTTCTTCCCACAAATAGAGCTTTCTTTTGATGGTATTTGATTGCCTCTGTGATTTTTATTTTTTGCGATATAAACGGAAAAAGAGCGAAAATTTTGAAAAAAAAAGAGATTTTCTACTTTTTGTTATAAAAAAAATCGAATAAACTCAATTTTAGTCAAACATTTGGGCCAAAATGTATTCAGCCACATGTCTTTAGTAAAAAAAATGCCAATAAGCGTATATTTATTGGTTTGCGCAAAAGTTATAGCGTCTACAAACTAGAGTACATTTTCTGGAATTTACACTGCTTTTAATTTATGACTGCCTATTTCATTTCTTGAGGTGCTAAAATGGCAGGGAAGTACAAAACCCCCCCAAATGACCCCATTTTGGAAAGTAGACACCCCAAGCTATTTGCTGAGAGGCATGTTGACCCATTGAATATTTTTTTTTTTAGTCCCAAGTGATTGAATAAAGACAAAAATAAAAAAGATTTTTTTTTTTTTCAAAAAGTTGTCACTAAATGATATATTGCTCACACATGCCATAGTTATATGTGGAATTGCACCCCAAAATACATTTTGTCCTGAGTATGGGGATACCACATGTGTGGGACTTTTTGGGAGCCTAGCCGCGTACGGGGCCCCGAAACCCAAGCACCGCCTTCAGGATTTCTAAGGGTGCAAATTTTTGATTTCACTCCTCACTACCTATCACCGTTTCGAAGGCCATAAAATGCCAAAATAGCACAAAACCCCCCCAAATGACCCCATTTTGGAAAGTAGACACCCCAAGCTATTTGTTGAGAGGCATGGTGAGTATTTTACAGCTCTCATTTGTTTTTGAAAATGAAGAAAGTAAAGAAAAAAACATTTTTTTTTTCTTTTTTTCAATTTTCAAAACTTTGTGACAAAAAGCGAGATCTGCAAAATACTCACAATACCTCTCAGCAAATAGCTTGGGGTGTCTACTTTCCAAAATGGGGTCATTTTGGGGGGTTTTATGCCATCTGGGCATTCCATGGCCTCCGAAACTGTGATTGGCAGTGAGAAGTGAAATAAAAAAATTACACCCTTAGAAAGCCTGAAGGCGGTGATTGGTTTTTGGGGTTCCGTACGCAGCTAGGCTCCCAAAAAGTCCCACACATGTGGTATCCCCGTACTCAGGAGAAGCAACAGAATGTATTTTGGGGTGTATTTCCACATATGCCCATGACATGTTTGAGCAATATATCATTTAGTGACAACTTTTTGTAAAAAAAATATATATATTTTTTTTTTTTTTCATTTTTCAATCTCTTGGGACAAAAAAAAAAAATATTTAATGGGCTCAACATTGCTCTCATCAAATAGCTTGGGGTGTCTACTTTCCAAAATGGGGTCATTTGGGGGGGGTTTGAACTGTCCTGGCATTTTATGCACAACATTTAGAAGCCTATGTCACACGTCACCCACTCTTCTAACCACTTGAAGATAAAGCCCTTTCTGACACTTTTTGTTTACATGAAAACATATTTTTTTTTTGCAAGAAAATTACGTTGAACCCCCAAACACTATATATAATGTTAAAGCAAAGGCCCTACAGATTAAAATGGTGGGTGTTGCATTTTTTTTTTCCACACAGTATTTGCGCAGCGATTTTTCAAACGCATTTTTTGTGGAAAAAATACACTTTTTTTTATTTTAATGCACTAAAACACACTATATTGCTCAAATTTTTGATGAAATAAAAAATATGATCTTAGGCCGAGTACATGGATACCAAACACGACATGCTTTAAAATTGCGCACAAACACGCAGTGGCGACAAACTACATACATTTTTAAAAGCCTTTAAAAGCCTTTACATGATACCACATTAGATTCACGGAGGAGGTCTACTGCTAAAATTACTGCCCTCGATCTGACCTTCGCGGTGATACCTCACATGCATGGTGCAATTGCTGTTTACATATGACGCCAGACCAACGCTTGTGTACGCCTTTGCGCAAGAGAAGGGGGGGCAGGGGTGCTTTTTTTTTTTTTTTTTTTTTGTTTTTTTTTTTTTTTATTTAGCTTTTTTATTTTATTTTTAAACTGTTCCTTCCATTTTTTTTCTTTGTTATGATTTTTATTGTTATCTCAGGGAATGTAAATATCCCCTATGATAGCAATAGGCAGTGACAGGTACTCTTTTTTTGAAAAAATTGGGGTCTATTAGACCCTAGATCTTTCCTCTGCCCTCAAAGCATCTGACCACACCAAGATTGGTGTGATAAAATGCTTTCCCAATTTCCCAATGGCGCGGTTTATATCCGGGAGGGGGGACATTCCCTCCCACTGCTTGTAAAAGCAGTCTAGAGGCTAATTACCCGCTAGAATTGCTTTTACATGAAAGCCGATCACTGGCTGAAAAGAATGATACCAAGATGATACCTAAACCTGCAGGCATCATTCTGGTATAATCATTCAAAGTCCAGCAACATACTGGACATATATTGTAATCTTTTTTTTTTCATGCAGCCTCTTGGCTGAACGAAAAAAAGAGATTGATTGGTGGGTGTGCCCACCATTAGAATACCTCCCTTCATCCACCCACTTCTAATGATGGGCATACATGCACCATTTATATATGCCGATGCATGGGGGCATCCTCCCGCAAAAGTTATGCCGTGTACACACGGTCGGAATTTCGACCGTATGTACGTGGCATTAGGAGCCAATCGCACCTCCCCCCCCCTGCTGCCCCCATGCTTCGGCATATATGCTCTTTTTTTTAACTGTGGTGGTGAAATCACCTCCTACAGCGTTGGAGTCGCGGCTTTATGTATCGTGGGAGCAAACGCTGTTGCTGTCAAGATAAATAAATCCGCGTTGCAACTGAATGGCGCACCTGAAAACAAAAAAATGCTTAACACTAAAACACAGTAAACAAAATTACATACCTGAAAAGCAAGCATGATAAAACATAATAAAACATTGCAGAATAGAATGGAGTAAAAAAAGAGCAACAATAGAGAGAGAGAGAGAGAACAATAAAACGACAACTATTTTATTTTTTTTTATTTTTTTTTGAGATTCACAGGTAAAAAAGCTCCTGACTGAAGCGACTGAATCAAAACGCTACCACAAAAAAAATGTTAGCGATCGCAGGGATCAGGCCTGACTCTGCGAACGCTGCAGTTATGTGTGCTTAGTGTTTTGTAAGTGACAGTGATCGATCGATACTGCACTTGGGTGGGCTGGGCTGGGCGGAGGGGGAAAACGCAGGTGCTAGCAGGTATCTGGGCTGATCCCGCTAACAATGCGTTTTTTTTGGAACCCTAAACTGCTGGGACGCTAGTATAGATCTGATCAGATCAGATATTGATCTGTTCAGATACTGTGCCACTAAGGGAGGTGTATGCTTTGCGCGTGGGTGTTTGCGGTACTGGCACTAACCTGGGGCGACGCAGACCTTATTAGACCCTAAAACCTAATTGATATCACCCGCCGGGCGATCAGGGGGTTAAACCGTTATTGGGTAATAAATGGCGGGTGCCCTGACAGTATAAAAAAACAAGCTAACTAACCAGCGTCACCCGTAACAGTAATACAAAAAAAAACTGGTTACCTAGCGACACTAATGCAGCGATCAGAAAAACGATCGCTTAGTGACACTGGCAAAAGGGGGTGAAAGGGTTAACTAGGGGCAATCAGGGGGTTAAAACCTTTATTAGGTAATATATGGGGGTACCTGACGCTATATAAAAACCTGACGGGGAACCTAAATAACTAACTGGCTGACCAGCGTCACCAGTGACATTTATACAGTGATCACTGGTGAAAGGGTTAACTCTAGGGGCAATCAGGGGGTTAACACCTTTATTTAGGTTGTAATATGGGGGTACCTGACCTATAAACCTATTTATGAACCTATATAAACATGGCGGTAAAAAAAAAAAAAAAAACTGGTTACCTAGCGACACTAATGCAGCGATCAGAAAAACGATCGCTTAGTGACACTGGCAAAAGGGGGTGAAAGGGTTAACTAGGGGCAATCAGGGGGTTAAAACCTTTATTAGGTAATATATGGGGGTACCTGACGCTATATAAAAACCTGACGGGGAACCTAAATAACGAAATAACTAACTGGCTAACCAGCGTCACCAGTGACATTTATACAGTGATCACTGGTGAAAGGGTTAACTCTAGGGGCAATCAGGGGGTTAAAACCTTTATTTAGGTTGTAATATGGGGGTACCTGACCTATAAACCTATTTATGAACCTATATAAACATGGCGGTTAAAAAAAAAAAAAAAAAAATGGTTACCTAGCGACACTAATGCAGCGATCAGAAAACCGATCGCTTAGTGACACTGGCAAAAGGGGGTGAAGGGGTTAACTAGGGGCAATCAGGGGGTTAAACCTTTATTAGGGGGGGGTAGGGGGCTACCTTGGACCTAAAACTAACTGCCCTGACAGTTATTACAGTCACACTGACACTAAATGCAGTGATCAGTAAATAAATGATCACTGCAATTAGTGACACTGTGACTGGGGGGGGGAGGGGGTGATCTGGGGGGTGATCAGGGGGTGACAGGGGGGTGGAATATGTGCCTAACTGTACTGGTGTCAGTGTACTGTTGTGCACTAACCTTTACATGTTCACCGCTCGGCGTCTCCGGTCACATAGACCGGCGCACCGAGCGTGACATCACTTCCGCCTTCCTGTCTATACAATAGACAGGAAGGGGAAGCTTTTCATTGGCCAGGAGCGATCGCGAGGGGGTGGCCAGAAACCACTGGCCGTCCCCTCGTCCCGGATCGCTCCTGACACGATCCTGACCGTCCCCACCGGCGGAGGGGGGTCCGATCGGACCCCCCAACCGCCTGAAGAATGTCACGTACAGGTACGTGATTCTGCCTGTACGTGCCATTCTGTTGACGTATATATACATGGGGCGGTCGGGAAGTGGTTAAAGGCATCGGTCAGCCGGCCACCGCTCTTCCTCTGACTGAACGAAGCCTCAGCAGCATGTTGTCCAGCACCAGGAAATGGTAACCTCCCAGGGTCTGGAAATGCATTACACAAACCTTTCTTCAAGGCCTCCTAAAGATGTTTCATCCTCTGCTCCCTCTGCAAAGGCAGGATGAGTTCTATAACTTTACCCTTGTAACGTGGATCAAGAAGGGTTGCCAGCCAGTAATGATCCCTCTTATTGATACCACGAATCCTAGGGTCCTTTTGCAGGCTTTGCAGAATCAGGGAGGCCATGCAGCATACATTTGCAGAGGCATTCGATTCTGAGTCCTCTGGGTCACTAAGGATCACATTATCAGTAACTACCTCCTCCTAGCCACGTACAACTCCTTGGGTTTCTGGGGACTGAAAACCATCCCTTAAAGACTGCTTCTGAGTGTTATCCTCTACATCCATGCTGACACAATCCTCCTCCTCCTCTTCCTAGATGTTTGGCAGGCCCACAGGAATGCTATCTGGATAAAGGGGGCCTTGAGAGTAAAGGAAGTCCTCCTCTTCCTCTCAGGTGCCATGTCCATGATTCCGCAAAGCGTGTGCTCCAGCAGAAGTCTATAGGGACAGTGTCACTGATGCATGCATTGTTGCTGCTCACCACCCTTGTGGCCTCCTTAAATGCTGACAGGACAGTTCATGAATCCTTGACCAGTAGCCACTGGCGTGGCGAAAAGAAGCCAAGCTCCCCTGACCCTGTCCTGGTGCCATACTCACACAGGTACTCATTGATGGCCCTCTGCTGTGTGTGCAGCTGCTGCAGCATTGCCAACGTTGAGTTCCACCTGGTGGGCATGTCACAAATGAGGCGGTTGGTGGGCAGGTTGCATTCCCTTTGAATGTCAGCCAGCAGAGCACTGGTACTGTATGACCGGCAGAAATTACTGCAGACTTTTATATGGCCTGCCTCAGGAGATCTTGTAAGCCTGGGTACCTGGTTAAGAACCGCTGCACCACCAAATTCAGGATGTGTGCCGAACATGGCTCAAGTGTCCCTGTCGGAGGGTGAAGAGAAGGTTGGTGCCATTGTCCCATACAACCATTCCTGGCTGAAGCTGGCGTAGCATCAACCACCTCTGAGCCTGCTTCTGCAGAGCTGACAGAATCTCTGCCCCAGTGTGGCTCCTGTCCCCTAGGCAGACCAACTCAAGCATGGCCAAGCATGTCTCCAGACCTAAACCATATTGAGCATCTGTGGGGCATCCTCAAACAGAAGGTGGAGGAGTGCAACATCCACCAGCTCAGTGATGTCATCATGGAGAAGTGGAAGAGGACTCCAGTGGCAACCTGTGAAGCTTGAGTAAACTCCATGTCCAAGAGGGTTAAGGCAGTGCTGGAAAATAATGGTGGCCACACAAAATATTGATACTTTGGGCCCAATTTGGACATTTTCACTTAGGGGTGTACTCACTTTTGTTGCCAGCGGTCTAGACATTAATGGCTGTGTTTTGAGTTATTTTGAGGGGACAGCAAATTTACACTGTTATACAAGCTGTACATTCACTACTTTACATTGTAGCAAAGTGTAATTTCTTCAGTGTTGTCACATGAAAAGATATAATAAAATATTTACAAAAATGTGAGAGGTGTACTCACTTTTGTGAGATACTGTGTATATATATATATATATATATATATATACACTATATTTATTGGCGTACAACATATAATTTTAGCTGCCTTGGAGGGGACATGGAGGGGGGCGGGGCGAGTGCCGTCAGATTACATACAGTGAAAATCTCCTGTAATAGGAAGTCCCTTCTACTGGGCCACCATTGGACCACTGTTTTGTCTATCATAAGAGATTCTCACTGTATGTAATCTTTCGTCGCTCGTCCCACCCCCCCTCCCTGTCTTCTCTACGCTGCAGATGGGCATAGATCAGGCTGCACTGATGGCAATGTTGAGGCTGCTGCATTGATGGCAATAGTGAGGCTGCTGCATTGAAGGCAATGGTGAGGCTGCTGCATTGAAGGCAATGGTGAGGCTGCTGCATTGATGGCAATGATGAGGCTGCTGCATTGATGGCAATGGTGAGGTTGCTGCATTGTTGGCACTTGTGAGGCTGCATTAATGTGAACTGACGAGGCTGCATTTATGACTCTCGTGAGGCTGCAGATAGACATTGATCAGGCTGCATTGATGGCAATGGTGAGGCTGCAGATGGGCACTGATCCTAGTGTAATATTGGCAATTACACTATGGCAGTTCTCTCTTTCTGGGTTGCTGAACTAATGGTCCTGGATTGAGCGGTATCATCGGTGTTTGGATATATGTATGCAGCCATCCATCTAGAGCTCATCTCCACGATCTTCTGTGCAAGCTAAGGCATTGGCTGGGCTATAGCCACATGCCTGGTTTTGCTTGCCATCTGGTAAGTGAGTTTTTCTAAAGGTGGTGGCAAACTTTTGTTGAACAAACTCAATTTTTTGCCATATGAGAGATGATATTAATTTTCTACAATCAAATGTATAAATTGGACTTATTAGCACAGCTTCTTCCTATCTGCTAGCATACCTGGGGCAGACAATTTTTGAACAGCCCTACACTTAAAATAAGTAAATAAATAAATAAAGGAATGCACCAAATGATGGTTGTGGCTAAATTGCCAAACAGTGGCAACTTCATTTCTCCAGTACAGATTTTACCCCACAGCCCTAAATCCCCCCTCCCTCTTATGCCAACTGCTCAGTACAGACCCCCTTTCCAGTCTAATTCCTCAGAACAGACCCTCCCCCCAGTACAGAATCCCTCAGTACAGACCTTCACTAATACAGACATCTTATTCCAGCCTCACCCTTTGGTACTGACCTTACCCCCACCCCCCAGTACAGATATCCCTCCCAGCCCAATCTTTCAAAACAACCTCACCAGAAAAGACCCCAAGACAGCTCCTTCAGTGCAAACCTCCAAGTACAGATTCTTCCTCCCAGCATAACCCTTTAGTATAGACTCCCCTAGTACAGATCCCTATCCTAAGCCTTCAATACACATCGCCCAAAGCACAGAACCCCAGTACATTCCCCTTAGTCTAACCCCTTTGTAAAGATCCACCCCTTACAGTCTAAGCCCCCAGTCCAGTCTCCCAAGTACAGATCCCTTTCCCATCATTAAACCTCAGTACAGACCCCCCTCCCCCAAGTACAGTCCTCCCTCCCAGCCTAACCCCTCAGTACAGACTCCCCACCCCTTCCTAAACATCTAGTACAGTACAGACTCCTCTCAGTGCAGACACCCCTTAATAAAGACCCCTTCAATAAAGACACCTCTATTAACAGACCCCCCTGTACTGCTTCAGTACAAATTTCCCCCAGACAGCCTTCCCTTCCATCCTAACCTTTCAGTACAGACCCCCCAGTAAAGACACACCCTCCCTTAGTGCAGATCCCCCCTTCCAGCCTAACCCCTCAAAACAGACACCCCCCACTACAGACCCCCCTCCCAGCCTAATCCCTTAGTACAGATCTCCTTTAGGGACCACCCGAAAGCTCAGCCCAGCACACAACCCCCCCCCCCCCCTCCCCATCCTAACTCATACAGATTACCTTCAGTACAGTCATCCCCAGTACCAGGGATGAGCTTTGAGTTTGAGTCGAACTTATGTTCGACTCGAACATTGCCTGTTCGCCTGTTCAGTGAATAGCGAACAATTTGGGGTGTTCGCGGCAATTTCGAAAAACCGCAAGCACCCTGTAAAAGTCTATGGGAGAAATCTCAAGTGCTAATTTTAAAAGCCTTTATGCAAGTTATTGTCATAAAAAGTGTTTGGGGAAAAGTGTTTGGGGACCTGGGTCCTGCCCCAGGGGACATGTATCAATGCAAAAAAAGTTTTAAAAACTGCAGTTTTTTCAGGAGCAGTGATTTTAACAATGCTTAAAGTGAAACAATAAAAGTGTAATATTCCTTTAAATTTCGTACCTAGGGTGTGTGTATAGTATGCATGTAAAGAGGCGCATGTTTCCCATGCTTAGAACTGTCCCTGCACAAAGTGTCATTTGAAAAAAAAAAAAAAAGGGTGGGGGTTCCCCCGAATTCAATTACCAGGCCCTTCAGGTCTGCTATGGATATTAAGGGGAACCCTGCGTCAATTTTTTTTTTAAATGGCGTGGGGTCCCCCTCAAAATCCATACCAGACCCTTATCCGAGCACGCAACCTGGCAGGCCGCAGGAAAAGAAGGGGGGCGAGAGCGGCCCCCCCTCCCTCCTGAACTGTACCAGTCCACATGCCCTCAACATTGGGAGGGTGCTTTGGGGGTCTGTGCTGGTCCGGCCTCCCCTCCGTGTGAAATGGTAAGGGGGTACCCCTACCATTTCACCAAAAAAGTGACAAAAATTTTAAAAATGACAGGAGACGGTCTTTGACAATTCCTTTATTAAATTCTTCTTTCATCTTCTTTCTTCTGGACTTCTTCCTTTTTTCATCCTTCGGTTTCTTTATCTTCTTCTTCCATCTTCTTCTTCCATCTTCTTCTATCTTCTTCTTCCTCCAATCTGCTTCTTCTTGCTCTGGTCTTCTCGTCCGGCATCTTCTTCCACGGCGTCAGCGTCTCTTCTTCTGTGTCGGGCCACTCCGCACAATGGGAGGCTCCCGCTGTGTGAGGCTTCGCTCCCTCTGACGTCATGGGGAAAGCCATAGGGAAGTCCCCATGACGTCCCCGTGCGTCAGAGGGGGGCGGGGTCACCAGGTGGTCCCGCCCTCCGTTATAAAAGACCTGTCAGACGGAGCGAAGCCTCACACAGCGGGAGCCTCCCATTGCGCGGAGTGGCCCGACACAGAAGAAGAGACGCCGACGCCATGGAAGAAGATGCCGGACGAGAAGACCAGAGCAAGAAGAAGCAGATCGGAGGAAGAAAAAGATGGAAGAAGAAGATGGAAGAAGATGGAAGAAGATGAAGAAACCGAAGGATGAAGAAAGGAATAAGACCAGAAGAAAGAAGATGAAAGAAGACTTTAATAAAGGAATTGTCAAAGACCGTCTCCTGTCATTTTTAACATTTTTGTCACTTTTTTGGTGAAATGGTAGGGGTACAACTTACCATTTCACACAGGGGGGGAGGCCGGGATCTGGGGGCCCCCTTGTTAAAGGGGGCTTCCAGATTCCGATAAGCCCCCTGCCTGCAGACCCCCACAACCAATGGCCAGGGTTGTGGGGACGAGGCCCTTGTCCCCATCAACATGGGGACATGGTGCTTCGCCCCCCCTCTTTTCCTGCGGCCTGCCAGGTTGCTTGCTCGGATAAGGGTCTGGTATGGATTTTGAGGGGGACCCCGCGCCATTTTTTTTATTTGACGCAGGGTTCCCCTTAATATCCATAGCAGACCTGAAGGGCCTGGTAATTGAATTTGGGGGAACCCCCACACTTTTTTTTTTTTATCAATGACTTTCAATGAATGACAGTTCTCTGTATTACGGGAGCCGGCAATTCATTATAGCCGCGAGTGATTTTAAATATCTTTTTTTCCTGCAAAAATGACACTTTGTGCAAGGACAGTTCTAAGCACGGGAAACATGCGCCCCTTTACAGGCATACTATACACACCCCCCAGGTACGAAATTTAAAGGAATATTACACTTTTATTGTTTCACTTTAAGCATTATTAAAATCACTGCTCCTGAAAAAACTGCAGTTTTTAAAACTTTTTTTTTGCATTGATACATGTCCCCTGGGGCAGGATCCAGGTCCCCAAACACTTTTTATGACAATAACTTGCATATTAGCCTTTAAAATTAGCACTTTTGATTTTGAACGTTCGAGTCCCATAGACTTTAATAGGGTTCTAAAGTTCACACGAGCTTTAGGTCTGTTCGCAGGTTCTGGTGCGAACCGAACAGCGGGTGTTCGGCTCATCCCTACCCAGTACAGACCCCACCTCAGTATATTCCCCCAGTATAGACCCCCACCCAGCCTAACTCCTCAGTACAGATTCACCCCCCTCCCCAGGTCAGACCTTTCATCCAAGCTCAATCCCAGTTCTTTAAATGCCAGTACAAACACTCTCTATTAATTTACTTGATTTATTCAGCTGCAAACTAGCTCACCCCCTAGTCCTTACCTAGTCCTGTGGCTTTCAAAAATCCAGGAACTATGCAACATGGGGGACCTAACCTCCACACTCAAACATCAAGGGACAAGTTTAAGAAAACATGGTTTTATTGGATAGACTTCATATTCTCCCATGAGTAAAAATCCCTTCTTTCTGCTTCATAAGATATCTCTCATTGCTACAGAAATAATAATAATGGATAATAATACTTCACACTGAAAATATGTTTTTACATGATTTTTTACCATTTATGGGAAGTGTGAGTTTTTCATACATGAATTTACAGAATTGTTACCAGATAGATTGCTGTTCCACTTTGCTCTTCTGTATAAATAAATAATTTATTTAAAAAGAAATACATTTTAACAATACCCCACAATGTAAATCCACATTCATGATGTTTAATGATGTCATCTATATCAAACACTGTGTCAAGCTCTTTTATCCTCAGCAATCCTAATGACCTGTCACCTTGTAATGTTTTTTACAATGCTCTCCCATCACTACTTGACCAGCTTCCTGGCTTTAATAAGGCCTATTGAAAGCCAGGAATCCCAGGTAATGTTGACCAAATTTGATCAATGACATCAATCGGGATTCCCCATTCTTGTGTATTCACACCAAACCCACTACCATTCTTGAGCAACTATTTAGCTTCTTGTCCTTGACATCTCCAACAGTTTTTAATGTTTGCTTAATTTAGTGTCCAGTGAGACACAGGCCACACCAAAACTGACTAAAAGGTCCCTGGTTTTCTTTGACAGCATCTTTGTAACAGGTTTCAAGTCTTGTATGCTCGTAATAGGCCATAACTACACCTCCTTTTATAGCATATGGAGCATCTTTTCTAACACTCCCCTGCAGCTAACAAGTGGCTATTTTTACACAATGTCCAGTGAACTAATTTGTAACCAACAGTCTCCTCAGCCACTTTGAAACTGCTAGAGGATCCATAAGTGACTCATGTTGCTGGCACACACTTGCAAATAAAAGAAACATGTGCCAAATCACCTCCATTAAGGAAACCAAAACTAGATACTTTCAGAACCACTGGACAGTACCAACAGATAACTTTGTTAATTTCATTTTTAGATGACTGTCTCACACAATAAAGATAATCTTTTCTGTATAACATTTCAATCCTGTTTTCCTGCTGCAGATACAGTATATTGCTTTTGCTACTGAATTGATGGTATTGTCAAACGTTGTGGCTCTCAGGAACAGTTATTTTGACTGTGTTGTACACTTTATACCAAAGCTAAGCTTAGCAACTAATTATTTAATTAACATATTTAATATTATTATTTCTGAAGGCTTTAGAGAATTATTTAGAGTGATTTTTCATAATTAGTTTATTACTCTACAAGAATTCGACTCACAAGCTGATGAAAAATTGTAGATCAGCCTTTCTCAACTTTTTCAACATGATGGAACCCTTGAATTAGTAATTACTTTATCTACAGCTCATGGTACCTTGGTGTGATGGTCACTGGTAAAAATGCCAATGTAATTTGTAGTCATTTAGAAGAATTCATCCTTACAGATAGATCACTGGTGTCAGAAGTTTCTCATCTGAGAGGCAGAAGTTGCTTATTGGTCCAGAATCCCCTAGCAACCTCTGTTGACTCCCTAAGGTTTCACAAGACCTTGGTTGAGAAATACTGCTGTAGATTGAAACCACCACAGATTGTATACCTATGTACTGTGGGAGAATATGAAATGGATAAGGTTAACAGATTTTCAATAAAAAGTCTAGAGGGACCACACATGCCAGTCCAAAGAATCTGACAAATGAGCGTTATCCACTGAAAGCTTTAAAATAGTGATATAGCCAAGGCAGCACTCACATATACACAAAAACATACACTAAAAGCATGCTAAACAAGACCACAAGCATTATTTCAAAGTGGTATTATTTATATTTTAACACAAAACATAAGTTAAGTTATTACTGTTACAAAACCCTAAAGGAGATGCTAGATTGTATTAAACCCCTCTGCCCTGCACCAATGATGACCCATACTTACCTGGACCTGAGAACATGGATACGGCTGTTTAATACAGATTTTCATGTGACCCAATCTGAGTAGTCTCTTGCCCATCATTCCCCTCCAGCCAGAGCACACCAGGTTGAAGAAAAGGAACAAGGCTAGTTCAGCAATAACAACAGAAATAATGACAGTACCAACAGCAGTGTATTCTAACTACTAAGTCACAGAATATGTCTACCACTAGCCAGTGGATCACAAAATACAGTTCTGCTGATGTTGGGGCCTTTAGAATGGTGAGCTTACTGACCAGTGTTTGTAATCCCAGGGTAGTTAAGAGTTCCAGTCGCCTCTGGCAGCAATGTTCAACAACTGCAGCTGTATTACAAACAAGGTGGCCAAGCAACCTTTCACCAATCTGGGTTTATAGTTGGGTCCTTCTGGTAACTGTTGTGTTGCATTTGATAAAAATATTTGTCTGTTTTATGATTTTTATTCTCAGACTTTACTGTACATGGAAGAATCTGTTTAGTAGTTTGTCTTAGAAACATAAATCAGGTTACTTTTGAATGTTTGAGTTTACTTCTCAAACAAATGCCTTGGTAACAATTACACAAGCTGTTCTCAAACAATGGGAACTTAGTTATCAATGGATAACAATAGCTTGACTTTCTGACATACTGTATATGCCCTATAGCAGGGGTAGGCAACCCCCGTCATTGGTGCCGCAAGTGACACACAAAGCCTCTTTTTCCGGCACTTGACTCCCTCCCCATCAGCAGAGCAGTGCAGGGAAGTGTCAGTGAGACACTAATGCCACGTACACACGACCAGACTTTCTGTCAGAATAGATCCAACGGAATAATTCCGTCGGATATTCCGATCGTGTGTGGAATAATCCGATCGTTTTTGTAAAAAAGTCAGACGGACCTAGAAATAGAACATGTTTCAAATATTTCCAACGGACTCAATACCTATCGGGAAAACTGTTCGTCTGTATGCTGGTCCGACGGACCAAATACGACGCAAGGGCAGCTATTGACTACTGGCTATTGAAATGACATTTCTAAAGGAAAAAAAGTCATTTAAAAGTACTTGCAGCGATAATAAATTGTCGGTCCTGGCAATACACAAAAAAGTCAATGAAAAAAATGGCATGGGATTCCCCCACAGTCCATTACCAGGCCGCAGGAAAAGAGGGGGGGCCAGAGAGCGCCCCCCCTCCTGAACCGTACCAGGCCACATGCCCTCAACATGGGGAGGGTGCTTTGTGGTAGCCCCCCAAAGCACCTTGTCCCCATCAACATGGGGACAAGGTGCTTTGGGGGGCTACCACAAAGCACCCTCCCCATGTTGAGGGCATGTGGCCTGGTACGGTTCAGGAGGGGGGCGCTCTCTCGCCCCCCCTCTTTTCCTGCGGCCTGGTAATGGACTGTGGGGGAATCCCATGCCATTTTTTTCATTGACTTTTTTGTGTATTGCCAGGACCGACAATTTATTATCGCTGCAAGTACTTTTAAATGACTTTTTTTCCTTTAGAAATGTCATTTTGTGCAGGGACTGTTGTAAACAGGGGAAACATGTGCCATTTTACAGGCATACTATAGACACCCCCCAGGTATGAAATTTAAAGGAATATTTCACTTTTATTGTTTCACTTTAAGCATTATTAAAACAGCCATTTTTAAAACTTTTTTTGCATTGATACATGTCCTTATGATCCTGCACACAGGCCCACTGCTTTCAGAAAATGCCCCTGACCTGAGCTCTTCATTGCGTATCCATTCCAGATGCTTTTATGTGACATCACATACATCACATACAAGCATGTAGGGCTGGATGCGAGAGTTGGATCAGCAGGATGAGTGTGCCAGGACAGGAAAATGTGTCTCATCTCTGCTTCCTTTCACCACTCTGCATATTGCACATATCATAGATGAGAAGAGGGTACAGCGGTGGAGCAGATGAGCAGGAGGGTACATTGTGGGGAAAATGAGCAGGAGGGTACAGTGGTGGGGGAGATGTGCAGGAGGTACAGTGGTGGAAGAGATGAGAAGGGGGTTCAGCAGTGGGCCAGAAGAGCAGGGGGTACAGTGTTGGGCCAGATGGACAGGGGGGTTCAGTGTTGGGCCAAATGAGCAGGGGGTTTAGTGTTGGGGCAGATGAGAAGGGGGCTCAGTGGTGGGACAGAAAAGCAGGGGGTAGAGCAGTGGGGCAGATGTGAAAGGAGGTGTATTGTGGGACAGATGAGCAGGGGGTTACAGTGGTGGGGCAGGAGAGCAAGGGGAACAGAGGTGGGGCAGAAGAGCAGGGGGGTACAGAGGTGAGACAGATGTGCAGGAGGTACATTTGTGGGGCAGATGAGAAAGCAGTTTACAGTGGTGGGGCAGATGGGTTCAGTGTTAGGACAGATAAAAAGGTGATTCAATAGTGAGACATAAGAGCATGGGGATACGGCAGTGGAGCAGATGTGCAAGGAGGTACAGTGATGGGGCAGATGAGAAAAGGGGGTACATTGATGGGGCAGATGAGAAAAGGGGGTACATTGATGGGGAAGATGAGCAGGGGGTTACAGTGGTGTGATAGAAGAGCAGAGGGTACAGTGATGGGGCAGATGTGCAGGAGGTACAGTGGTGGGAGGGATGAGAAGGGGTTCAGCGGTGGGACAGAAAAGCAGGGGGGTACAGTGATGGGGCAGATGTGCAGAGGAGAAGGAGGGTACAGTGTTGGGCAGATGTGCAGAAGGTACAGTGGTGGGGCAAATGAGAAAGGGGGTTACAGTGGTGGGGCAGGTGAGCAGATAAGTTCAGTGTTAGGACAGATGAGAAGATGGTTCAGCAGTGAGACAGAAGGTGGCACGGTGGTGGGGCAGATGAGAAAGGGGGGGGGGGCATTGGTGGGGCAGAAGAGCAGGGGGTTACAGTGGTGGGACAGAAGAACAGGGTGGTACAGAGGTGGGACAGATGAGCAGGGGGATACAGTGGTGGGGCAGATGTGTAGAGGGTTACATTGGTGGGACAGATGAGAAAGGGGCACATTGGTGGGGCAGATTAGAAAGGGGGAACATTGGTGAGGCAGATTAGCAGGGTTGTACAGTGGGTGGGGCAGATGAGCAGAGGGTTACAGTGGTGGGGCAAATGTGCAGGGGTTACAGTGGTGGGGCAAATGATAAAGGGGGTACATTGGTGGGGCAGATGAGAAAGGGGGTACTTTGGTGGGGCAGATGATCAGGGGGTTACAGTGGTAAGGCAGATGTGCAGGGGGTTACAGTGGTGGGACAGATGTACAGGGTAGTACAGTGGTGGGGCAGATGTGCAGGGTAGTACAGTGGGGGGCAGATGAGCAGGGGGTACAGTGGTGAAACAGATTTGCAGGGTGGACGGTGATCTGTGGTGTGAAGGTGCATGAATTGGGGCTGATCTGAGGCGTGAGAGTGCAGGATGTTAATTTCTCACTACTAAAGTAGTTTACAGCATTTACTTTATAAAATTCCTTTTCATGATTGAGAGTGTGAAATTTACATTTTTTTGTTATACAATCAGCGCGCTCTATTTTTTTTAAAAACATTTTTCGGCCCCCTGTGCTCAAAAGGTTGCCTACCCCTGCCCTATAGCATGTATGATACAACAGTGCCATCTAGGAGGTTGAATTAGAGAATGATTCTCCCATTGAAACACAGTATTGCCAAAGGGGGCACACCCATGTTTGAATGATAAAACTTTTAAAATAAAAAGCCATCAACAGAGACTGAAGAGGGGACACCAAGTAAGGTCTGTAAAGCCAGATAAAGCTATACCTAAAGACGCTTTCGCCCGACCTCCTGCAACAGCTTATAGAGTAAGCCTGGGTCCTCACTGTCTATGAAGATTGTGATTCCACTCTAACCTGGTTTTATTTTTTTAGCAATTTGCTTGTTGTATATATATCTACCAGTTTTGTATTGCATTCCTAAATTTTTTTATAGTTTTGTATGTACAGCATTTTTGTGTAGTAAAAGCACATTAATACACTGCAGAGGTTTAAGCGTCCTTGCTTTATTGCAACGTGACCTTACTAGACGCCAAAGCAAAACAAAAACTGTCCAGTCTGGGATCACTCTTCCACTCAGGGTGGTAATGGAATAGAACAGGATTGCAGCCCCTGAGTGGTGAAGTCAGGTCTGCAGCCCTGGGCCTACCTCCAATCTGTGCAGATTCTAAAGCACTTGGAAGTAGCAAAGTATCACTAGGAAGTAGAAGACAAGAACATAGGATATTCTGGACAGCAGGACATTTCTAACAGCAAAATCATTGGAACAAAAGGAATACTGGAACCGTAGTACAGTCTCTGGAACAGTAACACAGTCTCTAGAATGGTAGTACCAGGGCCGATCCTGGGTGGGTGCGCTGGGTGCAGCGCACCCTGGTGCCGCAGAGGAGGGGGCGCTGATGTGCCAGAGTGTTCCCCTCCCTCCTCCTCTCCATGGCCATCTTTAGCGCAGGGCAGAGCGAGTGCAGCCAATCCCCGCCCCCTTCTTGCTCTCCGGTTATTACAAGCGGCCATACTAACTGTGACAAGGGAGAGCTGTTGGCTACATGTGTTGGAGCCTGCTTGCTGCTGTTGAACACCACACTTCCTTCTCTGTCAGAACGGCTGTGACAGGGAGTGTGGGCAGCAGAGCATCTCTCTTTGTTCCCCCCATGCACCCCCCTCCTTTTCTGGTCAGCAGCACCACGCGGAGTGTGTGTGTGGGGAGGAGGGTCGCTTTTGCAGACAATCACTGGAGGCAGAGTACTGTCTAATCACTGTACTGCAGAGCAGAGATGCTAGCTGGGGAGTGTGACAATTTGTGAAGAGATGAGAACAGTGAGCAATAGGGGAAAATTTGGGAAGATTGCTGGATTTGGGCATGAATAGGGATGAATTTGTGAACAGGTGAGAGCTCTAAAGTGTGTGTGGGGGGGGGGGGTGAATTTGTGAAACAATGTGACAGTTGTGTAGGGAGGGGGCAGGTTGTGTAAGCTGTGGGGGGAAGAGTTATGTTGTTCACATGGGGTGAGCCAAGGACGCAGGGTACACGGGTGAGCCAAGGATGCAGGGTACAAGGTAGAGTCGTGGGTGCAGGATACAGGGGTGAGCCGTGGACGCAGACGGCAGAGGCGAGTGTGGATGGGGGGGTAGCTGCAGAGGTGTGCTCTGCTCATTGTTAATAACAAGTTCTAGGAGCTTTCTGTCCATTGTTCAGTTCCCACACCTACCCAGTCCATGGTGTGCATGCATGCAGGGAGGAGATGATGTGCTGTAACCTTCAGCAACAAGTCAGTGAGCAGTAATGATGTGCTGTATCCTCTATCAACCAATAAGTAAGTGGCAATGATGCACAGTAACCTCTAGCAACCAATCAGTGAACAGTAGTGATCACATGTAATCTCTAACAACCAATCAGTGAGTAATAATGATGTGCAGTAACCTTTAGCAACCAATCAGTAGTAATGATGTGCAGTAACCTCTTGCTACCAATCAGTGAGCGGTAATGCCATTCTGCGACCAGTCATTGAGCGGTAATGAAAAGCAGTAACCTCTTGCAACCAGTGAGCTGTAATATTGTGCCGTAACCTCTAGCAACCAATCAGTGAGCAGTAATATTGTGCAGTAACCTCTAGCAACCAATCAGTGATGGGTAATGATGTGCAGTAACCTCTAGAAACCACTCACTGAGCCTGGACCTATCAGTGACAGTGGACCAGTTCTTTATGTTTACATTATTAATGTTTTTTTGAGACAGGTCTATGTGTTTGTTTTTTGGGATGTTTGGGTGGAGGGCGAAATTGCATGGGAGTAGGGGGCCCAAGAATATGTTTGCCCAGGGTCCAATCAATATTAAAGACGGTCCTGGTCACACACCGCACAAGCTGTGGTCTGAAATGCCCAGCGGCGCTGTAACAAAGTCCTGCCTCCTAGACCAGCTTCTGTGAGATAGACAGAACACTGATCCACTGCAGTGAAATTGAATCAGTGTGTATCATAGAAGCCGCAAGTTGGTCTAAGAGGCGGGACTTTGTTACAGTGGCCGCCCAGGAGATTCAAATCCAAGTTCTGCGACAGTAGGAGATCGTTGCCGCTCTGTGGGATCCAGGGGCACTGGAAGGCTGCATTTGGTAGGCTGAAATTGGTGAGCACTGACAATACTTTAATGTGCATAGTCTGGGCACAGGCTGACTTAAAGGTCATGCCCTGATGTCAAACTATGGTGGTAATCATGGTCAGAATGGATAGAACTAAGAGATGAGCCACATGAGCCATTTGGAACACAGATTTCTGTTTTTTCAATGCAAGCTAACACTTACACCCCAGTAAACATATTTAGAACTCCATAAGGACAATTTTCCATTAGTAATTTTTTTGCTTTTTTTAAAAAAAAGAGAAGGTAATGGTAATTTAATCAAACTATTATCAATTAATTAAAATCAACTTTCCTGTGGTGGTTTCTTGTGTCAAAAAAATTTAAAATTTTGCATAAGAAGAAGTGTCAGCTTTTTAATGTAAATGGTATGAGGGATTGAAGGTAAGGTTGACTGTCATGTTCATGGTCCTTTCTTCCTTGTGCTGTATTCACAAAACCCATGTGCGGTATGCATTACTTAAAGCACAACAGTATTCATACCGCACATAGTCATATGACGTCCTTGACTGTGCGGGAATATCTGAATGATGCCTGCAGCAACAGCCATCATTCAGATATCATTCTTTCCAGCCAGCTATTCTATGCACGATAAGAATGATCATAGCGGCAGTTCCGCCGTTTGATCGTTCTTTTAGGCAACAGGACATCCCCCCTCCCGCTGCCATCCGGTGCTTCTCCGGGCTCTCCTGTGCTATCGGGGGCCTGGAGAAAGAATTGACCGTCGCCGGATGATGACGATAGAGATTTCCGGTGACCACATGGTCACCAGTCATCTTTATGACCGTTGAAAGGCCTCAGCATGGGATCTGTGAATTTTTTTTCTCGATCTAATGCTTTCCAGCCTGAAGGAGAAATGTGGGGTCTTATTGACCCTGCATCTCTCCATAAAGAGGACCTGTCACAAGAGATTCCTATTACAAGGAATGTTTACATTCCTTGTAATAGGAATAAAAGTGATAAAAAAATGTAAAAAAAAAGTGTAAAAATAAATTAAAAAAACATTTTTTAAAAGCCCCTGTCCCCGGTAGCTTGCTCTCAGAAGCAAACGCACACGAAAATCCTGCCCACATATGTAAACGCAGTTCAAACACACATGTGACGTATCACCGAGTGCATTATAGTGTGTGCAACAATTCTAGCACTAGACCTCCTCTGTAACTCTAAACTGGTAACCTGTAAAAATTTTCAAAGCGTCGCCTATGGAGATTTTTAAGTACCGAAGTTTGGCGCCATTCCATGAGTGTGCACAATTTTAAAATGTGACATGTTAGGTATCCATTTACTCGGCGCAACATCATCTTTCACATTATACAAAAAAATTGGGCTAACTTTACTGTTTTGTTATTTTTTAAATCATGAAACCGTGTTTTTTTTCCAAATAAAAGGCGTTTGAAAAATGATTCCGTAAATACTGTGCGAGATAAAAAGTTGCAATGACCGTAATTTTATTCCCTAGGGTGTCTTATAAAAAATATATATATATAATGTTTGGGCGTTTGGAGTAATTTTCTAGCAAAAAAATTATGATTTTTACATGTAGGAGAGAAGTGCCAGAATAGGCCCGGTATGGAAGTTTTTAACAGAATTTCTAAAGTGTATGTATTTTTAATTATTTCAGGTATTTATATAGCACTGTCAATTTATACAGCACTTTACATATATATAGTACATTCACATCAGTCCCTGCTCTCAAGGAGCTTACAATCTAAGGTCCCTAACTCACATTCATCCATACACATACTAGGGGCAATTTAGACAGGATCCAATTAACTTACCAGCATGTCTTTGGAGTGTTCGATGAAACCAGAGTACCCAAAAAGACACAGGGAGAACATAAAAACTCCAGGCAGGTAGTGTCGTGGTTGGGATTCCAACCAACCTCCCTAGTGCTAGGTGGAAGTGCTAACCACTTAGTCACTGTGCTGCCCATCCCTAAATCTGTTGTTTAGCATGTTTTGCATTATGGCATTAAACCACTTCCTCACATTTAGGACCACCTGCATTGTCAGCCTGCTAACGTGACACTTCAACTGACCTGCATTGTCAGCCTGCTAACGTGACACTTCAATTTGTTGATAGACCAACACAAAATGGCACATAGTGGAAGAAAAATTTGAAATGTTTTTCAATTTTGTTTTACAAAATTATATGTGAAAAGTGTGGCTTCCATATGTATTCAGCCCCCTTTACTCTGATACCCCTAACTAAAATGTAGCAGAACCAATTGCCTTCAGAAGTCACCTAATTAGTAAATAGAGTCCACCTGTGTGTAATTTATTCTCAGTATAAATACAGCTGTTCTGTGAAGTCCTCAGAGGTTTGTTAGAGAACCTTAGTGAACAAACAGCATCATGAAGGCCAAGGATCCCACCAGAAAGGTCAGGGATAAAGTTGTGGAGAAGTTTAAAGCGGGGTTAGGTTATAAAAAATATCCCAAGCTTTGAACATCTCACAGAGCACTGTTCAATCCATCATCTGAAAAAGGAAAGAGTATGGCACAACTGCAAACCTACCAAGACATGGCTATCTACCTAAACTGACAGGCATGGCAAGAGGCCCATGGTAACTCTGGAGGAGCTGCAGAGATCCACAGCTCAGGTGGGAGAAATTGTCCAAAGGACAACTATTACTCGTGCTCTCCACAAATCTTGCCTTTATGGAACAGTGGCAAAAAGAAAGCCATTGTTGAAAGAAAGCCATAAGAAGTCTTGTTTGTAGTTTGTGAGAAGCCATGTGGGGGACACAGCAAACATGTGGAAGAAGGTGCTCTGGTCAGATGAGACCAAAATTTAACTTTTTGGTCTAAAAGCAAATCGCTATGTGTGGCGGAAAAATAACAATGCACATCGCCCTGAACTCTTCAGCAGGGACAGGGAAGCTGGTCAGAGTTGATGGGAAGATGTATGAAGTCAAATACAGGGCAATCTTAGAAGAAAACCTGTTAGAGTCTGCAAAAGACTTGAGACTGGGGCAGAGATTAACCTTCCACCAGCACAACGACCCTAAACATACAGCCGGAGCTACAATGTTTAGATCAAAGAATTTTCATGTGTTAGAATGTCCCAGTCAAAGTCCAGACATAAATCCAATTGAGAATCTATGGCAAGACTTGCAAATTGCTGTTCACAGATGCTCTCCATCCAATCTGACAGAGTTTGAGCTATTTTGCAAAGAAGAGTGGGCAAAAATTTCACTCTCTAAATGTGCAAAGTTGGTAGAGACACCCCCAAAAGACTTGCAGCTGTAATTGCAGCAAAATGTGGTTCTACTTAGGGAGGCTGAATACAAATGCACGCCACACTTTTCACATATTTTGAAAAAAAACATTTATAATTTTCCTTCCACTTCACAATTATGTGCCACTTTGTGTTGGTCTATCACATAAAATCCCCCAAAAATACATTTACATTTTTGACAAATTGTGGAACATATCAAGGGGTATGAATACTTTTTCAAGGCACTGTAGGTTTTCTAAACCAAATCTGTGATTTTCTGGAGGAATGTATAATTTTTCCAAACACAAATACTATTTTAGATTCAAATCCATCCGTCCTTCTTTCCTAGTCAGTTGTCCCTCTTTTTGGTGTGAGGTATAGACTTCCATTCATATTTGGACTTATTGCAGTTGTTCTTTTGAAAATCCCCATGTTCTTCTTTCCTAGTCAGCTGTTCCACTTTGTGTTCTGATATACAGTATAGACCTCTATAAATATGCACTATATTAATATAATTACCTAAAGTTTCCTACTGCACTAATCTTTTTACCAAAATTCTAAAGTATTGTATTTTTTATTTTAAAAATACAATATAAGACTGGGTTCACATATGTGCGGCTGCGATTCCCAGCATGTGGTCCAGTGTGTTCCTGTTCACCGGTTCAGGTGCTAATCAGGTCCTAATTTTTGCCTGAATTGACACCTGAACTGGAGCCAAATACGAACTGGACCCTTTTGGAATGCGGACCATGGCCACCCCGGACCTGTGTGAACTGACTCTATTAAACACACTCCCATGCCATGTGGATTGGATGCAGAGAAATCTGCATCCAATTCGTACATATGTGAACCCGGCATTAAGGAACAGGAATAGTGAATAAAGTACATGTGTATTTAACCATTCATTGTTTTGCATTGTTACTTACTCTTCATGGCCCTCCTAATTGTGGTAGGGGAGCATGACAGGGTTGTGTCTTTTGCCTAAATACTTTGTTCTTTGCCTACATGCTTTGTCCCTATTTCTCATCTCAGAAACTTAAGTTTGCTAAAGTGGAACACTATGCCATATATTATTTGGCCTATTTCCATACTTTATGCAGTGCTATATTTTTTTTTCTTGGTAACATTACTAAAGTGTCTTTATTATGGGTGTCAAGCTGTTAATATGGATACAGAGTGCATGTAGTGGTTGTTGCTGAAATGTAAGTGCAACATTGGATTTTTTGCCAAAAAACATGCTTTAAAGCTGAAGTCTAGAATGATATAAAAGACACAACTTAATGCAGCTCTGTGTTAAAAAAAACTGATATCTCAGGTTGGAGCCTCTGTAGTAACAATCTGATGTTAGTACAGCAATCTCCGCTGCTGAGCTATTGTGTTTTGAGACTCCAGAACACAGCCATTGACAGCCATTTTCTGAGAACACTAATCGGCAGAACTTTTTCAGTCATGAGCCTTCAAAAGAAGCTGGACGAACAGCCGGCTTCTGTTGGACTGTCTGCCATACAGGCGGGCTGAATTTCAGATGGTTTCTATTGAACCGACCGATGCCGGCTGACATGTACTAGGCATACCTCTCCTGATCTAGCAGTTAGCTTCCCTGCACATATTTACACAGGGAGGCTCTATTTTGGGTCCATTCAAGGTGCTTATTTTAACTGAACCCCTGATGAAAGCAGAGTTTCTCTGAGCCCTGAAACACGATGGATGCTTATTTAGTACAAACTAATAAATTAATTTGGACTCTTTTATACTTTAGTCTAGCTCTCCTTATATATATATATATATATATATATATATATATATATATATATATATATATATATATATATAAAATATCACAACTGGATGGACAGAAACACAGATCCTTTGGCAGTACCCATATATGTATTTCAGATGTGTACCTAGTTGTTTGCCTGATATTCAGCTTCAAGTTTTGTGCTATACATGGAGTGCTAAATATGTTATTGTGGTGTGTGTCACTCAATAAGCATTCATTGTTTTGCTGTATTCATTGTGTAATAATCTTAGCCCTCCTTTGTTTTGAAGTTTAGAGTTGTAGTAGTATTTGAGGAATCATAATTGCCCTTTGTTTAGCATAGTTGGTTCCCAAAAGAGAAAAGGTTTCGAGCACTCTATACTGTGATATTGGGTGAATAAACTGAGTGATGGTTGGTCATGTAGTCCGAACTGTAGTTAAAGGCTTTCCGGTCCACTTTTATTGAAAAACAAAAAGAAAATCTAACATAGCAGTTGCTCACACAGGGGATTTTCTACGACAAAATAGTCAACAGAAATATACAATGCCACCTGGCTCTCTTGTGAGCAGCTCAGCTGCTCTTGATACTGGTCCCTTAGACCCAGCTCTGGCTCTTCTGGCTTACGCAGCCTTAGTTTCAACACTTCATTGACGGTCCCAATCTTGGCCTCTAGATAGGGCTCTCCTAGCACACCAGGTTCTCTCACTCTTCAGAGATTTACAGAATCCCTGTATTCCCCTGGATTTACTAGTTGCCATAGATCTCTCAGTTCTGCAGACTCACTCAGCTGTCTGAGCGGATTACCTCTCCTGGCTGGAGCACACACCTTTCTCTAACCAAGAGCCCTAAACTATGGCTAGCTGCTGGCTAAAACGAATATGCACATCTGTGCACTCACATGACCTTCAGGTCTCTAGCGAGATACAGTAAATGATCATATGAATGAAGGCTTTGTCCCACCCATGACACTTTGAAGCAGTCACGCTCAAGGTCCCAATTAGGCTGGCTTCACACCGCATACCGTCGTTTTAGCCGCGGTATGCGGCCGCTAGCGGGGTGGTTTTAACCCCCGCTAGCGGCCGAAAAAGGGTTAAAATCCCCTGCAGCGCTTTGCCGGCGGTATCCCGCGGTGTCCCATTGATTTCAATAGGTAGGAGCGGTATAGGAGCGGTGAATACACCACTCCTTCACCGCTCCAAATATGCTGCTAGCAGGACTTTTTTTACCGTTCAGCTAGCGCACCGCTCCAGTGTGAAAGCCATCCGGCTTTCACACTGGAGTGAAAGGACCCGCTTTTTTCAGGAGCTAAAAGGCGCTATTTTTAGCGCTGTAGCTCCTGAAAAACGCCTCAGTGTGAAAGCACCCTTAGGGATTGAAAATCCCAGAGGAAGCTGTAAACACAGTTTTCCTTACTCACAATAAACACTTCAGAGTCCCGCCCTCGACATGAAGTGCGAATCCTGTGTGCCTTTTTTCTAAACACTGCCGCCATATATATATACTGTATATAGTATGGTATGGTCCATACCCAAACTATCTGATTTACGTTTTTAAATGATATAAGGGTGAACAGGGATAGGTAAAGGGGATTATTATGCTACCAGTAATATGAAAGTACTCATAAGTTACAGTAAAAACTAATTTTAATTTAGAAAACAGGAATAGACAGTAATACTTGCTTATGTGAAAATCACATTTGACAAATATAATACAGTACATATAACACACATTCTACATATAATTATATGAGAGGACGGCTAATAGACCTATGTAATACATAGATCAGAGGTACAGATAAAACTTTTTTTAGATTTAACCGACATGTTTCGCCAGCATTGGCTTCTTCAGGGTAGTGAAGATTATCTGTACCGCAATAAAATTTCTAAAGAACAAATACAAAAAGTATCATTAGTTGCATAATACTTGCAGTGTCCATTCAACATTGCTAGACAATGGCCACATGACGTGGTCAATAAACAAAGCCCCACCCCTAATGGATCAAGCCTCGGACTCAGCAAATCCCTGAATACATACCCCAGGATTGGCAAGGCAAACCCCAGTTTATAGCGACAATACAACAGTCAGAGCTTTAGCATCACTTCTATGGCTGTAGGGGGCATTCGAGACCTGGTAGAATAAAGGAACGTCATATAAAAAATATATAATTAAAGAGAATAACTCATCTCATTAAACGATAAGGGGCTAACATAGTCTCAATACAGCTTACCCAAAACATAAGAGGTAGTTAGTATAGAGGGGCGTCGGGTGAATTGAGATAGTAAGGCGTATTGGATATAAATGGCCAGCACTAGTCAATTGCGCAGTGTCTGGAATCAAAATGCACATGGGAAAGCATATGGTTACTTTAAGATTACTGCATTAAACACAGCGCAAGTTGGTACATCTTGAGGATTGAGCAAAAAAATTACGCTCACCTATCAATACAGACCGCTTGTTAAAGTGAATATCACATCAAGGATGAACATGATGTGATAACTGAGAACTGATGTCAAGTTAGCTGTTGTTGCCGGTTTGTAGGACACAGCTTAGGCCATAGTCTATAAGAGGAAAGCGTCAACAGTAACCAAGTTAAAAGGCTGAAAGAGAAAAGGATTTGAGTATGTCTAAGACAGAGAGTAGCTGGTAACTAACCTGTAAAGCGGAACAACGTGGTATACCAACGCCCCTGGGTCCATCACACAAGTGTGTGTGGACTTGCAGGTCTTAAATACCCCCCCACACCTGATCGGCATTAGGCCGATCAGGGAGCGGACATATTAGCCGGCCGTGCATGCGCACATGTGAAAAGGCGCATGGCCTACATTTCCCATAATGCTTGTATAGTGCACGCGCATCACCAGAAGACAGCGCGCACTTCACAAGCGCACACAGTACCAATACAGTCCCCACAGGAAGAGGGATGCAATAACAGCGGAATAGGTAGTAAAAACGCTGGTGTGTGATGTCAGATGTATCAAGACATGAAAACAGTGTAGTAAGTGTGGGGGCTGAAAGTGGGTTGGCATAGGAATAATGCCAACCCTTGGGTGTCCATACAGCCAACAACAGCGCCAAACTGAGACAGCTGGAGGTGTCTATTGATGGAAATAGAGGGGGGAACCTGCCAACACGGGACATACACAGTGGATACCTACAGAACCCAGGCCGGGAGGGGACCCTGAAACATCCAAAGCCCGCAGAGGGCAATGTAGTTCCCTACAGTAGAAGAGGGAAAGGGCCCGCGGCAGGCCAGGGATATAGAGAGCACGTCATGGGGCCAAGGCTAGCCGTAATCAATTCCAAAGGACAATACGTTTTTAAACCGAGATGTTTAAACAATTTTATTTGATTTTTGGGCTGACTAGCTGGAAAGTGTGTCACAGAATTTTGTATTGCTCTGTGTATTACCAATATTACATATTTCCCTGCCCATGTACACTTTTCCCCTTTTAGCTAGCTTTTAACTCATCTCAGCAGCTGCCATTGTTGCTTATCTTTGTGTTATACAAAGCATGTTGAAGGTTTGTTTTGGTGTATATGACTCGGGATGTGTTCACTATTTTCTGTGTTGATGCATATTATAGTCTTCACCTACTACTTAGCTTTTAGACTCTCACCACCAGATCACAGCAAATACTTTAATCCATGAATTAGTACCTGAAACATATGTAGGTGTATAAAATGAAAGCAGAACTTCCCCAAAGTCACAAATTTCATATATTAGGCTGATTTAAAGCTAAGCAGATACACTTTTACAACATTGCATTTATACCTTGATTGCATTTATAGTCCCCAAAAAAACTTTAACACATAGCAATATTTTAAAGTAATTATCAATATGTTTAAATTAGCTAAAAGGGATGAAAATTAATTACTCCTCGTTCTTACAACACTGCTAACTACTGGAAGTAGATTACTACCGTTTGTTTTGCATTTGTCGTATGTACTTTTGTAACTTGGTGTAAATCACAAAGCAAACACCAAGTAAATATTTATACATTTCCTTGTTGTAGCTTTTAAAAATAAATGTTTGTTTAAATGATTAAATAATAATAATTCAGCCTCCTCATTTCAAAAAAGGAAGTTGGATTGTTGGAAGGATTAAGAGAGTAAACTACTGAGATATTGAGAAGGTGACAGGAGATAATTTGTTTAGCAATGGTTTATTTTCCTCTTCTTTTCTTTATTGCCTTGTTTTATGTTGATGAATAATTTGACAATATTTCTTAAGGTACCCAAAGACAGAACAGGAAGAAGCAATTGAAGAGGTTAGTAAAGTAGTCCAATATCTATTGTTCCCTTTGCAAGCATTCCAAAAGCTTCCACCCTCTTTCCCCTCACACTCTTCAATACCATAAGCTAGAGTCAAGTGTATAAGTTTATGCAGCATTATGAGCTTCTTGAAGACACTTCAGCCTCAAGGTATTCCGACGATTTCTACACATCTCACCAATATCTGAGATCTACCGTATGTACAGATACAGAAAAAGGTACATGTTTTGCAGAAAATTCTACACACTACATTTGCAGTCATGATTGTTGCTTCAAATATGAGGAACATGTATGCAAGCACATAACATTTAATAACATTTAATAGCCTCTCACCACAATGCATACTTCATGGCTCCTATAGTAGTAAAATGACACTAATTAATGCTTCATTGGTAAGTAAGAAACAATGCATTTCTAGTATTTCATATGGAATAAGCCTTGGGGTGTATTTGTATGTTATTAATGTTTAAAAAAAAAACAATAATACAATAATAATTATGTGTAATTTGTTTTTGTTTTTTTAGTTTTTTTTTGTCTTTTTAAGAAAACAAATTAACAAAATATAACAAAAAAATACATCCAAAGTTGTGAGTTTAACAGCTTTGTATAGAAGAATACTTCCTAGTACAGGCAGAAATGCTAAATTTGTATTAACAGTTTTATTAAAAGATGTGATGGTTGCATTCGTTTTTTTTTTAAGGCTTTCTTTCCTTTATTTGCAACTTGTGATCCTGCTAGTAAGTCTCCTGCAAAAGTAGCAGAGTGTCGAGAAAAAAAACATTTACCACTGGCAGAGGTGCTTACAAAGGTCAGATTTTATTTATCCATGTAAAATCTTTACATGTCCCAGATTCAGAACTGTCCTGGATATAAAAAAACACAAACCCTGCACCTTGCTCATCCAGGCTGTGTCCTTGAGCCAAGCGCAGGAATACTTGTTCCAGTGCTCAGCTCTTCCTCTTTGCAGAATCTGTGGGTAGAGTGATCTCCTGCTGGCAGACTCTAGAAGGCTGAGAGTAGGAAGCATAGAGAAAGGCAGAGCAGCAGTGGGCACTCCATGCTAGTGAGTGCCCACTGAGTGCCAAAGTACCCCTCCAGCCTCCACTGATACTAATGCACCCCATAAACGCCCACTGACCACTAATGTTTCCCATCAGCCTCCACTAACTACCAATGTATCCTCTCTAGCTTCTACTCACCATCAATGATGCCCTCTGGTCCCTGCTGTTCTTCTCAAGCCACCACCGAACAGCAACCTACCCAGTCAGCCCCCACTGATCATAAAAATACCCCTCAAGCCCCCACTAACCTCCAATGTGCTCCTGTTTCAGCCCCTCACTAAATCACTACTACTAAACCCATCCAACCCCACTGACCTCCATTAGATGCCTACAGCTCATACTAACCACAGCAGCGCACCCCATACTGCTTAGTTGCTTTTTAACTAACAGCACAATATTTAAAGGATATTTCCTGGGTACTCTGGACCCGGTAGTGTATAAACTAAAGGAATCTATAGATTTCATTTAACAATGTCATCATAAGGCTCCATGCACACTGAAGCTCATAAACTGCAGTTTATTGGAGTTTGGGCATTTTTTTTAAAAGCCCATAAACTCAACTCTATGTTAGCCTATGTGTCCATGCACACATGGAGGTTTTTTAGCTTTAATGAGCAGTGGAGTTTATGGGCTTTTTTCTGAACGCCAGAAATTCGCGTTCAAAGTGACGTTTTTCACCGCCAAAAAAAGCCAAACGCTGATAAACGCTCATGAACGCGCCTTAATTAGCGTTCAGCGTTCTATTTTTTCAATGCATTGAGGGAGTTTGGAATACATTGTGGGATTTTTGGAGTGTCCTCTGTGTATTTTTATTAAAAACGCCCATAAACGCTAACGCTATAAAACGCTCATAAACGCTAGTACAAAATGCTGTTAAAAGCACATTTTTCAACCAGCGTTTTCTGCCAGCAATCTAGCGTCCAGAAAAAGCTTTTTTGAGCTTCAGTGTGCATGGAGCCTTAGCCATGCCCAATTTTCAATGCAATACAGCCATGGTCATTTTCACTATGGTGCTCTGCACTCTACAGGCATACCCCACTTTTAAGTACACAATGGCGTTTATTTACTAAAGCTGGAAAGTGCAAAATCAGGCTCACTTCTGCATAGAAACCAATGAGCTTCCAGGTTTTATTACCAAAGCTTAATTGAACAAGCCGAGGTTAGAAGCTCATTGGTTTCTATGCAGAAGTGAGCCTGATTTTGCACTTTTCAGCTTTAGTAAATAAACCCCATTGTGTACTTAAAAGTGGGATATGCCTGTATACATCTCTTACCCACCCCAAGGTGTCTCTCTTTGACATGTTCCAAAATTGGGAAGTATGCATAAGTACAAGTTGTAAAATGTTTTCCTTTGCCCAACTTTTCCCTTTCTATTGGTCTCAGTTGTTTTCAAATGACATAGGTGCAGGATCAGGAGATGACATAGCTGTTGCCTATTCAGTGGCCCTAAATGTTATAAAAGTAGATGTAAACACTAATTGATTGACATTTAGTTTGTATCATAATCAATTGCCATTAAAAAAAAAAAAAATGAGTTGTTTTACCCTTTTTCGTGCTTTTTTTGCCTCTCACTGTCACTGTTTTTTTTTTGTTTTTTTTTGTGGAGTATTTTGCAGCCTGTTTGCTAATATGCACATCAGCAATGGCTGCATGGCTTTTCTCAGTGTTGTCTGTGAAAACAGTGGAACATGCCTGCCTAACATGCTTATAAATGACCACTTAATTTGGAAGTTGCTTTGACAGGATGATAATGCTGTAGCACAATAGCTAGACATGGACTGAGAGTTGTCATTCTATAACAGGAAATGTTGGAACAAGAGCTACAGATTAAATACCTAAAAAATACTTTTGATATCACATTAACATGTTAAAGCTTACAAAAAATGTTAGTGATTGGATTTACAAATACTTTAAATGTGTGTATGCATCCATGAAAGTGGTTCTAAAGGCAGAAGTTTCTATGCATTTTAGGTAAAAAAAAAACTTCTGGGTGTAGCTCCCCTTATACTTACCTGAGCCTGATCCAGCAATGTGCACGAGAGCAGAGGCTCTTCCGGGTCTAACTCTCCTCATTGGCTCATTGGCTCACACAGCAGTGGGAGCCATTAGCTCCTGCTGCTGTCAATCAAAACCAGTGAGCCAATGAGGTGAGAGTGGGGGATAAGGCAATGGAGGATCAGGGCTGTTCTGTGCAAAACAATTACACAGAGCATGTAAGCATAACATGTTTGTTATTTTGAAAAATTAATTCATGTGATAGTTTATAACATAGAAGGGCTTTATTTGTTGGATTATGTCAAAGCTCCCAAAAGTCAAATAGAACATTTAGACAGATGTAGTAATCAGGGAAAAAGAAATGGAACGAATCTGGTCTCCAGCCAAGATTCTCCAAAAAGGGGGAGCTGTCGGACTATCGCGGTACATAAGGTGTTGATACTAATGTTCATAAACCAAAATAAATAAAATATAACAGTTTATTATGATAGTTCTTCACACATTGATACATTGGACAAACTTTTATAAAATCAAACAAATGTACAGTATTTCAACTAGTTTCGCTTAACAGCTTCATCAGGAAATACATAGGTTTTACATCTGCAGAAAAAAACAAAAGGAAAAGGAAAACATTTATGAGGGAAGAACTTTCAAGTTTGGTTTTAAGAAGATCAATCGTTGCTGTTAATCAGCAGCGTTGATGATTCCTCGTGAACAGGAGAAGGTATATATAGAGTTATATTGAGCAGATTCTTACCCCGTTGGGACGCTTCTATGGAGACACGGGCGCACAAAGACCAGATTCGTTCCATTTCTTTTTCCCTAAATTCTATACGGATGATGGTACACATTATATCTGCTTTCCCCTTGTTTATACTAGACAGTTAGGCCACAATCTTTCAGATGTAGTAATCAATCTATTTACTGTAAATATGGAATTCCAAAACATTTCTCTTTTTTCTGGACAGAGTGAAGGAGGGTTGGTACTATTTGTTTTTATTGCTATGTCCCCTCCATATGCCCTGCTTCATTCTCAAATAATGGTGGTCACTGAGACAGAAAGTTCCTTTAGTGCTGTGCTTAGTAACCAATCAGCTTCCACCATCAGTTTGTTCAATTAACCTGACATTAAAACCTAGCTGCTGATTGATTATTATGCACAGCTACACTTGAGTCTGTGTGCACCAGATTTAGTAAATCTCCCTCATTGGGTTTTTATTGTTTTTTACACCTCTGTTGTTGAAACTCTGCTTCTCTCTGTCAAAGAGAGGTGTTTAGAATAGAAGTAAAATCTTTACAGTAGAAACCTTGAAAGTGACAAAAAAGGAGGTTGTAGCTCTTCCCTACTCAATCCAAGGATAAAATGTTTTGTCTACGGTTACACTTTAAATAAATTCCCCTAATATTAAATCAAGATCAATCACATTGTCCAGCAATGTACATCATACTTTAATCACGATTAATGATATCCTGACAACCTACCAACACGACAGCCCACACCACTACAATCTTCTCCAAACTCTACTCCAGCTGCTTCTCATGTCACTACTCCTGTTGAAATTGACAGTACCCTGGAGAAGAGTGTTGTTGTGTGGGTCATCATGTTAGCAGGTCATCAGTGTATTGTTCATTGTGATTGATGTTGAATGTACTTCGCTGGATGATGTGATTGACGTTGGATTTACATTTGAGGACAGTGTTTTCCTATTTTTATTTATTTCACTGTTGCAAAAGTGCATCATACAAATGTGCAATTTAACATACAGGTTCAAGGTATCCCAAAGCATGTTATTTAAATGAGTTGTGTATTCTCATAGTTGCCATTTAGGCTGCATTGTTCACTGCTGAATCATATTTATAAAGCGGTATTAAACACAAAAGAAGACTTTTAATAGAGTAAATAGCAGCTTACCAATCCTTAGATGTGATGTCTGCATTTGTTTTATTTTTTAGGCTTTCTTTCCTATATTTGCACTTGTGATCCTGCTAGTAAGTCTAGTAAGTAGTAAGCTCTCCTGCAAATGTAGCAGTTAAAGTGTTGAGACAAACAATTTACCACCGTCAGGAGTGCGTCTAACACTCCCTTCTCCCTAGACTAACATTGCTGCTTCCTGCTGTGTCCCCTGTGCTCCTTCATCCACTGTGGGGGCACTCTTTTGCAGATCACCAGGTGAAAACAGAGGGAAAAAAAATCTAAACAAAGAAAAAAAATGTAGTCACCACATCTAAGGATTGGTAAGCTGCAATATATAACATTTTTGGTTTTGGGTTAATTGATTTCCCACTGGTTTTGGCAAACTTCCAGAGAACGTTAGTTCGCTCATTCCTACATAGAATCTACATCATAAATTTTCTAGGAAATGTATTAGAATGGACGGATGGCTAGAAGATAAAATAGACATACACGCTGGGAGCCATCAAATGGGTATACAGAATACAGAAAGACAAATGGACCAAAAGACACAACTATAGACAAATACATATTATCACATGTTTATCTTAAATTAAAAATGTTTTTATTATAGGTGTATACGTATAAAATGTATGACTATTTTTATTTAAACTTGGATTAAATGGTAGATATTTTAATTTTAGTAACAGCTATCCATATTCACCAAATGCACCTGTATATATGCATGTATGTATGTATGCAAGTCACATACTAATGACTATTTATATAGTAGTCATTTCCATTGCTTATATACATAAAATTGTGGAAAGTGAGCACTCCAATAATCCTTAACCATTTTAGCTCATCTTTTCTGATCATTCTGCACTGTTGACAGTGCCAGAGAAATGACCCTCCAATAACTGATGCAGGATTACTGGTGACCTACAGCAAACAATCACTTATTATATGCATGACAAGATTTTCATAGTACATTCAATGGATCTTTGCCTTCTGTGACACATGAGGCTCGTTTAAATTTCAAACCCAAATTTCCCAAGGTATTTCACAACTTTAAAAGAAGCTGTGTGTGAAGTAAATTGCTGCCTAAAATTGGTATTCTTGATATTTAATATAAATCTACATATATTTTGTATATAATATTATGTGTGTGCATTGTATTTCTCTAGCCATCTTGACACCTGATATATTTCTTCTAACTTCCATGTACTGAATTCATTATAACCCTTGTACCCGGCGTTTAACAAATTATTGTCCTTATGTTTATTATGAAAAATTTTTAATGGAGAAATACAGTTGTGCTCATAAGTTTATATACCCTGGCAGAATTTATGATTTCTTGGCCATTTTTCAGAGAATATGAATGATAACACAAAAACTTTTCTTTCACTCATGGTTAGTGTTTGGCTGAAGCCATTTATTATCAATCAACTGTGTTTACTCTTTTTAAATCATAATCGCAACAGAAACTACCCAAATATCCCTGATCAAAAGTTTACATACCCCAGTTATTAATACTGTGTATTGCCCCCCTTTAACATCAATGACAGCTTGAAGTCTTTTGAGGTATTTGTGGATGAGGCTCTTTATCTTCTCAGATGGTAAAGCTGCCCATCATCAGGGTATGTAAACTTCATTATTTAGATTTAACATAGGCAGTAATTTAAGTCTCTACATATGTTGTGAACATTGTTTTTCATTTTTATAACATGGAGGCATGCATGCAAGCTAGTTCATTTCCTGCAAAAGTTTAGGTCATACAGAACACAAACCTATTTAAAACATCTCCTCTCTTCTCCTCTTCCTCTCACCTGTACTTTTTTTTCTCCCCTTTTCCTCTCTTGGCTCATCTCCTCACCTGAGCCCTGCCTATTCCACCACTCTCCTAACCTCTCCACTCCATCATCTCTCCTCTTCAACCCTTCTCTTCTTCTTTCTTCCCATCTCTCCTCTCTTACCCTTTGCCTCTTCTCCCCTTCCTCTCAACTTCTTTTCTTTCGCCCACTCCTCTCCAATTTTTCCACTCTCCTGTTCACCTCTTTTCCTCTCCCCTTCTTCTCTCCTCTCCACTTCTCTTCTCCTCTCTCTTTGCTCTTCTCATTTCTTCTCCTCTTCTTCCCCTCGTCCAGGTCCTCTTCTTCATTTGCTCAACTCTCCTTCCTTGTTTCAGACCAGTGACTTACTATTTAATAAAGCTATGGCCAAGATTACAGCTGTGGTGGTTGCACCTTTTAAACATGTCAGCCTCCATCCTCACAGGTTCCCTTTTAAGAATAGCTGCTAATTTGTTTTTTGATAGTCACTAAAAGAGCTATTTAAAACTTACTGTTTCCTTTCTTTGCTAAGCTGACATTAATTATCAATAGCTAACATTATGCAGTTTTCTAGTACCAGATCTGTAAGGATAGCAAAATTTACAGTGGATAGCTTTTATCAAGAAAGATCTGAAGAACATTTTGCACGCTAGTATTAAAGACAGCAATTTATGCATTAAACTTGGTCCATTGAGAAATCTTTAGTGAAGCCAGATACAATTTAGGTAGTAATCACTCTTTTTGATTACTGTGCAACTAGTTTCAACAGCTGTCAGTTACATACAGTAGTCAGGATTATGTAGATTCACATTTAGTCCACTGAAGGGCAGTGTTTCCACTATCCATCACCAGCACCTGTAATGGAAACTGCTGCTAATATAGAGAGTGGCTCTATATTATATTATCAAGTATGTCATAGATTTGAATGATCAGAACATAACATTGCTCACGTTCTATAGTTGGATTAGTCATCATCACTGCATAATGCAAACATTGCATAATTACATTTTCTGTGCTGCTGAATTAAAGTACCTAAATATTAGCATAAATTATAACTTACCATTATAAGGGGTTAGATTACTCAATCAAAATATATAAACTAAAAAATAGTGAGCTTGTTGAATGGGGCAGGCATAAACAATGCAAGGTGCCAAATATTAAAGAAAGGTTGTGTTTTTACATATAATTTATTGTTTAGAATGTTAAAGAGGACCTTCCAGTAACTACCAGTTTACATTAACAAATTGCTGACACGTTTAAAAGCTACACATTTTTCATTAAAAAGCAGTCCTTGGGCATCAATCAAATGACTTTGCATAGACCTAATTAGGTCATCAATTTTCTGCAGGCAGAAGGAAGCATTTCCTCAATTTCCCTTCCCTTGCGATCAGACTGCAACAATTTAAGCCACAAGGCGAGAGGCTACAACAGGGAGCTGATCTGTGTTAGACATTTGTGAACACAGCCAAGTACTGCACAGACACTAGAATTTACATGATTGTGTCAGCTCTGAACCAGCATCTTAAGCCAGAAAAACATGATCAAATTTTGGCTGGTTCAGCAGGATCCAGCCAAATTGTGATCCATGTATGGGCAGGGAGGTTGTTCAGAAGTCAATCTACTAATCGACTTCTTTACAACCACCCGTCGGATTTTTGCTACTCAATCAGCTGGTAGAATACAATAGTTCAGCGGGGAGGATAGTGTGTAGAGTTTCTTCATTCCACCTGCTTGTTGAATGAAAAGAATTGACTAATATATGGGCTGCCTTAGTCTAGATGCTGATCCTGGATAGTGCCTGAACAAGCATGTCTATGTCTTCCTGGAAAAATAAGGAGAAGACGAGATCATTGGGGGACTCTGTAATATCTGAAAAGGGCAGTTAATACCTATAAGGCCTTATGCAAACTGGGGCTAAAAATTTTCCCCAGCAGCTTCAAAAATTGGCCTTAGCCAAGTGCTTGGATGTTTATTAATTTAGTTGGTCATGATATTAATTAATTCTGGGCACTGAAATTAAAATACACGCTCAACTGCTAAACGCGCAAGTATTCATGGTTACATAGGCTAACATGGAGGGGTGTTTAGAGGCAGAAAAAAAAAAAGTCAGACATCTGTAAAAAAAAAATTTTTGAGCTCAAGCATGCATGAGGCCTTAGTGTTACACTATCATATTCCATAGCATAAATGCACTTAATATGGAAAAAATCTAATGCTACATTCATTTAAGAACTATAATATACATATTGTTCAATTTTTACATTTAATTTTTAATGTTACCACTTGCAAACACGGGGTGGCAAATCTGAGTTCATTAAACATTTTTACTAGTTAGTTTTATTGCTATGCTGTAAATATCTTTGGTAGCCTATTTTGTAAATAAACCTGAATAGGTGATCAGATTATGTGCACTTAGTGAATGGCTCAGAAATTGAGCCAGTGAATGACTTAAATCCCCTCATTTCCTAGTAGGGATGGAATCTCTTTGTATTTTCTATATAAAACAAAGACAATTCCATAGCTCAACTCACCAACCAGTCTGCTGACCAACCAAATGAACCTGTCTAACCGTCTGTTAAAAGCAGGGGTTTAGTTAGCACCCATTTGCAAACGGTGCTAACTAAACTCCAGCTTTTACCAGACGGTTAGACAAGTTAATTTGGTTGGTCAGCAGACTGGTTGGTGAATTGAGCTATGGAATTGTCTTTGTTTTATATGTATATGCCCTCCATGGGCTCCTCACTGTGAAGGCCAGTTATAGGTGTGGGCAGTGGCCAGTTTTTTGTTACTCTTTGGATTTTCTATCTACTGAAGCAGTTAACTTTCATTAGATTGTTTTGCAGAGTATCTTGGAGGCAGCCTACCTACACTGAATTACTCTAAATAAAGAGCTTCAAACTATTATATTTTTTTTATTCAGAGCTCTGCTACCCATAGTCCATTTTAGACTAAGAGGGAAAGGAGCCAAGCTATTATGTTAAGAGAAGAGCATTAGAGCAATGGTCCCCAAACTTTTTGGACCAGGGATCGATTTAATGGCAGCCAATTTTCCCAGGGATTGGGGGGGGGGATTGTTGATGAATGGGTCAGGGGATGGTGATACTAGAGGAGTCTGTCCTCAACCCCCTTTACTGCACAGTCCTCCCTTTATTTCAGTGTCCACAGTCCCCCTTACATCACAATTCCCCCTTTAAAACAGTCCCCTTCACATCACAACCACCCTTTAAATTACATTGCCCCTTTACATTGCAGTCCCCTTTACATCACAATGTCCCTCTACATTAATGTAATGGGGCCTGATCTTTAAAGGGGGCATTGTAATGTAAAAAGGACTGCTCTGTAAAGGGGCACTGTACTGTTAAGGGGGGCTGTGATGTGAAGGCAAACTGAGGACAATGTGGGACTGTTTTAAAGGGAGGCTGTGATGTAAAGGTGACTGCACTGTAAAGGGGGCACTGTTCATATAAAGGGGACTACACTGAAAAGGGGGCACTGTAATAATTACAGTTCCCCTTTACATTACAGTGCCCCTAGCAATGTAATTTGCTTTTCTTATTGTCTCTACAGCATCTGCTGTTCTTCACTGATTTAATTAGCTGTGCTGCTTTTTCATTTAGATCAAATGAGCTTTGGTATGATATATGTTGTGATTTTGGGGGTTATCTAGCTAAGTGGTAGTAGAAACTTTAGTGAGATTTTGCAATCCAAACTTCATTTTAGGGCATGTCTGCCAACTTTTATTAACCTCCCTTGCGGTATGATTCTTTCTGGTTTTAGGTGCTATAAGCAGTACAATTATTTTGCATGGAAATTTGGCGTTTTATATTGTAAACCTGCAATTCTTAGGAATAACTCACTTAAATCTGTCCAAACCAGAGTCTAGTAGACATCCCGGGTATGATAAACACAAAATCATAAATTAAAATATAATAAATGACTATAAAAAATATTAAATAATTTAATCAAATCAAAAACACTGAAATTTACTCAGTTGCAGAATTGTCGCTGCCATTAGATTTAGTGTTTGATGACGAATTTCCCCACAAATCGCTATCGCTCAATTCTGCAAGTCATTCTAATTTATTATCGCTGTTTTCTAGCTGGTCTAAAATCACTTTTGACATAAAGGGACACTTTTTGGTTGCTATGGACAATCTCCAAATTCCAGGCAGAAAAAAACAGTATTTATAATATAAAACTACATGCAGGGCACTGGACAGACTACTAGGGACAAATGGGATGTGGATTTTTTTTATACAGTACTGTAATCTGTAAGATTACAGTACTGTATGTGTTTTGTGTGTTTTTACTTTTTTGAATTTGTCGCCGATCTCCGCTCCCGTGTGTCATAATGTCACAGGGAACGGAGATCAGCGGCACTCGGCACTGTGTGAATCGAGCGAGGAGACAGCTTGTACACACAGCGGGGAGACATCGCAGGATCCAGGGGACAAGGTAAGTAAGTCTCCCTGTATCCTGCAATGCGAGCCCGAGTCTGGCTCGGGGTTACCGCTTATGGTACTGAAGTTCCACCCCGAGCCAGACTTGGGATTACCGACAGGGGGGTTAAACACAAAAGTAAAAATTTTTCTACCATCAGAAGAAGTAACACAAAAAATAATGCCAAAACCTGGCTTTCTCTTCAGAAGCACCACTTTTCTTTTCAGTGGTCCCCCAGACCGTCTCACCAGGCTCTCCTGGCTATCTGAGTTCTTCTTTTTTTTCAGCACCCTCCTGCATGGGCCCATTCCCTGGCCTCTCAATAGGGGATCTTCTGACACCCTCTGAGACATTTATCCCCGTCTCTCGAGTGGAGCACCTCTCTTGATGGGAACACACACCTGTCTTCTGAAAGGGGCTCTGAATTATACTTAACTGTACTCTAAAATATTGCACAGAACCTTTTTTATGTAGCTGTGGCTTTGTGTGCAAATTAGAATTTTTGCTTCCCTAGAAGAGGAACACTTATCGCTCTTGATGTCCTATGCATGCTGGAAAATAGTTTTCAGAGTTTATTTGATTTACTGTTTCCCTTATGTTTCATGAATGCCCCCAAATATTACATTGTTAAGGACATGTTCATTTTACATAATCTAAATGGTACTAAATTAGTAAAACTAAGACGTATCATCATTAAGGGCAGTTTGATGAGTTTCCAGTGACTCTTGAACATTATGTTAATCTGTCCCTAGTTGATCTACCATAGAGTCAATTGATTGGATATCATGTATTTAATATTCGCGTTTCTTTCATCCATTGTAAGTACTGGAGGTTCCACTAACAAGCTTTAGAAAAAAGTCTTTATCAGTTTGATTTCACCGGCATGGCTATGTGCTGTTGATGAAAAACAGCCAAGGAATGGCTAAAGTTTTTTCAGTTTCTTGCCTTGGGTGCAAGCTACAGTGGCAGGAAATTGGAGTTTGGGAGAGCTGCTTTGCACTTCTTTATTGGCAACAACCCTTAACACAGTTGTTTTAAATGTAGGTCAAGCATAAGAAAAATTATGCATCTCAACTCTGAAATATGCCCATTTTTAACACAGTTTCAATTTTATAGGATTCTGGCTCTGTGAGAAATACAAGCTATTTCAATCTGCTCAGTCTGATACTAATTATAACGTTTGTTAATTAATTTTTGCCAGCAGCACAAAAACCTGAAGAGAAGCTGAAAATTAAAATCACTATTTTCCAGTGCTAGGGATATATGCTAGGTATACCTGTTGATTATAGTACCCAGATGGCATGATAAACATGTCTGTGGTGGGCAAGTCTGGGCATCAGAGGGCCCAGATGGCATGGAAAACATTTCTGAAATAATAGCATCTTGATGCTTAGCTGGTTGTCTTCACGGGCACGCTGATGGCTTTGGCATTCATTCATATTTACTACACTAGTTAAGTTGCTTTAGGGCTGCATGAATTGTCTAATCTTCTGAAATGCCTTTTGCCTTTGGCTCAACTTTGATCTGTAGAACTTTGTCCACAATCTGTTCCTATGAAAGTTTTCCTGTGATCTTAAATGTATTCTTTTAAAGGGAAAAAAAGTGCAACATTTTCTTCATGTTGAATTAATCAAACAGTTCACTCTTGAATGAAACAAAGCTATACTTAGTAGAAGTATTTGTTTGTATTAACCCTTTCTAGCAGTGAATAAAAATGTTGTTCTCTAGTTTATTTATTTATTGATTAGCTAAATTGGGAATGCCAAACTCACATGGAACAGTGGGTCAAATTGAGAGGACTACATTTTCAAGGGAGTCATATTGGGGGAGATTTGCTAAAATTGGTGCACACAGAATCTGGTGCATAGTAACTGATTAGCTTTTACTTCCAGCTTGTTCAATTAGGTGTTGACAATAAAACGTAGAAGCTGATTGGTTACTATTCACAGCTGCACCAGATTCTGTGTGTACCAGTTTTAGTAAATCTCTCCCATTGTGTCTACTGTGGGCTGAATTATGTCTCCTGAGGGCCACACCTAAACCCTCGTATACACTTCTATTTCTTTTTTTGTTCAACCCAGCGGAAAAATGGACAGCACAAATCGGAGCCGCTGTACTTACAATCTGATGTTAGCACAGCGATCTCCCCTGCTGTGCTATTGTGTTGTGACAGGGGGACGCCCCTGCCAGAACACCCCGGTCAGCACTCCCTGCCGTTGTCAGACTTTATTCAGTCATTACCCTTTGGCAGAAGCCGGCTTCTGTAAAGCCCCATACACACGGTCGGATTTTCCGATGGATTCTGTCCTATCGGACAATGTTGTCGGAAATTCCGACCGTGTGTAGGCACCATCGGACAGTTTCCATCGGATTGTCCTACGGACAAAGTTCTATCTCCTGCTGGATAGATTTTCCGACAACAGAGTCCGATCACACCAATTCCGATCGTGTGTAGCGAATTCCGACGGACAAAGTGCCACGCATGCTCAGATCATATTACAAGACCAAAGCTATTGGCTACTAGCCTCTACGTAGTCCCGTCGTAGGCAACAAACGTCACCACGTTCAGAATGATCGGATTTTCCGACAACTTTGTCCGACCGTGTGTATGCAACACCAGTGTCGGACTAAATCCGTCGGACCAAATCCGATGGATTTGGTGGTCGGATTTTCCGACCGTGTGTATGGGGCTTTAGACTGACTGCCATACATACAGGCCGAATGTCGTCTGGTTTCAATTGACAACATTAGTGTGCGTACTGAGCTTCAGTAATTCCAGAAAAAGATTATAGTACTTCTCCACCTAACAGTAGGGTAAAAAATGCAACTTTAATAATAATTTTTAATTAAGCTTAACAGCTTACCGACCGGCTCACGCCGATATACGTCGGCAGAAGGGCACGTACAGATTAATGTACCTGTACCTTGCCCTTTAAGAAGCGGTTTGCAAGCTTACCCACGATTGTCTCACGCAGAGGAATGGGGAAATGCTGATGTAAACTGATTGCCTCCATTACTATTAAAAAAAAAAAATTATTAATAAAAATGCCATAAAACTATCCCCTAATTTGTAGACGCTATAACTTTTGCTCAAACCAATCAATAAACGCTTATTGTGATTCTTTTTTACCAAAAATTTGTAGAAGAATACGTATTGGCCTAAACTGAGGAAAAACATATTTTTTTATATTTTTGGGGATATTTATTATAGCAAAAAGTAAAAAAGAATGCGTTTTTTCAAAATTGACGCTATTTTTTTGTTTATAGCGCAAAAAATAAAAACCTCAGAGGTGATCAAATACCACCAAAAGAAAGCTCTATTTTTGGGGAAAAAAGGGCATCAATTTTGTTTGGGAGCCACGTCGCACGACCGCGCAATTGAGTTAAAGCGACGCAGTTGCGAATTGAAAAAAAGTGCTCTGGTCTTTGGGCAGCCAAATGGTCTGGGGCTTAAGTGGTTAAAAAAAGTCAATAATATCAAAATCCATGTAGGCATGAATCTATTATGGATTTTTTTTATGAATCTGTATGAGTTTTGGTACTATGTAATGATGATTATGTTTGTTATCTTTTATGTAATTGAGTCTTCACAGATACTTGATGAAGTAGGTCTTCTAATTTACATATACATTTTAAATAGCCACTGGGGCAACACCTAATCAGCATATAGAACATGAAGGACACCAGTGGAAAATAAAATAAGATTTGTATTGACAAGGAATTATGTTTTATGGGTGTGGTTAACCTGGGCTCTGTGTAGGCAAATATGTATTTAATGATGATGCCAGTGGCTTTGTAGTTATTTGAAGCACCAAAATAGCATTGAGACATGTATATCCATTTAATGCTGTTCTAAAAAGAACTTAAAAAAGTGAACAAACTTAAGTTTTAGAGTTTGTAGTATGCATTTGAATTAGCAGCCTAACAATTCCAATAACCAAAGTTTTTTTGTCTATATACTGAGAGAGGGGATGTCATGCAACAGACTAGGAAACCAGTAATTGTTTATTATTAATTATTATTAAATATTAATCCCCAAAAAATGATTGAGGATTTTAAACATAGGAGATGTGTCTTAAAAAAAACTTCAGTAAAATTGCTAAGATGTATCTGTCCTGCTTTTCTTCCTCACCCCAATTGACTGTCAACATTTTTCAATTGCAAATAACTTTGCCATACTTTGTTCCAGAAATATAATTTTAGCGCAACTTGAAATGGGACAAATTATCAAATAAAATCTGTGCATTTTATTTGCATTAAAATCCTAAAAGAATTGAGCTCTGTCATTTCAAAACCATTGTTTCTATGTTTTAGGGACTCGTTAATGATTGGAATGGTACCACTGGATTGGCATAGGACCAATGTGGTGCCTATATTTAAAAAGGATCAAAGTCTTTGCTAAGTAACTATAGACATTTTAATTTAACTTCTATAGTTGGGAAGATACTGGAGAGTATAATAAAAGACCACATAGATGAGTTCTTGCTGGAAAAAAATGATTTACGCAACAGCCAGCATGGATTCATGAAAGACAGAAGTTGTCAAACAAACCTGATTTATTTTTATGAGGAGGTAAGTAAAACCTTCGACAGAGGGGTGGCTGTGGACGTGGTATACTTTGATTTTGCAAAAGTGTTTGACACATTTACCCACACATGACTAATATGTAAGGTAAAGTCTACAGGCTTGGAAAGATCAGTTTATAAATGGATACAAAACTGGCTAAAAGATAGAATTCAGAGAGTAGTGGTTAATCATTTTTACTCTGAATGGTCTAAGGTTATTAGGGGTGTACCCCAAGGTTCAATGTTGGGACCCTTACTTTTTAATATCTTTATAAATGGGATATAGGGATTAAAAGTAACATTTTAGTCTTTGCAGATGACACCAAGCTTTGTAGTGGAATAATGTCCTTACAGGATGTCTCCAACGTATAAGCCATCCTCAATGCACTGTTTAATTGGCAACTTTATGGCAAATTAAGTTTAATGTTGATAAATGTAAAGTTATGCACGTAGAGCTGCACGTTATGCACAAGTAAGAGCTGTGAAAATATGGAATATCTCCCTCCAGAGACATATTTTTATGTATTATTATTCTTGTATGTTTTCCATATAATAAATGTATTTGTATTTTTTTTACAAAAAATCACGAGTGTTCTCTTTATTATAAAGTACCGTTATAATCCCCTTTCTCTGTCCCTTTTCACTTATCTACCATTCAAATTGGGATGAGGTACATTCAATAGTGAGTATTCCAGGCCCTCCTACCTACTCCCTCCAGAGATGGTTTGGCCAGCTCAGTAGATTGTTTTAAAAAAGGCCTGGATTCTTTCCTAAATGTACATAATATAACTGGGTACTAACATTTATAGGTAAAGTTGATCCAGGGAAAATCTGATTGCCTCTCGGGGATCAGGAAGGAATTTTTTCCCCTGCTGTAGCAAATTGGATAATTCTTCTAGATCAACTGTGAGTATAGGATTGTGTATATGGGATTGTATGATTTCATTGGTTGAACTAGATGGACTTGTATCTTTTTTCAACCCGACTAACTATGTAAAACTAAATGTCTTAACCCCTTTGCGCCGACCGTATGCACATATGCCACCTTGGCTTTAAGGGGTTATACCAGGGTGATGCCTGCAGCTGCAGGTATGCCCCAATACCATTTTTAAAGCGGATGGTCATCTCTTTAGGGATAACAACCGATGTGGCTAAAAGATGCTCGGCTGTTATCCTAAAGGAGCGTGAGGGGACATCCCTCCAGCTGCCTTCCACCACTCTTCCCGGGCCTCCCGTCCCAACGGGAGACCTGATCCGGCACTTCCACCGGCTAGGCTGAGACTGAAACAAAGCTGGAAATGGCTTAGTTCCAGTCTCCTATGTAAAAGCAAAGGAGCGACGTCATAACGTCACTTCCGGTTTACTCGGCTGCCAGTGGCGCCAATTAAAAAAAAATACAGTATTCAGAATCACCGTTTTTGGTGATCTAAATACTTTGAAGTGCAAAGGAAGGATTTGGGGTCTTTTAGACCCTTGATCCCTCCATAAAGAGTACCTGCCACCACCTATTACTGTCACAAGAGATGTTTACATCCCTTGTGACAGCAATAAAAGTGATCAATGTTAAAGAAATTAATATACCCTCAATATCTTTCAGATTGGACCATCATGGTGGTAAAAATCTCAGGGAGCCCACTCTGTACAAGGTTCTGTATGACAGCTTAATGTAGACTTCAAATACATATCCCCCCTCTTAATCGTAAAATGTGACTTTTGTTTTTTAAACATTTAGTTTATTGATGTTTCACTGCACCAATTGCTCAATTCTTACCTAGATGAGAATGATGTCATCCTGCTCCAGCAGCCTCCTGCAATGCCCAAGTTATATATTTTCAGGAGGCAACAGCTGAGGCATGCAGTGCTGAAGGAGGAAGCACCAGGTGGCACATCATCAGTGGGTCGGCTGCAAGTATAGACAGCTGGCTCCTGATGATGTCTGAAAGGGATGTGGAAATGCAGAACCTAGTGTACAGCAGCGGATCAGAAGGCATGTACATTTATTATAGACAACTCAGCATAAAAGGTAAGATGGGATGGGAAAAAATTTAAGCAAAGCAGTGAAGTTTCTCTATAACTAAACCTGTAGATATTACCAACCAATGACTGTAAACAGACAAATGCATGCCATGTATTTACCCTTCTGCTGTTAGTTGGCTCTGATCTGCCCCTTGTCGACTGTTCCTCACTATTGGTTAGGGATGGGCCCGGTTTTCGATTGGAACCCATGTTCGAATCGAATATCGGGCGTTCACCCCTTCCGCGAGCCCAGAACTATTTGGGCCGCTTGCATCAAATTCGTGTGATGTGAGCGGCCCGCAATGCATTGTGCCAGTCGCAGTGCAATGCTGGCTGATGATTGGCCAAGCATGCACTGTGACCCCGCATGCTTGGCCAATCACAGCGCCGGCAGCGAGGAGAGCCATAATTGGCTACAGGCAGGATGCCTGTAGCCAATTATAGCTCTGGGGCTTTTGTACACGCCCCACGGTATAAGAGGCCGCGGCGGCGGCGGCCTCGCATATTGTGTTTCAGTGTCAGCGTGTCAGTGTGTTGCTGACTGCTGACAATATGTGCTGTATTTCTGGGGATTTGTGTGTGCGTGCTGTTAGTACAGCATTGCAGTATCACATCTGGGGGGTGTCTATAGGTTGCCTGTGAAGGGGGGCAGGTTTCCTGTGCTTAGAACTGTCCCTGCAAAAAGTGTCATTTTTGCAGGAAAAAAACTATTTAAAAGCACTCGCGGCTAATGAATCGATGGCTCCCGTAACACAGAGAACTGTCATTCATTGATAAAAAACAAAAAAAAAAAAAGCGTGGGGGTCCCCCCAAATTCAATAACCAGGCCCTTCAGGTCTGGGATGGATATTAAGGGGGACCCCAGCCAAAAAAAAATGGCCTAGGGTCCCCCTCAAAATCCATACCAGACCCTTGAGGTCTGGGATGGATTTTAAGGGGAACCCCAGCCAAAAAAAATGGCGTGGGGTCCCCCTCAAAATCCATACCAGACCCTTATCCGCCTGAACCGTACCAGGCCACATGCCCTCAACATTGGGAGGATGCTTTGGGGGTCTGAGACCCCCAAAGCACCTTGTCCCCATGTTGATGAGGACAAGGGCCTCGTCCCCACAACCGTGCCCGGTGGTTGTGGGGGTCTGCGGGCAGGGGGCTTATCGGAATCTGGAAGCCCCCTTTAACAAGGGGACCCCCAGATCCCGCCCCCCCCTGTGTGAAATGGTAAGGGGGTACAAAAGTACCCCTACCATTTCACCAAAAAAGTGTCAAAAATTTTAAAAATGACAGGAGACGGTCTTTGACAATTCCTTTATTAAAATCTTCTTTCTTCTTTCTTCATCCTTCGGTTTCTTCATCTTCTCCTTCCGTCATCTTCTTCCATCTTCTTCCATTTTCTTCTTCCTCCGATACGCTTCTTCTTGCACTGGCCTTCTCGTCCTTCTCATCCGGCATCTTCTTCCATGGCGTCGGTGTCGGTGTCTCCTCTTGGGCCACTCCTCGCAATGGGAGGCTCCCGCTATGTGAGGCTTCGCTGCCTCTGACAGGTCTTTTATAATGGAGGGCACCTGGTGACCCCGCCCCCTCTGACGCACGGGGATGTCATGGGGAATTCCCTATGGCTTTCCCCATGACATCAGAGGGGGGCGGGGTCACCAGGTGCCCTCCGTTATAAAAGACCTGTCAGACGGAGCAAAGCCTCACACAGCGGGAGCCTCCCATTGCGAGGAGCGGCCCGACAGAAGAACAGATGCTGACGCCATGGAAAAAGATCCCGGACGAGAAGGACGAGAAGACCCACCGGGAGACCTGATCCGGCACTTCCACCGGCTAGGCTGAGACTGAAACAAAGCTGGAAATGGCTTAGTTCCAGTCTCCTATGTAAAAGCAAAGGAGCGACGTCACAACGTCACTTCCGGTTTACTCGGCTGCCAGTGGCGCCAATTAAAAAAAAATACAGTATTCAGAATCACCGTTTTTGGTGATCTAAATACTTTGAAGTGCAAAGGAAGGATTTGGGGTCTTTTAGACCCTTGATCCCTCCATAAAGAGTACCTGCCACCACCTATTACTGTCACAAGAGATGTTTACATCCCTTGTGACAGCAATAAAAGTGATCAATGTTAAAGAAATTAATATACCCTCAATATCTTTCAGATTGGACCATCATGGTGGTAAAAATCTCAGGGAGCCCACTCTGTACAAGGTTCTGTATGACAGCTTAATGTAGACTTCAAATACATATCCCCCCTCTTAATCGTAAAATGTGACTTTTGTTTTTTAAACATTTAGTTTATTGATGTTTCACTGCACCAATTGCTCAATTCTTACCTAGATGAGAATGATGTCATCCTGCTCCAGCAGCCTCCTGCAATGCCCAAGTTATATATTTTCAGGAGGCAACAGCTGAGGCATGCAGTGCTGAAGGAGGAAGCACCAGGTGGCACATCATCAGTGGGTCGGCTGCAAGTATAGACAGCTGGCTCCTGATGATGTCTGAAAGGGATGTGGAAATGCAGAACCTAGTGTACAGCAGCGGATCAGAAGGCATGTACATTTATTATAGACAACTCAGCATAAAAGGTAAGATGGGATGGGAAAAAATTTAAGCAAAGCAGTGAAGTTTCTCTATAACTAAACCTGTAGATATTACCAACCAATGACTGTAAACAGACAAATTCATGCCATGTATTTACCCTTCTGCTGTTAGTTGGCTCTGATCTGCCCCTTGTCGACTGTTCCTCACTATTGGTTAGGGATGGGCCCGGTTTTCGATTGGAACCCATGTTCGAATCGAATATCGGGCGTTCACCCCTTCCGCGAGCCCAGAACTATTTGGGCCGCTTGCATCAAATTCGTGTGATGTGAGCAGCCCGCAATGCATTGTGCCAGTCGCAGTGCAATGCTGGCTGATGATTGGCCAAGCATGCACTGTGACCCCGCATGCTTGGCCAATCACAGCGCCGGCAGCGAGGAGAGCCATAATTGGCTACAGGCAGGATGCCTGTAGCCAATTATAGCTCAGGGGCTTTTGTACACTCCCCACGGTATAAGAGGCCGCGGCGGCGGCGGCCTCGCATATTGTGTTTCAGTGTCAGCGTGTCAGTGTGTTGCTGACTGCTGACAATATGTGCTGTATTTCTGGGGATTTGTGTGTGCGTGCTGTTAGTACAGCATTGCAGTATCACATCTGGGGGGTGTCTATAGGTTGCCTGTGAAGGGGGGCAGGTTTCCTGTGCTTAGAACTGTCCCTGCAAAAAGTGTCATTTTTGCAGGAAAAAAAACTATTTAAAAGCACTCGCGGCTAATGAATCGATGGCTCCCGTAACACAGAGAACTGTCATTCATTAATAAAAAACAAAAAAAAAAAGCGTGGGGGTCCCCCCAAATTCAATAACCAGGCCCTTCAGGTCTGGGATGGATATTAAGGGGGACCCCAGCCAAAAAAAAAATGGCCTAGGGTCCCCCTCAAAATCCATACCAGACCCTTGAGGTCTGGGATGGATTTTAAGGGGAACCCCAGCCAAAAAAAATGGCGTGGGGTCCCCCTCAAAATCCATACCAGACCCTTATCCGCCTGAACCGTACCAGGCCACATGCCCTCAACATTGGGAGGATGCTTTGGGGGTCTGAGACCCCCAAAGCACCTTGTCCCCATGTTGATGAGGACAAGGGCCTCGTCCCCACAACCGTGCCCGGTGGTTGTGGGGGTCGGCGGGCAGGGGGCTTATCGGAATCTGGAAGCCCCCTTTAACAAGGGGACCCCCAGATCCCGCCCCCCCCTGTGTGAAATGGTAAGGGGGTACAAAAGTACCCCTACCATTTCACCAAAAAAGTGTCAAAAATTTTAAAAATGACAGGAGACGGTCTTTGACAATTCCTTTATTAAAATCTTCTTTCTTCTTTCTTCATCCTTCGGTTTCTTCATCTTCTCCTTCCGTCATCTTCTTCCATCTTCTTCCATTTTCTTCTTCCTCCGATACGCTTCTTCTTGCACTGGCCTTCTCGTCCTTCTCATCCGGCATCTTCTTCCATGGCGTCGGTGTCGGTGTCTCCTCTTGGGCCACTCCTCGCAATGGGAGGCTCCCGCTATGTGAGGCTTCGCTGCCTCTGACAGGTCTTTTATAATGGAGGGCACCTGGTGACCCCGCCCCCTCTGACGCACGGGGATGTCATGGGGAATTCCCTATGGCTTTCCCCATGACATCAGAGGGGGGCGGGGTCACCAGGTGCCCTCCGTTATAAAAGACCTGTCAGACGGAGCAAAGCCTCACACAGCGGGAGCCTCCCATTGCGAGGAGCGGCCCGACAGAAGAACAGATGCTGACGCCATGGAAAAAGATCCCGGACGAGAAGGACGAGAAGACCCACCGGGAGACCTGATCCGGCACTTCCACCGGCTAGGCTGAGACTGAAACAAAGCTGGAAATGGCTTAGTTCCAGTCTCCTATGTAAAAGCAAAGGAGCGACGTCACAACGTCACTTCCGGTTTACTCGGCTGCCAGTGGCGCCAATTAAAAAAAAATACAGTATTCAGAATCACCGTTTTTGGTGATCTAAATACTTTGAAGTGCAAAGGAAGGATTTGGGGTCTTTTAGACCCTTGATCCCTCCATAAAGAGTACCTGCCACCACCTATTACTGTCACAAGAGATGTTTACATCCCTTGTGACAGCAATAAAAGTGATCAATGTTAAAGAAATTAATATACCCTCAATATCTTTCAGATTGGACCATCATGGTGGTAAAAATCTCAGGGAGCCCACTCTGTACAAGGTTCTGTATGACAGCTTAATGTAGACTTCAAATACATATCCCCCCTCTTAATCGTAAAATGTGACTTTTGTTTTTTAAACATTTAGTTTATTGATGTTTCACTGCACCAATTGCTCAATTCTTACCTAGATGAGAATGATGTCATCCTGCTCCAGCAGCCTCCTGCAATGCCCAAGTTATATATTTTCAGGAGGCAACAGCTGAGGCATGCAGTGCTGAAGGAGGAAGCACCAGGTGGCACATCATCAGTGGGTCGGCTGCAAGTATAGACAGCTGGCTCCTGATGATGTCTGAAAGGGATGTGGAAATGCAGAACCTAGTGTACAGCAGCGGATCAGAAGGCATGTACATTTATTATAGACAACTCAGCATAAAAGGTAAGATGGGATGGGAAAAAATTTAAGCAAAGCAGTGAAGTTTCTCTATAACTAAACCTGTAGATATTACCAACCAATGACTGTAAACAGACAAATTCATGCCATGTATTTACCCTTCTGCTGTTAGTTGGCTCTGATCTGCCCCTTGTCGACTGTTCCTCACTATTGGTTAGGGATGGGCCCGGTTTTCGATTGGAACCCATGTTCGAATCGAATATCGGGCGTTCACCCCTTCCGCGAGCCCAGAACTATTTGGGCCGCTTGCATCAAATTCGTGTGATGTGAGCAGCCCGCAATGCATTGTGCCAGTCGCAGTGCAATGCTGGCTGATGATTGGCCAAGCATGCACTGTGACCCCGCATGCTTGGCCAATCACAGCGCCGGCAGCGAGGAGAGCCATAATTGGCTACAGGCAGGATGCCTGTAGCCAATTATAGCTCTGGGGCTTTTGTACACTCCCCACGGTATAAGAGGCCGCGGCGGCGGCGGCCTCGCATATTGTGTTTCAGTGTCAGCGTGTCAGTGTGTTGCTGACTGCTGACAATATGTGCTGTATTTCTGGGGATTTGTGTGTGCGTGCTGTTAGTACAGCATTGCAGTATCACATCTGGGGGGTGTCTATAGGTTGCCTGTGAAGGGGGGCAGGTTTCCTGTGCTTAGAACTGTCCCTGCAAAAAGTGTCATTTTTGCAGGAAAAAAACTATTTAAAAGCACTCGCGGCTAATGAATCGATGGCTCCCGTAACACAGAGAACTGTCATTCATTAATAAAAAACAAAAAAAAAAGCGTGGGGGTCCCCCCAAATTCAATAACCAGGCCCTTCAGGTCTGGGATGGATATTAAGGGGGACCCCAGCCAAAAAAAAAATGGCCTAGGGTCCCCCTCAAAATCCATACCAGACCCTTGAGGTCTGGGATGGATTTTAAGGGGAACCCCAGCCAAAAAAAATGGCGTGGGGTCCCCCTCAAAATCCATACCAGACCCTTATCCGCCTGAACCGTACCAGGCCACATGCCCTCAACATTGGGAGGATGCTTTGGGGGTCTGAGACCCCCAAAGCACCTTGTCCCCATGTTGATGAGGACAAGGGCCTCGTCCCCACAACCGTGCCCGGTGGTTGTGGGGGTCGGCGGGCAGGGGGCTTATCGGAATCTGGAAGCCCCCTTTAACAAGGGGACCCCCAGATCCCGCCCCCCCCTGTGTGAAATGGTAAGGGGGTACAATAGTACCCCTACCATTTCCTCAAAAAAGTGTCAAAAATTTTAAAAATGACAGGAGACGGTCTTTGACAATTCCTTTATTAAAATCTTCTTTCTTCTTTCTTCATCCTTCGGTTTCTTCATCTTCTCCTTCCGTCATCTTCTTCCATCTTCTTCTATTTTCTTCTTCCTCCGATACGCTTCTTCTTGCACTGGCCTTCTCGTCCTTCTCATCCGGCATCTTCTTCCATGGCGTCGGTGTCGGTGTCTCCTCTTGGGCCACTCCTCGCAATGGGAGGCTCCCGCTATGTGAGGCTTCGCTGCCTCTGACAGGTCTTTTATAATGGAGGGCACCTGGTGACCCCGCCCCCTCTGACGCACGGGGATGTCATGGGGAATTCCCTATGGCTTTCCCCATGACATCAGAGGGGGGCGGGGTCACCAGGTGCCCTTCGTTATAAAAGACCTGTCAGACGGAGCAAAGCCTCACACAGCGGGAGCCTCCCATTGCGAGGAGCGGCCCGACAGAAGAACAGATGCTGACGCCATGGAAAAAGATCCCGGACGAGAAGGACGAGAAGACCAGCGCAAGAAGAAGCGGATCGGAGGAAGAAGAAAATGGAAGAAGATGGAAGAAGATGACGGAAGGAGAAGATGAAGAAACTAAAGGATGAAGAAAGAAGAAAGAAGATTTTAATAAAGGAATTGTCAAAGACCGTCTCCTGTCATTTTTACAATTTTTGACACTTTTTTGGTGAAATGGTAGGGGTACTTTTGTACCCCCTTACCATTTCACACAGGGGGGGCCGGGATCGGGGGGTCCCCTTGTTAAAGGGGGCTTCCAGATTCCGATAAGCCCCCCGCCCGCAGACCCCCACAACCACCGGGCACGGTTGTGGGGATGAGGCCCTTGTCCTCATCAACATGGGGACAAGGTGCTGAGACCCCCAAAGCATCCTCCCAATGTTGAGGGCATGTGGCCTGGTACGGTTCAGGCGGGAGGGGGGCCGCTCTCGTCCCCCCCTCTTTTCCTGCGGCCTGCCAGGTTGCGTGCTCGGATAAGGGTCTGGTATGGATTTTGAGGGGGACCCCACGCCATTTTTTTTGGCTGGGATTCCCCTTAAAATCCATCCCAGACCTCAAGGGTCTGGTATGGATTTTGAGGGGGACCCCACGCCATTTTTTTTGGCTGGGGTCCCCCTTAATATCCATCCCAGACCTGAAGGGCCTGGTTATTGAATTTGGGGGGACCCCCACGCTTTTTTTTTAAAAAATTATTTTTTTTTTATCAATGACTTTTTTTTTTATGAATGACTTTCAATGAATGACTGTTCTCTGTGTTACGGGAGCCGTCAATTAACATTAGCCGCGAGTGATTTTAAATAGCTTTCTTTCCTGCAAAAATGACACTTTTTGCAGGGACAGTTCTAAGCACAGAAAACATGTGCCCCTTTACATGCATACTATAGACACCCCCCAGGTACGAAATTTAAAGGAATATTACACTTTTATTGTTTCAATTTAAGCATTATTAAAATCACTGCTCCTGAAAAAACGGCCGATTTAAAAAAAAAAATTTGCATTGATACATGTCCCCAGGTCCCCAAACACTTTTTATGACAATAACATGCATATTAGCCTTTAAAATTAGCACTTTTGATTTCGAATGTTCGCATCCATTATAACTAATAGGGTTCTAAAGCTCGCACGGACTTTAGGTCCGTTCGCGGGTTCTAGTGCGAGCCGAACGGGGGGGTGTTCGGCTCATCCCTACTATTGGTCTATTGCATAAATTGAGTAGACTAATGCCCCGTACACACGGTCGGAAATTCCGACCACAAAATCCGTCGGATTTTTTTCCGACGGATTTTGTCCGACACTGGTGTTGGATACACACGGTTGGACAAAGTTGTCGGAAAATCCGATCATCCTGAACGTGGTGACGCTCGTTGCGTACGACGGGACTACGTAGAGGCTAGTAGCCAATAGCTTTGGTCTTGTAATGTGATCTGAGCATGCGTGGCACTTTGTCCATCGGATTTTGCTACACACGATCGGAAAAAGTCCGATAGGACTTTGTTGTCGGAAAATTTGAGAGCAGGATCTCAAACTTTTTCCGTCGGAAATTTCGACTAAAAAAGTCCGATGGAGCCCACACACGGTCGGAATTTCCGACAACATGGTCCGATAGGACATTTTCCGTCGGAAAATCTGACCGTGTGTACGGGGCATTATAAAACATAGTAAGGTCTAGGGGGTGGGAGACAGTAGACCTGATGAACCAGTAATTAGAGTTCCAGGCAGATTCTTTAACCACTTCAATACAGGGCTTTTAAACACCCTTCCTTACCAGCCAAATTTTTAGCTTTCAGCGCTCTCACACTTTGAATGACAATTACTCAGTCATGCTACATGCTACCCAAACCAAATTTTTATCATTTTTTTCTCACAAACAGAGCTTTCTTTTGGTGGTATTTAATTATTGCTGGGTTTTTTATTTTTTGCAATATTAGCGAAAAAAGAGAGAAATTTTTGAAAAAAAAAAACACTTTTTTTTAGTTTCTATTGAAAATTTTTGCAAATAAAACATTTTTTTTTCATAAATTTTGGCCAAAATGTATACTGCTACTTATCTTTAGTAAAAATAACCCAAATAAGTGTATATTATTTGGTTGCTGTGAAAGTTATAGCGTCTAAAAGCTATGGTGCAAATCATTGAAAATGATCACATCTGATCACACCTGATGCACTGAAGGCCTATCTCATTTCTTGAGACCCTAACAAGCCAGGAAAGTACAAATACCCCCCAAATTACCCCTTTTTGGAAAGCAGACATTCCAAGGTATTTAGTAAGAGGCTTGGCGAGTTTTTTTAAGTTGTAATTTTTTCCCGAAATTCTTGGAAAAATTATAAAAAAAAAATTATTTTAATTTTTTTGCACAAAATTGTCATAAAAACAAGTTATTTCTCTCACACAGCACATGCATACTTGCAATGACACCCCAAAATATATTCTGCTACTCCTCCTGAGTATAGTGATACCACATGTGTGAGACATAGCCTGGCCACATACAGAGGTCTAACATCCAAGTAGCACCGTCAGGCGTTCTACGAGCATAAATTGCACATCTCATTTGATGACAACCTATCACACTTTTGAAGGCCCTGGAGCACCAGGTCAATGCAAACGCCCACAAAATGACCCCATTTTGGAAAGCTAACACCCCAACGTATAATATATGAGGCATAATGAGTCTTTTGAATGGTTCATTTTTTTCCAGTAGTATTTGGAAACTGTGGAAAAAAATTAAAACGCATTTTTTTTTTACAAAAGTTGTCCATTTATAAGATATTTCCAACACATAGCATGTACATAGCAAAACTGACACCCCAAAATACATTCTGCTACTCCTCCCGAGTATGGCGATACCAAATATGTGAGACTTTTACACAGCCTGGCCACATACAGAGGCCCAACATTGAAGTAGCACCGTCAGGCGTTCTACATGCATAAATTACACATCTCATTTCTCAACCACCTATTACAGTTTTGAAGGCCCTGGAGCACCAGGACAATGGAAACGCCCACAAAATGACCCCATTTTGGAAAGCTAACACCCCAATGTATAATATATATGGCATAATGAGTCTTTTGAATGGTTCATTTTTTTCCCAAAGTTTTTGGAATATGTGGGAAAAAAAAATGAAAACGCATTTTTTTTTATACAAAGTTGTCCATTTATAAGATATTTCCAACACATAGCATGTGCATAGCAAAACTGACACCCCAAAATACATTCTGCTACTCCTCCCGAGTATGGCGATACCAAATATGTGAGACTTTTACACAGCCTGGCCACATACAGAAGCCCAACATTGAAATAGCACCATCAGGCGTTCTACATGCATAAATTACACATCTCATTTCTCAACCACCTATTACAGTTTTGAAGGCCCTGGAGCAACAGGACAATGGAAACGCCACAAAATGACCCCATTTTGGTATAAAGCTAACACCCCAATGTAAATAATATATTTTTTTTATGTTGCATTACATAGCAAAACTGACACCCCAAAATACATTTTTGACCAAAATGGTTCAAAAATTTTTTTCCCAAAGTTTTTGGAAATAAAATGACCCCATTTTGGAAAGCTAACACCCCAACATATAATATATGCGGAATAATGAGTCTTTTGAATGGTTCATTTTTTTCCCAAAGTTTTTGTAATATGTGGAAAAAAAATGAAAACGCATTTTTTTTATACAAAGTTGTCCATTTTTAAGATATTTCCAACACATAGCATGTACATAGCAAAAATGACACCCCAAAATACATTTTGCTACTCCTCCTGAGTATGGCGATACCACATGTGTGAGACTTTTACACAGCCTGGCCACATACAGAGGCCCAAGTAGCACTGTCAGGTGTTCTAGGAGCATAAATTACACACAAATTCCTGCCAACCTATCACATTGTTGAAGGCCCTTCTAACACATAGCATGTACTGTACATACCAATTACAAACCAAAATACATTCTGCTGAGCAAAGGGTAAAGAAAAGATTACCTGCGGTTTTAGTAGTGCAGTGGTCCACAGAGGAGAGCATCGGTCCAGGCAGCAGGCAGGAAAGTAGACAGCGACAGCAAAACAGGCAGCATGCATGAACGTGGACAGCGACAGCAAAACAGGCAGCAGGCAGGAATAGTCAGCACAGGTAGAGATGTTGTCAACACAGCCAATGCATTAGTCCAGATAGCAGGCAGGGATGTGGTCAGCAGCAGCAAAAGGATCAAAGGATCGTCCATGCAGCAGGCAGGAATACTGTCCATAATTAGTAAAGGCAGCAGGCAGAGGTATGGTCAGCACAGCCAGAGTATTTTTTCCAGGAAGCAGACAGGACCATCAAGCTTAGGGCAACGGTCAGAAATGGGGACAGGGGTAGAGGCTTCTCTCACCAAAATCTCTTTGAAGCCTCCGGACAACCAGACCCTGTTATGGGAACACAGAAAAACTGGTTTTCTGAACTCTGAACACTCTTCTGGAGCCCCTCACATATGTGAGACCCCTGTGTAGCAGGGTAAAAGATCAGTCCAAGGGGCAGGCAAAAACATGGTCAACAAGCCGAGGTCAGTGCAGGTAAAAGGCAGACATAGACGGTAGGCAGAGGCATAGTCGATACAGTCCAGGGTCAGTTCACTTGAAAGGCAGAAACATGGCGGATAAACAATGCAGACGGTAGGCAGAGGCATAGTCGAGAAACAGGCCAGGGTCAGTTCACATGGAAGACAATGATATGGTTGGTTGAGGCAGGGAAATATTCATGACAGAAATTGGGGGGAAATGGCAGTCTATTGGAAATATGGGCTAATAGTGGTCCAGAGTGTGATATCGCCTGAAGCATTGTCCGATGCAAAGGCCAGGTAGGGAGGGACAATCGGGACAATAGAAGCTGGTGTCTTTCCTAACTCCTCTCTTAGTGCACACCCGGCATTTTTTTTGGCATCGTCTTTCGGATGCTGATGGTGGAATATGTTCCGGAAAATGACGCTCATGTAGCCTGACGCCAGAATCTGAGCGAATGCTTTCTCGGGGGGATTCCTCTTGATAAATAAGTGAAGTGACAATGTCTTCAATATATTTTATGAAGGTGGTGGGTGTTGCTGAGGATTTTTGGTAAATTATAAAAGAATTTAAAAGGGCCAAATGAAAAAAGTAAATTGCAACTTTTTTGTACCAAAAAAGGGATTTTCTTGTTGACAGATAGGGCTTCAACATCTGGTCATTTAAATCCACCCCCCCCCCCCCCATAAATTTATTATATGCATTGATGCAGGAAGGCTTGCGAACGGGACCGCGTCTTCTGTGAAGTTCCACTGAGGTGTCATTGTGGATGGTGGACATCATATACACATCTTTAGTATCCTTCCACTTCACAGCCAGCACTTCCTCATTCCTTAAGCTGGCCGATTCCCCCCTTCGAATGTTTGTGGCGACAAGACGCTGTGGGAAGCCTTCCGTTTTTTTCTTATTGTACCACAGGACAATGTATTTTTTAGGTACAGGTGGCGGAGAAGGGGCAAACTCGTATAAAAATTGTCCATATATATATGATACCCCTTTTGGAGGAGTGGGAATGCCAACTCCCAAACAATTTTCCCACTAATTCCCATGTACGATGGACACTCAGGGGGCTGGATCTGGGAATCTTTTCCTTCGTACACACGGAAGGAGTGCACATAACCGGTGGCACTTTCACAGAGCTTGTTGAGCTTCAAGCCATACCTCGCTCTCTTACTTGGGATGTATTGTTTGATACCCAGCCGGCCTGTGAAATGCACCAGGGATTCGTCCACAGATATATTTCTGTCAGGGACATAAAGTTCCGCAAACTTTTTGGAAAAAAAATTAATTAGGGGGCGAATTTTATACAGCTTGTCAAATTTTGGGTGATTCCGGGGGGGGGGGGGGGGGGGGGGGGGGGGGGCACGGTGAGTTGTCACTAAAATGCAGGAAGCGCATAATAATTTCATATCGGGACCTGGACATGGCTGCAGAAAAAACTGGCATGTGATGGATAGATTTGGTCGACCAATACTTATGTATCTCATTTTTTTTTGTAAGCCCCATGTTTAGCGTTATGCCTAAAAATCAGCTCTGCAATTGTTAGGGGTCGCCATTCAAAAGGGCGGGCATAGCTGGAGTTGGGGTTGGCTGTGATAAATTGTTGGGCACAAAGATTGGTTTGGTCCATGACGACTTGAAGCAATTCCTCTGGGAAAAATAAATAAAAAAAAATCCATCTTGGAAAAACCTGCAGTGTTGACCTGCACACCTGGCTGTGCTGTAAAAGGGGGGGTCGTGGCTGACCCTGTGGTAGAAGGCAGCCACAATGGGTTTGCCAAGCTTTCTGGCAGCTGATTTTGGGCCCTAATTCTTTGGCGCGCACTGGGCCTCTCCTCCTGGGGTCTAGCAGCGCTTGAACTGGGCCTCTCCTCCTGGGGTCTACCGCCGTTGGCACTGCTGGTAGATGCCTGGGGTTCAGACCGTCTTCTTTTAGGAGGGACTGCTTCCTCCTCCAATTCGGATCCTGAGGTGCTGCCTTCAGGGGGCTCATATTCTGAGCCAGAAACTGAAACAGAACTGAGCGGTGAGAGCTCCCCGATGCTCTCATCGCTCAGACTGAGTATTTGGTATGCCTCCTCTGGGGTGTACATCCTTTTGGACATAGTGGCAGGTACTCTGGTGGCAGGTGGTGAGGTGGCGGGTATTCTGGTGAGGTGGCGGGTACTCTGGTGGCAGGTGGTGAGGTGGCAGGTACTCTGGTGGCAGCTGGTGAGGTGTCGGGTACTCTGGTGGCAGCTGGTGAGGTGGCGGGTACTCTGGTGGCAGCTGGTGAGGTGGCGGGTACTCTGGTGGTAGGTACACTGGTGGCAGGTACACTGGTGGCAGGTGATGAGGTGGCGGGTAATCTGGTGGTACTCTGATGGCAGGTACTCTGGTTGCAGGTACTCTGATGGCAGGTACTCTGGCAGGTGGCGGGTACTCTGGTGACGGGTACTCTGGTGGTACTCTGGCAGGTGGTGAGGTGGCGGGTACTCTGGTGGTACTCTGGCAGGTGGTGAGGTGGCGGGTACTCTGGTGGTACTCTGGCAGGTGGTGAGGTGGCGGGTACTCTGGTGGTACTCTGGCAGGTGGTGAGGTGGCGGGTACTCTGGCAGGTGGTGAGGTGGCGGGTACTCTGGTGGTACTCTGGCAGGTGGTGAGATGGCGGGTACTCTGGTGGCAGGTACTCTGGTGAGGTGACAGGTACTGATGACAGGTACTACTGATGACAGGTACACCTGATGACAGGTACACCTGATGACAGGTTCTCTTTATTTAGGGGGGGTGATCTGGGCACAGATGGGTATATATAGTAGGTGGGTACAGTAAATAGGTAACTCACTGTTAGCTGATCTCCTCCTCACACAGGATCGGTGTGTGAAGAGGAGAACCCAGCAACAGGAGTTACCTCACTTTTTTGTTTACATTTAGTGACTGGCTGTCATTGGACACAGCCAGTCACTAAATAGCCAATTCTTTTTTATTTACACTTTGATCGGGGCTGAGCTGTATCTAAGGCAAAAGCCTCAGCCAGCCTCAGTCCCGATCTGTCACTGAACGTTCCCGGGAGCGCGCGCGTGCGCAGTGCACGCCGCTTCCGGGACAGAGGCAATCAGCGGCGAACGGCGCCGCTGCAACCGCTCACTCCACCACCTCGGGACACAACGGCCACTTCAATACCCCCATCGGGGGACGGCTGTGTCCCGAGGGACACACCGGATCCCCGATCGCCGCTCTGCGGGCCCCCCCGGGCCCGCAGTAGCGGCGGATGGCCGAGGACGTCATATGACGCCCACCCAGGATGGGAGATCCACCTTGTGGGCATCATTTGACTATGGCCGGGTATTGAAGTGGTTAAGAAGAGCAAAAGGACATGCAGTCACGTGGAACTAGTTCTGAAGCATTTAGAATCTAACTGCTAAATAAAATGAACCTGAAATTACCTTAACTTATCTACATTCACAATAAGCATGAAATTCATGTGTTTATCACATTTATCGTCACCACAATTTAGTTCTCTATTCACATATATATCCCCTTTTAATGAGAGCATTCTTTCTGCATGGGAGTTTTAGGTGGCAAGAGATTTTTTTCCTGGGTGATGCTAAAGTCAGGAAACAATGGTCAATGATCCAGAAAAAAATATTTGACATCACTTTTTCTCTCCAGACTTCTCTATACATTGCCATCTCAGTTCTTAGCATACTCCTAATACTCTTAACCTCCCTGGCGGTATGATTCTTTCTAGTTTTAGGTGCTGAAAGCGGTACAATTATTTTGCATGGAAATTTGGCGTTTTATATTGTAGGCTTGCAATTCTTAGGAATAACTCACTTAAATCTGTCCAAACCAGAGTCTAGTAGACATCCCGGGTATGATAAAGTTTGAAAAACAAAATCATAAATTATAATATAATAAATAACTATAAAAATTATTCAATAATGTAATCATATCAAAAACACTGAAATTTGCTCAGTTGCAGAATTGTCGCTGTCATTAGATTTAGTGTTTGATGATGAATTGTGATTCTAATTTATTATCGCTGTTTTCTAGCTGGTCTAAACCCACTTGTGACATAAAGGGACACTTTTTGGTTGCTATGGCCAATCTCCAGTTTCCAGGCAGAAAAAAAAATGTATTTATTATATAAAACTATATGCAGGGCACTGGACAGACCACTAGGGACAAAGGGGATGTGTATTTTTTTTATACAGTACTGTAATCTATAAGATTACAGTACTGTATATGTTTTGTGTGTTTTAACTTTTTTGAATTTAGCGCCGATCTCCGCTCCCATGCGTCGTAACGTCGCAGGGAATGGAGATCAGCGGCACTCGGCATTGTGTGAATCGAGCGGAGGAACTCGCACACACAGCGGGGAGACATCGCAGGATCCAGGAGACAAGGTAAGTAACTTCCCCTGTATGCTGCAATGCGAGTCCGAGTCTGGCTCAGGGTTACCGCTTATGGTACTGAAGTTCCACCCCGAGCCAGACTCGGGATTACCGCCAGTTTAACGCTGTATAGTTCTGTGCGTTACTTCAAGTTTAACAGCATATAGTTCTGTACGCTAAAGTTTAACGCTGTATAGTTCTGTGCGTTACTGCAAATTTAACACCATATATTTAATTGCGTTACTGCAAGTTTAACGCCATATAGTTCTGTGCGTTACTACAAGTTTAATACCATATAGTTATGTACGTTACTACAAGTTTACAGCTGTATAGTTCTGTGCATTACTGCAAGATTAATGCCGTATATTTCATTGCATTACTGCAAGTTTAACGCCATATATTTCATTGCATTACTGCAAGTTTAACGCCATATAGTTCTGTACGTTACTGCAAGTTTAACGCCGTATAGTTTGGTACATTACTGCAAGTTTAACGCCGTATAGTTCTGTGCGTTACTTCAAGTTTAACAGCATATAGTTCTGTACGCTAAAGTTTAACGCTGTATAGTTCTGTGCGTTACTGCAAATTTAACACCATATATTTAATTGCGTTACTGCAAGTTTAACGCCATATAGTTCTGTGCTTTACTGCAAGTTTATTGCCGTATATTTAATTGCATTACTGCAAATTTAACGCCATAAAGTTCTGTGCGAAACTGCAAGTTTAACGCTGTATATTTCATTGCGTTACTGAAAGTTTAAAGGCCCATACACATGATCGGACTTGTTGACAACAAACATGCAAATTACCTGTTTTAAGGCAACATCGGACCGTGTGTACACTCCATCGGAATAACTTTTTCGGTTTTCATCAGACAAATTTTGGCTGTGCAAACTTTCCAGCAACAAAAGTCATATAGTGCAAAATCCTATCCTTTAGTCCAAAGTACAAACACGCATGCTCAGAACCAATGCAAAAGATCAGACAACAATACAGAAGTTGACCAAAGGGTGGCGGTAAAGCGCTGAAAAAAACACGTGATTTGGTGAAAGTTGGCTGAAAAAGTCCTGCTGTGTGTATGCATAACAAGTTCACGGCCAACACCCTTTGGACAGAAATCCACGGAAAAGTTTGTTTGAAGTCCGATCATGTGTATGAGGCTTAACACTGTATATTTCATTGCGTTACTGCAAGTTTATCTCCATATAGTTCTGTGTGTTACTGCAAGTTTAACGCCGTATATTTCATTGCGTTACTGCAAGTTTAACGCCATTTCTTTCTGTGCGTCACTGTAAGTTTAACTCTGTATATTTCATTCCATTACTAAAAGTTTAACGCTGTATAGTTCTGTGCATTACTGCATGTTTAACGCTGTATATTTCATTGTGTTACTGAAAGTTTAACGTCATATAGTTCTGTGCATTACTGCAAGTTTAACGCTGTATATTTCATTGTGTTACTGCAAGTTTAACACGGTATATTTAATTGCATTATTGCAAGTTTAAAGCTGTATAGTTCTGTGCGTTACTGCAAGTTTATCGCTGTATAGTTCTGCAAGTTTAACGCCATGTAGTTCTGTACGTTACTGCAAGTTTAACGCCGTAGATTTCATTGCGTTACTGCAAGTTGCTCAATGACCAGGCCGGTCGTGCGATGCTATAACCAAACAAAATTGACGTCCTTTTTTTTCCCACAAATAGAGCGTTATTTTGGTGGTATTTGATCACCTCTGCAGTTTTTATTTTTTATAAACAAAAGAAGAGCGACAATAAATATCCCAAATTAAAAAAAAACAAAAAACAAATTTTTTCCTCAGTTTAGGCGAATATGTATTCTTCTACATATTTTTGGTAAAAAAAAATCACAATAAGCGTTTTTATCAGGACTGCGATATTGCAGTAGACAAATTGGACACTTTTGACACATTTTTTAGACCGTTGACAATTATACAGTGATCAGTGCTATAAAAATGCACTGATTACTGTATAAATGTCACTGGCAGGGAAGGGGTTAACACTAGGGGGTGATCAAGGGGTTAACTGTGTTCCCTAGGTGTGTCCTAACTGTAGGGGGGATGGTACTGACTAGGGGAGGAGAGAGATCGGTGTTCATACTTAGTATAAACACACAATCTCTCTCCTCTCCCCTGAGAGAACCGGGATTTGTGTATTTACACACACACATACCGGTTCTCACTCTGTCACGAGCGATCGCAGGTGCCTGGCGGTCATTGCGGTCACATCATCTTAAAGGGCCATGGCTCGCCCAGAGGAGCCAACCTGCTGCAGTACAACTGCAGCGGCCAGTTGGGAACCAGTTAAAGAGAAGTTTAGTGAACGCTTTTCCCAACTCTGGTAGGTTGCAGTGTCATGGAAAACTTAGTTTTGAGGCTTCTGTTGGTCAAAGAGGAGCAGTGGAAAAGGTGGCCGCCTAAGTGATGCATTTCTGAATTTTTTTAGTCCTCGCGGCCCAGGGCTGTCAGCTTCAACATCCCATTGGCAGCATCTGCATCACATGGTGGATGGTTATCTAGGGGCGAAAACAGAGATGAAGAGCTTTCCAGTCGATGATCCATTGGCTTACTGGGTCATGAGAATAGACCACTGGCCAAAACTTGGCAAGTATGCTATTGAGCAGCTGGGCTCCCCTGCATCCAGCATGCTTTTCGAATGGGCATTCAGTGCTGCTGGAGGTTTTGTTATTGATCATAGAACGCGTCTGTCCACAGACTCCGTGGACCGTTTGACTTTTATCAAAATGAATCAGTCCTGGATTACCAGCAGCTATGAAGCTCTTGATGTCGATGTCGCAGATTAAGTGTTTTTGGGATGTGGAAACTCTACAGGACTTCTAGGCTAGTGTTGTGGGTATTGATTTCATCTGGAAGAATAATTTTGGTGTAGGTTTCATGGGCATAATTAACACCCAAAGAACAATTTTTCCGCACCTGTTTTACAGGTGCATATCATTAAAGTTCTTAACAGCAAAGCCAATTCTTGCTTTCATCAAGAGTACCTCTATAAGGTTTACGGTGTAAAGGCGCCACCGACACCCAAAGAACAATCTTTCCACACCTGTTTGACGGGTGTATACCTTTACAATTTTTGACAGCAAGGCCAATTCTTGCTTTCATCAAGAGTACCCCTATATGGTTAGGGTGTGAAGGTGCCACTGACACCCAAAGAACAATTTTTCCACACCTGTTTTACAAGTGCATATCATTACATTTTTTGACAGCAAGGTCAATTCTTGCTTTCATCAACGCCACCGACACCCAAAGAACAATCTTTCCGCACCTGTTTGATGGGTGTATATCATTGCAATTTTTGACAGCAAGGCCCATTCTTGCTTTCATTAAGAGTACCTCTATAGGGTTACAGTGTAAAGGCGCCACCGACACCCAAATAAAAAAAATTTCCGCAACCGTTACAGAAGTAGAAATCCAAAGTCTGTGGTAGAGACACCAAAATTTATCCAAAAAATCTCTAAACTCGTTGCCCATGCATTACATTGTGACCTCAAAATACAGACTGGCTCCCAAAGCCGTTGCTTACAAAATAAAGAAAGCTTGCAGGGAAAATGTAATTTTTGTTGGGCTTTATAAATGCAATTATTGCTGCAGCAGCTTCTATACACAGTACAGATGTGACACTTTACAGGTGGACTAAGGAGACCCCCCAGGCACTATATTGAAAGGAATTTTTCATTTTTATACTTTTACTTTAAGCATCAATAAATCACTGCTCATTTAAAAATTATGTTTTTTACAAACTTTTTTTTCATTGATACATGTCCCCCAGGTCAGTACCCGGACCCCCCATAACCATTGTATGCCTAATTGCTTGAATATAAGCCTTCAAAATGGGCACTTTTTTTTACATGTTCGGGTCCCATAGACTTCAATGGGTTCGTTATTCGGTTACAAACTTTCCAGATGTTCGAAAGTTCTGGGGTGAACCGAACAGGGGGTCAGTCGGCCCATCCCTACATTCAAAAGAGGAAGAGAGAAAATCCCTCTAAATTAGGGAATTCTTAGTTACCAGGGTTACCAGAACTAGTAATCACTGGAAAATTTCCCTTATATTATATATTCTAAGGACAACTCAAAATGTGGAACTTTTCTTTACTTTAATTTTTGGTTATAATGGTAAGCAGGACTAATAAAAGAGGGTGTATTTCCCTAATAGGGGCACAGACAGCAATAAAAAATCTGATTGGTGTTTTAATCATTCTCCGCTCTATTCATTTTTTTTTTAAGTTTTGCCTTTAGTTATACAATAAATTATTTTAAACAGTAGCCTAAATAAGTTTACAATGAAAATTCTGTTCTACTTTCAGTTTATTAAATGATGAAATATCTTTTTTCTTATTTATATACAAAAGAACTGCATGAGCTGGTCTGCTTGCTTCATTATTCCTACTAATTTAGCAAGTCAGGGAGTTCTCATTGCAATGTTCATATCATTACATTACAAGAAATGTCACAACCAGGGAAATATTATCCCTTGTTTTCCCATGGCGTGCCCTCTCTATTAGATTTTGTCAACTGTGTCAGTTTGAGATCTTTAACCAACCATTACTGAAAAGCATATGTTAATTGTGGCAGAGATCATGAGTGGGTCAATTAGAATGCTAAGCCTGAAACAGACTGGAACATTCAGCTGGAGGGGAAATTGAAGGCAGGTGTTGGCCAGCACGCAATACTGCCCTGGCAGGCACTCTGAGCATCCAGGGTAGAGCTCATTTAATGTTTCATCACTAAATTAGCATTTCAAATTCATTCCTAATAGACAATATAGAGAGTTTTTGTTAATGAGGATTCTGATTACGTGAAACAAAGTAATTGGTAATTAGAAGGCCATCCTCATTTTAAGGCCAGTGGTAATGCTTTTAGACATAAAATGTTATCTTTCATGTAATGTCCCGCCACAGTCTCTACTCTTTAGTAGGGGGATTATCTGTATCTATGTCTGCATGTTTTGTGGAGTGTGTTATTGTTATCCCTTTAAAATACTGATTGTTATGATTAACAGGACACAAATCAAGGTGCTTAATTGAGTGAATCTAAGCACATCCAATCTTTTTTATCCATGTTTTATGGTTAATCAAGTTTGAACATTTTTCCTAGGGTTTTAAAATGTGTGTTTTTTTAATATATATATATATATATATATATATTTTTTTTTTTTTTTTTTTTTTTTTTTTTTTAAGGTTAAGAGGATTTCCACTAAAATGTTCTGTATTTTTTTAGTATGCACCAGTTTAATCAATTCATTTTTACCACTTTTTTTATTATTATTATTATACAGGATTTATATAGCACCAACAGTTTGCGCATCGCTTTGGAATATAAAGGGAGACAATTCACCAACAGTACAATTCAAAACAAGAGGGTTAGAAGGGCCCTGCTCCTGCAAGCTTACAATCTAAGAGGGAAGGGCTGGTGAAACAAAAGGTAGTGACTGTGAGGGATGAACTGATGAGGGAAGTAGATTTGGTTCTTAGCTGAAGGCAGAATAGGCCTTCCTAAAGAAATTTGTTTTCAGGGATCGCCTAAAAGTAGACAGAGTAGGAGATAACCAGACAGATTGGGGTAGTAAGTTACAGAGGAAGGGAGAGACTCTGGAGAAGTCCCGGAGACAAGCATGGAAGGAGGAGACAAGGGAGCTATAGAGCAGAAGGTCTTGGGAGGAGTGGAGAGGATGGTTTGGGTGATATTTGGAGATAAGATTGGTAATGTAGTTCCGGGCACAATTATAAATGACTTTGTATGTTATTGTTTTGAATTTTATTAGTTGGGCAATAGGAAGCCAGTGGAGGGATTGACAGAGAGGAGTGACGGACACTGAATGGTTGGTAAGGTGGATGAGTCTGGCAGCGGCATTTATGATAGACTGAACAGGCGATAGCTTGCGGAGAAGTAGGCCAATGAGGAGGTAGTTACAATAGTCAAGGCGAGAGATAACAAGAGAGTGAATAAGTGGTGCTTAGTGGTATCAATGGTTAGTAAGGGGCGTATTTTGGAGATGTTTCAGAGGTGAAGTCTGCACGATTTGCACACTTCTGATATCAAGATGATTCTTGCAAGATTCTGTAAGCACATGGGGCCTTCATTTAATAGTTTTCTTTTAAAAGTACCTTGAATATATATTTTATTTGTTTCATAAGAGTATTATTTGAATATATTTTTAATAATAAACATAAAAAAAATTAACAGAAATGCAGAAAAATTCTGTTATTTTATTACATTGGTATAGAAATCTTAGTAAATTCCCTGGATTGTTCAGAAGTATGTAGTATAGAGCACAGCCTACAGAACACAGAGGTTAAAGTATGGCAATCAGGACTATGTAACATATGACATATGAATGTGCAGCAAAGGGAGTGAGTGGCCCCTTACATTGCTTAACAGTAATATAAAAGAATGCCATGTACTTGTGGTCAATGGGAGGAAAAAAAGCTGTAGTATGAGTGGTAAGTGGGATAAAAAAAATACCCTGATGTCTGCTGTCAGAGGGAGGAAACAAATGCCATGGTGTGGGTGGTCAGTGTAAGCCAAATAAAATCACCCCGTATCGATGTTTAGTGGAAGGTAAAAGTGACTCATTGTTAATAGGAGGAAAAATGACCAAGTGTCCCCAGGAGAAAAAAAATTATCCAGGTCAATGGAAGGTGAAAATGTCCTGGTGCCAGTGGAAGGAAAAGGTGTCCCAGTATGAGAGGTCATCAGAAGGAAAAAACATGCCTCATTGCCAATATTTGGAAAAAATGCCTTGGAGTCAGTGGTAAGTTGGAGGAAAGTGCCAAAACTCCTTCCTAATCTGACACATATAAACCATCATTCTTGTACACAGGAGGGAGAACAACAGCTTATATATCTCTCTGGTCAGCTTTGCTCCTCTGGCCTCTTTTCTCCTTCTAAACCACAATCTAAAATCACAGGTTTCCCTTTCCCTCCACTTTTTGTGACTTACTGTGTAGCATTTCTCTCACTACACATGTATTTCCTCTCTTATCATGCATAGCCCAGTCCAGCCCCACTTATTCCTTTCTTCCCCTCATATCCACAATGTGCTTCTTTTTCCTGCCTCTCATCCATAACCTGGTCCCTCTGACACTGTATCATGCACTATTTCAAAAGATCTCTCTACTTTGCTCTTCATTCCAATGGTCCCGCTGTTCCCCCTAATCTCCTGACTCCATTTTGTATGATCGACAGACTTACTTGTGCAGTTATGTGGACGCTTACATGCAGAAGAAATGGAAGTGTGCACGTAAGGAGAGGAGAACCTCCCTGCAATTGCCACTTTGTTCCTGCCCATCTTGCTTAGTCAAATACTGGACCAAGCATGCCAGTACCTGGCAATGGGACATGTCCTGGACACAAGTAGTACTTCATATTCCCATCGCACACGTTCCTGGATGCGCTCTCGGATTTGGGTGCTGCAGCAACAACCAGCTGGATACTGGTTCAAGTCACGGTGAAGATATTTGCCAGCACACCATGGAACGACACAAATAGCATCCAAATGGGTGATTTATTGCATGGTCACAAGGATAGTGCAATGTTTCGGAGCCACGCAGGGCCCCTTCATCAGGCATGTGATATGTGTGGAGTGACAGTGAAAATTATTTAAAAAGCCATCAACCAATCAGAAAGAGGAAAAAAGGCAAAAAAAGTACAAAAAAAACAAGCTCCTCCCACACCCCACGAATGGTATGACGTCACTAATCCCGCCAAAACATCTTAAGGATTAAGACGTATGGCCCTAGCCACCCTTATGCCCACTGACTCAATTCCAGCTTTGCAACTACTGCATTTCCTTCTAGTGGATTCAGCACCCTGTTGTCAATGCCATTTTTTTCACCCATAAGGCCATCCTTGCCCTCTACCATTATGTGGAATATAATGTTTCCACATGGTCACATGAGGGTCCACAGACCACAGACATGTGGTCCAGAATGTTTGGGCATAGATTGTTCATGCCCCAATGGGTAACTCTGCTAAAAGATGTAGGCTGGAGCACGTCATTGGAACTAGTTGAGCTGCCTGAATCCCTACAGCTGGTAGCACAGTCACTTCCATCTCCTCCTCCCTAATGCCACAATCTTTGACTGAGTCATCCTCTGAACCACCAGTCTCCCACAAATGTTCAAAAGGCTATGAATGCAATGGCTTTGTTAAAATGATGCCATGCAGTGTTGCAGCTGATATGTCTGGGGGACAGGAACCACATATGCCTGCAGGGACAGGTCCAGAGATTGTTAACCCTTTGTCATCTTGTGCAAGGAAAAGGGATTATCCAATTACATTATGGAGGATCAGGAAGGAATTTATTTTCCCCCCACTGGAGCAAATTGGACCATACTTTATAAAAATGTTTTGTTTTCCTCTGGATAAACTGTGGGATTATATATATATGGCAGTTTTCCATTCTTCAACCTGATTAACTATGTATTTCTATGTGTGACAATAGCAGCAACCTGATCTCTGCCCTCTAGCAAAAAAAGTTTACACGTGTGCCTTGCCTGGTATGTGTTCTGAACCTGGTGGTGCATTGCTTCCTCCATAGGTACCCTGGCTTATAGGATTTTCTGAGGTAGTCCAGAAGAGTTTGTAGACATTTCAGGTGGTCATACACAGTCAGTGTGCAGTTTGGTGAAATCTAGCATGAAGTCTATCTGTCTGCGGCTGGTGCTCAAAATTTATGTGGGGGCGCAAAAACATGTTGAAAAAAAATCATCAATTGCAGCCACTGTGCCATCAAACGATGCCACTGTGCCCATCAAACGCTGCCATTGTGCCATCAAATGCTGCCACTGTGCCCTAAAATGCTGCCACTGTGCCCACCAAACACTGCCACTGTGCCCAAACGCTACCATTGTGCCATCAAACTCTGCCACTGTGCCAAAACGCTGCCACTGTGCCCATCAAACGCTGCCACTGTGCCAAAATGCTGTGCCCTGAAATGCTGTCACTGTGCCATCAATTGCAGCCACTGTGCCAAAACGCTGCCACTGTGCCCATTAAACACTGCCACTGAGCCATCAAATGCTGCCACTGTGTCCATTAAACGCTGCCACTGTACCCATTAAACGCTCCCACTGTGCCATCAAACGCTACCAGTGTGCCCATCAAATGCTGCCAGTGTGCCCATCATATGCTGTCAGTGTGCCCATCAAATGCTGCCAGTGTGCCCATTAAATGCTGCCAGTGTACCCTTGAATGTCCCCAGTGTGACCCCTGCCCGCTCGCCATCTGACCAGCACTTACCTTGTCTTGGTTGGATAGTGGGTGACATCGACGAGCGGGGTCCTTCGTGCGTCTCCTGCTATCCTCACTTTTCGTCCTCTCCTCCTGATAGGCGTCCAATAGCGACACCTGTCGTTTCAGCCAGTCAGATGACAGGTAACAGACCCAAGCACCTGATTGGTAGAGAGGCGGTTTAGTGTTAGGAAAGTGAACATCCATTTCCTAACACAGCTGAGTGACCTTTTTTGACACCTATTAGAGCCTCTAATCAGGTGCCTCAAAAAACCCCCACCACTGTAATTCAGGCGCCCCGAGCCCGAAAAGGGGCCAGGCACCTGAATAGGGTTTGGCAGTGGCGGCCATAGATAGATTCATGCAATGCATGAATCTATTGGTGATAAAGGGGGTGGCAGGAGAGAGGGGGCAGCACCCTGCGCCCTTATGGATGCACCACCACTGCTGCACACCATCTAATATGTGTCATGCCCACCCATGCATCTCTACCATGCATGCATCAGGAAGTCGTAGTAGAGTACAGATGTAATTATTGTACAAGGACAAGCTTGGGGGAGCTAGGGTTCTTCTCTCCATGTCAGTGACACCTCATGCACGATTCATGCACCATCTTGTCACAGTTTGAGGAGGCAAAAAGAATGGTAAGTGTGACAATTCAGGCATCAGCACCACAATTCTTGTGATCTTCCTTTTGTAGCAGATACTGCATGTCTTTAAGGATAGAGGAGGAAGAGGTGAACTTCAGCAGGTACAGGAGGAGAATGAGTATGGTTACCGAGGCAGCATTCAAGAGGAAGAGGACATGGAGCAGGTTTCTATGGATGGGTTTCATAGCTCTCAAACCCCAGAAATTGTTCTCAGTGTCCGCGAGGACTTAGGTTCCTCTGCCTCTGGTACCCTGTGGTAGATGAGCTTGTTCATTCTACAGAGCCCCTGAAAGGACTTTAGGATTCATGGCAGCAAAGAGAGGGAAAAAATAATATAGTCCTCCTGGATCCATGTTACAAGGTAAAATCACAGCGTTCATCCTGCATAAGATGAAAAACCTAGAGGATGTGCTGTAGATTAACCTATTCACCTTCTTTCCAGAAGTTGGCAGTATACTGGCTGATAGAGGACTTGCTTGGAGCCTGCTGTCATTTAAAGAAGGAGGATCTTTGCCTGCCTAGTGTGGTGTTCAAAAATGTTTTCTCTTCCCTACGCCCAAGGCTATATACTGCCTACAGCTATTGGCAGTAGGTATAAGCGAATTGTTCTTTCTGTACCTAGGTTAAGATGGAACTTTGGCTGTTCAGAGCAAGCTTTTGCCCGCTCAGCCCCCAGTACTGTGGGAGCCAAACATCATATACTGTATGTATAGAAAAGGAAATTCTGCTGGTTCTATATATAACAGCTTCCCACTGTCACTGGTTCCTAATGAATTTACAGGTCACGCCATGTCCCTAGCCACTTGCCAACCAGTCATTATACTGCGGCAGGTCGGCACGATCCTGCGAACCGCCATAGCTGTATGTCGGTCCCTTTAAGCGGGATAGCAGGCGCCCGCTGCACAGCAGGGGTGCCAATGCTTGTGACCGGCAGTCACGATGACCGTCGGCCACGAGTGATCACAGGCATGAGAGGCAGAACAGTCCCAGTTCTGTGAGGAGGGGAGAGAAAGATTGTGAGTTCCTACGAGCTGGGAACCATCATCTCTCATCTCCTATACTCAGTCCTATCCCCCACAGTTAGAACACTCACATAGGGAACACAGTTAACCCCTTGATCACCTCCTAGTGTTAACCCCTTCCCTGCCAGTGATATTTACACAGTAATCAGTGCATTTTGATAGCACTGATCGCTGTATAAATACCAATGGTCCCAAAAATGTGTCAAAAGTGTCCGATATGTCTGCCAAAATGTCGTAGTCCTGATAAAAATTGCATATCGCCACCATTACTAGTAAAAAAAAAATAATAATAAAAATGCCATAAATATATCCCTTATTTTGTAGACGCTGTAACTTTTGCGTAAACCAATAAATATACGCTTTTTGCGATTTTTATTACCAAAAATGTGTAGAAGAATACATATCGGCCTAAACTGAGGAAAAAATTGGGGCTTCTTAGTACAGAAAAAAGTACAAAATATTGTGTTTTTTTTTTCTAAATTGTCGCTCTTTTTATTTATAGCTCAAAAAATTTAAATCGCAGAGATGATAAAATACCACCAAAAATAAGCTCTATTTATGGGGAAAAAAGGATGTCAATTTTGTTTGGGTACAGCGTCGCACAACCGCGCAATTGTCAGTTAAAGCGGCGCAGTGCCATGTCGCAAAAAATGGCCTGGTCATTGAGCAGCCAATTCTTCCAGGGCCGAAGTGGCTAGGAACCACTGACATCACTGGGAATTCCCACCATGTAAGTAAAGAAGCAGAGATAACTTCACTTTTATGTAACATTTGAGGAACAAAATTTACATTTTTGCCTGATAATTGCCTAAGCTCTGCCTCCCAAATTGCACCCTATTAAAAAAGATTATATTTTGTACTTCAAATTTGCACAATGTCTATACAGTTTTTTTGGGGGAAAAAAGTTTAACCTAAGATTTCTGCCTGAAATATGTCTACTTTCTGCCTTTAAAACAGGAAGAATGTGATTATGTTCTGCAACAAGTGTAAATTGTTTAAAAAAAACTGCTTCATGTAGTGTTTATGACTGAAAAATGACAACTCTCTACCTCTAAAATTGTATACCATGTAAGGATAAGGATGTTAAGCAAATCCATAAAAATTACATGTGGTATCTTTGACCCCTTGGCGCCTCCCAGGCCTTTAAGGAGGAAGTAAACCTGATGGGTTTTACTTCCTTTTTTTCCCCCCTGCAAAGTAAAAGCATAATGCATCACATACTAGCCCATTATGTTGCACTTACCTGCAAACGAAGCCCACAATGTCCCAGAGGTCCCCGCTGGTGACCATGTCCATTTTCACCCCTCTTCCTTGCAGGGCCATGGACTCCGGCTCTGTGACTGGCTGGAGTCGTGTGATGTCACGCCCACGCCATGCACGTGGGAATCGACGGTCACGGCACGAGCCCTTTAGAAACAGTACAATTGTGCCCTTTCTTCAGTGGAGGTTTAGGAGATATTTTCAGTACCTACAGGTAAGCCTTATTATAGGCTTACCTTTAGGGAAAAGTGGTGTGTAAAGGTTTACAACCAGTCACCAGTAACTGTGCAAAGTGCATGCGCTCTCAGCACAGCTTGTTTTGCAATATTGAACGCAAATATGCGGCCACTCTGTGCCTAAGCTCATACGATGAGAGTCCACATATTTGCGCGCTGTCTGCGCCAAGAGATTAAAAATACACTTTCATTTAATTTCTCATGTTGAAATAGGACTGTCCCTGTCTCAAAGATCAGCTCAAATTTAAATGGAGATTATTTTTAGCCAATCCATACAATTTTCATGTCTTTCTAGAAAATACATTTGCTATTCATATTTCTGGCTAAAATAAGCTGACTCTCTTCCTTCAAATGTGCCTCCAATAGAGAAGGGTGAGATTTTAGTTAAAATCTGTGTCAAAATTATCGTTATTATATTCTGATCAGCAAATCTGTACAATATTTATGTTATGTCTAAGCAAAAAATTCCATCCAGTAGATTATTTATTTCTGAAATTTGCTTCTTCTTCAGAAATGGTGGCCTAAAATTGTTGTCTATCCAATAAAGGCTTTAAAAGGTATGCATGCAAATCTGTACATTTTTTTCTTTTAAATTTGAAACAAATAGAGACTAGGTTATTCTTTTCAAATACAGCACTATTCAATTCCTAAGAAATTACAGCCTGTCCAAAAAAGCTTAAAGGAGAAGTATGGGAATGCAAAATAGGTAGTACATGCTACCCTCATACCTGCACTGCATTTCTTTCTTTCACCAGTCCTTTCGTTTTTGCAGAATAGTCTTTTGAAGATCCCAGAATCAGCCTCTAATGGTTCTTTCTCTGTTCAAAAGTTTGCAGGGGGTGGAAACATCTCCAAAATCCAGCCCCCCTTCACTCCCTCCCTCTGGAGGACATGTGGGTGTGTTTGGTGAAGAGGTGCACACCCAGGCTGCTATCTAGAACAAGCATGTTCTTCACGTGGCTCTGTTTCCATGGCAGCATGTCCCCAGTTAAAACCTGGAAGCAGAGACAGTGTGATACAAGTGAAGTCTTCTCACCTCTCTCTGGCTGTTATGTTGTTCAGCAATGAACACAGGTAATCTCTCTACACACAGCACTGTGTTTATCAGAAGAGGAGACCTGGCGAGGAGCATAGTCACCTGTGCCCTGTGTCTGTTCTTTGAAATGTACACAGTGCTATGTGTAAAGAGCATACCTGTGTGCAGTACATAGGAGACTGACAACTCCAGCACATTTAAAGTGACCCCTGATATATCCCCAGAGTCTCCTTTATTATACATACAAATCATCCCTCTGTCACTGTACGGCATGTGATGGAACTGTACAACATGTAATGACACTGTATGGCATGTGATGAGTCTGTGCGGCATGTGATGACTCTGTATGGCATGTGATTATTATTATTATTATTATTATACACAATGTATATAGTGCCGACAGTTTACGCAGCGCTTTACAATGTATAGGGGGACAACACAATTACAGTACAGTTCAATACAAAAGGTACAGGAGGGCCCTGCTCGTAGAGCTTACATTCTAAAGGGAGGGGTTGATGGTACAAAAGGTAATAGCTGCAGAGAATGATTTAATGGGGGTGGCTCAGGGACAGTTGTTTTTAGGTGGGTGTGGGATAGACTTCCCTGAATAAATGAATTTTCAGGGATCTCATAAAGGTGGACAGGGTAGGGGCTGATCTGACATACTGGGGCAGGGAGTTCCAGAGGATGGGAGAGGCTCTGGAGAATCTAGAGAGCAGGAGGTCCTGGGAGGAGCGGAGGGGACTATTTGGGCGATATCTGCAGATGAGGTTGGTGATGTAGATGGGGCAAGTTGTGGATGGCTTTGTATGTTATGGTTAGCATTTTGAGTTTTACACGGTGGGGTAAGGGAAGCCAGTGAAGGGATTGGCAGAGAGGGGCAGCAGTCACGGATCGATTAGTGAGGTGTATTAGTCTAGCAGCAGCATTCATAATAGACTGAAGGGGGGATAGCCTGCTTAAGGTTAGGCCATTAAGGAGAGAGTTGCAGTAGTCAAGGCGGGGGAATAATCAAGGAGAGAATGAGTTGCTTTGTGGTGTCATTAGTCAGAAAGGGTCGAATTCTGGAGATGTTGCGGAGGTGAAGGTGGCAGGACTTAGCCAGTGATTGGATATGGGGGCTGAAGGAGAGGTCAGAGTCAAGGATTACACCCAGGACCCTGCCATGTGTGGAGATACCAATGGTTGTGTTGTTGATATTAATGGTGAAGTCACAGGGGGGGTCGTGAAGGAGGAAATATAACAAGCTCAGTTTTAGAAAGATTGAGTTTGAGGAAGTGGTGTGACATCCATACCGATATGTCATTCAGTAAGTTTGAGGAGGAGATCGAGGGGGTGAGTTGAGGAGTGGAGAGATAGATCTGGGTGTCGTAGACATAGAGGTGGCATTGGAAACCATTGGAGGTTATCAACTGGCCCAGGGAAGAGGTATAGAGTGAGAATAGGAGGTGCCCAAGGACGGAAACCTTGGCGTACCCCAACAGAAAGAGGAATGGGAGCGGAGGAGATGGAGTTGTAAGTGACACTGAAAGTGCGCTGAGATAGGTAGGAGGAGAACCAGGATAAAGCAGAATCACGGAGGCCAAGGGAGTGTAATTTGCTGAGGAGGAGCAGGTGGTCAACTGTGTCAAAGGCAGCAGAGAGGTCTAAATGTATGACTATGGAGTAATGGCCATTGGTTTTAGCAGTTAGTAGGTCATTGGTGAGTTTTAGTAGGGCAGTTTCAGTAGAATGTTGTGGGCAGAAGCGACTCATTTGGTCATGGACAAGGCGTTCGATGAGCTTGGAGGCAAACGGGAGCAGGGAGATGGGTCTTAAGTTATTCAAACAGGTGGGGTCTAGTGAGGGTTTTTCGAGTATGGGGGTAACCAGTGCATGTTTGTGCGGGGAAGGAAAGGTACCGGAGGAGAGAGAGAGGTTGAAGATGTGGGTTAGGGAGTTGAGGATAGAGTGGGAAGGTGGTCGCAGTAATTGTGAGGGGACAGGGTCCAATATGGATAAAACTCATTGAAAAAAAGAGCATGGTATCCCCCCCAGTCCATTACCAGGCCCTTTAGGTCTGGTATGGATTTTAAGGGGAACCCTGCACTAAAATAAAAAAAAATGGCGTAGGGTTCCCCCAAAACCCATACCAGACCCTTATCCAAGCACGCAACCTGGCAGGCCGCAGGAAAAGATGGGGGGTCGAGAGAGCGCCCCCCCTCCTGAACCGTACCAGGCCACATGCCCTCAACATGGGGAGGGTGCTTTGGGGCAGCCCCCACAGCATCTTGTCCCCATGTCGATGGGGACAAGGGCCTCATCCCCACAACCCTTTCCCGTGGTTGTGGGGGTCTGTGGGCAGGGGGCTTATCAGAATCTGTAAGCCCCCTTTAAAAAGAGTGCCCCCAGATACACCCCCCCCCATGTGAATGAGTATTAGGCACATAGTACCCCTACCCATTCACCAAAAAAGTGTCAAAAAGTAATAAAAACAAGAGACAAGTTTTTGACAAATCTTTTATTAAAAAATAAAAACATAGTGTTCCTCAATGTAAATCCATCATCAATTACACTGCCAGCTGTATCATCAACCCCCCAAAAAAAACGCTCTGCCATTTGGGGCAGCCATCCACCCACCGAATACCTCCACTGCGCTTTGACACGAATTTTGGGGGAGACCCCACACCATTTTTTTTTTAGTTTTGGTGTGTGGTTCCCCTCCAAATCCATACCAGACCCAAAGGGCCTTGTATAGACTGGGGGGGACCCCACGCCATTATATTTCTTTATTTTTTCAATAGCCAGCAATTGTAACTGTGAGTCAATTTAAATGTGATTTGACTAAAATTTTTTTTTTAGAAATGTCATTTTTTTCACTGCAGCATGTTTTATATATGCTACATATGCACCACTTCACAGGCAGACTAAGGGACCTCCCAGACACTATATTTAAAGGAATTTTCTATTTTTATTGTTGCACGTTAAAGTGGAACTTCCGCTTATCAGATTCCTCCCCCCCTCCGGTGCCACAATTGGCATCTTTCAGGCGGGAGGGGGATGCACATACCTGTATAATACAGGTATCTGCACCCACTTCCGGGACGAGATATCCGGAGCTGTCCTGCCCATATTCGCAGATGCCCCGTTGTGTCTTGGGAAACACAGTTCCCAGGACACAACGGGGACCAATAGAGACGCGCATTCCCTGACAGAGGATGGCAGTGTGGCAGCCAAGAGATGAGCGGTCGCTCGTCACATTCTGCCGACACTGCTGGAACCTGGAACAGGTAAGTGTCCATTTATTAAAAGTCAGCAGCTGCAGTATTTGTAGCTGCTGACTTTTAATATTTTTGGTGCGGGTGGAGCTCCGCTTTAAGTATATTTAAAATCACTGCTCCTGAAAATCTGACTGTTTTTTAAAAATTGTTTTGCATTGATTCATGTCTCCCAGGGCAGTACTCAGACCCCTATACCCATTTTATTGCCAATTACTTGCATATAAGCGTTCAAAATCGGCACTTTTGATTTTTCCTGTTTAGCTCCCATAGACTTCAATGGGGTTCACCGTTCAGGTTAGAACTTTTCCTCTGTTTGGGAGTTCTGCTGCAAACCAAATGGGGAGGGGGGTGTTCGGCCTATGCCTACTGGTAAGAGCATGTATAGACAGCATCGCTCAAGTTCATGAATGCAGAGTGGGCACTAGGGGGGTTCAGTTCGTGGGAGGTTCCCCGAACTGCACTGAAATTCTGAATGTTAATCCAGACCACACTGAAATCTATGGGAATATTTAAAATTAGAGATGGGCCAAACACCCACCTGTTCGGTTTGCACCAGAACTCCCAAACAGGAAAAAGGTTTGGCCCCCGAGCCGCAAACTCTATTAAAGTCTATAGGACCTGAACATGAAAATCAAAAGTCCCCATTCTGAAGGTGTAAATGTAAGTTAATGGGCGTAAAAATGTATGGGGACCAGGTTACTGCCCTCGAGGACATGAATCAATGCAATTTTGTTTTTAAAAACAATAGTTTTTAAAGGAGCAGTGATTTTAATGATAATTAACTGCTTGCCGACCAGCCCCCGCAGTAATACTGCAGCAGAATGTCACGGCTGGGCGAAACAACGTTACCTTACGACGCTTTGCCTTTTGGCCACTAGGGGCACGCGCCACCTGCCGGGCATCCGTGATCGATTGTGACAGAGCGAGAACTGGGATCTGTGTGTGTAAACACCCAAATCCCGGTTCTTTCAGGGGAATAGAGACCGATTGTGTGTTCATACTAAGTATGAACACTGATCTCTCTCTCTCCTCCTCAGTGCCATCTGTCAGTGCCACCCATCAATGCCACCCATTAGTGCCACTCATCAGTGCCACCCATCAGTGTCACCCATCAGTGCCACTGATCAGGGCCCATCAGTGCCCATCAGTGCCATCTTATCTGTGCCTATCAGTGTTGCCTTATCTGTGCCGGTCAGTGTCGCCTTATCTGTGCCCATCAGTGCAGCCCATAAGTGCCCATCAGTGCCCATCAGTGCAGCCCATCAGTGCCCATCAGTGCAGCCTCACCAGCGAATATCAATGAAGGAGAAAAATTACCCATTTGCAAAATTTTACAACAAACTATGAAACATGTTTTTTTTTTCTGTCTTTTCTTGCTTGTTTAGCAAAAAATAAAAACCCAAATGGTGATTAAATACCACCAAAAGAAAGTTCTATTTGTGTGAAAAAAATTATACATTTCATTTGAGTACAGTGTTGTATGACCGTGCAATTGTCATTCAAAGTGTGACAGCGCTGAAAGCTGAAAATTGGTCCGGGCAGGAGGGGGGTTTAATTGCCCAGTAAGCAAGTGGTTAAAAACAGTTTCTGAAGTTTTTTTGTTGAATTTTACAGTTCTGCATTACTGAGATAGATGCTTTAAAAGCATACCTGTCATTAAAGTGATACTAAAGTCTCTTTTTATTTTGTTAAAAATAACAAACCTGTTATACTTACCTGCTCTGTGCGGTAGCCCAGATCCTCCTCTTTTTGGGTATCTCCTCGGTTCTCCTGGCCTCTCCCTCCTGTTAAGTGCTCTAACAGCAAGCAGCTTGCTATGGGGGCATCTGAGCCGAGCCACTGCTCTGTGTATCCATGCAGACAGGGAGCCGTGGCCCGGTCCTGTCCCTCTCTCTCCTCATTGGCTCACTGACTTTGACAGCTGCAGGCGCAAATGGCGCTTCACTGCTGTCTCAGCCAATAAGGAGGGAGAGTCCCGGACAGCCGAGTCTCTTGTACAACATTGCTGGATGGGGCTCAGGTAAGTATTAGGGGGACTGAGAGGGGCTGCTGCACACAGAAGGGTTTTCATCTTAATGCATAGAATGCAGTAAGATAAAAAAAAAAAAAACTTCTGCCTTTACAACCACTTTAAGAATAAACTTCAGGTTGATGGAGAGTTTCACCCAAACAAAAGCTATTCAATGTTTGCTAAACGTGCAACCTAAATGACCAATCCAAACCTTTTGCTGCTCTTGCAGCTGGAAGTTGTTAATTTAAGTATATGAGGCTGAATACGAGTCTGGTATGAATTTTGAGAGGGACCCCATATCTTTTTGTTTTGTTTTGTGTTTTTTTGCTTATAGGGCCCTCTAAATCCATATCAGACCCTTTTTTTTTTTTTTGCTTGCTTTTGTTTTTTTCATGAATGCCCCACTCTTGAAACATACCCCTGCAGACTGAAAATAAACAGAAAATAGCATGTGTCCCTCCCAAAATTTATACTAGACCCTTATCCTTCATTTTCTACCAGGACTCTACCAGGACACATTTCAGAAGTTGATGCACAGTATTTAAAGGCCACTTTGCTACTGCTTATCTAGATTAAATTGTATTCTCTAATAGACATGTGCACACTGAAATATTTCATTTCGGAATTTCGTTTTCGTCCGAAAAATAAATTTATTTAGTTACTCCCGAAATTTGGTTTTATTTATTTTGTTTTTTGTTAAATATTGCATTCGTCCGAAAATCCAAATGAATTGAGGTCGAATCTGTCATTAAAGGCTTATGGTGTCTGTTGAATGTTCAAAGAAGATTCGACGGAGCAGCTAAACTTTATGACTCTGTATGGTTTAGCTGCAATTCCACCCAATTCCAGCAGCAATCTTTTCTCTCTACGTCAAATCTTTTCTCTCTACGTCAAGTCTTTTCTCTCTACGTCGAATCTATCCTCTCTGCTTCGAATCTTTTCTCTCTACATCAAATCTTTTCTCTCTATGTAGAATAATCTTGGACTAATAGAGTTAAGGTTAGGCACATTCGACCACAGGTTCAATGGACACAGATTGTTATTGTCAGCGTTGAATCTCCTATCTATATCGAACTGTTGTCACAACTAAAATGAAAATAAAGCATTTGTTTATGTCGGATCTTTCTTTTTTTGGATTCTGCACTTTCGTTATCGTTTGTTAAAACGATAACGAAAATATCTGAAATTCGGACGAAAATGCATTTGGACGAAAACAAATGCACATGTCTATTCTCTATCAATAATTGGAAATGCTATCTCCACCAGGGTACAGACCATTTAATTTGCATTTTAAAAAGTATGGTTAGCAGTGAACCCTAAAAAATACGCCATGAAGTATCAGAAAAAGTGAGAGAGTTACACTCCAGGTTCTCATCTTATAAGGAGATGGGTGTAGCTAAAAAGGTGGGTATGGTGCTACTAAAGGGGCAGAGAATTTATGTGTGTGTGCCCCTGTTTTTTTTTGCTTGCTTTTGTTTTTTTCATGATTGCCCCACTCTTGAAACATACCCCTGCAGACTGAAAATAGACAGAAAATAGCATGTGTCCCTCCCAAAATTTATATTAGACCCTTATCCTTTATTTTCTACCAGGACTCTACCAAGACACATTTCAGAAGTTGATGCACAGTATTTAAAGGCCACTTTGCTACTGCTTATCTAGATTAAATTGTATTCTCTAATAGACATGTGCACACTGAAATATTTCATTTCGGAATTTCGTTTTCGTCCGAAAAATAAATTTATTTAGTTACTCCCGAAATTTGGTTTTATTTATTTTGTTTTTTTTTTAAATATTGCATTCGTCCGAAAATCCAAATGAATTGAGGTCGAATCTGTCATTAAAGGCTTATGGTGTCTGTTGAATGTTCAAAGAAGATTCGACGGAGCAGCTAAACTTTATGACTCTGTATGGTTTAGCTGCAATTCCACCCAATTCCAGCATCAATCTTTTCTCTCTACGTCAAATCTTTTCTCTCTACGTCAAGTCTTTTCTCTCTACGTCAAATCTATCCTCTCTGCTTCAAATCTTTTCTCTCTACATCGAATCTTTTCTCTCTATGTAGAATAATCTTGGACTAATAGAGTTAAGGTTAGGCACATTCGACCACAGGTTCAATGGACACAGATTGTTATTGTCAGCGTCGAATCTCCTATCTATATCTATATCAAACTGTTGTCACAACTAAAACGAAAATAAAGCATTTGTTTATGTCGGATCTTTCGTTTTTCGGATTCTGCACTTTCGTTATCGTTTGTTAAAACGATAACGAAAATATCTGAAATTCGGACAAAAATGCATTTGGACGAAAACGAATGCACATGTCTATTCTCTATCAATAATTGGAAATGCTATCTCCACCAGGGTACAGACCATTTAATTTGCATTTTAAAAAGTATGGTTAGCAGTGAACCCTAAAAAATACGCCATGAAGTATCAGAAAAAGTGAGAGAGTTACACTCCAGGTTCTCATCTTATAAGGAGATGGGTGTAGCTAAAAAGGTGGGTATGGTGCTACTAAAGGGGCAGAGAATTTATGTGTGTGTGCCCTGTTTTTGTGATGTCATAGCCAATGTTCACATCAGGAGCTGTTAGCCACAGAAGTTTGCATTCTTCCAGGCAGGTTATTGTTTTCATTATGTCACACCTTGGACAGTTCCTTGGTCATCCAGGTACAGGGAGAAGCACTTCACAGACATTTTTTTTTTTTTTAACAATATTGTTTACCCTAATTCTGTTACAGCCAGGCAAGTGCACCACATCCAAGCATGTAATGTCTGGAAAAATGATCTCCTCCTGTCCCGCAGAACCTTCATAGTTTGGTAGTGATGTCATCCAAGACAGTGGCAGGGGCCACAAAACAGGGCGCAGGTAAGTGTCAACTGAACATCAATGCTAAGGAAAATGATAATACTGGGGGAATGCCAATGACAGAGATGAAGTAATGCTGGGGAATGGTCTAATGCTAAGGGGGAAGCATCTTGCTCCTCAGCCCCAAGCATAATCTTGCGAAAGGGACAAATATTGAATAAGCAGTTTAATGCTGGGGAGTATATCCAAAGCTGCGTAGGAGTTACATTGCTAGGAGGAGCCAGGTACTGGGGAAGAATTACAAAGCTGAGGAAGGGAGTCTAATATTTGGGATTGTATAATGCTGGGAAGGGGATCAAATAATAATGGTTAGATCCAATGCTGGGGATGGGGTACAATGCTAAGGAGAGCCCAATACTGGGGAAGTGGTCTAATGCTAATGGTTTTCTGTTTTACATGTATAGACCTCTTTAATAAGGTAAAGCATTTTTCAAATTGAATTACTCTGCTTGTTTAATTGTAAATACTATGACACAAAGGGTAGAGCTTCCACTAAGGAGTGTATTCATTCAGGTGCGCCTAGGGCAATCTAAATATGGTCCTGTTGCCATCTACCATTTTTGCCTAATCTCATATGATGCTACTTGTTACACTACCATATAAGGTCCATCTATAACCAACATACATTATATCTGTGCATGCAGGCACTAGAATGCAGGCTACTGTGAATCCTATGTTTAGGTGCTTCACATCAACTTCCACCCTCAGTGCTACCAGGGAAGTGTGGAAAGCTGGAGAGGGATATAACAGGCTGGCAGCAGACTTAAGTGGTTTCAAAGGGCTAAGGTCTATAGGTTGTGCAGCCAATGAGAAACAGGTACTGATAGTATGGGCAGAAAGTGGGAGTGTTTTTTAACTAAAGGGGCTTAAATATTATTGAATTTATCTGCTGCTGTCAGCGACTGAAAAATATACAGTAGTTTCACTGGAATATGCATCTATTGGGACTTATGCCTCTGCTAGGATGATTAACATACTGTACTGGAGATTCCATGTGTATATACATATTGGAATTATTTTTATACATCATTGTTGATGGTGGATAGTGATTTCCCAAGTGCAATACACAGTTTTTGATGAGTGTACATCAATCGTCAATCATGTATTCATGTGATAATTATGAATCATTTTTGGTATATTAATGCTAGGTCATTCCAGCAAACATTTTGAGTTTATTTCAGAATAATAAACAAAACACTATATTTTTGACATGCATACTTTTATGGATTTCTTATAAGGGAATTGTGACTAGCATATCCTAATTGAATCTATAATGATTCCTTTTGAGCTTCCAGAAAACAGTATTATTAGTATTAAAATTATACAGGTGCATTAAGCTATTCAGGCATAGCTGTCACCTGGGGTAGATTATTTTTCTAACACTCAACCCCCATACATCAAAATTATTTTCAGTAGTAATCATGAAATTTAACATTATGCTTACTGGCGATGTAACTTTATGCAAAAACACTGAACTTAGCACAATAATTAGTTCCATGTGCATGAGCTCAGAGATGCTCTTTCAACATGTAGAAATAGTTAGGCGGAGCACCTTGGATAAACCAAGAAGAAAAATTAGCACCTTGAGGGGTAGCCAATAAAGTGGGTGTCAATTTATAGTGCATAGTGTGGTGTCATATCCGTATCAGAAATCAGAGGCAAGTTTCAGGTTTGGGTCAATCAAGAGTTCAATCCAAATCTATGTTGTTCTCTGTTTAGTGAATGGGCAAGCAAAATGGCCAGCAGTAGTACCACTCCTGCCACTAAATGACAGCATTCCTTCAACTTGTTTCTAATTATAAATACGCCAATTCTGGATGACAGGTGGGGAATCCCTATGAATGTCATTGACCAAATATAGTCATGACTGCATCTGGTCAGTGTTGTCTATGGACACTGGACAATATGATTGATGTTGCATTTACTTAAGGGGACAATGTTTTTTATTTATTTTTCTTAAGGTGTCTGTGTCTTATTTAGTATTTCATTTTATACTGTGAATATACCTTGTTTATTCTGGTTGGGGGGGGGGGTGGATATCTAGGGGCTTCAATATTATAAAGGGGGGTTTCAAATTTTGATATAAGAACAATATCTACTGCTTCTTTTAAAAAAAATCTGCAGAGCCCCCCTCAAAATCCATACCAAACCCTTATCTATTTGGATCATGAGGGGAGCCATATGCCATTTTTACAAACAGAAAGAAACTGCCAGGGAGCTGTCGATTAGCAGCAGTAGTTATTTTAAATGTCACTTTTGCAGAAGTACAGGCTTCACATGGAGGTTAAAGGCATAACTCAAACATGTTATCGAAAATATGTGTGCTTTTCTTATTATTGTCCTTTAGGCCACATAAAATAACGCGTTCTCACTGTACAGTATTTTTAATTTTTTTTGTTTTAATGGGTACATGCCTACCCATGCACTTTTTTTATCAAAAGATTCCAAATCAGCCTTAAAAAAGACCAAAAAAAAAATTACAAGACTCCGATCCCAAAGACTTCAGTGGAATTTGCCACTGTGTTAAGGGTTTGCAGATTTTCCACTGGGTTTGTTGAACATCCAGAAGGCTTCCCTCCCTCAGCAATGTCACTGCCTCCTAAAACTGTTGGTTGAGTAAAATAGTCTAGGGGTTCTTTACCATGCAATAAATATGAGAAATACTGTCTGCTATATTTTGTAACTATAGTAGTATTTTTTCTTTAATATTTCCAAGTCACTTATTGGGAACCATTGTCCATTGACGGCCGTTCTCTTCCCTGGATGATCAGCTGTTCATGCTAGATTTTTGAGCCTGTTTGACCATTATAACTTATGGTCCTGCATATTTGGTAAGAGGTGAATTTAGGAGGGTGTTGGATCCCTTTATCTGTTTACATTGCACAGTGTACTTTCTGTATGGATTGATTTATTTCACTTTATGGACTATTCCCCATTTATGGACTTTTGATTTAGTCTTGCTGATGTATGCTGGTTATCAGCTGTATATATTCAAAATATATGCACATTTACACATTTGCACATTATTACTTATTTTGATGCTATTAGTTTTTTTAACAGAATATATTATATTCTGTAAAAAGTTTTTTTTTTTCACTTTATTTGCACATTTGTAAATTTTTATATTTTTCTACATGATCACATTTACCTAGAGCACTGCTTATATGTTTATTATATTGTGTATTAGCCTAGTGACCAAGCTGTCAAAGTCAGTTTTTATTTCATACTAATGATTGGGAATCAGCAAGACCAGCTCCTGACCATGTGACCACAGTGACAGCCAATTCCAGTGGTCACATGATCAGTTAATCCTTCATACCCCCCAGGTGTACAGACCCTATTAACCTCCCTGGCGGTATTATTTTGTCTGGAATTTTGTACCAAAAGCGGTACAATTATTTTGCATGGAAATTTGGCGTTTTTATATTGTAGGCATGCAATTCTTATGAATAACTCACTTAAATCTGTCCAAACCAAAGTCTAGTAGACATCCCGGGTATGATAAAGTTGGAAACACAAAATCATAAATTATAATATAATAAAAATATATATAAAAATTATTCAATAATGTAATCAAATCAAAAACACTGAAATTAATCTGTAAGATTACAGTACTGTATGTGTATTGTGTTTTTTAACTTTTTTGAATTTGGCGTCAATCTCTGCTCCCGTGCGTCGTAACGTCGCAGGGAACGGAGATCAGCAGCACTCGGCACTGTGTGAATCGAGCGAGCAGACGGCTCGCACACACAGCGGGGAGACATCGCAGGATCCAGGGGACAAGGTAAGTAACTTCCCCCTGTATCCTGCAATGCAAGCCCGAGTCTGGCTCGGGGTTACCGCTTTTGGTACTGAAGTTCCCGCCCTCGAGCCAGACTCGGGAATACCGCCGAGGGATTAAAGGGACACAGGCAGGAAGGGGTTAAGCATTTTCCAGAATTAATATTTTCAGTTAAAATATTAAAGTGGGTGGAAAGTCTTATTTTTTTAAAATAACAAACTGGTTTATACCTACCTGCTGTGTGCAATGGAATTTAACAGAGCTGCTGCAAACATCCTCTTCTGGGGTCATCCCAGCTGGCACAATTGGCTCCTCCTCTTCTCGGTGGGCCCCAATTGGAAGCCACTTAACAGTGCGCCACGCTGCCTGCATCCATAGACACAGACAGTGCAGCTCAACCCTGCAGTGGGAGCCAGTAGCGGGGAACAGGGAGAGCCACTACTGATGGGCACAGTGCCGGATCAAGTGAATAAAAGAAAGGTGAGGCGGGCCATACTTGTAATGGAGTGTTTTTTTACCTTAATGCATTCAAATAAAAAAAATGAAGGCTTTAGAACCACTTTAAATAGTTTCATTCTGCATAAATATAAAGTTTCATTCTGCATAAAAACACATCTTTTAAGTTTTGCTACTTGCATCTCTAACTCCCACATAATATTCTTGACATTGAAAGTTAACACTGCGAACAAGCATTTGTATACTCATATACATATGTCTGTCCAATACCCACTTGTTTCTCAGGAAGAAGACACAATGCATGTTCTAAATTTGATAGGAAGGGCTTGCAAGGGCTATGACATTGCATACTAAGTCATAGTATAGTTGTTATTATTTATACATGAGCAAAGATTACAAATGCAGGCGCTAGCTCAGATCTCTCACCCCCTGGATCTGTGAAACCTGTCACTCAGTCTCCTGCGGTGTGTCTTCCTGTCTCTGAGCCATTGGACCACCTGCTGCCATGACTCTCATCTATTGCATAGCCCGAAGGCCTCGATGATAACAGCATTGATTCCAATGTACATCTAATTACTTCTCATAATCTATTCATTTCACAATAGTGTAGTGTAACATCTGTCACATCATAAACTCTTTAGTATCCATATCAAACCAGTAAAACACACTACCCTGCCAATTGGAAAGCACCTCAGCATAGCTTTTATTCGTGTAATACAGACATGTCTGTTTTGGGGGGAAACGTAACTGAATTTCCCAGGTGACCCATAAAACTGAGCCATGAAAACGGTTTTAAGATTTAATATGTGTGAACCAAATTACAATAATGCACAGACTAGCTGAATGAAATATATTGGTTAAAGAAATAAACTCGGAACCAGCGTGGTAGCAGTTATATCAGGTTAACAGACATCTCCTACCTCAGCTCAGTATGCTTGATTAATTTACAAAATCAATTATTTCACCGGTTATTGCATTACAACAAAATGTCGCACAGAACACTTTGTCACTTTGCAGTTTTTATTTTACCAGAGGGTAATAGTGTTGTTACGGCTTCTTTACAAGAAAAATTGCATTCACTGATGCAGTGTACAAAACCCATTTCTTGGTCGGAGAAGCTTTTGTATCTGACCCAAAAGGATTGTGAATTTTTTTTTGCTGCATGGAATAAAAACAATGATTAAGCATTGTATAGCAAGCATTAAACAAACCACATAAAGACTTAACTGGGCTGTTGTGACAGCTGTTTAAGAAATATTAAACAATATGTTTTTTAGCTTAACTTTTTTTCTAGGAAAACATCATAAAGATGTGTTTTTTCTAAATACCCAATGTGCCTTTTAACAAAAGTTTTACGCTGTTGCTGTTCATTGACAATCATTTGTCTATTAGTCCGTTGTAGTCTTAGATATCAGAGAGTTATACAGAATATTAAAGAAACCTGCTTTAGAACTTGCTGCGTTAAAGGTACTGGCTGCCTGGACAGGGTTTCCTTGTGATATCATATGTATGAATATTCAATTAGCAATATACTTGTTCATTTATAATGAGCACAAGCTGCACTGCATGCATAATATAGCCCTTAGTAATGTGATTACAGCCTCTGTGACCAGTAGGTTTTAAATACTGTTCTTTGTGTCAACAGTGGAGTGTTTGTTATTTTAGTCTGTGGTCTTTTTTGCCATTTATCTCTCCATAAGGTGCTTATGTAATTTTGTCTCAGATTTTTGAAGACCCATGAAACAGCAGGTCAACTGCATCTGATATTTATTTTCTTAGGCAACACCAATGCAATATACCCAACATATTAAATATTAAGTTAAAAACTGTACTGAAACAAATGCCTGACAGATAAGACAACGTATATGTTACGTTTCATTATATGCCTACAGGAAGAAAGAAATGAAAAATATTTTTTTTCATGTTAACCTTACTTATCCAACAGATTTCCATTTAAATACTAGAAGCTGGAAGAACAATGCTTTGCACTATTTTGAAAGTGTAATTCAAAAGCCCAGTTTTAGGTGAATTAAAAAAATTAAAAATAAAAAGATAATTCCCCTGAACCTGATTCAATATTTAAGGTGAATGCTAAAGATGATCAGAAAGTTAGCCTCTTAATATTGAATGCCATCACAGAACATTTGTGTCCCTACAAAGCATGTTTTTGTCAACAGACGGTTGTAGTTCTAATTGTATTGAACCAAAGAATCACTTTTGTGTTAGCCCAATTGCTTTAAGGTCCCCAAGGTACTATGCCTATCTGTACTGTTTTATTTATTGCTGCAAGAAGTGGAAATATTACAGTACAAAATGTAATATTTGACTTCTATTAATTTAACTTTATGGTGCAACACAACAATGATCTCTTATATTGGTTGGGCTGGATTTGTTTCAATTAGAAATGGGCTCGATGTTTGAGTGAACGTAAGTTCGACTCGAGCATCAGCTGTTTGTTTGTTTGTAGAGGAAACGAACATATGGGTGCTCGCGTCAAGTTGACCCGCTGTGGAACGCCCCATGATGTACTGCGAGATAGCAGTGCATTGACAGCTGCTGATTGGCCAAAGCATGCACCTGACCTGCATCAGCAACCCATACCCCTATGAATATGCCAGACTCCTTCCACACATTCAATGGAAAACTAGTAAAATTCATATTTTTTTGTGACCCATTTCCTAATTCACCCATTCCCAAAAAAGTAAGCAACTGGCCTTTCTGCTAAATGTTTTCATTGTATCTTGATTTCTTATGTTCGTTTCCCATAGACTTTAATAGAGTTTGCATGTTCACTAGAACTCTTTGCCTGTTCGAGGTGTTCTGGTGCGAACCAAACAAGGGGGTGTTCGGCCCATCCCTAGTTTCACTGAGGTGAACTTTTGGCTTGCTTTATTTGCATTGCATCAGGCTGTGCTTCCCCATTGTGCACACAAATATCCCCATTTCAGCAACCCATAACCCTATGAATATGCCAGACTCCTTCCACACATACAATGGAAAACTAGTAAAATTTATTTTTTTTTGTGACCCTTTTCCTAATTCACCCATTCCCAAAAAAGTAACCAACTGGCCTTTCTGCAGATTGTTTTCATTGTATTCTGGATGAGGCGAGTGATTAAATGAAAACCCATCCTTACACTACAATCTTCCAGTAGTTGCATAAGAGGCAGGGGTGCATGCCTTTATGGTTATGCCAATACAGACTTTAAGCAAATCACCATTTGCATAGGAAGATCTCCAGGCTCCTCTAAAACTATGATGAGGAAGCATGAAAGCCGAAGGTATTATGTGCCACCTTAAAGGGGTATTAAAACCAAAATCAAAAATGTAATATATTGCAGCTTATCAATTCTTAGATGTGGTAGCTGCATTAGTCTTCTTTTCAGTTTGTTTTCCCTCTATTTTCACCTGGTGATCTGGTCAGTAACATACGTCCTGTATTAGGCTACCTCAACTCTGGATGACGGAGCACAGGGCCACATTTGGACTGCAAAATTGTCAGTCATGGGGGTAGGACAGAAGATAAGAGAGGAGGCCAGATTCAACAGCCAAGCGTGAACATACGGTCCTTTTTCAACCAGGGTGCCCAGGCACCCTGGGGAGCCTTGAGGTTTCTTCAGGGGTGCCTTGGCAAAATGCCTAAAAATTGCCAAAAATGTTATACAAGCTGGCGTGTGGATGAAGGCTGCCTTTTTAGTTACACTAAGTCACAGGTTTTCAATGTGCACCATTACAACCTTCTTGCTGTTGCCATCCTAACGACCAATGGCATCATCAGTTGATAAGGAGGATGTCAGTTGCCTGCATATCATCCTTGTTTTACCCTCTCCATCAGTGTTGGGGGGTCACATGAGCTGAGTGTTGGAGAAAAACTAAGGGAGAAGACAAACATTGGAATACTAGTCAGTCCCAGTTTGCAAAAGTCTATTTTCTTTGGAAGAATAAATCATCTCTAACATAGGGTGTCCTACATAGATTTATGGATGTTGCTGCATTATGTAAAACTATTAGGATAGCTTTTACATTTTAGAATGGTGTTTCTCGAGATTGTCCATCATTTTTAAGGGAGCCTTGACTGAAAAAAGGTTGAGAAACACTGGTCTAGAGCTATGTTTATTTTATCTGTAATCATGACTCATAAAAAGGTGAAAGAGGTGAAAATGTATCTCTGAGGTCATTCTAAATGGATGGACCCTGCAAGGATCTGCCTGTAGACTCTGCTGATTGATGCTCAGCACTGCAATGTGCTAACTGCACAGTTACACACCTTGCCTCAATCAGGAGTTCTTAAAGGGATCTTAAAACATTGTTACTTCCTTATCAAAGGTTATTTCATGCTTGTGGACTGCTATTGACCCAGATCCCAAATTAGTACTGCTGTTGCCTTTTTCCTGCCCTGATGTCATTTTGTTCCCTGATTACAATTGATAGCCAACCTTCTATTTCTCATTTTTAAAGACACCTTACTGACTGGTATGGTACACACTAATTGGTGTAGAACAAATATGGTACCAATATTCAAAGAAGGGTCAAGATGTATACCAGGAAACTAGAGACCAGTCAGCCTAACTTCAGCAACAAGTAAGTAATTGAGGAAAGGATAAGAGATTATATTCAAGATTTTTTCTGCAATAAAGGTATCATAAGTTGTAACTAGCATAGCTTTATGAAAGATCGTTTTCGTCAGACCAACCTGTTAACATTTTATGATGAAGTGAATAGATATTTAGATAGTGGAAGGTCAGTGGACATAGGGGGTTATTTACGAAAGGCAAATCCACTCTGCACTGCAAGTGCACTTGGAAGTGCAGTCGCTCTAAATCTTAGGGGTACATCTGAAATGAGTGGAAGCTCTGCGGATTTTATCATCCAATCATGCAATCAAGCTAAAATGCTGTTTTTTATTTTCCTTGCATGTCCCCCTCGGATCTACAGCGACTTTACTTCCAAGTGCACTTGCAGTGAAGGGTAGTTCCTTTAGTAAATAACCCCCCATAGTATATTTGGCTAACAAATTCAATACTGTACTTCCTAAACGCTTAGTTTACAAAGTAAGATCTATTGGTGTTAAAGAGGAAGTAAATGTCCCTTGATTGTATGTACCTATAGGTAAGCCTATAATAAGACTTAAAGGATACTGTAAATATCTCCTAAACTTGCACCGTTTAGGAGATATTTATTGTATACACCGGCGATGACATCATCAGTGCATGCACTTTGAAGGAACGGCCACACGTGCCGCTTTTTCAGAGCCCTGTGCCATGACTGGCGGCTCCGACATGCATGCGTGGAAGTGACGTCACATGGCTCCGGCCAGTCACACAGCCGGAGTCTGCGGACTCAGAAGAAAGACGAGTGAAGATGGATGCGGCCTCCAGCGGGGACAACGAGGGCTTCGTTTTCAGGTAAGTTTCACATAATGTGCTAGTATGCAATGCATTCTAGCACATTATTGCCTTTACTTTGCAGGTCACCAAAAACAAAACAAAAAAGAGACAGTGTTTACTTGACTTTAAAGAAATTGTATGTACAGTACATGCATAGGAAATGGGTTACATGAATGAGCCCAGAGACTAATGCTAAATGACTCACTCTCTAAATTATCTAAAGTTGTGAGTAGTGTGTCTCAATGCTCTGTCTTGGGGCCAATTCTGTTTTACTTGATTAGTAATGATATTGATATTGAAATTAAAGCAGTACTAAACTTACAAATACTTTTCTCCATTCCAACAATGCAATGTCTGCAAGGTCCCTTGCCGATGGCAACAACTTTTCCTTAGCTTCCTTCAGGTGTGGGGTCTTCAGCCATCTTGATTGCAGGCCAGGAAATAATGTATCCCCTTCACATGTGCACAGGAGTTTTTTCATTCCAATGCAATGTGTACCAAGAATATACACTGATTTGCACATGCACAGCTCAACGTACATTTCTATAAAAGATTGTGAATAGGCATGTAGGTTTTGTTTTATTGCAGAAGAAAAATATAGGAATTTAGCATTTGTAATGTTTCACGTTATGCTTTAAAATTTGCTGCTCCCTGCCAAACTGAATTTTTTTTTAAATGCTTTGGTACTGTATATGTCTCCCAGGGCAGTGCTCAGCCCACCGGTGCTATTTTGTTTGACAATCCCTTGCCTATCCCTTGCCTTCTGGGGAAGATCAGATGGGCACAACATGTAAAGGGACGGAGCTTGCTGACATCATCACACTAACTAGAACCTTTTACTGGCAATCTCTGCAGAGAGCAAAAGCTCATTTGCTAACATCAGCTGGCTGAGCATTATACCAGTTCTTTATATGAATGGATGCTGACACCTTGTATATGCTGTTTGCTGGTTTACCATCTTGTAAGCATATTACATGTAGCAATCGATTAAGTTACATGTAGCAATCGATTAAGTTACAACAGTGAGCAGGGCTGTTTTTAAGGCAGGGCAAAAGGGGAAGCTGCCCTGGGCCCTGTCATTGTTGTGGGGCCCAAAGCAACTGCCTCATACTTGCCAACTATCCTGGTTTAAATTCCCTTGTCCCTTGAGGTTTAGTCCTGTGCTGTGTCCCAATATCTGAGTGTGAAGTGCTGCTACTAATGCTGTCCAGCTCTGCCCTATTGTTGTGTACAGATGACTCACCTGCAGACCCTGTGTTTACATGTAAATTACTGGCATTCATATGTAAATAGCGACATCATTTATATGTAAATAGCGGCGGCCAGCGGCATTTATATGTATATCATGCCCCCCTGAAGTCATATCCACAGTAATGTCTAGCAACCAATTAACAAGCAGAAATCATGTGCTGTAATTTCTAGAAACTAATCAGTGAGCCGTAATGTATGCTGTAACCTCTAGCAACCAGTCAGTGAGCGGTAATGATAGACTGTAACCTCTGGCAACCAATTGCAATAGTTGCCTGATCTGATTCAGTAAACTGATTTTGAGTCTAGCGGCTATTTATTGTATGTCTCAGAGCAGGTGGAATGCAAAACTGCATGGGGGGGGGGGGGGGCAAGAAAAGTTTTGCTCAGGGTCCAATCAATATTAAAGATGGCCCTGACAGTGAGCACTATTTTACAGGGAGTGATATATTTTTAACCCATTGTGGAAATTACAGGCTATTGCTTCTGATTGTGGATGTGGAAGAAGTTAACCCTTTCTCATATAAAGCACTGTTAGACCTCCGATAGCACAAGGTGGAAAAGGGGTCAATTGGTGGCACTGGACAAGTTGTTTAAAGAAGATCACTTAGTGGACTGTTGTTTCGGTCATGTATTGCACATAATCACTTATATGATTGATTGGTACATGTATCATGATCAATGTGTTTTGTACAAGTTTATATGGAAGTTTGGTTGATACAGATTTTTAAGGCTGTCTCACTATATAAATTGATAAATACACATTCATATATATACAAAGCATGAAGTCTGGATCACAGATATTTTATTAGAAGAATTCGGGATTGCACAGATATAGCTGAGAATGTTGATAAAATAAACACACTTTTAGATGTTTTCCTCAGTAAGCATAATATACAGGGGTAACGGATACATAGGTTGAACTGGATGAACCTGTTTCTTACCTTTTAAACCTTTTATGTAAATATGTAAAGTAGAGAAACATTATACTAACTCAAAAATTATACAATCTTCAAATGTATGGTAATATTGCTGAAAAATACAATATAGCATTGGGTAACACTAAATAGTGGAACAAATGAGTGTTAGGGCTGGTTGAGATGCTGAATTATGTTAGGGTTATATATATGGAGTGTTAGGACGAAATTAAATATTAAAGGCTCTGTTTAGGGCTAGATTAGGTTAAGTGTTAGGATTAGGGTCAGCAGTGGTCACATATTAAGAAACTGGTTATAAGATAAATAGGTAATATTGGAGGTCGTTAATTGTTAAAGTAGAATAAACTCTGTTACTAAAATCTCATATGAGGCTGATCATGATAATGTAATTTTAAAACACATTATGATTTATTTTTATTTTTTTGCTTTTATTAAAATAATACCTGGTGATTTTGCCATAAAGGCACAAAGAATAAATATATTGTTTTATGGTCCCCAATGTGGACATTAAGTCTGTTAATTTAAGCAGGGTTCCTAAAGCCATGAAAAAATACTTATCAATTAAAGCGGTTCGGCACACATTTCATTTAGTAAATCTCTTTGCCTTCCAAATCAGGCAAAGAGTACTAAATGAAATGTGTTTTTTTTTTTTTTTTTTTTTACTTACCTTGTAATCGATGACTTCCTGTCTTCTGTCTCTTCGGGGGTGGGCGGGGTCTTGCGGGGATCCTCTTCACGCCGCACTGTCTCCTGGGATCTGGTGTCATTGATCCCAGGAGTCAGTGCGGGCATCTTCCGAAATCTCGCAAGATTTCGGCCACATCTTCCGAAATCTCGCGAGATTTCGGACACATCTTCCGAAATCTCGTGAGATGTCGGCAGATGTGCCGTTACTGCGCACGCGCGAGTAACGGCGGTGCATGCTGGGCCATCTAAAGTGCCTGTGGGGGTTTCACATGCCCACAGGCAAGATGGCCCCCAGCACAAAAGAAGAAGATGAAGAACTTCATCGGACGAAAATCGGCGGCGATCGAGATGGAAGATGGAACAGGTAAGTCCCCCAATTGAGCTATATGCCCTTGGCATATAGCCCAAAAAAAAAAAAAAAAACGAGTGCAGAATCGCTTTAAGAGAAAGAAATAAAGATCCTTCTACCTCTGGGAGGAGTAAGAATAAGGTTACTGCTTCCTCGAAAGCTATATTAGAACTCACCTAAATGCACTACGTGGGTCTATTATACAGTATGTATTAACATAGAGTTTCTATGCAGCATGTTGTGACCTTTAGTAGTCTCTAATAATTTATGTCTTTATCTATGTTTTCTTATTTTACCTTCACTATTACCATTCCCTGCCTTGTCTGTTAAGCTGTGCCTAGTTACACAAAGTACTCTTTATCACCCTGCTCCCCAAGACTGATATATCTGTGTTAGGAGTGATTGTGGATTTTTTTGCTTGCTTTTTGCATTGGGTGTTATGCTGTTTTGAGAAGCTAAAAGGTCTATTACAAATTAACCATGTCTTGATATTTTATCCACATCCAAAATTTTTTGCATGTGTAACTTAGGGCCAAATGTTGAACTTCTTTTTTTTTCCTTATTCTGTTGCGCCTCTGCTCAACAACCACTCTGGTTGTTGCCTCTGTGTTAATATTTGATATGTACCAAGTATCCGGTAATAAACGCTATTTACTAATAGTAATGAGCCCATGGTTTGGTTCGAATCAAACCTTTTCCCGTTCTGCCCCATGTTTGGCCCGAGCTGAACATCATTTATAGAAGCAGTATTTGAATGACCATTTTTGGTCAATTATGTCACCACTATCCCCTCCCATTCCCTTAGATAGCTGATGACAGCTTGGGGAATAAAATCAGAATCACTCATGTGCTCAATTTCCATTAGGCTTTTTTCTTTCAGCAAGTCAGCAGGCAGCATGCATGACTGACAATAGATTCACAATGAGGGACTTTTTTTTAGGATTTTTTTTTTCATAAGGGACTTTTTTGTGTGTAGCGGGGTTCTACCCCTTTTAGGCTTAGAGACTACATCTCCCATAATTCCCCAGGCCCCAGGGCTGCTGACTTCCGCCCGGGAGGCTGCTGGGGGAGGCTATAAAAAGGAAGAGCGGAGACCGCCTCTTCCTCTTGGGACACTTCCTCTTCTGAGGCCTGACAGGACTGGCTTGCCTCTGCTGACAGAGCGTGTGACGCGGAGACTGCAGCCAGCAGAGACACCTGTGCGGACCGGAGCTGAAGGCCTGAAGCCTGGGCCTTGCAGCCGATGGAGTGAGACTCTCAACCCTCAGAGTCCACAGCAACGGAGCGGAGACTTCCCCTTACTGTCGGTCGGACGGAGCTGATGACCGGAGTTCAGGGCTGTGACTGAGGAGACCGGACGCCGCCATTGAAGAGACCAGAGCCGCCATTAGAGGGACCGGATCGGAGGACGGTACCCCAAGGATTGGTGAGAGAGCCGGAAGGCTCATCCTGCATTGACACACACGTTTTATGCCTACTGAACTGCCTAGGCGCAATTTACCTCAGAGCAGCAATGTTACTTTTGTGGATTACAAATGACACCATTTAAAGCTACATGTGCACCACCTCTACAGATTTATTGCCGGTGAAGAACACTGTACTAGTACAAGGACTGAGCTCTATTGCTAGGGATCAGGCCTGGTCCATTAGGTAGGCGCAGATAGATTTATTGCACCTCAGGGGTGTATAGCAGACGGTCGCCACACTTGGCGCTCCGTTTCCCCATTGTTAGATTGATATACCTGTGTACATGTTAAAGTGCATATTGCAGGGACCTGCTAAAGTATTGTAAGTCATATGTTCAAACGCATGTTGCTATTTCTTTTTCCTTACTGACAAAAGTAAAGCCAGTTATTCTTATCTCAGCAGTCTGCTTGTGAGTTCATACCAATTACACTTAGAGTATAAGCTAAGTTTTATGTGCATAGGGACGTACCCCTTTACTAACTGTGCCAGAGCGGGTAGAGCCAAATTGCCGGGGGTTGGTGGAGCTGTACTCAGGGACCCAAAACAAACCAGCGGCTCTCTTAACTGGGGGTAGCGCTACATGTGTGAAGATCCAGGATTTCCTGGGGAACCTCACACAATTGCCTTTTGGTATTTTGCATGGGGTACCCCTTAAAACCCATACCAGACTCAAAGGATCTGGTATGCATGGGGGGGGGGGATTTTTTTTTTGTTATTCTTGCAAAAGTTATAGTTTGATACAATTACAGAGTTTAAATTGCTGGCAAACTAGTATATTTTTTATTGCCACAGGCAGGGATAGAGCACCCCCAGGTATGTTCTTATTGGACATTAATGTTTCTCTTTAAGCATTTAATCACAATCACTTTTTTTTGTTGCATTGGTACATATTACCCAGGGCACTGACAACCCCGCACCCATGTTATTTTTTTAAAACTCCTTGCCAATCAGCACAAAAAATTTACATTTTTGATTTGAAAGATTTGGTACCCGTTGATTTCAATAGGGTTTGGCATCTTAAAGTAGAACTTTACTCATATAAACTTGCTTCTTGCTGGAGGCTGACACTTTGCTGAAGCCCAGAGCCCCCAAACAACAGTAAATCATAAAGTGGAACTAAACCCATTGATTTAATTGTTTAAAAAAAAACTGTAACATTCCTGGAATGCCGGGATTGCTAACTGTCACATTTGCTTGTGTACTCAACCAAACTGTCAAACAATTCAGTTTAAACAGAAGCAGCTTCCTTGGCTGTAAAGAATAGAAGGGTTTAGCCCAGGTTCATTCTGAGCTGCGGGAATGAAGCAGTGCGAGTTCAGCTGAACTTGCGCAATTTCACTCCCGCATGTCAGTCCCGAATTTCGGCCGCGATTTCAGAGACATTTGTACAGGTTTCTGCACATATATAAATGTAAATCGCAACCCAAAATCGCAAAAAGTAGTACAGAAATTACTTTTTGAAATTGGTGCAGCACCGCAGAAGCGGCGTCACACCAATTAGGATGGTGCCATTGATGGCAATTGCCGCCAATGTGACATGTCAAATCGCATGTCAAAACGATCCAGTGTGAACCAGGGCTTCATTCTGCTTTAAGGCTGTCAGCAGATCTACAAACTCAGCAGTGCCTAAAAATGCCTAAAATGGTAGAGCAACTGAGTATGTGCAGAGCAGGGTGAAACAGCGTATTACTGGATTTTAAACAGTATAGGCACTTATTTTTAATGTTTTACATAGCTATACCTGTAAAATGGGCCAGCCTGAAGTGATCTAGTAGGACTTCATTTTATGACAAAGTTCCACTTTAACTTCATTGAAGTCTATGAACCTCACTCGAACTGAACCCAAGGCAGTTCAGCTCATCCCTATTTATTAATCAGTTACGTTTTCTCCCACAAGTCTTCAAACCTGCATATAATACAGGTCAAGTACAAATAATAAAGATGTCTTATCTGCCAAAGCATTTATATTTCTGTTCCTCCAGTTCTAGAATTTAAACTACCTTTCCACCTAATACAATCCTTTCCTGTATGGGAGGAGACTTTATTTTACTCTGCTGCAGTTAACCAATTCAGTTCCTTGTCCATTTATTCTCAAAATTGTCTTGAGACACAGAGGGTGTTATTTACTAAAGGCAAATCCACTTTGCACTACAAAGTGCAAAGTGCACTTGAAATTGCACTGAAAGTGCACTTGGAGTGCAGTCACTGTAGATCCGAGGGGGACAAAAATATAGTTGAAAGTTTGTTGACTTACATTACGTTAGCTGAAGTTTTATGTAATATGGTGAAAAAGTAAGGCTCAAAGTGAACATATTTACTTTAGGAGATTATTCCACTTTTGATGCTACATTGTGTTAAGCCCCATACACACGGTCGGAAAATCCGACCACCAAATCCATTGGATTTGGTCCGACGGATTTAGTCCGACACTGGTGTTACACACGGTCGGACAAAGTTGTCGGAAAATCCGATCATTCTGAACGTGGTGACTTTGTTGCCTATGACGGGACTACGTAGAGGCTAGTAGCCAATAGCTTTGGTCTTGTAATGTGATCTGAGCATGCGTGGCACTTTGTCCGTCGGAATTCGCTACACACGATCGGAATTGGTATGATCGGACTTTGTTGTCGGAATATTTATAGAGCAGGAGATAGAACTTTGTCCGTCGGACAATCCGATGGAAACTGTTCAATGGTGCCTACACACGGTCGGAATTTCCGACAACATTGTCTCCGATAGGACAGAATCCATCGGAAAATCCGACCGTGTGTATGGGGCTTTACATGCAGTAGGAAAAGATGGTTCATTAAATTGTTAGAATAACATTAAGACTTAGTTAGGTTAATGAAGTGACTAAAAAATTAGAGTGACATTGTGTTGACTTATGTAAGCATATGATGTTTGCACAGCAAAGGCAAATATCATCCAGATCATCCAACGTCATTTTTGGGACCCGGGCTTAACATGTGGAGTGAATTTTTTTTGTGTATTCTTAAAACATATGTATATATTGTATACTTTATACTCATGTCTATCATTCTGCTCTCTCCACCTATCAGCATGTTCCTTGTTAGCACTACTGAATATCTGATTAGCTGATTGTACTTGTTCTCCCTCTCTAAATTGGAGACTTAATGTACATAGAAAATGCAAGAGGTTGATACTTTGATACTAGGTTGAATTTGGATACTTACACAGCTTGCATTACAAAAATACTTTTAATCTTCTATCAATTTATACAGAACTGCATTATTTGTGTCTTTTAATATGTGCCTGGTGTTCAGCGTCAAATTAAATGTGTAATTATCTGACTGAAATACATCTTTAAAGTACTAAGAGCTGGTATTGTACAAATATATATACATTTTCCAACTTAATAAATAGTTGATAAAATAATTAATTATTATAACTGAGTTTCTGTTACCTTTGAATGACAACTTGGTTAGTAGGCAGATTCTTTTTAAGGAGCTCCGCAAACAGGTTAAGCCTTTTGCAGACATCTACACTTCCCTGTGGAAATGGGCTTAATACAAATGAAGAGGTGCCATTTAATAGAGTTGTGCAAAATCAATAAATATCACACTCATGTATAGATCTAATCAAACAAGCTTTCAAACAAAAGGGTAAATTTCACATGATGTGAATGAAGGCCTTATTGATTTTGTTCTGTTCTATGAAAAGACTGTGGCCTAAAGCTATTAGTTGTGTCTTTTCTGTGTTATATTAGGTCTTGTAAAGGAAACATCCAAACTGTGGCACAACAGATTTGGATTCCCCCACTTTTCCTCCACTTGACAGATAACCCAGCAGCTAGTGTATGCTTAGCTTTTTGAGCACATGCAGAAAATGATGACCTTTAAAAGACAATAATTTTTTATCCTTCTGGGAAATGAAAAATATGAAACTGGCAGTCTAAATTTTACCTGTATTAGGAGTTTGATCAATTCAACTTTCCTGGGAAATTTCATAATTTCAGGGCACAACATGGGATGTCATTTTACAGTTATAACACGGGGCAACGTGGTTTTCAGACTTTTGCCATGCAATGCTGAGGTCTCATTCTGGACACCATTTGCACAATTCACGAGTAAAGTCACAGCTCCTATTCTGCATGCTTATACTAGGTAATATTGAAACCATTTGATCAGTATGACAGTCAGGGACCTGTATTTAGACCCCTTTCACACTGAGGCAGTTTTCAGGCATTTTAGCGCTAAAAATAGCGCAGGAAAAGCGCCTGAAAACTCCCATTCATTTCAATGTGTGCTTTCACACTGGGGCGGGGCGCTTGCGGGATGGTAGAAAAAGTCCTGGAAGCAGCATCTTTGGTTCATGTTTTAAGAGCTATAAATATCGCTTCAAAAATGCCCCTGCCCTTCAAAAGTGCCGCAAAATTGTTCTTTTTTTTTAAGGTCCCATTGTCATGTGACCTTAAAAAAAGCGACCCGCTAGCGCCCGAAAACTGCCGCAAAAGCATGGCTAAAATCAGCACTTCAAAAACGACTGCCGCTTTAAAGGCTGTTTTAGCAGCGCTTTGGTGTGAAAGGGGTCTTAGAAGGACAATTCAGCAATGGTAGCCTCTTTACTAACTCAGTAAAAGTGTCCTTTTTAGGAACATAAATTAAAGCAGAACTGTAGCATGGCTGAGAGTCAGCAGCATTTGTCATAATGTGTACACAAGCATCGCTTTGCCTTCCTCCAGCACTGACAGCTTCACAGTCTGTACACTTCTACCAACTCCTCTGATGCATCTTCAGGATGGGTGTCTACTCTCTTTACACCTGTGCATGCACACTAGAGTTACTTTATTCCAGTGATGGCTTGGCACCCCAGATGTTTTGGAACTACATTTCCTATGATGCTCATGCACTCTACAGTGTAGTTGAGCATCATGGGAAATGTAGTTCCAAGATATCTGGGGTGTCAAGGTCCATTCATGGACTCACTGGGGTTGGTTTACTGAAATCTGGTGCAACTGTGCATGGTAGTCAATCAAATTCTAACTTCAGTTTGTTCAATTAATCTTTGACAAAAAAAAAAAAAAAACTGGAAGCTGATGCACAGCCACACCATATTTTTACAGTTTTAGTAAATCAACCCCACTGCCTACATGTACACACAAAATAAAATGCTATGAGAAAGGGTAAAAGATCTATCTCCTAGCAGTTTGTTTAAGAACATATTTCCACTTGAAGTGTTTGACTTAATGCACAACCCAGGAAAATTGTAACATTTTCCCATGCAGTGTGGGCTGCTCATTTGGTCTAGAGAAAAAGACTAAGCACCTTTACTTACCTGATCCTGAGCTCCCCTGGCAGATCATGATACCCCATGCTCCGGTGGTGGATTGTGCCTTGGTTTCACCACATTCAACACAGGAATATGGACCGTGCATGGTCTTAATGATATCAGAGACCTAGACCACTGGATCAAGGGGGGAAAGATGGTATCGGGAACAATATAGCAGTGTAGAGGAGCAGATGATTGGGTAACTAAATACTGTATTATTTTTTGTGTCTCCTAGTCCTGAACAAGCAAGTAACCTTTGCAATGTGGGCAAGGCCCCACTGCAAGGAATGATTTTAAAGTTTCCTGGCAATCCTTTGCCTCCTGAATTAAAAATAAAAAAATCTTACATGTAAAATGAAGAAATGGTCTTATGTTTTATATATGTGTGTTGCTAAGTTGCAGAGAAGGGAATGTATGCATTGTGCTGCAAACTTTTCCTTTCCTCCTCCACAATCCATTGTGGTGCGTTAATATGCATTAAGTTATGTATTACCATGCATTGGGTTAAAGCAGTTTATTCATCATGAGTGGGCTGCCAGTGCAGTACATCACATGAAAAAACCCATATGAACCTCTTTTCAAAATGCAGCACACCACAATTCACAGTATATGCAACTGTGGCGCACTGCAGTGTGTGCATTGTACTCTAATGTACAATGCATTGGGGTACTGTCACATTGAATGGTGCAGCAGCACTCTGCTCATAAAGCAGGCACATTACCATGAGTTATGACAATGTGCATTAACATGTTTTTAAGCATGCAATGCCACAATCTGTGAATGGACCCTCAACCATTAGAGCAGAGTTAGGTTTTTAAACAGTAATTTACCTTTTATAGATTATACTGTACTAATAGAAGTAAATACTATGTAATCTATTGTGCTAGACCTGACTTAATATGAGCCTTTTTGCAGACAAATTTTTACCAGAAACGATGTGATTGCAGGGGCGTAGATTCATAATAAGGTTGTTTCTGGGGCAGGTGCCTCAATATTACAGACTACATGACAGTGCAGAACAGCATTTTTCACTTTGCTAGACTAAAATACAACACTTTCATGCTTTAACACATACACTTGCAACCACAAAAGCTTCCCCTGGTTTTTAAGAGCTTATGTGGGATGTCAGACACCATTATTTTGAATTAAGTCTGACAGTTCTGAGCTTAGCAGGAAAATGCATTTTATTGTTTAAAAGCATCCTTAATATTTACTTCTTAGGCCAGATTTAAGACTGTTTTTCATGATTAACATTCGGTAAAGGGAACTACAGCCATGTCAATGACAAAGAGATTTTTGTGATTGATTTTTATTCACTCAGCCCAAGGAAAGTCAGACAGTTTTTGTTTAGATTTTGGAGCCACATTTGTAGTTTTAAATCATTTTTCTTCTTTCTGATACTAGAATACCTAATTTGTAGCCAGGTCTGGTTTTATGTCCATTGGCACCCATGGGCACCAATCACAAAAACACTCTTTACTATAAGTCTGAACTATCATCTCCTAATAAATGCACAGAAACATACTACTGCTAGAATGCTGAAATGTCATAAGCCTAATGACACATTTTAGGAAAATTGTGGTGAGAGAGAGACATAGACTGCCATTGCTGTCTTCCTTTTATGAAGTGCTGTTTCCTTGGCTATCATGTTGATTTTTGAGTCACTGAAAATCAAAAGTTGGGACTCCACTCTGTCTTCATTTACTACATGTCAGTAGCGGTCCCCAACCTTTTTGGCACTGGAGTCCGGCTGCATGGAAGAAAATTGTGCCAAGGACCGGGGGGGGGGTTATGCGGGGGTAAACGATTTTTTGCGGGCAATGGCTGGTGTTAGCTCTTCAATCATCACGGCACCATGCTTGATATGGTATCAAGGCGATTGAAGCGCATTATTTATATTATTACATTGTAGTAATAAATGAAATAGTTCAACTCACCATAATGATGACGTCACATCTCTGTGGGATCACCCCTCTGGATGTAGCAGGGTGTCTCCCTCCTCATGCTGCAGCCGGTCTCACCTGGCAGAGGGACTCCTTCAGCTGTCACTCTCTGGCTCTGCCCTCAGCCATTCCTGATTAGCTGTCTGGGGGGGATCTGCACTGCTGGACAAGGAGAGCTCTATGCTTAGTTTTCTCACAGCGAGAAGCCACAGGAGAGCGGTGATGTTGGGCGGGAGATTATGTCATCTCTCTGCTCCCCGCCACACCTCCAACACTGAGACTGACAGAACACTGGCTGTGAGGGCGGAAAGGCGGTGATGCGGGGGCGGAGAGAGATAATGTCATCTCTGCTTGCCCGCCTGCTCGCTTCTTCCATCCACCCAGCTCTCTCATGCCGGCCACTCGCAACCGCAGCCCCGCTGCACAAAGGTCATGGCCCGGTAGTGGGCCACAGCCCAGGGATCTGACGGCCCCTGCTTTAAAGAGACCCTATCAGGTCTCTAAAATGTTAAATCCATTATGCTCCTGCAATAGAAGATGGCATACACTTACCTTTCTGGTGCTCTTTTCTGGGGAAGTTTGATGCCTTTGACCCGTGCTGTGTGCTGGCTCTTTCCTCTGACCCAACACTCTCAGAAGTGTTGAATGCCAAAGTGGTCTTCTGAGGTTTCAATGGTGGAACATAAAAGAGGTTAGAGAAATGCACCACTGAAGAGGTGATTACTGTATACTGTATCTCATTAAAGTGAATACATCCCTCACATTTTTGTAAATATTTTATTATATTTATGACTTTGCTACAATGTAAAGTAGTGAGTGTACAGCTTGTATAACAGTGTCAATTTTCTGTCCCCTCAAAATAACCCAACACACAGCCATTAATGTCTAAACCGCTGGCAACAAAACTGAGTGCACCCCTAAGTGAAGATGTCCAAATTTAGCCCAATTAGCCATTTTCACTCCCCAGTGTCATGTGATTTGTTAGTGTTACAAGGTCTCAGGTGTGAATGGGAAGCGGGTGTGTTAAATATGGTGTTATCGCTCTCACTCTCTCATACTGGTCACTGGAAGTTCAACATGACACCTCACAGCAAAGAACTCTCTGAGGATCTGAAAAAAAGAATGGTCGCTCTACATATAGGTGGCCTAGGCTATAAGAAGATTTCCAAGACCCTGAAACTGAGCTGCAGCACAGTGGCCAAGACCATACAAGTGTTTAACAAGACAGGTTCCACTCAGAACAGGCCTTGCCATGGTCGACCAAAGAAGTTGAGTGCACATGCTCAGCACCATATCCAGAGGTTGGCTTTGGGAAATAGACGTATGAGTGCTGCCAGCGTTGCTGCAGAGGTTAAAGGGGTGGGGGTCAGCCTGTCAGTGCTCAGACCATATGCCGCACACAGCATCAAATTGGTCTGCATGGCTGTCGTGCCAGAAGGAAGCCTCTTCTAAAGATGATGCACAAGAAAGCCTGAAAACAGTTTGCTGAAGACAAGCCGACTAAGGACATGGATTACTGGAACCATGTCCTGTGGTCTGATGAGACCAAGATAAACCTATTTGGTTCAGATGGTGTCAAGCGTGTGGCGGCAACCAGGTGAGGAGTAAAAAGACAAGTGTGTCTTGCCTACAGTCAAGCATGGTGGTGGGAGTGTCATGGTCTGGGGCTGCATGAGTACTGTCAGCACTGGGAAGCTACAGTTTATTGGGGGAAACATGAATGTCAACATGTACTGTGACATACTTAAGCAGAGCACAATCCCCTCCCTTCGGACACTGGGCCGCAGGGCAGTATTCCAACATGATAACGACCCCAAACACACCTCCAAGATGACCACTGCCTTGCTAAAGAATCTGAGGGTAAAGGTGATGGACTGGCCGAGCATGTCTCCAGACCTAAACCCTATTGAGAATCTGTGGGGCAGCCTCAAATGTAAGCTGGAGGAGCGCAAGGTCTCTAACATCCACCAGCTCCATGATGTCATCATGGAGGAGTGGAAGAGGATTCCAGTGGCAACCTGTGAAAGTCTGGTGAACTCCATGCCCAAGAGGGTTAAGGCATTGCTGGAAAATAATGGTGGCCACACAAAATATTGACACTTTTGGCCCAAGTTGGACATTTTCTCTTAGGGGTGTACTCACTTTAGTTGCCAGCGGTTTAGACATTAATGGCTGCGTGTTGAGTTATTTTAGTGTTATACAAGCTGTATACTCACTACTTTACATTATAGAAAATTGCAATTTTTTCAGTGTTGTCACATGGAAAGATATAATAAAATATTTACAAAAATGTGAGGGGTGTACTCACTTTTGTGAGATACAGTACTGTATGTGGTCTTCTATTGCAGGGACTTGCTGGAATAAAATAATTAGAGACCTGCTGGACTGGAAATAATGTATGTAAGCTGCCATTGTTGACCTTCCCAACTCTACTACTACTACTACTACTACTAATAATAATAATACTACAACTTTCACAAGCAATTAGTCAATTAGGAGAAAATCTCCCCAATGGAGCATAGATAGGAAAAAAAAAAAAAAAAGATTGTACAGATCTCCAATCTGTATTTTTTTTTTTCTCATCATGATGTTCCATGCAGTGGGTATATTAATAAAGGTCATATAGTAGAGCTAGCAGCTGGGCATTATTTTAGATCTGACATGCCATATACAGGGTTCAAGAACCAATTATTAAGGCTCCCTATCATGTGATCATTATGATCGTGAATTATAGCGATCAAATGGCTCTGTGTAAAAATTATTTAGGCAAATTAGTCACAGAGTTATAACTAAGTTAACCAATACAAAATGACACTGCTAAATTGGACCGGGCAGCTTGGCATCAATGACCTTTACCTTTATTTATGTTTAATTAATCATTATTATTTTAAATATATTCATTTTTTATCATAATCCCCCCACCACCACCTAACCACTGCACAATTGAAAAACTTAACATGGTTTGATAGTAAGATGAACATTTACTGTGACAATTTTCAAGATCAGGGCATAGACGGTGGTTTAAAAAACTATTAACGGAACCAGCCTTTCTGTCTGGCTCAAAACCACAAAACAGACTGCTGCAAAGACAAAAGAGATTCAATTTCCAAATGATTTGTGATTCTGTTTGAAAGTATTTGCCTAATTACCAGATTCCCTTAATCTTAATTGTGATTTATGCATTTTTATTTTTTGAGAAATGTTTTTCCTTGCTTAGTTTCCAAGGATTCGTTTAAGTATTTCAGAACTTGTATTTTGATGGCAATCTGTTTATAAATACTCTCTTGTTGCATGTTATTAATAGGTTACGTGCAATGTGCTCGGCTGAAAAACTCCATCCAGCACGACTAATTCAGATAATTAATTTGCAAGAACATTAACACCATCAAATGAGCCAGCTAAACCGGTAAATTTAAAGTAAATTAAACTTAATTTGCAGGTTATTGCAATTAAGTCTGTCTTGTCTTTCTGAGGGATTTCAACATCCTCAGTATTTAAGAGGCAATCATAATGCATGCAAGTAGGCGGGCTTTTTGGCTAATTAACACAAGAGTCTAATCTGCTTTTCAATTAGGATAGATGTTTATTATATGCCAGCGACAGTGTTGCAATTCAGATCAGCATAACAGGGGCGCATGGCATAATTATAGCTGAGACGAACATCTCATGCCGAGCCTGTTTAGGGGTTAATGAGACATTGGCAGTTTCCAGCTGGGGAGATCGAGCCAGTTTAGTGAGGCTTCAAGAGGAAACCACCCATAGGGGTTTTCTTTGAAGTGTCAAAAGGTCCCCTTGTTCAGGGTGGCTTATGTTTCATTTGTCTGAGTGGCATATCAAAAATTGATGAGCTTTCAGCAGCAGTCTTCATGACATTAATTCACCAATTGTGTTCCTAATAGTTTCATCCTTAAATACATCTGGCTGACAATAATGCTATAAAAAAGTTAATGTTGTGAAAACAATGAGAGGAACTTAAGTCACTCAAACTAGAAGTATGAAATACATGTTCTTAAAGAGAGTGACCTACACCTTGCATGCCATTAGTTCTTGGCATTCAGTTTTTTTTTTCAACTCTTTCACTTCACTAATTAGGCTTCCTGCATACAGCACAAAAGGTTGGGGGATGCTGTGTTGTGAGGCAAGAATTTCACAGACTGAAACAGATTTTGTCACTTGTGTTACAATTTAATATTCATGTTGGTAATGTAGTAAAAATGGGGGAATCCTAAAAAATATTGTATTGCAATTTTATTTAAACGTAAATCACAATTCCAAAATCAAAACCTAAGGCATAAGCAGGTTCCTTTTTTCTCCCTAAAAAAA